>JAWWTY010000005.1:26527175-26784640 GCA_035222235.1 Margarornis squamiger | reverse complement strand
CCCGGCCCCCCCCCCCCCCCCCCCCCCGCTGCCCGGCTCGGCGCGCGCGCGCGCGGGGATGCGCTGAGGCCGCTCCGCCCGGCCCGGCCCGGCCTCGGCAGGTCGGGCAGCCGCCCGCCGCACCCCGCCGCGCCGCCCGCCGCCACCCCGGCCTCCTCCTCGTCCTCCTCGTCCTCATCCTCCTCCTCGTCGCCCTCCTCGGCCTCTATGGCGCCCGGCTCGTCCTCGTCGGGCGGCGCGGCGGCGCGGCCCGTGGTGGTGGCGGCCGCCGTGTCGGGGTCGGGGTCGGGGCTGGCGCGGCTGGCGGCGGGGGCGGCGCGGCCCGGAGCCTCCTCGGCCGCCTCGCCGGGAGCAGGAGGGGGAGGAGGGGGCGGCAGGAAGAGGCCGCTGCTCACGCCGCTCTGCAACGGGCTCATCAACTCCTACGAGGACAAGAGCAACGACTTCGTGTGGTGAGCGCGATATGTCGCGACACGCCGACATGGGGAAGGCCTGAGGGGGGGGGGTAGCGGCGGGGCCCCCCCTGGGCGCTGGGCGGTTCTGGCTTCGGGGTTTTCCCTCTTTTGTGCCTCTCTGTGTCAGGAACAGCGTGGCCAGCAGGACCAGGGAAGTGATTGTTCCTTTGAACGGGCCACTGGTGGGGCCGCAGCTCCAGCCCCGTGTCCAGTTGTGGGCCCCGCCGCTCAGGAAGGACAGGGAGGTGCTGGAGCGAGGCCGAGGGAGGGCAGCGGGGCTGGGGAAGGGGCTGGAGCAGCCGTTTGATGAGGAGCAGCTGGGGGGGCTCAGCCTGGAGGAAAGGAGGCTGAGGGGGGACTCTCTCACTCTCTGCAACCACCTGAAAGGAGGTCGTAGCCAGGAGGGGTCGGGCTCTGCTGCCAGGGAACAAGTAACAGGATGAGAGGGCATAGCCCTAAGCTGTGCCAGGGGAGGTTTAGGTTGGACATTAGGAATAATTTCCTCACAGAAAGGGTTGTCAGGCGTTGGAATGGGCTGGCCGGGGAGGTTGTGGAGTCACTGTCCCTGGAGGTGTATGAGGAAAGACTGGACATGGCACTCAGTGCTCTGGTCTGGGTGACAAGGTGGTGATTAGTTGTAGGTTGGACTCCATGGCCTCAGAGATCTTTTCCAACCTAACTGATTCTGTGATTCTGTCTGGTTTCAGCCCTGTGTAGCAGCACTGCTTCCCCCCTCTCTGTTTTTAGGCAAATTCAGGTTATTCCAGGAAGGTTCCTCCTTGAGTGTGCCCAGGTTATCAGAAAGGACCTGCACCAGGAGCTGCTTCCTCACAGCATGTTGGCATCACAGCAACTGACCTGTTTTCCTGGGCAGTATGGTCTCAGAGAGGTCTGGAGCCCTCTGACCTCTGGAAGAAGAGCCAGCAGAGGGTTTAGTGCCCCTTTGGGTGGGGATCCAAGGAGCCTTGTGGTGGTTGGCTTGGTTTGCCTGTTTTGTTGGGAAGGGTTGGCTGGTTTGAAAGAGCAGTAAGGTTTGTGTTGGGCAGGCACCAAAAACCAGATGAGTAGGGAATTTCTGCCATGGTGGGATAAAGTTTTTGTAGATGATCATCTTGTAAAGAAGCTTTTAGCTGGAAATCACCTTTCAGCGTAATTGTTAAACTAAGGCCCACTGCAATGGGTGGTTGGAGAACTGTTGGTAGTTTGTAGTTTTAAAGAGAGCCTGCTGCTGATGGGTTTCAAACCTTCTGACATCAGGAATAGGTTTGATTTCTATAGCTGGCTGGGTGTATTAAAATGTGAGAACCAAAAGACTTGAATGTTCACGTCTGAGGCAAACAGGGAAGAGGTGCTGGGAAAAAGTTTGAGTTACAAGAAAGTCGTGTCTTGGAGAGAAACAATAAAAAAGAAAGAGAAAGGGCCACAGATTCCAAGGTAACTTTTACAGCTCTGATTACAGGTGAGTGTTGGATGTGAGGCATCTCCACAGGACAGGTATTGCCTCAAAATTGTCTGTAGGTTTGCTTTTACAACTTTTGTAAATTGTTTAGCAGAGTTTGATAGGAAATACTTTTGCTACTGAAGCGAGAACCTGAAGCAGAAAAAAACAATAAGTACTTCTTACTAGTAATAAGTAATAGTCAAAAATTGCTGCTTATTACTGTAGTTAGTGGTTTGCTCAGCAGCAGAATTGGGATGAGAGCACAGCTATCATCAGCTGATGTCCTGCTCTGGCTTCAGGCCATGTTAGGTGGATTTAAGGGCACTTGGTATGAGCTCTGTTGCTCACAGGTTTTCTGCTCATGGAGGATAAACACAAATGCCCGTTCCCCTTTATTCCCTCCACCCTTACACTGTGGCAATAGTGCTCTGCCATGGTGGCTCCCTGTCCTTTCTAGTCAGCTCTTATTTCCCATTTTGTTGTCTGTTGTAGAAATGAGGGTGTTGGAAAGGAAGTTGCACCCAAAACCAGTTGATGTATTTTAAGATGGTTCAAAAAGCTGAGTTTCTTGGTTCTTTTCTTTTTCTGCAGGTAAGTGCTGTCCATACTTCAAGGAGAACCTGTAATTAGCTATTTTCTCCTCAGTGAGGATTGCTGTTGCCTGAACAAGTGAGAGGAAAGAAATCAACTCAGTATAATCAGGCCAAAATGCCTTTTCTTGGTATTTGCAAGAGCCACATTGGGCATATTGAAGTGCAGGTCAGAAGCTGTCAGAGCAGACAATGATTATAGTTAACTTGGGTTTTTCACTGCTATGTATTTCTGTGGTCTGAAGGGCTTGCTCTTGCTTATTATTGTTCTAACTTCAAATTATAGTTTGGTTTAGTTTTTGTTTTGTTTTTAAATTTGATTAAGCAATAGAGTTATGCAGAAATAAACTGAACTGGGCAACCTGGAGTTTTGAGCAATGTCCAAGAAGGCAGGTGTGTGTGTAGGCTTAAATAATTGATTTAAACAAGCTTTAGATATCTCAGTGTGAGAAGCATAAGGTTTCCATATGCCCTTTTTCCCCTGTAAGGACATGTTCAAGATGCTGCCAGCTGCAAGAAACACTTGATAATTTTTCTGTACATGAGCTGTGAGTTGCTGTTAGCTACAGCTCTAAACTCAGTTGTAGATTCTGCCTGTACCAGATGGAAGGTGGGAAAGAGTAAAGAAGTTTGGGTGAGTGTTGAACATCAGGTGCAAGTGGAAATTCCCTAAATAGTGTTAGTGTGTGGGACCTCCCTGCCTGTCTCCTCAAAGTGCTGTCTTGGCAACTTGAGGCCAAGGCTTTAAGGTAAATGTTGGCATGTGTTGCCACTCTGGGTTGAAAAATGTTTAGCAAGTGTATGCTCAGGAGTTTGCAAGTGTGTCCTGTTCGTGCTGTGTATCAGCCTCTGCCTGGAAAGGTGGAACTCCAGTCAAGAGAGCAAATAGGTCTGACTTACAGCACTACTTTATTATAAAAGGGAAAACTTTATTTCTCTTAGTGCAGGATATAGAGTTTAAAGGTATTTTGAGCTGTTCCTGTAGCCAGGTGTTTTCCCACTTGCTTGGAGAATATCTGCAGGGGAATCCTCTAGTCAGAGGATTTTCTCCTGTCCAGCAAGGTAATTTGCTTAGTTTTCCCAGGCCTTATATTAGCCCTCCCAATTAGTGGCTGACTAAACCTCTTTAAAGGCAGCTACTATCTGCTTTGGTCCCTAGATGGAGTGGATCTTACCTCTCTCTTCAGTGGCTGCTTCATACCTGTGCTTGTTTCTGAGCTCTGGCACAAATAAGAACATATGGAAGAGTGAGTGTTTTATTCTGAGCTGAAGAGGTGCACCCAATACTCTCAGTCATGGGAAGGACTCAGTGCCATCTGGGCTTGCAGGTTCATGGGTTTTAAAAACCAGTTCATTCCTCAGGTGGTTACCTGTTAATCCAGGCATGGGCTGAGTGTGATTGTTCCTGTGTTTGTGATCTGACAAACCCTCTTAGTAAGGAATAATGCAAATTGACCCTGAAGGTCACAAACCACAAACACAGTGAGCTTGTTTGCATTCCACGTGCAAGGATGGCCTTGCTATCTGTTATTATATTGAAGCTCCATACTGAGTGGATACCAACAGCAGTGATCTTTAATTGGACAACTTCCACAGGAAGGACAGAGCCTGCAGCAAGCCCTGCTCTCTGCTTAGAGCAGAGAGGAGCTGAACAGGAGAGAAACACTGTAATGGGTCTTAATTGCTCTTGAAATGTGTTGAAATTATACAGTGACCACTTCAGCCAGGTGTTTGGGTAGCAGCAGGGTGACAGCAGCACCCTTGAGAGGTGCCTGGAAAATATTTGCCAAAACTTAGAGCCATGAACTTGGATAAAATGATTTTTTAAAATGTTTAGAGGTCTACCCTGCAGAGAAAGAATGGTCAGTCTTTGCAGTGCTGGATAAAAACCTGTTTGTCAAATACCAGTGCCTTATTTCCTAGAGGTCTGTGACGTTTTTGATTTGCTGAAGTCACCTGCATCCTTTTAACCTGGCTCTGCTGCTTAAGACAAGCAGAGAATAGGAGCGCTCTCACGCAGAGAAGCCTTGATTTCACCATACCTCTGCTTCCCTGTTTCAGTGTATACCACAAGCTGTAGTATGTCTCAAGTCCCCATCACTTCACTGCTTTCTTAACCTTCCCTCTGTGTTAGATTAACTTCAAACAACTGGTGCATAGCAACTTTCATGTGTTGCAGCCAGCTTGGCTTCAATAAGTATTAAAAGACATCAATCTTGTTTTTACTTGTAAATCAGTGAGCGTTTTGGGGGAAACAGTTCTTAATGGAAACTTCAGGCTCTGTTAACGATGACCCTGGTACTGAATAGCTACATTTGCTGGCTCTGATTGCCTTTTCTCAGTTATTTTGGCTCTATCACTTCTCCAATCGAGCTGGTAGGAAAAAGAGTAAGTTTGGGAACAGTGATCTTGGGTGACTGTCACTTAGGAGGTAATCTTCCTATTTTAGCTCTAATTTGTGATGTTCTAATGCAGACAAAGGAGCAGTGCAGCCTTGTTAATTACTGCAGGGCATTAGGAGTGCTGGAAGGAACACACCTGGCCCTGTGGGGAAGAGCAGTTTGTAGCATGATACACCCAGTGTGCACATAAGTTACACAGCACGGCTAGGAGAAAGCGAAGTTCAGCTGTGTGTCACCAGTGAGGAGAAACCACTCAGACACTCATATTAAGTGTAACCCTGACTTTCTCTTTCAAAGGCCAGCTAATAGAATACAAAGATGCCTAATTCTGCTATTAATTCACCCTGCCTGGCTGAGTTGGGTCATAATTTAGTCTGACTAAACAGTGCTTTGAAACTAAATAACTTTTAACTTGGAAACTGTAACTTGAACTCCCGAAGTTGGTACTACTCAAGACAAGTGACCTGCAGAAGAGGTTCTCTCAAGGTGGAAGAGGGACAGGTCTGTGTTAATTATTTTTGAGGCTTCTTTTCAGGCGGATCAGTTGGCACAGAGTGGGGTATTCTGGTTTGATTCATTTGCCTTTACGTGTTTGTACAGGTGATTTGATGGAATATTTAAGGCAACCTGGTTTGTATGTTAGGCTGGACAAACCTTTCGGGGGCACCCATGTTTTCCAGCTTGGTGATTCAGCAGGGGGTTGCATTGGTGGGGGCCACAGCTCCCCCTCTGTGGGCTTAATAAGTATTTAAGAGGTGTTTCCTCCCTCCTATTTTTGTAACATTTTTTTCCTAATAGGATAATAAGTGTTAGTATCCTCTAAAAGGGATTCAGAAAGGGGGAATGACTTCTGAGGAGTGCTTACAAGGGGGGAAACTGAGGTGCTTGAGAAACAAACATGGCTTATTTCAGTCTGATTTGGGTTTTTTATTTTGGATGCAAAAAAGATTTGTGCTTTGCAGAAGTTGTTAACAGTTTATTAACAGCTCATTCGGTGGGAACTGCCTTGTTGGCAGAACGTGGGAGGAGGAAATGCTGCTCTCTGAACTGAGATTGGTGTGGACTTGTGGGAGTGAGATGAGATCCATTTGGATCTGTGAGGGTTTGAAAGCAAGGTGAAGCTTGTGGCACAGCTGATCCATGTGTTGTGCTATTGCTGTCCGTGGCATCTTGCTGGGTGGCTGGCCAAGACCTGGAGATGGGGATGTCTGTGACAGCATACAGCCATCTGGGAGAACAGCCATAGGAGTCACTGGAATTAGGATGCAGTGCTCCTCTGCTTTCATTATGTTTCATTTTCCTTTCAAACATGTCACAGCCACTTAATGAACCAGATTTCTCTCATTAGCCATCTCCTGAATTCCTGTCTCTCTTATCATGCTTAGGTTCACGTGGAGCACTGTTGGTTGCACATCCTTCCCTTCAGCTGCCTGCTTGGTGATCCCTCCCAGAGAGGTGGCTGTGCTTTGGTCACTAACGAGTCATTCTGCCTTTCCCATCTTCTCCTTTGACCCTGTACCAGCTGCTTGCCTGTTGGTTTCATCCTGCTTTGCTGCAGCCTCAGCCCTGGCACTGCTTTGCAGGGGCAGCTCCTCACTGGCACCTTCTCCACCTACTCATTAGTCCTTGTTCTCATGACATCATTGTTTCTGATCTGCTCTGCCTCTTTGTGTCACTTTGATAAATTATAGATAGCTATTGGCTGAAAAAGGAAAGGAGAAACTAATTTTGGTGTCTTTTATAAAAACATCTGTTCATGTAAGGTTGGGGGTTTTTACATTTATTTGAGACCTAGTACAGATGGTTGGAAGGTTCCCCTGCTACCTTGCTTGTTGAAAGTACTCTGGCTTTGTTTGAGTAGTTTGCAACTGGTAAAAACTTCGGGAGTGAACATTTACCTGGTTTCTAATTGTAGCAAACTGCAGTATCATTCAGAGTTCAAAGAACTGCTGATTGCCCTTTGATCTTCATACTATTTGATTGCTGTTGCACTTGTGTGTCCTTTCATTTTACCTATAGAAAATATTACCCGAGCATAAGTAGGGGTCTGCTTTGAATTAATAACACTTTCTTTCTTTCCTTGACATAAAAAGACATCTTTGTGATTGTTTTGTTTTCAGCCCCATCTGTTTTGATATGATTGAAGAAGCCTACATGACAAAATGTGGACACAGCTTCTGGTAAGATTTGGGTTCTGTGTATTGCACAAAATGTCCATCTCTTGCAGCATGTGCAGACAGATGTTGCTGTGAATCCCTTCTGAGTTTATTTCTTTTCTGTCTTTTGTCCCTGCACTGAAGAAAGAGGTTGAAATGAAATTTTAAAAGATGGGTTCCTGTTAGATTAAAAAAGAAAAATAAAAATCTTGGTTTTAAACCAAAAAATATGCTGCCATATTTGCTCTGTAAGGAAATGAAATGGTCACAAACTGCTGGTAATATCCAGTAGCCAGAGTCAGAACAGTTGGTCAATTTACCTGCCTTGGTCTCACCTCTGCAGAGGTGTTGGAAATGATGTTGTTGAGTCCTCCTTGCCTTTTGTGCAAGACCATACAGAGTCTGAAGTGACTTGTACATTGCACATTGTAATTATGCATTAGGCTTTCCTGCTGTATTGAATTGGCCCAGCCCCACTTATTTTTCAGTGTGCTATCCCTGACTGCCATGGGGAGCAAATGTTTCCTGGAGAAGTGCAAGAACCTTCCAGAGGCAGGTGTGGAACTACCCACTGCTCCTCCACTCCCACTAGGGATTGGTATAAATGATGAACCAAAATGTTTTAATGTCCCATCTATGTTCTACTCCTGTGGTGTCTGCTAACAAGAAATAAACCTTATAAGGAGGAGTATTATAGTATTGTAAAGCACTTCCTCAAGCAGCTGACTCAGTTAACTTTCAGAAAAGTTTTAACCTGCAACAAGTGAGATAACAGCTGATTGTGATCTCTATGGTAATGCTTTATCCTGTGATCTTTAAGTTTTTAGGAGTCCAAGATGAGAAACATATCTGTATTTGAAGGAGCAGAGAAATGTTGTCACCTGGTGTCTCTTAGCAGCAGTTTCTTAAACCTGATGGTAAAGTGCAACATGTAATTCCTCTGTCCCTCAAATATCTCAGCAGAGAGCACCTCTGAAGTCACTGCTAGTGAGAAAAGCAGCCAGTTGGTGAAGATGTTTCCTCTGCTCAATTACCTAAAATGGTTTCAATGTCACTTGCTAAGTATTTGGCTGATCTGGAAGAGTTGTTCCTGAGCAATGAGTCTGTTTGTTAGAGCTGCCTGTGGAAGAGGGGCATGAATTTGAGACTGGATTGTGGCTGACCTGTCCATGTTGCCACAATCCTCAGGGAAAGGAGAGTGAAGTACTTAACTACCTTTTGTAATCCTTGCCAGGAAACTTTGCTGTCTTTCTGCTGTAGCACACTCTGAGTTAATACTGG
The DNA here is from genome assembly GCA_035222235.1 of Margarornis squamiger. Classification (NCBI taxonomy): domain Eukaryota; kingdom Metazoa; phylum Chordata; class Aves; order Passeriformes; family Furnariidae; genus Margarornis; species Margarornis squamiger. Next base: position 26,776,315 of record JAWWTY010000005.1, on the reverse strand, counting down.
AACATTTCGACTCTGTAGGTTCTTGGCAGCACAGCTGAGCTGGCAACACAAACAGTACACATTATTATCTAAGGTTGATGTTATTTACCTTGTGTTTGTTTGGTTCCTTCATGTTTGCTCACTTCTGTTTCTTGTTTTTTGTGGTTTTTTAAACAGCTATAAATGTATTCACCAGAGCTTGGAGGACAATAACAGATGTCCCAAATGCAACTATGTGGTGGACAACATAGATCATCTTTATCCCAATTTCTTAGGTGAGCTTGCATAAGAAACATCTTAGTTGTTAAGGAAGGCAGGCTTTTCTAAATTTGTCCTGTAAATTACTGGCTTCTGGATGTTGAAAATACAATCCGAACACCAGCCCTTTGGGTAATTGTCATTTTTCTGAAAAAAGAAAAAAAAGTACTATAAGTTGTTAATACTACACTGCCTGCAGCAGTTCTGTGTGCTGAGTTACAGTGGTGAGACTGAATTGCTGCTGTTTTCATATGAAAAAAAGCAAAACAAAGATGTTTTTCTGATGGCTAAAGATGTGGATCTCTCTTTCCTTCTGTTTTCTTGCATTCTTGTCTGCCTAATAATCAAGGACATGCCCTGTTAATAAAGCATGGACACTGGAAGGGCGGGGGCTGAATTAGATACTGTGCTATTTTGGCTGCTGTAGTGAGGACCATGTGATTGATGTATGTGTAAATTAGATACAGAGGAAATATCCATGCACATACCTATATGCAATCCTAATTGCTTCCTACAGAGGGAGGAAATGTTTCTAACTGGAAACAGAGTTTAAAACTTAGTTTTGTGGGGAAAAGATCAAAGGAAACACATTGCAGTGTGAAATAGCACATTAAAGCAAATCTTGATTTCATGTGCTGAGATACCCATTTCAATAAGTATCTGCTGTGTGTATTTGCTGTTAATAGTAAATGGATAAAAAGCCTCAGTAGCCAAGGAATGATTCAGAAATGGGCATACTGATTTAGGCCCAGTCATGTTGTGCTGGAGATGGTGCTGAGGCAGGTCTTGGATTACATGTTGGGCCAGGGAGTGTTTCCATACCCCTGCACTCAGGTTGGAGGTCTGTGTTGGAGGGGGAAGAGCTTGTGTGTGCAGAAGGTTGGAGTTATCTTTCTCTTTGCACAGTTCACTTGTCTGATGTAAAATAAAACTGTAGGCAAAAAAATCTTTAAAAATGAGCGTGGTAATTCAAGGAAAAAGTTGGTCTTGGTTGTGCTTGGTTCTGGCCTGTAATAAATGAGTTAATGTTTTATCTCCCTTATACTCTTCTATGATGGATTTCTGCCTTGGAGTTGAAATACTTTCTCAAAGAACCATGGGTTTAGAAAAAGGAACTGGAGCAATTTGGGGAATATGTAGGATTTGTATTTGTTGATTTTTTTAAAATTCATATTATTATTTAAATCTATATACATTGCAAAAAAAAATCAGGGAATGGAGACATCTACTGTTTAAATTACTGATAAACAAGTGAGTGTGGAGTAAGTAAAAATATTGAGGTAAAATCTTACATATTTGTTTTCTGAACTTTTAAATCTGTCTTTTTGACATCTCATTTGTGTTTTGTAGTCAATGAACTTATTCTTAAACAGAAGCAAAGATCTGAGGAGAAAAGACTCAAACTGGACCATTCAGTGAGTAGCACCGTATGTTCCAACTTTTTTACTTTATATTTACTTAATGGCTTTGTGCAGCAATTGTCGTTATGTAGCTTAATTTAAAAGAGATTGCGCTGTTGAGCTGATGCACTGAATTGCTTTAGGAGGGAATAATATCAATATCAGTGGCAGTAGATCCCTTCAACCTTGTTAACTCCTGTTCTCCCCGCCAGCAATGTGTGTGGAGGGAAGCTGTGTTAGCATAGCTGAGAGTCATATGATGTATTGCATATAACCTGGGAAACTACCCATGGAAGCACACTTGTTTAAAGGCAATCATTTTCATTCAGTGTTGGAAATTACAGCTACAGGGAGAGTAATGAATGATTAGAAGTGCCACGGGCTTGTCTGGTCACATGTGGGAAGCTGTGTTCTACAGGGAGCCTGGAGGAAGGCTAGTTCCAACCACAAGAGGGAGAAAGATGCATTTGGAGTCTGGTGCTCTGGCTCAGCTCCCATATAAAACTGCCTGGGTATCTTCTAGACTTGCCTCATGTCCCAGAATCAGAGCATGTTATGTGTTCTCAGTTCATGAGGACCCCTGTACAGCACCAGTGGGTGCTCTTGTACATTAAAATTAAAAAGAGAATATGTAGCATTAGCCAAACAACTTGCATGTTTGTCTCGTTGTGTCTGGCATCCTCATCTTCTGTAATTCATAAATGAGATTGCAAAGTAATATTAGAAATCACGGAGCCCCTGCTGTTAAAAACCTCTGTTGAAGTGGTATTAATTTAGGGACTGGGTTGCAGAAACCAGTGCTGTCAGGGATTGTATGCCTTAGGAAAGAACATGCTTTAAGGAGTCCTGGGTTTAATCACAGTAAGTTTTAATATTCATTATAAAATATGCATGTATCTTATTTAATATAAAATATGCATAAACCAGATATGGTTTGAAGTGCATACAGTTGACCTGAAGGCATGTACAGTAGCTTCTTGGAAATTGGTTTTACTCTTTTTCAGTGTTCCTTTAAAAACTATGTCTGTAGATGCACCTATTCTAGATAGCTATTGACAAGTGGACATCCACCATGACTTCATAACCAAAGCAGTGTGTAGTTTAACATCTGCCTTTTGGCCACAAATAGAAAGTACAGATATCTATAACAAGAGGAACATTGCTGCTGTACCAACTCATTACTTCTGGTATTCAGAAAAGTCATCCAAGACATTTTAGCAAATGCACCATTTCTTGGTCGTGGTCTCATTAGGAAATCATGTTAAGGCATCTTTGAAGCTTTCTGAGTAGTTTAGCAGTAGTACAATTAACTAGTGCATTAATATGTTAAAGTTTGTCTCAGATCTTGTTCACTTGCTTAAAAATCACGGGGTTTTGCCAGTTGTTCCTGCTGAAAACTGAGCTTTTTGCCCGAGTAGTTTCCATAGGTTCTGTTGAGAGTTATGTAATGTCCTTATAAAACATACAACCTTCTACACATTTTATTTTTCTTAATTTAGTCAATACAAATAGGCTACAGCCTCTAAGAAAATAGTTGGTTTAGACTGGATGGCATTTCTAGTTTTTGCAAAATTAAACACCTTTATTTAGTGGCACAGCTTTTATAGGACAGGGTTTTTTAATCCAGCTTTGTTTCTTAAGGTTTAAAGACCTTCCAGCTGCTCCTGCTGATTCTTTAGGCTTTCTGATGTAAGGCTGTTATTAGCATTAACCTATTATTCAGGTTTTTCTGTGCTACAGGAAAACCTTTTTACTTTTTTATTGGCAAGGAGAAGAGAAAACAGCCTGTAGGGAAGAATGGACTGCAAGGGCTGTATTTTGTAGTATTTTGGCTCTCTGAGAAATCATCCTCAGCTCTACCAGTTTAAATGAGATCGCCCTGATGAATTCCATCTTCTTCCCATCTTTCACCTTTCCCATGAAAATACTCTTAAGAGTACTTGTGTGGGAGGTGAGAGTAGAGAAAGTAATCTGATACTACCTTCTTTGATTTGAATTTAGCATGAGGGTTTTACCTATTATTTGGGTTAAAAAAACTAAAATTAAAAGGCATTGCCACTTACAGTATTTCAGATGTAATCCAGCTAAGCTTGGATAAACGTGGAGTTTTTTCTTTCTCCCTATAGAAACTTGTTCTCAGGAACTGGGGCACAAATCAGATAAAACTGTGGCTGTGAAATAATCTTTTCCCAGCAGCAGTAGCTATGCTTTCATAAAGCACAAATATATTCCAAATAAGATAAGCTGTTCCACAGTAGGACAGAGGAGCTGCATCCTGTACACATGGGGGAATTGGGGATTCAGGTACCTGAAAACTGCTTTGCAATTTTACAAAGGGATGAAATATTGCAGTGTTGCTTTTAATATCTGCTGTTGGGTATAGCCCTGGATGGTTTGGACTCAGCATCTCTCCAACATCCCTTGTTCTCTTTGTAGAATGGCCACAGGTGGCAGATAATTCAAGATTTGTTGGGAACAGATCAAGACAATCTTGACTTGGCCAATGTCAACCTGATGCTGGAGCTGCTGGTGCAAAAGAAGAAGCAATTGGAAGCAGTAAGAAGTTTCTCTTATTTAAGTGAACACTGTCTATTTAGAAGTCTTTTCATACCTTTCTCTTGAAGAATTAATTGCCCAGTGTTTTCTCTTGTGCTTTGGTATTTAAAAGTTGGCCATTTTGCTGACCTTTGTAGTGAACTAACATTTCAGCTGTGATGCCCAAAACATGCTCGTGATGTTGCTGGCAGGGTTATATAAACAAGCAGGGAAAATGGGAAAGGATAAGAGAAAGTAGCTCATAGAAGAGAGAAATGCATGTGAGGAGATTTACTAATTGAATGTTGCACAAGTAAATGTCAGATCTTTCTCAGCAATAAGCATGAAGAAGTCCAGAATATAGATTAAGGAATAAAGAAAATGAGCATGTGAAAAAGATCACATCTTTTAGTTCCTGCTGGAACTGATAGAATCTGAATGAGTGCCTTTCCTGAAGACATTTTTAGTATTTATTGCTTGAAGGAAAAGTTCAGATGTATTGTTCATTAGGCTGCTTTGAAGGTTTATACAATACGAAGCAAGCTGTTCCTGTGATTTAACTGAAATGTAGTTGGTTTGGGCAGTTCTCATATATTTATTTGGCCATTCCATGGGTTTGGTTTTGGGTGGCCATTTTCCAGTTATGAGAGCCAGACCTTCTGAATTAAACAGGATTATCAGAGAATTTGGCCCAGTAAACTCTGAGTAGGAGGGTAGATTTTGATGGTGCTTTAAAACAGGTAAGGGAATGTTATATTGGGAATAGCTGAATTTATTCACTCTTTCAGAGTCAATATCTACACAACTTGTGGTTCTGATGGAAGGAAAGTAACCCAGAATATATTTACTGGCTAGTAGCAGAACTGTTATGTTACTTTATTGCATGGGGACCTGTACATACATTTTTTGTTGTGGTTCACTGAAGGTATGGTGGGAAAAAAGAGAGTAAAAGCTCTTCTTGCTTTTTTCCCTCTCAAATCTCTTTGTCATTTGTGACAAATCTGAAGCAAAGAAAGCACAGGATTGAGTGTATGGGTACTTCTTTTAAGGATACTAAATCTAAAAAAACCTCCAGACTGACACTTATAGAACAATTTAAAAATACTTTGACTAGTTTTAACTTACTTCATTCGCTCTTGTCACAGGGATGGGGAGGAAGAAAATAATCCCAGAATAGTAGTAGTCTGACAGCCTAATCTCTTTGCTGTCCTGTGTCCTCTGCCTTTAATGGATTCTCTGTGCTTGTATGTCTTATCCTTTTTGAGTGTTATTTTCACAGTCCTGTAATTAATAAATATTTTGGCAGGTTGTGAAAATAAGTCTCAGAATGCTGGGATAGGATTAGGGCTATATTAATGCTGGAATATAGGTTTTGGGGATTTTTCCTTTCGTGCTTCTCTTATCTTTTCCATGTTCAGTTTTTGGTCCATTTGGATGAAAATATTAAACTGATGGTTGAGGTAAATGGCCTGTTATGGAAAGATTGGAAAGGGATGTTTTAGCTTTATCAGTGATTTCATTGTTTCTTCCCCTCTGGAGAAATCTTCAGCAATGATAGCTACATGAACACAAATGTTAATTTTCAAGCAGGTGTTTTTCTTATATAAATACTTTATGCCTTAGTATATTAATCATGAAGTGGATGCTAATGATCTTCCAGGGTAGATGATGAGTCTGTGAGGAAACTGTATTCCAAAATCAATTTCATGTACAGTAGCCAAAGAGAAAGAAAAGCATTTTGACTTATTAGTAAGTCATTAGTGATGCACAAATAAGAATTGTTACAGCTTCTGCTTTCAAGTAAAAGATTGTAGTGAGCCAAACAAAATCTTAAAACTTGTAAGACAAAGTAAAACTACCGTTTTATTAAACTGCCTTAAGCTATTTCTCTCTTTTTAACCTCTAAATGGAAGCTGTTTCAGTGCTAAGTGTGGATTTCTGTGTATAAAATGAGTGTTTGTTTCTCTTACCCTGTTTGTTTCTCTTCCCTATTTGCTGTGTTACAGGAATCCCATGCTGCCCAGTTGCAGATCCTGATGGAATTTCTCAAAGTTGCCAGGAGAAACAAACGAGAGGTAACTTGCTTTGTGCTTCAGTGGGTGAGGTGTCGTCTGCTGCTCTCCCCAGTGCATTTCTATTGAAGTGATCTGTTAGCCTAGCATTATCTCTGCAAAGAAAAACTCAAGGCATGTTTGGGGAATTCTCAGGCAGAGGACACATGGGTTGGAAGGAAAATTAATCTCTTTACGTGTGACAGCTTCAATTTTTAATCATTTGCCTTTTTGTCTCACACTGGTGAAGCATGTGGGAAGATAGTTATTCCTTGGAGTAAATTTACATCCAGTTCTTGAAGCAAGATTTTTAGATTATTTTTTTTTTCTGGAAAAATGGAAAGGTAGGAAAGGAGTGAAATTGTTGTCAACTTTTTTCCTTTTGTGTACCAAATGCCGTGCCTAATGTGGTGACATAAAAGAATGAATATTCTGTGCTTTTTCCTCATTTGTCCTAAAACGAGTGTCTCAAGGAATACAGGAGGGTTCTATAATCACATAGACAGTCTTTCATGGTTTGGGACTTATCTTTTATAATGTCATGCCGTGTGTAAACTGTAATACCAGAAATATCCCAGAAACCTAGAAAAATGATCATGACAACAGCAGAAGGACGAGCTCTCTTGGAGGTCATGGCTTCTGAAAAAGATGTGAAGAACACGAGACCCAACAGTGTGACTGTTTAAAGGTCAGACTTGAAACCATGTAAAGGTGATGGGTGTAAGAAGCCTTGGCCAGAATGGATTGAGGGTCTGGTTATGGAGTAATTCCAAAGCAAGTGGTTTAGATTCTGTCCACCAACAGGTGTACATGGCCAAACTCAACAAGGGTGGTGGAAAGTCTAAAGAAGGACAATGGAGCTGGGCAAGGGTCTGGAATGCAAGTCTGATGAGGAGTAGATGGGTAAACTGGGGATGCTCATTCAGAAGAGGAGGCTCAGGGGGCACCTCGTTGCTCTCTACACCTCCATGACAGGAAGGTGTAGCCAGATGGGGATTGGTCTCTTCTGCCATGTCTCAAGTGAAAGGCTGGGAGGAGATGGCCTTAAGCTGTGCCACAGGAGGTTCAGATTAGATATTAGAAAAAAGCTTCTTCACTGAAAGAGTGGTCAGGTGTTGGAAAAAGTTGCCCAGAGGGGTGATGGAATCACAGTCTCATGAAGTGTTCAAGAGGTGTCTGGATGTGTAATAATGTACAAGGATAACATCTCCTCTTGAGGCTGAAAAAACTTAATTTTGGCTGCAGATGCTCTGAATACAGCCTGAAACCAGTTGGGATATATAGCTCATTTCAGATCCTCTCTGTCCCTGTTTACATGTTCCCTCTGTTGCCAAGACCTTCTCTGATGTTATTTATGTTATTTCTTACCCCCCTTTACATTCCAACATGAAATGCAGGCTGTCGCATGTCAGAGGACCCCTGTGCAGGCCTGTCAGTTCTGTCCTTGCCATAGTGCTTAGTGCCTGCCCTTGCCATTTATTTTGAGGGAAATGAGGACTTGTCAGATTTGCTGCTAGCAGTCTTTCTTTTCACTTGATGAAGATAAGAAAGGCAAAAAACCAGTGGGGAGATGCATGGAAAACACAGAGCAGTCAGTAGGATAGTTTTGCATAGCAAAATCTGTCTTGGGCTCTCATTTTACCCATGGAGTAAATTAAGCCAGTTGATGGTTCCTTTTTGGTAAGTCCTGAGGTTCTCCTTGTAGCTGGTGGAGTTTGTGGCACACCCTCCTTTCTGGAGGTAACAGAGGAGTTACTGTTTGGGCTATGCCAGTGCTGATATATCCAGACCACAGAAAGTCTGAGATGGTAGTTTGGAAGGTGAGCAATGTGGGTTAAGTGGCCTTATTAGTGTAGTAAAGCTGAGAGAGGTGATCAAAGCCTCTCTGAGTTCACTGTAGTTTGTTTTGATGCTGCAAGAGGTGACTTTAGGAAATAAGGATGGAAGGGGCATGTGGGGACCTTGGAACGCTTCAATGTGTTGCACATCATTGTGACTCATAAAGCAGCCTTTATTATGGGGAAGAACATGGCTTTTTTTCCTTTCCTAATTCAAGCCTGGTTTTAGCAAAGAAGGCTGCAGGGTAATTGGAGTTTCACTCAGTAAGCCATAACTGTAATAAATTCTTAATAAATAAAAAAGATTCTTTTTAAATATGACAGGGTGCTTGTTTCTAATTTTTGGCTGAAATGTTTAAAGGAACTGGGAACTTTGCTTCCTAATATACCTCTTAGAATATTATTTCTTGCAAGATTTTTATTAACAGGTTTTATTTACTACATACTGCAAGTTCTTATATAGGGACTTAGGTACTTTGTAGGTTAATACAGATACTGCCTTAGAGTTGGTGTACCTGTATAATATATCACAGCATATTCAGAGCAGATGATAAACCACCTTAACCCTTCTTGCTTACTTCACTCATAACTTATGTGGTTTTTTATTCCTGTGTTCATGGACTGGTGAGTTCTGAGCATGTTGGAGGAGAGCTATATCTAGAAGAAAACTATCTTTATAGACTTGTACTTCAGAATTCAGAATATTGGTGTAGTCAAGTATTTTGACAAATGCCTCTTTGTCACACTTTCATAATTTCTCTAGAAGATAAATGTGAGATTCAGCACCTGCAGGAGTTTCTATTAGAAATCTTGTTCTGATCTGTTCATAACGTTCCAAAACATTGATCTTTCAAGCTGAAATTTACTGCGTGGGGTTTTTTTTGCACAAAGGTGTTTGCAAGTCCTTTTTAAGTTTGTATATTTTGTTTTTGTTTTCACCTAGGGCAATGTGGCAAAAAACCCCAATCCTTGGCAATAGTAGTAGAAAAAAAAAAATAAATCTTACTTTGAAAAAGATTGAAAACAAATGACTAATACTTGAAAATACTTTTTCCACAAAATAACAGATAGTTTTGGAGAGGAGAAATGTATTGATCATGCATAACAGTTGGTTGTCTCTAAGGCAAACTTAGCATGGCTGAGTGCCTTTCCATATGTGTACACAGTTAATTGAATGCACACTCACTATTTTTTTGGACCCAGCAGTCTCTTCTGTTGAAATCAAGGATCCAAAAAGTCTGGAAGGTCAAGTTTAATAATGAAATATTGACTTTTGGAGGGTTTTTTTATTCCTATTTTCCAGAGAAATGAAATGAAACAACCTGTGACTTTTTAAAATTAGTATTTTCATGGCAGAGTTTTAACTGTGTTGCATAAATGCTTTTGCAGATTTAACTTTGTTCGTTTTAAATGCTCAGGTATTCTTCCATCTTGAACACTTTGTGACAGTGCTGATTATATCAGTTAATTCTCCCCAGTTTTATATTCATCACTTCACAAAGAGGCCCTGCTAATTGTCTTGTCAGGATTTGAATGTTCCCAAATGGAGTCAGACACCACCATATATATTGTATGGATAACTTGTCCTGAACCATTGTTAGCTCAGCTACCTGATGGTATTTCTGTCAAGTAGCACCATTGCTTATTGAAGGGCAATACTGAGTTTAATGATTAGGATCACAAATCAAGTTCTGCAACATCCAGGTGCTGTTCCCTGGGTGCATTCATGCTTCTCTTGGCAGCTGTCACTTCATTTTTATGTTCTGTGGGCTTTTTCCTTCTAATAATGTGACATTAAGTCTCTCATGTCTAACAAACAAGACTTCTTTCATGTCAACTAATGCACAGGGACTGGTTTTTTAGCTGGTAAACATCCTGGGACAGAGAAATAATCCTGAAATGTCTCAGGTTGGTGGCACTGAGTTCCTGCTCAGCATTTCAGAATCATCATTGTACCTTTGAGCATCAAATGCATGTGTATCCCCAGCTGTCTTCACTTACTCCATATTGTGAGCATGTTAAATACTAAAAATAAGAGGAGTTATTAGTTATTGTGGGATAATTGCCGGGAATTATAAGCATGAATTCTCCAGGGATGTCATTACCTTGTGTTAATCACTTCACCTGTCAAGTCTTGTGTTCTGCGCATACACACATGGATGAACTAATGAGTAAGCAAGAGCAGGTGACAGAAGCAGAAATCAGTCATGCTCTTATGTTGTCATATAGTCTTGATTACAGTCCAGGACTGCTGAGGAGAATTGATAGCTATAGTAATCTCTTTCCTATCCACTGCACTTAAATAACTGGTATTTTAAGTCTATTTGCATTTCTAAGCTACTGAATGAGAGACGTGAGCTCTGACTGCAGGATAATAAGCCCAAGGACTGTATGAGCAGCAACCTTGAGATTGTCATATTGGTATCAGCATGTAATAGCTGATTCTCCTTGCTGCAGTGGAGGGGCCTTGCAAAGAGGAAGAGGCAACCTAGAACTAGGAGCTAAGTAGCACCTACAGTGATGTATTATTAGACACTAAGGCAATTAATCTAATTGTTTAGGCAGCTTTGTTCCTTGCCCCAGATGCCTTTCTGTCATGACACTTTGCTATCAGACCCTATCACTAAGCCCTCAAAGCATAATTCCTCCAAACTGCAGGATTTAAGTGAGGGAGAGGAAGATTCAAGATGTGAAACATATTTTATCAGCCAGGCAATTCCTTCCTCCTACTCTTGGGATCCTTGGGAATTCTGTGTGATAAACAACTCAACCAGGATTTTGTTCTTAAGGCTTTCTGTTAGCTCTTCTCAAGTTATGAGGAAATATTTGCCATTTGAGAAAGTATTGATTAGAGAGAAGAAATGTTCTCTGCAGATAAATGTGTTGTAGATGAACTGTCCACGTGTCTAAGAAGCTTGGATGCCACATTTCACTAATGAAAGTAACTCGTGGAGCCTCAGGTGCTCTTGTTTTCATACCAAGAGAAACCTTGCACCTCTTTCAACTTGTGCAAAGGCTGTGTAACAGTGAGGTCAAAATAAATGAGATTTGCAGTGAAATTTAAAAGCTAAAATTTCTCTAAAATCTGAAAATTGCCTCTGTGCCATGTATAACAGGTTCTGTATCCAAAGCAATGATGGAAAGAAAACACAGAGACAAACAAGACTTAGAGAGAGAAACTGATCTTACTATTCAGTTGTCATTGAGGTATTGAATTCTACAGGTAGGAATCAATTTCACTGGGTACCTTTAGGAGAAGTTCAGCTGTTGATGCTCAAGCTGACACTCAGGTTTGTGAGAGCGGTAGCTGGTGGAAGAACAAGTATTAGGCAGTGTCCAGTACTGGATGGATGAAGCTCCAGGATAGAGTGAAAGATTTCTCTGAAGAGACTGGTTTATCCTCCTCAGGTGAACAGATGATACTTTCTACCCTGTGCTGGTTTGTGCAATGGCTTTGTGTGTCTGGGAAAAGGATGCTCCCTCTGGTAATAGTCTCATCTGCTTGGATCTGTGGTGTGTGTTGAGATGACTGCATGGGGAGTGCACACTGGAGCCTCGAAGGTGTGTGACTGAACATAACATGACCCGTGAGCTTCCAAAAGTGTGAATCCACATGCTCTGTTAAGCAGCTTGTTAGAACAGTGCTGCTGGCTTCATGTTATTTCTACAGGAAATAACTTTTGCTGTTCTTGTGCCTTTTCTAGATTTGGAAAGGCAGTTGATCAAGAGTTTGTGGCTCCTTGCTTTGTGTGTTTTTCCAGCCTTTCTCTGTGGCACTGGGAGGCTCTGCTGAGCTTTTAGTTTTCTGCAAACACTTAGAAGTGGCCCCAGGAGACCCAGTCAAGGCCACTTGTTGCCTGTGCTGTACAAACACAAAGGAGGAAGTTGCTGCCTCCCGAGGGGCCCTTGCTTCAGGAAAAACAGGAAGCTCAAGGATGAAACCTCAGCTCTGTGCTCAGCTACGCTTCTTAGTAGATAGCCAGCCACAAACAAACTCACCATGACCTGGTGCTTAACGTTGTGTAAGTTGTTGGTGGCTTCTTGGCTTACAAGTCTGAAATCCCTTTCTCAGAGATTATAAGAAACAGAGGCTATGTTGAGGTCATGGCTTCTCTTTGGCATATATGTGCTTGTGTGTAACATGGAACCAGAGTGTTACACACCTGCTTATTTGAATTCATTAAGTGGAGCTGAAGTTCTGAGGTTTAACCACTGAATTGAAGCCTTCGCCTTGTCCACGTTGTCATTTTCAGTTCTGGGAAAGCATCTGTGGCTGAAAGGAGTTTATAGTATGTGCTTCTCTTTTAGCATTCATTTCAGTGTTCATTCTAAGTGCTTTTGCTGACTTAATCCAAAGTTTGACAGGCATGAATCTGCCCATCATTGGGACAGTACTTGGCTTGCTTTCTGTGCCCAACACAGTGAAAATCAAATTATGGGCCCTTAAATCTGGATATCCTGCAAGGACTGTAATTCATTTAGCTTTCCTTAAATGTCCCTCAAAGGCTGGCAATTATAAATCAGTAGTCTCATTTTTCAAAGTTTAATTGGAGCGAATGTGGACTGATTTAAGGTCTTTGATAGATTAAAATGCTTGAGCCAGCACAGTGAAAAAAAATGAAGGTCCCGGTGTGGGCATTAACTCATTTGATGCTGAAGGCATGAGAAGAGTCCTCCTGAAATAAGCACGAAACACACTTGCCTGCTTTTTAGGCTTGCTACTGTCAGATAAGGTTACAATAGGTTGTAACTAGAAGGAAGAATTGGTAAATGAAGTGCCAGATCTCATACTCTTGGCTGTGTACAATAGTTAATAAAAGATGGCCAATACAAGGTCCTGCTCTTGTTCTTATAAAAAGTCTCCTGTTTATGTGATGGCTACAAGCATCAATTATTTTTCAGATGTCCAGTTTGGCTGTGAGCCAGTACATTGTAGCATAGCTGATTTCCTCACTGTAATTTTGGAACTTGTGGGTTTGTAACTTCTTTTTAAATGGGATTTATGAAAGTGGGAGAGCAATGGTATTTACTAGAGCTGAGTTCAGGCAAGACTCCTGCTGTGCAAGTGTCACTTAACTTTACCACTAATCTTGGAGCTATAGCACCACCTGCTATTCTTGCTGTAGGTTTCACAAGTGAAAATGGAATTATCTGTTATGGTGTGGTGGTTTGTAAATTATCTGTGGCAGTGTAGTTCTAAACCATTAAACTTCTGCTGTCTGTGCCTCAAATTAAATATAAACTGAAGCCTTCAGAGTAGAGAGATTAGGATGCATTTATAGTGTAATCTCATTCCGAGGAAGTAAAAAGCCTTGGTAGCAATAGTTATGGACCCAGCAGTCCTTTCTTGTCCTGTCTTCAGGGACAGAGGCTTTGGTTAGTGTTTAAAAGGAATATTAAAATGGTGCTTTATCTAATGCAGAGCATACAGGTCCTTGGAATGCTGTACAGTAAGAGGGGTTTAGGTAGTGGTTTTTGTTTAAGCCAAACCTTCCGACACTTAAAGGATTAAGGTTAAGAACTTGAGTGAATAAGTCTTTGGGAGTAGCTTGCCAGATGTTCTTGGAAATATGTCATACTAAGAGTAATATGTCTTGCTATGCTAGTAACTGGATTTGGGCATTATGATATTCCCTAGTGAGGTTGAAATGACAAAAATTTGTTTTGCCTTTGGAGAACACGTTGTGCTTAAGCTTTTTAAGTGGACTTCCCAACTCGGCAACATCTTCTGCTCACAGGATACATTGCCAGTTGCTAAATTTTTACTGGGAGCTGAGTCAGGTGGACTTCCAGTTCTCCATGTATTTGTGCATCAAGGTTTACCAGACTTGCAGTGGAGCTGAGTTTTGTCTGTCTGTGTCCAGCCTTGGAGCTCTCTCCGAGAGAAGTGTGTGTGTGTTTGGGCCTTGCAAGGCTGGATGTGGGCTCTGGGGGGGTCAGGTGAGACTGCTGCATGAGGGTGGGAATTGGAGCTGGAGAGTGGATGATGGTCCTTGCTTAGGTGTTAACCATTGTCAAGTCTGTGACTTCACACTTGTTAGAGGTGAGTGAAGCCAGGTTGCTGACTGACTGAAAAGTAATTGAAAAACCTGGAAAATATAATGTAACACAGTGAAGGGAAAGGGGATGTTGAGAGGGGGAGTCTCCTTCTGACCCTATCAGAGAGCCCTCAGGTTGACTGGGGTTTGTGGTGTAATCCAAGGTAAGTATCACACTTTTGAAAGAAATGCCATGTGGCCCTTGCTTGTTGCCAGGAGCAAATCCTGCTCTGGTCATAATAGGTTTGTTCCAATCCCAAAATCCTGTCATTAATTTTAAATTGGCAAATGACAGGTTAACTGCTAGCATGAATAATACTCTTAAAACCTTTTAGCAAAACATTTTATATGTTGTTGAAAGGTAAAGGGATAACTATCTTTCATAGTGTTTAATTGTGACAGGACAAGGGGGAATGATTTTAAACAGAATGAGGGTGGGTTTAGATAAGATATTAGGAAGAAATTCTCCCCTGTGAGGGTGGGCAGGCCCTGGCACAGGGTGCCCAGGGAAGCTGTGGCTGCCCCTGGATCCCTGGAAGTGTCCAAGGCCAGGTTGATGGGGTTCTGAGCAGCCTGGTCTAGTGGAAGGTGTCCCTGCCCATGGCATGGGTTTGGAATATGATGAACTTCCAACCCAGACTATTTTAGGATTCTCTACTTGGTGTTTGTGAGCCAGTTTTATACCTCGCATGAAAGATGTTACAGAAGCATAATAGTATTACTTTGAATAATGCAAGTCTCTTTGTGATTGATATCAGAGTACCTCATGCTCTTGTTTCGCATTGTTTTAAAAATAACAGCTTTGTCTTGAATGTGGTTTGTGTGCACACTTATGTTAATCTGGGCATTTCAGCCTCCTGTCTAGTGACTTTTGAATTGTGTGCCACGCCAGTTAAGATAGTTCAGGTTCCTCTCTGAAAAGACAGCAATTTATCTTGGTGGTGGTGCAGTGCAGATTGATTCAGACTTCTCCCATTCTCTTATCCACAGCAATTGGAGCAGATCCAGAAGGAGCTAAGTGTTCTGGAAGAAGATATTAAACGAGTAGAGGTGAGGTGCCCAGACATTGTTCCGACTTGGGCAATTTTTCATTTTCATCAAGCTGTCTGCCTTGCTGTGGGGCTGCTGGGTTAAATTTATGGCATTTGAGTCAGTAATGGGAAAATGAACAGATGATGCTCTTTCTTTAATTTGTTCATTTAGTTGATGTGTGCAGTCTGCAGGTTGGTAGCTCTTATGTAATTGTTTCTTTCAATTTCTTGGTGTTGGTAGTATTTTAGAGTAGTTGCTAGAAATCAACAGGCAGTGTATTGATCAGAACCTATGATTTTTATACATTGCAGTGTTCTGGCTGTTTGCACAGGTTGTTTAAATCTTAGCATGTCACCCTCAAAATGGAGAGGGGTTTGAGGGGTGCACAAGGAGCATAATGCGGAGACTGGGGAGGAGCAGAACTAGTTCCTGCTGCACTTCAGAACAGATGCCTGCTACCTCCTGATATAACTTGCTTAATTCCTTAATGATAGGGATCTCCTGAGATTTTTGCTCAAAATTATTCTCCCAAGTATTTGTAAACCCATCAGCACAATCCTTTTGTCCTTATTGAGTCCTTAGCTTCCTCTTTGGTCCTTTTCTGTAATCATTCTAGTGTTTAATCTTGGAGTAGGGAGCTGATGTTTCAGGAACACATCAGACTGCCGCCTCTCAAAACAGCATTCCCTTCCAGCTTCTTGGCAATGTTTGCAGGTCTGCTTCCCTCTTCTTGCTCATCTTGAGCCAGCACAAGCTCCCAACCACTGCCCAAAAGCCTTTTAGGCTTCTTCACATGATTTATATTGTGTGCTGATGAACTAACAAAATGTAAATGCAACGGTAGGAACTTCCCTTTATCTAATAGCTAATTGGATTTTTTTCAGACCTCTTTCCCTAAACGTTTCTCAGCTTTGGGGAAATAAATACACCTTAGCATGTTTTCTTGAGACATCTTTATATCTAGGAGAAGCTATTCCCAAAAGCTGTGGGATCCCTCAAAGAATATCCAGCTCCCTGTTTCTCTGCTCTTTAATCAGGCATTTCAGTGGGCTGCAGCTGGGGTATGTCCCTGGTGTGTGCTGGTGACCTTGGCTCTGACCTCTAAAGCCTTGGGTCTCTCTTGTCTCAAATACCCTACTTTCTGCCTAACAACTAATGGGCACCTAGGGGGAATTTGAAAGCACAACTAATGTTGTCCTGGGCACTCTTTGCTCCCCAAACTAATGAGCTGCTGCATCCTGCATAGCTTCCATTTCCCAAACAGATGAAAGACAGTCTCATACTGGGTACACAGCAGTGACTTAGGTTGGCAGGGGCAAGGCCAGATTTATGTGCAAAGTTTATCTCTTGTGCAGTTGTCCCACAGAAGGCTGATAGATCCTCTGTTAAGTCTGGGGCACCACTTTTGTCCTGTTGCCTTGTGGCTGTTCTTGCCATGACCCATATTCAGCTTTACTTTCCAGTTGTGATTTTAAATAAGTTGGCACGTAATCTCAAAAACGCATTTAGAACTTGCTTGCTCTGCCATGTTTAAGGGAGGTGCTGGTTTAAAAGCAATTGAATGATAACCAAATCTATTGGTTTTTTGAGTATAAACTCCAGAACTGCCTCTCTTGGCAGTAGGATTTTTGAAACCCAATTGGAATGATAACTGAAAAGAATGGAAAATTTATGTTTTGTTGGGTAAAGATATTTATGTAAGAATTGGATAAATGTAGACACAGTTGGTTATCTGCTTGGAAAACCAAAAATACTGTGTGAACCCCATGTGTTAGACCTACTCCAGGTTTTGCAGCTTTGCTGTAACGTGGCTTTCTGTTTCAGGAGATGAGTGGCTTGTACTCCCCAGTCAGCGAGGACAGCACGGTGCCACAGTTTGAGGCTCCCTCACCTTCACACAGGTATGGAGCTTGCAACTCAAGGTGGATTTCAAGCTGTACGTATTGCACTGTGCTTGCTGCTCCTCCCCATGCTATGCCCAAAACACCAGCAGAACTCATTTGTGTCTGTCTTACAATATTGTTCTGTTTCTGATTGGTTTAAACTTGATGTGAACAAAAAGAGTGAAGAGAAAGCCATCTGAGTCTGCAGTTGGATGAAAAACCTGCTCTAACCAGATGCTGTGGAAAGCTGATGGCTTTAAATGTCGTGTGGATTGGTAAACTTGAGTCATAAGCCTCTGCTATGGTATGGAATATTACTGTTATTTACATGCTGCCTTTTCTGAACATTATACAGTCCTGCCTGGCATGGGAAAGGCCTTAATTTTTTATGATATTAACATCCTCAGGCTTCTCCACTTGGTGTGAATAGATAAAGGTATGGGCTAGGGATAAAAATTTAAAATATACAGCCTATTGATTCTGTTTATCTGCTGTCTGTTTTGATTTAATGAAACGCCTTTCTAATAACATAGTTTCAATGTGGATTTTTGTCTGGAATATTGCATAGTCTGGTTTATTGGTGATAAAATTGCAGATGCTTCCTTTGTCCAAGTTGCATGTGCCAGGGTTTGAAGTACTCTACTTTATAGATGTGTCTTTTGGTAGTAAGAGAGCTCTGATTTTATGGGGCCAAGTGATGTTATGAAGTGATCATCTCTCCTATCTCTTAAAAACTGTCAACTTCTGTTATAAAATTGTCCTGGTAGATTTTTTGCTATTAGAAGCTCTAAACCTAATAGCCCAGAAGTAAGTAAGGAAAAATGATCAGATTTCCTCACCTTCAGAGACTGAGATAAGGTGCTCTGATGAGGAACCCAGCAATATTGGCTGGGATTTTGTATCAGGATGCTATTTCTGGACACAGAGACCAGAATCTCTCATATTTCTGTGAAGCTCTGGCTGGCCCTGAGGGAAAGGACAGGAATATGGCCAAGTTGGATGGGAATAGCATTTCTAATTCAGCTCATCACTGATCTTTAATTCCTTTTGGGTGCAGGTGTGTTTCTTGACATGAGTTATTACAGTTTTGCCAAGAAGCAGTTCTGTGAAGCTGATGAGATTCTTGTCAGGTTCTACTAGTTTTCTGGTTATTGGCTATTAAATAGATTGGTTTTGCTCCATGGTACTGATGCTTGAGGAAAACCTGAGCTCTAAGTGGGCTCAGATGGTTACCTGTTGAATGCCTTCAGGCCTAGAAACCTTTCTCTTTTTTTAACAGGGATTGTATTGTGAGCAGAAATGTGTCTCTATTACTTGAGCCAGGCTAAGTAGTAAGCTCCCAAAGAACTCTTTTATCTGTTGAAATCTGGAATAACTTTTTAAGCCCAAGAGATTCAGTGAATATTTCAGTGATTTTTGGATTGATGTGCCCCACTTGGGCTCTGCTGGGAGATGGCAGTGGGTTAGACCCATTGTGGCAGTAGAGACCACAGGCTCTTTCTTGGCCAACCTTTTCATACCTTTCTGGTTCCATCTTGGCTGTGTCTTGAACTTTTGGGTTTTCCCTCTGGTGCAACACACCAGGGATGTGATATAATAGGATATCTAGGGGTTATCTAGGGGATATGGGATTGCCTTTTTGTCTCAGCTTGAGAAGACCCAGTATCTGTTTCTCAGTGATGTCCCTGCATTAAGAAGCAACCTTGAGTGGCTGAAGAGAAATCAGTATATGAGGGAAGTGCCTGAAGATGCATCAGTTGTTGCCAGACTCCTGTAACTCCTGTCCCTGCTCTGTCTTGACCATTTTGTGTAATTCAAGTAATAGTATTGGTGTCAATTACCATAACTCAGATTCCAGAAAGGCCTACCCCTTGAAATTAATTTTCTTTTCAACATTAAATGTAAGTTTTGACGAATATCTCAAACTTTGCTCCTTGGAATAAATGCTGCAGAACAGCTGATAGGAGCTTTAAACTGTGCTGATTTTTTTCAGCTCTTTTAACTGAAATATTTAATCTCAAAAGTGCATTTTAGAGATGCCTTGAACCACTGAGAATGAAATACAAATATAGTTTGAGATGGATTCACTTCCATGTTAAAATGATATTAAACTTGCAGAGACTTTATCTTATCAGTGAATTAAAATGGTATATATAAATTGAAATATAACTTGTTAACATGCTTAACACCCTGCTAATGAAATATAATTGTATAACACTACTAACGTGTCTTATAAATAGTACAAGGTTATCACAGACTGGTGCCAGGATGAAGAAAATTTCTTTAGCCTTTGAATTTAAAGTTCAAGAAAATAGAGTTCTTTGGAATTCAGTTTTATCTGGTCTCTAGTGACTTGCCCTTATTCATCTACTTCCTCTAAATCACAGGCTTGCTTCATTAATTTTCTGTTTCTTTTCATTGTTCGTAGCTTTTTTGCTCCCTGTTATTAACATCTTCAAAATGTGAAATTACTATGCCTGCCCCCAGCTTCCTTCAGAAGTTCTTTAGCAGAAAAGCGAGCCCAGCTCTGATTGTTCACTACATCCTGGGCTGCGAGGAACACGTGTTCTCTCTTGTGCCTACACAGGGTATGATGAAATATTAAATTGGGTAAGAGCACAGCGCTTGTTTACAGCGTTGCAGATTGCTGGGTTTGTATACTAATAGAGAACAAGAGGGGAAGAATAAGGCAAGAGAACAAATAGTTCTGGGGAGGGTTTTTCTGAACAGGCGCTCGTGCTATTTTTGCTCCCAGTAAATGGTGCAAACAGGAGATAGGAATAAGCAATTTCGCTGTGACTGCTATTCAGGAGTAATGGCAATAACAAACTATCACTAATAGGAGTTTCTGATCTAGAAATGAGTTGCTTGGTAACTCTGATTCAGTTTATCAAAACGCTGATCCTTCTTCCCTTCCATTTGTTCTAATTACCTCCCTCCCACCCCTGTAATGGGGTTTGTAGTCTGCAAGTTGCTGTGTTTTTGTTGCTGTTGTTCCAGGTTTTTAAATGTCACGTTGGTGTAGCTGAATTTCTTAACCAAACCTAATGTTACAGCTTTTAAAAGAGAACTGAGAGGGCACTTCTGTAATTTTCTGATTACTTGCTTCCTGTTTTTTGAAAGGAAAAACATTCAAGCATATTCCAGTTAGCTGAGCTACAGGCACGGCACAGAAAGGACTCTGGATTTGTATTCTGGTTAGGGAGGTGACGTCTGCACTCCTGAAGGCTTTACATCACCAGACAACCTGCAGCAAAACGAGACCAGACACTATAAGTCTGTGTGTTTTGCTGTTAATTGCCACTGTACCTGTCTGGGAGTGAAGTACTTTTTCATCGCTTTCCAGACGAGTGTTATTCCTGCTGTTTCTGGCAGAATCTGCTGTATATGTTTCATTGTTTCTTGTGGCCACATTCTAATTTAAACTTCATTGTCCCCAGCCATGCCCGAAACAACTCTGCTGTTTTCTCTTTTGCAGCAGCTTGCAGCAAATAATGATTTTTATCCCTTAATTCTCTTGTTTTGCAGCTTTTGTCTTGCCTGGAACAGAATTCCACTCAATCTCATCTTCCAAGTTAATTTTTAAGTCTCATTAGTGGTTCTCTCTCATCTTCTCGTTGTAGTTCCCTCCACTTTCAGGGGAGCTTGAAAACATTCTGATAAATATTTAAGCATTAGTACCAGTGTTTCATTTTCATCCCTCTGGACTTAGAGCTGCCCCAACTGACATTTCAACAAAACCCCTTGGTTTACGAGCAAGAATCTCAGGTCTGTGGATCAGTTCTGGCAGCTGTTACATAATCATCCGTAGGTACAATGATCTTTGACAAAACCAGGACTTAGAGGAGTGTTCTAGGAGCTTTTTAAAGGAACCTCCAGCTTTCCCAGGCAGCACTGAAATCTAAGGTTAGCTTGTAGGAAAGACTCGGAATAACCAACCAAGATACTTGGCTTGGACAGAAAAGGGAACAGAGCAGAAATGAGTTGCAAAAATTTTTTTTTTAAGAAACAAATCATGGTGATGTTCACAATGTGTTCTGCATAATTAATACAATGGTGTTCTTGTGTATTAACCTTTACTTGTCCTGAAAGCATTTGAAATTTGAGTGATAAAGGTGCTTTAATCTGGCTCTGGTGTCCTGCTGTGGGAGCCGAGCATTTTGCCTGTGTGTGGAAGAACACTGAGTCACCTGCCTTTTTCTTACATTGGGAGATCCTTTTGCAGTTTTGAAAGTTAAATTCCATTGTGTTTGCGTGTGCTATCTCTGTTTTGAAAACAATTTAAGGTATGTTGTGCCATTATAGGTACTAGGTAGCTATATATGGGGTAGCATTTTCTAATAATAGTTATTCCTGGCTGTCAATGTTTTTTTTTAGTTCATTTCTGTTTTTCTTTACTTGCCTGTTTTGTGTGTTTTTAAAGTTGTCTGGAGTACTAGTCTCTGTCTTATGCTGATTTCTCTAGCTTTTCCCTTCACAGTGCTGTTCAAATGCCATGGCATTAAACTTCTCTTATTTTTTTTTTAAAGGAACTGAAAACCAATGGTAATGTTATTTTCAGAATGTCTTATCCTGCATATTTCATACAAAAGATATATTTTTGCATCCTAATTAGAAATTATTCAGTTGCACTACACATAATTCTGTGTGACAGCATCCTGCTCTGGGAGAACTTTGTATTTAAAAAAAATAAATAAAAAATATAAAAATCTCTCCCAAACCCCCAAACAAAATATAACCTTGTGTTCCCTGTCTGTAAAATGGATTTCCAAGGCAAGTATGCTGCGGAGTGTCAAGGAGGGAATAGCAAACAGGTTAAAAATGATAAAGGAGGGCTATACAGCGATTTAAGCAGACTATTTCTTTTATTTTTGCAGCAGTATTATTGACTCCACGGAGTACAGCCAGCCCCCAGGCTTCAGTGGCAGTTCTCAGGTGAGATAATCCAGGTGTCTGGGCACGGGGAGGGGGACCGGGGGGTGAACATGAGGGTGGGCAGTTGAGGTGCACCTTCATCCCCCTCCAGGGCACTGCTCAGCTTGGGATCTGGTGTAATATGTTTAGACATCCTAAAGCTGACTCTGCCATGGCAAAGGGGATGTTTTTTTGCTCTTCATCTCTCAAATGGGGCAGCAGTTGGGAAGAAAAGTAAATCCCTGACCCTTTGCATTTTCTTAAATAGCTGTGGATCAAGCTTGACTTTCGAAACAAGAAACACTCCAAACACGCAGCTGTTTTGTAGTTTGTCCTCATCAGAGCCTTGACAAACTGTATTATAAATTCATATAAAGGGTAAAAAGTTGCATATACAATGGAGCTGTTTGGCAGGCAGCCTCCAAACTGTCTGATCTGCAGGGCCTCCCAAATTCCAAGCAGCACTGCCATGGTTCTGCAGCTCCGAGGGATTAGCTGGGCTGGGAAGGTGACACTGAGTCCCAGCTCACAGGTCCAAAAAGGTGAAACAGTTTTGACTTGGGCAGGTGGACTGTTGGTCACATTCCAGCTGAGCCTTGGCTGCTCTCTGGTGGTGGTGGTGGATCCCTGGAACACACCACCATCAGACTGGTAAATTAGCAAGTAGAGGGGCTGTTGGATCTTATTTGATGTAAAGAAAAAACTCCTGAATTTTGGGCTGATGAGCATATACGTGTACATGGAGGGTTTTGCTTCCAGCTCTATAACTAATTGCTAATTAGAAAATCCCATCTATCAATCTTGGGGGAAATGCTGGTAGTCCCTGCTCCTTTGGTCTTGGGAGGATTTTGCTTGAGCAGAGTGTTGTAGTTCTACCTCACTTGAGAGGGCACGTGAAATGTGGATTTTATGTTCAGGACTCTGATGTGCTACAGTGTATTTGTTCTCCACTGACACTACTTGTCTCAGTACTTCCTATTTCAAAGACAAAATTAATAGCATAGCTATCCTGCTGGTGAGCTCCCAAAACAAACAACCTAGACTTTCTAAGTCATCCTGTATGACAGCCTTATTTGTGTGAGAATAATCTTTTCTGTCCTCAAATGCAATTTCTTGTCCTCAAGAGTGCAAGATCTGTACTCTCTAATACAAATTTTCAAATTAAACTTTAATATATGTTTGGATGGGGAGTTGAAAGAGACCTCTTGAAGTTAAACACTTCCTTCAAAGGTAGTCTAATTTCAGCAAGACTTAACCATAAAAAATAGTTTTAAAAATATAAATTAAATTGTGCTTTTCCCCCTAATTGTCAGTCATGGTAAAAATCATAGATTGGGCACTGCTGGCAGTAAGAACTATCTAGAATGGACAGCACAGCTTTCTTTCTCAATCTAATTACTTTGTGCATTGCTCACAAACATGTTGTTAGGGAAGAATTTATATACTACAAAGCTCCAGGACAGTTCTCTTTCAGAAGCTGAGCTTCAGAAGTAGATAGTGGACAAATCACAGAGGCCCTGAGGAATTCTGTAGGCAGTATTTAATGGCAGTACCTTTATTCTGCTAGAAATAAGGAGCTGGTGTGTAGCTATGAAGCTTTTTCCACAGTTAGAGGACTCTGTAGAGCACCTGGTGGAGTTCAGACAGTAAAATCACTCCTGAAAACAGAGCAATCCAAACTATAGCCCTCAACTAGGGCAACTGTAGTGGTTATAGCCATTGGATAAAAGTTGCTTGGAAATCTTTTCTCCCTTCCCTTATTTTTCCTCCTGTTGCCCACCATGGCTTAGCAGGTAGCCTGGGAGCAGACTTGATAGAAACTGAATATATACTTTTAGTAAAACGTGAGCAGATTGAAATGCTTAGCTGAGTATGGTTTGATGACAATGGGTTAATGCAGACTGATTGATTCCCAGCACAGCTGGGTCACCGTGTGCCAACCTGAGAGCTGCTCCAAGGGGGTCTTTGGAGACCCAGCAGGTCATGGCACAGCAGACAAACACTTACCATGACTGATTTACATCTCTGTGTAGACTGGGCTTATCTGGCAGATCAGGCTTGGGCTTGGGTTATGTCACTCATCATGGCACAGGCAGCTTTTCTTCACTTGAGGCTGAAGTGATTGTTCTTTCCTTAAAGTTGTCTTGAGCCCAAATCACTCCTGTTGTGCTGAGAGAGGCTGGAGCCACTGCAGGCTGGTGCACAAAAATACAGGAAGAGGCTAAAAAACTGTCCTATTAAGCATTTCTTCAAGCTGTGAAATTTTAGAAAATTGTCCTTAAAAGGTATCGATGTGGGAGCTCTTCCTGGTGTTTGTGCTGAGGCTGGAGTTGCTTTGGAGATGAAAGAAGCTGTGCAGACCATCGGTGCTGTCACAGTGAGTCACGATGAGAGTGTGGTGTTGGGAGGTTTCACTGCTTGGGGTGTGCTTTTTCCCTGAAGTGTTAGATTGCTGTTCATACAGGTACAAGGGAAAATGTGAGTGGGCTGTAAACTTAGTTTTCTGGACGGCTGTAATAAGGGCAGCCTGTTCTCCTGCATGGTTTGAGGGGGAGTTGTACATGGAGTGGATTTTACTGCCATTGAGTGGCGTTACGAGCTTTGGATGTGCTCAGGGACATTGTTGATTAGGGAGCTTAGTGGTTCTTAAATCTTTTAAAATTTAGCTTTGAGGATGTGATATGTCAGACTTCTCAAACAGAAACCAAAGCGAGGGGCTCTTCATGCTTCTCATGTAGTAGAGGAATTCATTCCTTTTCCTTACTTTTGCTTAAGATGGTAAGTACTGCATCTTCAGTTTTGGCTTCAGGAGGAAAGTTTGCTTATGTCGTTGAAATCCTTTGCTGTTACTGCTTGGGTAGGCTGGGAAATGGCTTAATGATGAGTTCCATGGGCTTCTTTTCAATTAACCTTGGAACTCCATGCTGTCTTTTCCTTCTCTCTTTATTTGCTTGGCTTTACAGAGAGTTACTGAGTTGCTTCAAAAGAAATAATTCAGTAACTAACTCATTAAAATAAACACCTCCTTCTCTCTTAATGAGCTGTCTGCCAGGGATCTGGGGAGTGTTTTTTGTACAGTCTGTTTGACTTGTGAAGCTGGAAGATGGCCTCTGCTGTCTCTCTGTAGAAATGCAAGACAGGGCTCCCTCAAGGGCTTGGGCTGCCTGTCCTGTGTGTGAGGCGAAATTTTGCAAAGGTTCAGGAAGCAAAAACTGTCTAAAAGCAGCTTTTTTTGGCTAAGTTAAAGGTTGTAGCATAGGACCCTTAGAACAACTGCTGAGAGCGGCAAGAGTCTTCATTTATTTTCATTTTGAGCTACTAACCTGTCACACACGTTGTATAATTGTTTGGCATTGGGTGAAGTCTGTTGCAATGGAACCCAGGCCTGGTTCTGCCTTGCTGAGGTGTTGTCCCTTCTCCTCTCAGACCAAAAAGCAGCCGTGGTACAACAGCACGCTCGCCTCGCGACGCAAGCGCCTCACAGCTCATTTTGAGGACCTAGAGCAGTGCTATTTTTCCACCAGGATGACTCGTGTCTCAGGTGAGTTCTTCTTGCGTGGTGTCCCATCTTTGACATCAGTTACCCCTTACAGTGCCTGCTCCTCAGAAAAGCCTTGCTTTGGAGAGAACAGCTTTCATTTGCTTGCATGGGAGTGTGGCTGTACATATTTATGTGTTAGTCAGATCATCCCATTTTGCTATTCTTGAGCAATCTTTGAAGCTGCTAAATTTGGAAAACTTAATCCTGTCACTTTGGAGAGGCACGTGTATTGCTTTGCAATCCTGCACTGTGAAGGGCAAAACCCACAATAAATAATTCTCTGGTGCTCGTTCTAAAGATGCAAATGCCTGAAAGCAGTGGTTGGCTTGTCTTTCTACTAGATATGGTATAAACCCAGTAGTTAAAAACATTGCTATTGAAATGCTACAGTGATATAAACATAAAGTGATAAATTCTCCTGTATTTAGCATGCAATAGGACACTTGGAGGTTATCCTTTATGTTGTCTAGATTGAGTCTTGGTTAACAAATGGCTTGAAGTATAGAATCTGAGTGTGTAGCAGTGCTGTTGTCCCATGGGGCACACCTTAGATTTAAGGCTTGTTTTGTGGAATTAGCAGCTGTTTTCAAAATTGCCTAGATTGCCTCATTCATAATTGAGTAGCAGTGTGACAGCAGCAAGAGTAATTGTTACCTAGTGGATGGATGGTTCTTAATTACATGACAAGATTTTGAAGATTTTAAGAAACGAGAGGGTCAAATGAATATGTCTTGAGGGCGAGGAGGGTTGTTCTGCAGCCCCTCTGGGGAAGAAACCAGCTGGGGGGAAAAAGTTTCAGGCAATGGACTGTGGCAGGCAAGAGATTTGCAGCACCAAGCTGTGAGCTGCAGCCCATATCAAGTGTGACAGACTGCAAGGAGAGCAGCCAGCCCTCAGGGGGTGTGAGAAATCTCTTAGGAACAAGAGGGACCCACCCAGGCAGAGGTCCCTGCAGCGAGATGTCTTTGTGTATGACCTTGGAAGGCAAGGACCAACCTCCCAGGGCACAGATAGCAGGAGGGCTGGGTAAAAACCCCTGCTTTTTTCTTCTCTGTGAATTTAGTTTAAGCTTTAGTCCTGTTAAAGTAACTAAATAAAAAATAATTAAAAAAATTAATTCATAAATGGCTTTATGTTTAAAGGCTGCAGTGTGTCTTAGGGGAGCTCACTCTTAGAAATGTCTACATCTTCTACCTGCTTCAGAGCAGTGACTGACTCTGTTCTCACCATGCACAGCAAAATGATTGTGACAGGGAATGCAGCACATTGAGAGGTTGCCTCAGTCGCTGGAATATTGGAGAAGCCCATTGTGTGTGTCCAGCCAGTCCCCTGTGAAGTGCCAGCAGGTGCTTTGCAGAATGCAGTTCTTCACAGATCACACCGAGATGTTTTCGTGCAGGGCTATCTTGGTGATGCATAACTGTGTTTATATAAAAATAATACTTATTAACCAAGGATAAGAAATGACTCTTCCCAGCATTCCCTTGTAGAGGACATCTTTCTTCATAATTGGAACTATAAATATGAATGCGGTGGAACTGGGTTTTTGTATTCATGTGTGTCAGCTGCACCAAGAGCAGAGGATTTGCAAGTGCAGGTTTTCTCCTAAATAAGGGATAACCTATGATACTTGATTAAGTTTTCCTCTCTTAAATCATTCCTGCGTTTTGACACATTTTAAATGGGATTTAATGTGGATTTAAAGCTTTTTGCAAGCGGTGCCTCTGACTGTTGGAGTAGGAGTGGAGACATAATATAACTGTAATTATCAAATGGCCTTGCATTTTGACGGGGAAAACGTCTTGAGAAATAACATTCGGTTTTCCAGGCACAGATAGAGAATAAATTCTAGGACTGTGTGCTTGATCTCTAAATGAGGGAAATGGAAGGGTAACAGCTATTTGTCCCTATCATAGTGTCAAATGAGACAAGAGTCTTTGAAAAACACTGACTGATGTTTATGTGCTGCTTTTCAAGCTGTTTCCTGTAGTGGTCAGGTGCTGATGATTTTAATTTGGAGCAGCACTTTGTTCATTTTGCCCCTTTTGATCCATCTGACATGGGTAATGTATATGCTAGTACCCTTAAACATGCTAATTACTAGCCTTCAGTGGTGTTTTATATCGTCAAACATTAAACAGCATATAAGGGACACTTTAAAATGCCTTCCAAGTGGAGAGATAATCATTTCTGATGGCAAGGAATTACCAGGGTGCAGAAACTGATTATTCTCTCTGTGTTTTTGCACAAGAAATCACAGCTGGGTTTTGCTTTTATAGATCAACCTCTTCCTTTTTTTGCCCCAGTATTTTCAAACCTTTCTAATAAGTGGATCTTGTCATTTCCTTATGCTGCTGATAAGGACAGCTTAGCTGGTGGGGGGAATTTGATTTCAGCTGTGTGTGTGGTTTCTCTGCTGCTGCAGTGGGTGCTGTGGTGGAGCAGGACACAAGGTGTGCAGTACCTGCAAACCAGCAGCTGTAGTTCCCCCAAAATGCACTGGTGCAAAAAGATGAAGTGAAGGTAGGAGCATTAGAGGAGGGGGAGGAGAATTGCTGCAAATTTGGGGTGTTATTACAAGGCCTGAGGGCTCTACCTGTTGTTTGACTGCAAATCCATGATTGTATTGGGAACTCAGACTTGCCCATGCAGCATCACTGTAAATTGGGAATTTTTCCTTATTCACAAAATGCTAAAATTCAAAGTTGCTTAAATAAAACTATGTTCCTACCAAGAAAAGTTGAGACTTCTGAGAATTCAGGGAATGACTTTCAACTATCTACACTGCAATTTACTTTTAACTTTTGTAGTAAACTGCTCCACTTCCCACAGAATATTTATCATCATTATTCAATCTGGCTCAGTTTCACCTTGTAGGCTGAAGGTCATAATTTTCAGAAAACTTCTAGTATAGGAGCCTTCTGGTTTTCATGCTTGTCTTCTTTCTCCAGCCCTGAAACAATCTGCCCTTAGCTCTGTTGCTTTTGGAATAACAAGACAAGTATTTTTTTTAGAAGTATTTTGAATGTAATTGACACCAAATGCAGACATATTGTAACAGAACAGGGAGAGGAATAGGCTTTCACCTCTACAGAGAGCTGGATGTGTCCTTTACAGTGCTTTTTGATATGCTTAAAGGTTTTCTGTTAATAATCTATGGCCCATGGGCTCTGAATGTGAATAAAATAAATGAGCTTACCAGGAAAGTTGTATTTGATTTTTAGGCAGATTCTCAGCACAGTAGGTTCACCCAGCATTGCAGGGGAAAGTCTTAATCTGTGCTCTGAAAAACCATACTGTCTTCAGGGGATGCTAGAGGTGAGAGAGAGCCTGGTTTGACTGGGAATCCTCCCCAGAAAACAAGCACAGGTAGTGTCACGTGAAGACGTATATCTTGGTGGTTTGTTTGTTGTGTTTATCTTCTTACTGTTTCTGCCCTCCCCAATGCTGCTGCCTCTCCCTAGATGACAGCAGAACCACAAGCCAGCTGGATGAGTTTCAGGAGTGTCTATCCAAGTTCACACGCTACAATTCTGTCCGACCCCTGGCGACGCTGTCCTACGCTAGTGACCTCTACAATGGCTCCAGCATAGTATCCAGGTAAGGCACAGTGTGGTTCTCATGGCCTGTCTCCTGTGGATGCAGGCTGCTGAGGCTGGAAGTTAATAACCCACATTAAATCAGTTATGGGTCTGTACCTCTGGCACACTTTGCAGTTGCT
Source organism: Margarornis squamiger (assembly GCA_035222235.1). Taxonomy (NCBI): domain Eukaryota; kingdom Metazoa; phylum Chordata; class Aves; order Passeriformes; family Furnariidae; genus Margarornis; species Margarornis squamiger. The sequence continues at coordinate 26,747,125 of JAWWTY010000005.1, read as the reverse complement.
TCCCAAAAATAGTTCTGTGAATGTGTGATTGTGTGTGTGATTATTGTGTGATTATCACTGATCTGTGAAGGCACTCGGGTTCCTCAGCGGTACCTTTTATTCCTGTTGATGTTGGTCGAGACCAAATCCAGCTCTTGAGGTGCCAGTGAGTATCAGCAGCTGTTGTACAAAGCCTCTTGGAGGCTCAGTCCTCTTCATGTTAGTTTAGTTGTAAGTGATGCAGTTTTAGCATTTTAAAAACCATCAGTCTTGCTTGGTAATTTTAAGAATCTGTGGGGGGTTTGCATTTTATTGGTAGATCCAGTCATAATAGCAAATAATAAAAAGCTGAGTTGTTTTTAACTGCAGTTGCTTGAAGTTTTGGGCACTGGAAGCTCTGTTTACAGTGTTAAACACTGGTGAGGGGGTGGTTGTGGTAAAGCCAAGGTGACAGCTGTGTTCTTGCCAACAACAGCTCTCTATCCCCAGCCCTGTGGAGTGTTTGTGACCTGTGTGCTGCTGCTGAAGCTTCTCTGAGCCTCCTGTGGACAGGTTTGGACACTTAAATGGTGTAATACTGTTGACTGTCTTTCAACAGAATTAGTTTCTTCTAGTCTAGCTCATGAACCAGCTCCCTTAGGGATCAGGCTTAAGAGAGCACATGGAGAGGCTGCATCTTGCCAACAGCCCTAACTTTAAACCAGTTTCCCCCTACCCTGGGGGATTTGCTTAGTCTGTTGTAGCTTGTTTTGGAGCTCCTCGTGGTGGAAGAAATGATGGAACATATTAACTGGGAAATCTCTTTTGCATGGCATATATGCAGGACCTGTCAGCTTCTTAAGGCTCCTTTCACTAATTTGTGTTTGTTCACAGCAGTGTTTGAGAGAGAGAAGTTGCATCCTTGTTTTATACATGGCGAGCAGGAGATCCAAAGAGGCCATAGCTGAGGTCTTGAACTAAACATGACATTGACAAGATAAATTGAACTTGGCTTTTCTGAGCCTTGATCTAGGGGCCATTTGGATAGTGACAGAGCAGCTGGAATATTTGTTGAAAGATCCCAGAAATTTGGGTTATGTGAAGAAATGGAGGCATGGGTAGCACAGAATCCGTATTTTGTTTAAAGCACCATAGATTCCTTAACTACTGCAATATGTAGCAGGAATGTATAATGTCCGCCTTAGCCACAGAGGTCAGAGCACAGTAATCGGGGATCTGACGTATGTTTAACCTGCACTGATTGGGTTCACACTTGCTGCAATGAAATGCAGATGGGAATCTCACTGCAACGTAGACAAACTTCCTCAGCTCCCAACTTCAGCACGGATTGGATTGTGCTCCTTTGCCCTTTCTTCTCCTTGACATTCTGCAAGGGAAGCATTTTTGTGGTATTTGGTTAGAAAATGCTGGAAGGGCACTAAATCACGCTCCTGTTCTGAAGGCATTCTAATTCTTGGATGAAATATACGTTTGAAAAGTATGTGTGTTCCTCTTAAAATGAAGATACTGTGAGGCCTCCCTCCAAGCCAGCCCTAGAATTGGTAGTTAAATGCATTTCACTGAAAAATAACTTAGTTTCCAACTCAGTGTTCTTCCTTGCTCATGGTTTTTATTTCTCAAAGCATTTGAGAAATTTTTAGGGGTTTTAGCCCATGGACTGAGTAAGACTGTTCACATCTGAGTGTGTCCTCAAGTGCTTTAGTAAAGCAGCACTGCTGAGTGTGCTGCTGCAGTTACTCTTGGCTTCTGGCTATTCAAACAGTTCCTGTAACGTCATAATTCGGCAATTAAGAGTTTACACTTAGTATGTGTTGACCAACACAGTCCTGTGTTCACCATTGTTCTTCATCCGAATTAATAGCCTCAAGTTCAGAGAGTCTGTGACACTAAATGTGCCTTAGCGATGGCAGCTTAAGGTAATAAAGCAGCTCACAAATGAGCCAAATTAATTAAAGCACTTAACAAGTGAAAATATGCATTTAAAGTGCTCTGCGAAGTTTTATTTATTCTACTGCACTGCCTTTTAAAGGTGTTCCTGGGCATGCAGCAGGAAACACTGATGAAATGACAGAAAGGAAGTCTTGCTGCTTAGCTGTTGCTGTTGAGACAAATGGATTTACATACAGAATAAATACAAGGCTACAGTGTAAGAAATCTTAGATTCTTTTAGGAAGTATTTTGAAGGCATATTTTAAGCATACTTATGAACAGAAATAGAATTGACTGGGAGTTAAACTTTGTTGCACCTTTTTTTGGTTTTAATAAGCTGCTGTTACAAATGGACAGAATACAAGAGTGTTGTGTTTGATTGCTTTAACTCTACATGAAGTTCACACTCTGCACTCCAAAAGATCTGCTGGCTTAAAGAGCTTTTTAAGATGTGGTAGCTTTAAGGTCATGAAGGAGGAAGATGGGAATGTTCCTTATCTGCAAAACCTTGAAGTTTAGAAGGGAAATAAAACTGGGTTTATGGTAACAGGTTGAAGAGTGTGATTAAAGACAGGCTGAAGAAGCCCTGAAAGAGTGCTCTCCTGAGCTCCTTGCACACGAGTCTCTGGACTTCACCGTACTGCCTATGTTGTGTCCCTGTAAAGATTCTGATGGAATGTTTAGGAAAGCTTCAGATGCCTTTTGGGATGAGGGGACAAGCCAGTCTCTGCTCTCCAGTTCCAGGTTTCCCTAGACTGGCAGGGAGCTTGTCTGAGGGACCCAGTGCAAGGCTGTGGATCTTCCACCATGGGCTTAAAGCCTTGTTTGGAAAGGGGCACACACTGAGATTGTTAGCCCAGTGAGGTGAGGGAGAGCTTCCTAAGCTTGCTTAGAAACATGCTCACAGGAAAAATGTCATCCCTTTGTCCTTTCTTCCCCTTATTTGCTTCAAGAACAACAGATTATCAGAGAAGGATGTTCAGGGAAAACACGTTCAAGGCTTTGTGATGGCAGGTGGCTCAGTTTTGCTGTCCCATCAAGGGGCCTTCCAGCATGTTTGCAATATGAGCATGTACCTCAATGTGCTAAATGACTTTTTAATATACTCAGTTCTATTAGGGAGAAAGTATTTACATGGTTTTCACAAGTATATTAAGTTTGGTTAGAATTGGGTGGAGAAATAAATTTTCCATTTATTATGCCCCCAGACAGAGCAGTTGTCAGAGCTTAACTTTCCTTTTCTCTGCTGGCAGTGGCACTAAATGTAAAGGCTTTCTTTTAAAGATGAGTCTGTAAACTGCTGTGTTAGCATTACAATGATTTATGGAGAAAATTGCTTTCCCACTGTCAGAGGCCTTCAGAGAATAATGTGGCAGTCTTTCATATTTGGGAAAAAAAAGGAACAGAAAAATGAGAGAAATGCACTACAGCAAGATGTCTCTTGGAAACCTGGGTATCAGGGAGCTGGTTCTCCCTGCTCCATGGTTCCCAGCTCTGGTGGGAACAGGAGTATGTCTTTTTCTTTTAAATTCTTTTGGGTTAGCTTACCATTTCTCTGAAAGATCTTAAAATGACATCCAAAAGGGTTGGACAGCCAACACTAAATATATTTATCTAAAGGCACAGTGATTTACAGAGAGGAAAACAAACAGCTTGTGTTTTTGGCTGCTAAAACTTAACTCATCTGTTGAACTCTGATGCAGTGTTCAAAATCTGGGTTTTTACCTTTGGTGTCCCTTATTCAGTTTATTTCATTGCTTGCTGATTATTCCATTGCTTCTAAGTAATGAACAAGATGTGAAGAGGTTTCTCTTAGCATCCAAACAGTGCAATTAAGTCTGGTTTGAGATTGCATTTTTGTTTGTGTTGACCCTTTCAGTAAAATGACCTGAAATCCTTTCTTCAAAGGTGAGCTTAAAAGAAAAAAATCCATTAGGAGTGAGTTTTTCATGTATTCATTGAACTATTCTCTTTTTCTATTCCCCTTTTTACTTTGGACTACAATTGCTTGTCCATATAAATTCTCAGATCCAGACTTTAACAAGATACCTTTTAATTCTGTGTCTACCATAAAAAGCCCCCTTTCTCCTTTTTATGTATTTTTTTCAGTGCTTGGGCTGTCTAGGATTAGATGAGCCATTTTATTAAGTTTGTGACCAGCAATGCTTCTATCTTGGTGGTAAAGATAAATGAATGAAATGGAAGTGGGTTTATCCTTCACAGGATTATGTTTCAGAGTGCAGTAGATGCTGCTCCATGAGAAATGAGGAGGGCTGGATTTTTCTTATAGCCTGTTAAATAAATCATTTTTTAAATGGACTCTTATTTACAAGTGGCAGCTCAAAACTGTGGATGGATCTGTCTTACTTGAACTGTTCACACAAATAGAAGGAAGAGAGAAGTGCTTGGATAAAGAGACTTAAACTGCAGAATAGCCAAGGAAACTTGAAGCATAATTCCCTGAACCTACTTAAAGTTTGTGCTTTTCCAGTGGTTCTCTTACCTCATTTCATCTGAGGTTTTGGCCTGTAGACCAGAGATTGTCTGAGGCTGAAATGGGATTTTGGTTTAATTTGAGCTGAGTGAAATGCAGAGCCTTTCCCTTACTTTCCCATCTCTTTCTCTGGAGTGCAGAACTGATGGATTTCCTAGTGCTGCACACTTGTGGTCTGGGTCCCTTGAGCAGAAGCTAAATGGGGCTCATACTCAGCAGTAGGAAGGGTTATACAGGTGTCAGCTCTGACCTCCAAACTCAGAGTTCAGGGACACTCAGCCCTGTAATGTAGCCCTCCAAGTCCCCAGCATGGGCTGCTGGTACCAAAAGGGCCTCTGACACCAGAAAAGAGCATATTTGCTCTTGACCCAAAAAGTAAACCTTCTAGTGACCATGGTGATGCTGCAGAGAGAAGCTCATTCTTCCATCAGCCTAAGCACTAAAACTTAAGTAACTTGAAATTGGGAAGTTAATGAATGGGAGTTGCATGGCCACCAGTGGGACCTCATTTTTTTCCTACTAATTTCAGACTATTTGGAAGTAGGAAGAATCTTCTTCCCATTAAACTCTATTAGTACTTCAAGCCTGTCTCCATCTGTAGATAATTAGATGAGAGTTTTTAGCTGGATTTCAATTTTATGAATTTTTATAAGTGGTCTGTTAAAAGTATTGAGCAGTCTTTTGATGAATTTGGGAATTGGCTTTTAAACAATGTTTTAAATAGTGATTGCACTCTGGGATTTTAATTTTTTTATCTATCTTGAAGACAGTTTGTGCAGTTTGCCTAAACAGTTTTCATTTCTTGGCAAGTGTCTTGTGGCAGTTCCTGGCTGCAGCCTGTGGCAGTCCAGCTTTGGAGTGGGCTTCCCCAAGAGGTGGTGCAAGCTCCATCCTCAGAGTTAGTCAAGGACAGGCTGCAGAAAGCCCTGAGCAACCTGGTCTGATCAAAGAGCTGCCCTGCTCTGAGCAGGATATTGGACTAGAGGCCTCGAAGTCTTGGGGACTCCACTTGTGATAAAGGTACATGATCAGATCATTGGAAATTTGACATTTTGTCCTCATTTTCTACTGAGCATCTTCCTCTGGCCTTAGGTTTTAAGGAGGAGGAATTTAAGGAGAAACTCCTTACATGGCTTTGACAATGCAAAGGGAATTTCACTTCCTACAAACTTGGGGATCCCTGCTTACAACTTTCATGGGATTGTATTGATTAGGTTTAAGACTGGTCTCTTTTGAAAAGAAGCTTTGTGAAAATGCACGCACTCAAAATGGATGCTGTAGCATCAGGAATGTCCTCTGAGAGGTTAATATTCACCATAGGAGGATGGTATACCATGTGGGAATTGCAATGCATCATTGCATCCACCCCTTCTTGGGTGGGCAGTATGAAAAGCTGCTCAGTGAGGCTGCAGGTGGCTGCCCTGTCCCTCCTGATGCCCATGTGGCAGTGGCTGTCCATGAGGCAGTAGTGCTGTGTCTTGCCCCCAGGAACAGCAAGCCAGGAGAGCTGTGGTCTCACAGCATCTTCTGCACAGAATTCCCATGCCAGCAGTGCCTGTAAAAGACAAATACGGATTTCTCTTAATCCCCACCCCCCCCAGTTTTATTGCTTTCATTTGACATTGAGGGTTGATGCAGTGAATTCTTGTTTATGCTTGAAGACACAAGCCTGTTATTAATAGAAAATGGATTTCTGTAGCTTATTACAGTATTCTTTTAATTTTCTGGCTATATTTGTTGGAAAAGCCTGAATTTGCTAGGAGTTAATGATCTGAAAAGCATTAGCATGTCTTTGGATTTTTTTTGTTCCTTCCTTGCTAACTAGAGAAGTTAGTCTGTTAAATGGTAGGTAGTTAAAAAAAATATAATAAGGTAGGGTGTTAAAACATGCAAAGATGTATGGTGTGGGCTTAAATGCTTCTGAGAATAAACCTTACAAGCAGCTCAGCCTGGAGAAGAGGCTTGAGCTCATGATTACTAATATAATATAATTTGTATTAATAAATACAGTGTCTAAGTCTTGTTTGGGATTTATGTGCTGCATAGTTGTTTTGTAGAATAAGGCAATAAATAACATAGACCAAGTTATGAAGTGGTGCTCATGTTTTCCTAGGATTATATACAAGTGTGTGCATACATTTGTGCAAGCGAAGGTGGAAGGCAGATCAAGTTTCTCTAGATGAGACTGAAATTAAGGTTATACATAAACTATTCTTTAGGAAAAGTAAAGGTACTTATGGTTAGCATTCTAAATACTGACAAAATAAGATTCAAAATGCCAACAAAACAAATCTCCTGAAACAGATTTGTCAGTTGGATGAAAAATGCTTCAAATGATGTTTTAAATCCGTTCCATCATTACCAGGCAAGCAGGACCATTCCAGTTCATTGGCCCAGTCCATCATCCTTTGGCTCCTTGGAAAGGCTCGTCTGTGGCGTATGGACTTGGTATTTAGGAAAGCTGAACTTGTGGTGCCTTTTGGATTCAAATGAGGGGTCTAAAGAGGTTACCTTCTCCAGCTGTCCCTCCTGATTCTCTGCAGGGTGTCTGGCAGAAGAGCTGATGGCAGTGGCAGGTGAATTTGGAGGCTGGAATTGCTGGCATGGGGTGGAGATTTGTCCTGTGGAATGGGACCTCTGGCAGTGTGGGCAGCTGGAGACAAATGTCTTCAGTTGCTGTTGTGAAAACATGGGGGAATCATGAACTGGAGCTTATGGACAGACTGCTTATTGTTTACAGTTCCAGCATGGATGGAGGTCCCTCTCCCAGATCTGTTCCTCTGGCCTCTTCAGCTCTGTTGGCAGCTGCCTTGCTCAGTCTTCAAGAAACAAAATCTTTGTTGGTGTAGTAATAAATGGGGTGGCTTGGAGACAAGGCTGCAAGCTGTTGAATGACCTCAAATTTAGAATGTGCTTCAGTGTCTATCACAACTGGTTGAGTTCCTTCCTACTTAGTGGTGTAATCCTGAGGAGATGGTACTGCTCTTCAGATGACCTTACAGGTTGTTGTGGAGCAGGGTTTCCTCCCTCAAACCACCTCCTTAGGCAGCTTGGGCAGAGGCTGCTGTCTTCTGTTCCTCCTGAACACAAGGAAGAACTTCTTTCCTGTGCAGTGACTGAGCACTGGAAGAGGTTGCCTAGAGGTGCTGTGGAGTCTCCCTCACTGGAGGTATTCCAGAATGGTCTGGATGCAATCCTGTGCCATGTGCTCTGGGATGACCCTGCTTAAGCAGGGAGATTGGGCAAAATTGACCCTCTGTGTCCTTTCCAGCCTTAACCATTCAGTAATTCTGTTCTGGAAATGTTTTCCAAGCTTGAAGGCAGCTGAGTGTGTTTGGATCCTTGTGTCCTCCACCTTTTTATTTGGTAGTGTTGGGGCTGTGGTGTGGTTGCTGTCAGAGATGTCTGTCAGCCCAGCTGGGTGAAATGGCAGAACCTGGATTTCAAATACAGGCACAGGTTACCCAAAATGCTGCAGTAGGCAAACTGATCATTTGGCTTGAATTTTAAATAGTGTCATAAGAAAGATTCTGCGTTTAACCATTGGCATTTTTAGTCAACATTTCCCTACTCCAGCTTATTTAAAGCAGTGTTTGTGGAAAAACTGAATCTAATCCTCATTAACTTGCATGGTAGTTGTTTGTAGCGGCTTTGGCTCATTGTACTTGTGTGGATCTGGCAGAGAAAGCCTGGGATTGTCGTCATCTTCCCTTCAGCATGCAGAAGAGCATCGCCTCGCAGTAAAGTGGCTTTTTATCAATACACTTTGGTTGGTTGCTTGCAGAATTCAGCAGTTCCCTATAGGTTTTCTCATCATTAGTGCTAATTAAGCCAAGTTCCCCTGAATGTATGTATAGAAAAAAACTTATGCAGTAGAAGAGGATGTCTCTAGCTATAGTCTCACAGCCAAGGCTGGAAGTCTGCTATGGCTCTCTGGGAGATTTTGGGTTGTATTTAGAGGAGATTAGGTTCACGGTAACTTCCCTGCAAAGTAGAGAGGATCATGGTTCTGAAAATGGAGCTATTGCAAGGAGCCCAATTAATCTCATAGCATAGTATATGCTCTCATTGGGTTTAAAAAAAGAATGACTCCGTTTTATCTAGCGATGACAAAGCATGAAAGTAGCTCTGTTGGGTTTGATTTCTGAGCTGTGAGATGGATCTAAGCCCACCAAACCTCCTCGATTGAGGTTTAATATTCTCCTTTAAACAAGCTCTTTATGGAACGGGCGTACTGCGAAGTGGTCTCTGTTAGAACTGATGGCATTTCATTACACTTAAAAGGGTTTTTGTAAGCATGAAGTGGGCCTGGAAGTAGGTCTAATGACATTACTTTGCTAATGCAATACCTTTTTATGCCTTTCTTCAAACGGAGCAGAACAGACCTCCAGGCTACTGTGGCTGTAAGAAAGATCCTGAAAGTGTGACTGCAGCATGGCTGGTCCAATAATGTCTTCCTAAGGGAGCCTGGAGCTGATGACTGTCCTTCCCTGGCAGTGCAGGCTTTGGTGGGCTGCTGTAACACCCTTCCTTCCCTGCCTGTTTCCCAGATGTGGGGGTAAAAAAGATTATCAACCATCCAGAGCTGACTTTCTGGTGTCTTAGTTTTACATCTCAAATAGAGGTTTGCTTAGGGGGATTTAATTCTTATCAGGTGCTTGGAGCCTGGAGGAGGCACAGTGGCAGGGTAGGGTACCCAGGGTGCATTCAACAGGAGCTGAATATCCCAAACAACCTCAGGGAATGGAATCAGGCTGAAATAGTTTGGGATCCTCCATCCCACAGTTTTCCTTAGACATCCGTTAGGCTTGAATCTGATCTACTGAGAGTAGCCAAGGCAACTTTACCTTGATGTGAGGACAAATCTGGAGCTTTCCTGGTAACCTGAGGGTCACATCTAAGCCAAATTAATGTGATTTTTAGGGATGAAGGTGTTTGCTCTCTGATAGAGTGACTTTGAGGCATAATCTCATTTATACATTTAACTTATCTATCCATATAACAGTCTAGAGAATCAATGTTTTCTTTAAGTGGCTCTTTCTGACTAGAGATTGCAGTAACCTCTCTGGGACTGTGATATGCTTGCTCAGTTTGTATTTTGGAAAACATTCAGCAGCATGGGGGGTGTGAGTCAGGGAATGCATTCTACAGTAATAGTGGTCTGTCCTTGTCCCTGTGGCACAGGTTAAGGACTCTGAAACTGCAGAAGTGACCTTATTTAGGTGGTGCTCCAGAGGAAGGAGTAACTAATGCAACTGTTGCTTTAGTAAAACAAAAAAAACCTCCACCACATTTTCTTTCGGTCACTCACAGCTTTAGCAAAACAGTCTTTTGATACTGAAATTTCATATGCTTTGTCTCAGTAGCTTTTGTTTTTATGTGTGACAAAATTCAGACTTTGAGCTGATAGAACACAAAATTTGAGTGCTTTAATGGCAGCTTCCTATGCCTGAATATAGCTTTGTTTTTAAAAACCACAAATTAGTATGCTCATGCATGCTTAGTGACACTAATTGCTTTGCTTTAAAATACCAGTCTGCTGTAAAAATGGTCTCTCAGGTGTGTGATAATAATACCAATTTCTGTATTGGTCCCAGGTGCTGAGCAATCTACGCTGGTACCCATGGTGTTGGATTGTAAGCTAAATTTCTAACCTTTGGTTTCAGTGCCTCAAAATGAGCATTGGAAAAAGGTAGCCAGGCTGTAAAATGGGAGGCCTGGGATTGTTAGAAGTGAGAGGATATCCCTTTGGAGGCCAGGGCGTGGAAGAAAGACTTTAAGGAAATTTAAGTGAAGAGCAGAAGCTGCTGTTGGCATCTCTCCTTCCTCTCAATAATCAAATCTCCCAAGACTGAGAACTATATGTCTGTGTTGCAATTGAATATGTGACCATGGCAAGATATGAGTTGAGGTTAGAGACAGAAGTAGAAACAGCACCGTGTTGGGTAGAAGTAGAATTGAAAGGTTTTGGTATATTCAAGGAGGAAAATATATATATGTCTCTGTGTGAGTGTGTGTATATATATGTGTATATATATATAGTTCCATGAGAGGACTGAGTCATCTAATTTGTGGAAATGGCAACTCCTACGGTCACAGATCTTGTTACCAAGCCAGGACTGAGGCATTTAAGATGATAGTAGCAATTGTAGACTGTGTATGTGGAAAAAGGAGAGGAGCAGTTGGCTGCAGACCTTTAGGTGTAACTAGTGATGCAGCTGAAGGTAAATGCAGTAGATGCAGCCCCCTGTCCTCCTGATTTGAAGGAGCAGATACAGCACATACCTGTAAATACCTGGTATGGACCAGTTGTGCATGGGTTGCTGTTGTCAGCTTCTCTCTACCACCATCCTGTTCTGCAGAAGTAACTCCCTGGAATGTGTGTGTGGCTTTTAAAGTGTAACTGGGAGGGAGGAAACATTCATCTGTCCCAAATCAATCTTCTGGTGAGTGCCTCCAAGTTCTAGTGTGACTTGTTGAACACTAGTCTTGCTGTAGCCTTGTTCCTAACCCTTATGGTGAGGCAGCTGCTCCATTCCTTTAATCAATTTAGTTGCCCATCTGTATGCATTCCCTAACTCCAGCTCCTCCTCCTGGGATGTGGAGAACAACTGCACGCACCATCAGGGTGTGAATGTAGCAAGGCTTTACACAATGGCAGAACTGCTAAATACTCATTCTTTACTCTTCCCCTGCTGCTCTGCCCTCAACACCAAGCCAAGCTTCCAAGCATGTTTCAGATGCAATTTATTTCCTAATTCCATTTGTTAGCTATGAGTGCTCTCCAAGGTCACAGGTTTTAGCATTAAAATAAAGCAATTTATTTGTAATCTCACAGATTGGGAATAACGATAAGCAGCAGAGAAACCAGAACCCTTGAGGATGTGTTTACTTTCTATCAGTTCTTAATGGTATTTCCATGGGATGTTTGTCATTGACTTCTTAGAAAAAAAACAAACAGCGATTTGAGAAAGGGGGATGTCTCTCTTTGATTTTCCCTAAAACAAAACAATCGGATCCTTTCAATTTGTTTTCTATAAATATTTTATAAAGCTCTTTCAAATATCCAGGAGTTTTTGTGTCCCCAGAAGATTCTTTCTGGAAATTCAGCTAGTCTTTGTTGGTCAGGAATGTGGAGTCTGAAAGTAAGCTTTTAAAAAAATAAAAAGGAACAATTGCTAATTGTTTTTAACAAGAACAGCTTTGAGGAGCAAGGACCACTGCTGGTCCAAAAGATAATTTCACTGGATGCTCCTGTTATTTCCTATTATGTTGCATGTTATCATTGTGCTAATGATGAAATCACTTGGACTGTAGAAATGTATCACCTGCAAAGCAGACTGTTGTCATTCTGAGCTGGCCCTGTTGTGTCTTTTGGCAAACCAAAACTAAGTTCTCTGGTCAATTTTTGTGTAAATAATCTTGTGTATAAGCAAGCACTTGCATTGACACAAAGCTTGAAGCAGCAAGTGACAGGCATACCACTGAGCTAGTTAATTACACATAGGCCTTGCTTCATACTAAATGTATTTAAAAGACTTGCAGGAAAAGCATTAAAATAACTGTTGGTGTTTTGTTGGGCTGCTTGTGCTAATGCTGATTAGTCCAGGCAGAAGCAGAGCTTTGCAAATATTAGGAGTAGTTCTATATGGCATATAATGCACTAGATTAGCTAACTTGGATGATGTTCCTATTTTTCTTTGTAAATCAGTGGCAGAAAGGGAGAACACTCCTACCAGGACTGTGCACAGGTGATGGAGGCCAAGGTGCAGGTGTGTGTTGGGTCTGCCTTCCTCTCATACCACAGTGGACATCTGTACCAGTACTGCTTGCTTTCTGCATCCTTTTTCCCTCTGCAGTGTCTTAGATGCTGCTTGAAGGTCACAGGTCTGACAATCAATTCCATTGCTTAATGTTTTTTATTATTCCTTTAATGAAGTGTTAACTTTTATGGACTTATTGAAATACTCATTTGTTATGTCTGCAGCATGTCTTCATTTAAAAAAATAAAAAAGTGAATTAATGCTAGAGAAGCAAACCCACCCCAGGTGAGAAAGGTTCTATTCTGTTCTAATAACTTGGCTTTTTACCAGACATTGTAATACATTTTTTTTTCTTCGGCAGAAGGCTGAGGGTATAAATTGAATCCAGGTAGATGAATCACTGCCATCAGTTTAGCTGTGCTTTACCTGAATCCACAGGGCAGGGAGCAGGAGCAGAGACAGCAGTTCAATTAAGATTGTGGTACAAGTAAATCCGTTGTATTGTTACAGAGGCTTTCGATTATAAAATTCTTCCACAGGACAGGGTGAGCTGACAAGACAAGACAGGCCTGAATGGTGTTTTTGGCCTGTTTGTATAAAAAGTGATTCAGACTAGTGTAGATCTGGGGAGTGGGGAGAGCAGCCTGGCTGCTTAGATGACTACTTTCCCTCTCCCATTTTATTTAAATAGCTGCCTGCATGCTTGCTAAATCCCCCGCCAGAATCATGTTACCTCCTGTGTTTTGGAGGCTCATGGTTTTGCAAGCTGGACCTGACAAGCTTCTCCAGCAAGCCATCGTGAGTGGGACCTTCTCCTGCCACCGCCTGGGAGAAGTTGAGGTGCCTGAGTTAAAAGGCCACATTTCAAGCTGCTTTGCTGAATTATTTCATACCATCAGACTGCATATCAACAATCTTTCCTCTCCATAGTTGAAAAATAACCTGATGATATCTCCTTTACAAGGACTTGAAAATCCTGGTGGCATTTAAATTTATCTTCCCTTGGAAGCATTGCAGTGCCTTCGACTTCTCAGCTGTGTTGAGGAGTAGAAAACTCTTGCTTTTACAGCTATGGGGGCAGCATGAAGAGCCCTTTCTCTCCTTGTGATTTATTTAATGCTTTCTAATTGTAGAAAGGTACCTTAAATACCCCTGCTCTCAGGATTTTGGATGTGAAATCAGCATTAACTCAGTTTTCCCTGCTGCCATTAAGAACTTCCTGCCTGGTTCATAAATGCTCTGGATTCTTGAAGGAAAAAAAGTGAGGGGCAGCAGAGATTCAGGTGAATTAATTTAGTGTAAGAGCCCCAAAAGAGACCTCTCAAAGTAGTGGATTGATTGCTTAGTCAGGAGACTTGAGGAGAGCTGGTTACTGATTGTAGAAAGCTGAAGACTGAGGGCAAATGCTGCCCCCAGACCCTTCCTGGGAGGTGTCCAGCACATCCACCCTGCCCTGCCTGCAGTGCCATGAGCTGCAGGGAGGCAGGAGCTCCTAGGAAGCAGGATTGCTTCCCTGACTGCTGGGTGCCTAATAGATTTCTCTCCAGCCCTTCTGAGGTACTACGAAGGTAGCAATGACATTAGTTGTTTATAACCTGCTGCCTGCCTTTCTCTCAGATGTATTTCATGGACAACCTCAGGCTTTTCTCATTTGCAGCTTAACTTTGTTATAAGGTGACTGCTTTTACTTCAAACTTCATTGATATCTATTACAAACTTCCCCTGCAGGTCAAGAATGAAGGTGTCTCTGTTTCTACGAGCAACCCTAAATGGAAGTCAACATTCACAGTTTTTACAGTACCAATGATCTATGTTTCAACCCCCTGTTGTTACTCAGGGAATTTAGAAGGGTTTTTTCACCCATATTGGTTTGATTTGCGTTAACACTTAGAAGTTCACCAAGCTGCTGTACATAGGAGAAATCAATGGGCAGTCATGCTGTGGCATGTTGATGGTTTTCAGGGTGAGCTGTCAGCTTTGGCATTTGGGTCCCATGCAGTGTAGGTGGTGTAGCTGAACTGGAAAACCTCCAGAGAACCTGAACAAAGATCCCGGCTGCAGGAGGGTGATTGTGCTACCAAAAAGTTGGGAGATGTGGGTATATTGGCAGGGGATGGGTTAGAAAATGGTGCCTGAGAGCAAGAACTCCACGCTGTTGGTGTTTGTGCCAGACCTGACCAGGGTGTTCTGAATGAGGTATTTGCAAACTGCACGTTGTTTTTCTCACCTCTGCCGTACTGAGGTGTTTAGGTGGTAAAATACCGTGCTAGTAAGTACATGAGGTGTTTTACACAGTTCTCAACCTCTGCTTTTGTTCCTCAGTATTGAGTTCGACCGAGACTGTGACTACTTTGCCATCGCCGGGGTAACAAAGAAGATTAAAGTCTATGAGTATGGTACAGTCATTCAGGATGCGGTGGATATTCACTACCCTGAGAACGAAATGACCTGTAATTCCAAAATCAGGTAGGCACTGATTTGCATTTGAACTCAGAGGGCCTTTTCCATTTGCTTGTTTATGTGCAGTAACTGTTTTGCTTCCTTCATCCGTTATGGGAATGGAATGGGAAACGAGGAAAGCAGGAGCCAGTGGAGATTGGGTGGCACAAGCACTGTTACTTGTGCATGCTGAGCTCATCCAGCATAATAACAGGCTCACATCTGAAGGAGAAAAGGATGCAGGGTAGTGAACATGCTAGTATGTTCCTTACCGGTGCCACTGGATACCTGCTCAAAGTACAGGATACATTCCAGGTAAAGTCACAGCTTGTCTCAAGGTAACCACTGTACCCAGTTCTTCTCAACAGCCACTGATGCCTTCATGGTTTTTTACTGTGAGGGTGGTGAGATGCTGGAATAGCTTGTGAATGCTCCAATCCTTGCTGTTGGGTTCAAAGCCAGGTTGGATAAGGCCTGGACCAACCTGGTCTAGCAGGAGGTGTCCCTGCCCATGGAGCTGGAAGATCTTTAAGGTCCATTCCGACCCCTTAACATTCTATGATTATGTGCTCCGTTCTCTTTATCAATCAGATCCTTTCCATTTCAGCTGAGAGGCTGCTAGCTCTCAGGAAATGTGCCTCATTGGCACCTGCTGCCTAGGAGTTTTTGTCTGCCTGAAGGGCTGTTCTGCTGGGCCTCATATTATTCAACTCTTGGGAAAAGGCCTTGCTTCATTTTTTGGTTCTGTACTGCTATCATTACTATCAACCCATTGATTTATCTTGTTAGATATCTTAAGCCAATGAAATATAGACCACTGTGTCAGAACTTCAATTGAAAGAATCCAGCTAAATAACCTTAAAACCCTAATTCAAAAATTCTGTTAAAGCTCAAAAGTAAATAATACAGGCAATCAAACCAATTCAGTATTATAATACAAGTCTCCAGCATCTCTGTTGAACTCATTTGTTTTTATTTGGTACTCTACATTTTAAAAACAGTAAAGCACCCACAAAAGTGTAAGTAATAAATTTATACAACAGTCCAGCTTCCACGAAAACAGTGTTGTGCAACAAGATTAATACTGTTTGCAAGCCTACTTTAGAGCATAAAAGTCACGCTTCATTTTGTAGCTGACACATTTCTAAAGATAGATCAGTCATTCCTGTGTCGCTCATGCTCATTATTCCCAGGAACTGCATAGCACTATTTTATGAAGGGAAAGATGTAAATGCAGCTGACCCTGGGACTGGCTTTCAAGATGGGTAAAAACAGCCTGAGAGGGATTTGTATTGATAAGCTGTACTCAGTACAAAGCTTGTGTTTTGCTGGGCTGGTGAAATGTTCGGCATTTTTGCCTGAGTCATAGCAGAGTTCACACTGTTCAGCTTCATTTTTGGGGAGAGAAGAGCAGGATAACAGGAGAACCACCCAGCAGTCAATCAATACCTTTTGCCTGAATTAGAAGGGGAAAAGCAGTGTGTGTTTGGTATTTCTCAGTCCATCTGAAACAATTTCCAAACTCGCTGCTTCAGATTTGACAGGGATCTACCCCGATGATCCTGCCAGGCATCAGGAATTTGTCAGCTCTCCCTTCTGCCACAGCTGCCCGAGAGAGCCACGTTAGTGCCTTCAGTGGTGTTACTCATGTCAGCTTTGTGTCCAGACAAGACACTGCTCGCATTCAAGACTTACTCTTGTTCTCAAAATTCATGCATATACACATTTTATGTGTATATGACAATGCTAAATGCATTGTCCTCTGACACTCTGCCTCAGCTGAGGAGGACAGGCTCCTCTTCTTTCATTTTCTTGCTCTAGTTTCATTCCTTTGAAGAAAAACGTTTGTGGGGTTTTTTTTCCCCGTCAGCCTCCTCCACATTATATCAAGCTTCCTTTGGCATGTAGGTGCTTTTGGTTTTGACAAATGAAGTTGGTCTGTCAGTCAGAGGCATCCTTGCTATATCCATTAGCTGTGCTGCCAGTCACCGGTGCCGGGCTCGCCGGCGCAGCGTCAAGCAGCATAATAACTTGCTCTCTGAAGTGGCGTCGCTTGAGGGAGAAGTTATATATGAAGGCTGTAATTTCATTATGGAATATTGCAGTGTGCTGAAAATGGGCCTGTATTATAATAGAAAAATCTAAACAAGTGGAGCCTGCTCTGTGTAAAAAGCCTCAGCTTAAAGCTGTTGATCTTAATTTGGGTGGAGGGGCAGCTTCTTCAAGAGGCTTTACTCTACCTGCGAGGGCCCTTTCTGGTATCAAATCCAAACATGTTTCTGCTCTGGCACATGGGTGGTGTTTCTCTTCCCAGCAGAGTTGCAGGGGTCTCCCTGCAGATGAGATTTGGTGCCATGTCTATCCTGGTTGAATTGATCCTGCTTAACCTTGTTCAGAGCGAGGATGCCGGACCATAAATCATTAGTGGCGATGTTGGTGACTCGGCTTTCGGAGGAGCAGCTCCTCTGGTGGGCTGTTATGAAAGCAGACAGGTGACAGCATTTGTGAGGACTCATGTCTGGCCAAGAGCGAGTGTGGCCCGGAGCAGCTGCGGGAAGGGAAGCCCATGCCTGGCCGGGGCTGGCGCCAGCCCAGCCCTGCTCTGCCGCGTGCCAGCTGGGCACCTGCTGAAAGGTTGAGCTTCGTGCCAGCAGTAATTGATTGTAGGCTTTCCTGGAGCAGAGCCCTGTTACCAGCTGTAGCTGAGTCTCTTCCTCTTTTCCAACCCCCTTTTTTACACCCACCTGCTTCTTAAATACATTCTTTTTTCATCATCTGCTAAGCCTTCTCATCCCTATTTTTAAGAACGGGGAGGAAGTTGGTGTGTCGGGTTTCTGGTAAATGTGCATCGCATCCCCCGGGAACAACAGTGGCATAAGCTTCCAGGAAAAACACAAGATGACACATAAATCCTCATAAAAATCCCATTTACAGATTCATAGCTTCGGTACAAGAAACAAATCCTGGCATTGTGTAGTAGCTATAAACAGCACCCTGTGAGCTAATTATGACTTGCTGTGTCCCTAGCTATGGCAGGCACTAATCTGCAGCTCCCTCCCTGTGGGAGCTGGGAAAGTGTGAAGAGGACTGGCCAGCAGTGAGCCACAGCTCTGCTCTGATTTATTCAAGAGGCACATTTGTTGTTTTGCCATAGGTCGCAGGGGGGAGAAAAATAAGGAGATCTAGCATTCAGGTAAAAAATTGGCTTTAGGCCTCGTTAATCTACAATAGGTGATGTGCGAGTGTGGTTGGGTAAACATGCTTTTGAAATCCGTGTTTAGTATTCTGCGTGCTCGCCACTGTGTGTTTGCAGCATCTGTACTTCAGTGATAGATGTTAACACAAACCTCCAAAATCAGCTGCATCTGTTTAGTCAACTGCAGTAAAAGCAAGGCTTCAGTAGCCTTTCTTTTTTTAGGAGGCTGCTAATATTTTACTGTTTTCATTTTTCGGTGTCAATAAATCAAATGTGTGATTGCTCTATCCTAATAGCAGTTCATGGGCATATTGCTGTCAGCTTTGAAAATGGCAGCCAGTTCTCACTATTAAGTTTAAATTAAGCAAAAACTTGTCAGATGGTGTTTTTCATCATAAAGTCTCTGCTGTTTGGAGAGGTATGAACTGAAAATCGTGGTTGTGTTGGATGCCTATATTTCCAATGCAGGGAGTGTTTGACATTAAACAGTTTATAAGGACATATACCCTCCACTTGCATTAATTCCAGTTTTTAGAATAACTGCTTCACCTTGCAAGAAGATGTTTTTCTTTATAAGTAGTTGTCTTTTAACCTCTAGGAGGGTTTTCTTTGAATTGATTAGAAAAAAAGGGTGTTGATTTGTTGTTTTTTTCTTAAACATTCGTAATAGTAATGTAAGTCTGCATGTCTCTGAAGTATTTGCTTAGCATTGTTATTCATGTGGATGTTTTTGCAGTAACAGATCATGTCTTTAAAGACATTTCAGTCTTAAACCTACCAGTCACCAGTTGACTCATGGTAATAGACTGGATCTGAAGCACTTGGTGCTTGGAAGCAGGTCAGACCACAGCAGTTTGTGCCTTATTAAAAGCTTTAACTTCATCTAACTCTCACTGCCAGGGGGGTAGTTGACACTGGGTAGCTTGATCCTGGATTTGAGACATTTCAGCCATAGAAATTCTGGCTCATGAAATAAACATCAGCATAACTGAGAATGTTAACCAAGCTGGCCCACTTGTATCTCTGAGTAAAATGAAGGATGCACATAAATCTTTATGGGGTCAGAATTTGTGTGGCTGGATCAGATGCTGAGGGTAGGAGAGTGCCTCAGAGGTTGGTGATTAGCTTTCAACTAGAGTTTCTCCATCTTAATCCCCTAGGAAGGAAAGCTATCACAACTTCTGATAAGATAAACCTCTGGGGTGTAACTATCACCCTGTTTCTGGATTAAAGAACAAAGCAAAAACTGAAAAAAATAAAGCTGCTGTATTTAAAATAAAAGATGGCATCACACAACTCTTTTTAATCCAGCACTGAATTATACATTCTTTCAGCCCTAGGTAGTTATTTTTGTATCATATCTCAGAGCCTCTGCTCTTCAATTTCTCCCTGGATGTGTCTGCAGGCCATCTAAAGATTGTCTACAAAAGGTTATTTTTATGAACTACTGAGGGTTTGATGGTTAACCTGCTTGAGGACTGTGTAAGCTGTGTCTTTGGTTCATCTCACCTTTGCCCTTTTCCCCTTCTCCAGTTTGCTCCCTCATGCCTTTTTTTGAGTCTCTAATTCAAATCGTTACCCACAATAACATCTCAGGGGAACTCAAAAAAAAATAGATGTCTTTGAAGTTTCAACAAAACATGCCTGTGTTGGGCATGGAAGAAAGCTCAGTGCTTCCCTTGAGGGGAACATGGCAGCAGGTCCCCAACCCTTTGCAGGCCCCTGGGAAGCCACGTGGAAGAGAAGCGTCATACTGTTCTGGCTCTAGGAGAGCCTCCTTCCAGGTGTGTGTTGACACAGCTGCCAGAGCATAGATATTAGGAAGTTCTTTACTCAGAGGGTGGGCAGGCCCTGGCACAGGCTGCCCAGAGCAGCTGTGGCTGCCCCATCCCTGGAAGTGTCCAAGGCCAGGTTGGACGGGGCTTGGAGCAACCTGGGCTAGTGGAAGGTGTCCCTGCTTGTGGCAGGGGGATTGGAATGCAATGAGCTTTAGGGTTCCTTCCAACCCAAAACACTCTATAATTTCTGTGAAAAAAGCATCTTTTACCTGGAGATGGAGTTTCCCTCCCCCTGATCTGACCCTGAATTGTGCTCTATGAAGATTACTTTGGAGAATTTAAGTTAGAAGTTCAGGTATTGCAATGTTAGGAAGAAAGCTCTAGTTTCAGACTTGGTAAAGAGAGTTGGATGGTGATGAGGGGGGAATTAAGGCAGAGAGCTGGAACATACTTGATTTTTGTCTTACTGTGATCCCTTAATCATATTACTTAAAAATGAAAGATTTATGGGTGTGTGTGACTTAAAAGGTGTTAATTGAACCATTTAGTGGCTGCAAATCCCTAAACGTTTTTCACCTGTCAGTTCCTGTTTTCCCCTCTCAGTCTACCTACAAATTCCTTCCAAATGAGTGTTAACCCCTTGTTAACACCATGAGGTTGCAGTGGGGTCTTTGCTGTGCCAGACCAAATGGACGTGCTTTTGGACACAGAAACCCTTCATTTTTCTCCATCTATATTCACTGACCCAGTAAAGTACTGCCTGTCCCTACAAACCTGACACTTATTAAATATATCACATCTTGAACAGAACTGTTAAACTCTGTCCTTTATATCTTCCTACCTACTCGGTAATTCCTAATTTTCATTGTCTGAGGAGATTTCTTTTTTGACAAGATGTGGTTATGTGATTATCCTCTTTATACTTCAGCCTGCAATACCCAGCTCTCCTCTGCCAATCACATGTGGATCTTGTGCTCCACTGGCATAGAGCATCCATCCTCTGACCAGCCAAGGTGTCACCAGCACGTCAGCCTTTCTCTAGGACTCTCTCCACTTGCTGATGCTGCTTGATGTACTGTCAAACCCATCCAGAACACCTTCTAAGATCTGGCTCTGGACTGTATTCTTCCTGCTTTTGTGTGCTGGCAACACTTACAGATTATTTCCTTTTTTCCCTAAGCTCCTTGAAGCCCTGACTCGAAAGGAGATAAGCTGGTAGGGAGCAGGTTTGAACTGATAAAGGTCTAGTGCAATGCCTATCCCCTGCCATTAGCTGGAGTCTGCTCCCAGCCCAGAGCTCACTGTGGTAGCTCCAGGGCTCTGAGCTGTCTTTGCTTCCATCAGGGACCGCTCCACGTGGAAACAGGACTCCACACGTCAGATGTGGTTATCTCTGGGCTGCTGCACCCTTCACCTCACAGCACTGGGAGGTGGTGCCTGCCAGCTTCATCTGGTCCTCAGGGAGCCACTTAAGCCTCTTGGAATGAAGCTTCCAGTAAATCATAGGCTGTCAAGACCTGCTTTTCTGTGTGGGTACCTAATGGTAGTAGAGCTGGAGTAATGATAGCCCCTTGATGATGCTTTCATGGACAGCCCTTGTGCCTGCAAGGGCTGGGCACACTCACATTTTCTTATTAATGACATATCATGGAAGAGGTGAAGGCAGGAAAAGCACTGCCTGAGCTGTATCACCTCAGCCACCCTCTTAGCAGCTGGTGGTTACAGATAATGACTTATTTTGGGTAAATAAAATTTTTAAGTTTCTGAGTGTAAAGTTTGAAAACCAAGGGATGCTGTTCAGTTGGACTGTAGGAGCAGAATGTCAGTGCTGCTTGCTGTTATTCAAATAACTGGAAAATAAATGTTTATATTTAACTACAATAATAAAGAAAAAGTATTTTTCCCCTTCTGTGTGTAAATTACTAAGGAAAACATGATACCAGTGTATAGTGGAACCAAGAATTTGTTAAGGTATAATACTCCTAAATCAGTATCCATGTATCTACCTTGTATTTCAAAGTGTAGCTGCACTGATCAAAGCAGTACTAAGTTAGAGAATCACGGACTTTTAGTTTATATTGTTGGTTAAAACCTGGCCCCAAGGCTGCTATAATCTAGTTATCTGTGTCAGAGCTGTGTGAGGACAGGCACGAATTGGATCTGTCAGTTCAGTTTCTACTGCGTGCACCACAGTTGATAGCAACTGGCTCACTTCTTTGCCAGATGGTCCAAAAATTGGTGGACAAGTATTACAAATTTTCTTACCTCTGTCATGTTTTTTGGGAGTCAGAATGGAGGCACAGTGCCAGAATGCCACGAGCGTTACCTGGCAGTGTCACCGCTCTTGTTTTCTCTGCTGGTGGTTAGAGTTTGTCAGTGGCATCATTATTTAATTTTGCACAGCCACTTAATTCAGTTTAAAATATAAATCTACGTGATATGTTTTGCAGTTCTTGATCAGAAACATTTCCTAAAGTACTCACAGCAAACAAACTGCTGTTTCCTTCTGGCTACGAAGGATCTTTTCCAGCATTTACAGAAAGCTGGAAGTAGTTTCTTGGCAAACATTCATTTGCAATAGGTGCATATACAGAACATGAGATGTGTGCCAGGGGAGAGGTTGATTTACCATCCCTGCTGCTGTGTTTTACATGTATAGCTGCTGTTAGGTAAGTAGTTATCTTTAGGTAATAATAGTATTTCATAGTAATAATAATAGTGGTGGCTATTAGTAAGAGGTTAGGGAGTCAAACCTTGAGTTCCCTGAGAATTTGTGTGGCATCAAGTAGCAAAACAATCACAGTGTTAGAGATAAATGCACTTTTAAAAAATCCTAAACCCTAGCACTTCATATTGAGGGGGCAATGTCTCTTCAGCCAATAAAGCTGTTCTTTTAGTTTATGGAGGAAGGTTTGTTTTATTTCTGATGGGTTTTGTTTTTTCCTATCCTGTGTGTTTCAGTGGTATGCTTTGATCAAGCACTGCGTGCTTTGCAAAGATACTTATTGTCTGATGTATTGCAGGAGTGATTTTTGGGTTGTAAGTTATGATTTACTGTGAGACTGACCAGGGCTCTTTCCTTTTCAGCTGTATCAGCTGGAGTAGTTACCACAAGAACCTGCTTGCCAGCAGCGACTATGAAGGCACCGTCATCCTTTGGGATGGATTCACCGGGCAAAGATCCAAGGTCTACCAGGTACCACACAGTCAGTGAGCAGCATTTCCCACACTGTGCACTGTGCTGGGGCAGCAGCATTCAGAGGCTCTGCTCCTGGGCCAGCAATAGCCTTTCCCATTCCAAGGGGTGAAATGGATGCTCCCCCTGTTTGGTAAATGTCTCGTCCACACAGCTTTATTGAGCTCTGTTCCTCCGAGGGAGGCAGCTCTGCCTTCCTGTCACAGGCACGAGGCAGTTGATGCTTTCTCACTGTGGCTTTCAGACAGGGAATCTGCACAGGGAGAGAGGAGTTCCTGGAAGCTGTCTCGCCTTTCTTTAGAAAACTCTGTCTCTCCGTACCTGCTCCACTTCAGTCTCTGTCAAAAGCCTTTTGTAAAGCCCTGCAGTGGTTGCTGCTGCAGGTGCTCCTACAGCAGAAGTGCAAAATGCAGAGTTAAGTGGCGAGGCTGGGAGAAGGGAGCGCAGGCAGGACCCTCAGCACACAGGCAGGCTGAGCCCCACGCAGAGACCTGCCTCAGGAGCAGCTTCTGGCACTTGGTCTCTGCACGGAGCTCCAACATTGTGTTTCTGTGTTATGACTCCTGAGAGTCTTGTGATCAGAACAAGGTTGGGAGAGGGTGGTTGCATTTGGGGAGAGGCTGGAACTGCTGCAGCCTGTTGTGTAGGTGGCATAGTCAGTCCACTGAAACCAGTCAGTGATAGTGAATGAACTGCAGACTGGCCTTTAGTTTCCCCTCCTTGACAGTTCAGCGTAAATTTTAGTTCCTATTAAAGCCTCTGCTTACTTTTTCGTTGTGTTTCAGCCATTTTATAATGCTTGTTTTCACTAGTCCTTTGCATATCTCAATAAAAAAGAAATTATACTGGACAAAATAAATCTTGTCTGTTTTCCTCTCAAATGCATTTTGCATTTCTTTATGAGGCTGAATAATGAACCTAGAGAGGACCAGCTGTTGCTTACATTAAAACAAACTCATTTTGCTTCCTATCAGATTACTTGAATTTTTTATTTGGATTTGCATAGAGGTTGCATACTGACATCTGCTTTGCTAGTATTGAAACCCTTTAGTGACTTCATCCTGGCAAGCTTTTCGTCTTGCAGGCTGTGTGAAGTCTTTAGACAAAGAGTTTGACTGAATTTCAGGTTTTATTCAATGCAGTGTTCAGCTTCCATGTGGGATGTGCCAGCATAGCAATTAGAGCACTTCTGTGTTTTGGGGAGGAGTGTGTAGTCTTTTAAGAACGTTTGTTTGGGTAGGAAAACAGAGGATTAGACACCAGAAGATTTGTTTAATAGCTCAACAGGAAGGTGAGGATTTCCTGGACTTACAGAGAGAAGGTGTTTGAAATGGGAATCTTATCAGTATTGGGAGATACTTGTAAACTGCAAATTGTGATGCAAACCCAGGTTTTCAATGTATATCTCCTGGAATATTTTTTTCCTTTCGAGTACAAAATAAATCAGTTTTAGTTTTTAAAAAAAGCCATTCTACTATTTTCTGCTTTCCTGGCATGTCTAGGATAGTGAGAGCTTTGGTCTGATTAGGAGAAAAGATATTTTTTGAGGAATTACTAAACACAATAAGCTTCTCTGTTCAGGACTCCACTGGCATTTTATACCAAACAACATGTGTGTTTTTCTTTCCTGTTTTATCGTATTACAACTCACTATCTTGCGATATTTTTCTTGTTTCTCTGAATAGGAGCATGAGAAAAGGTGCTGGAGTGTTGACTTTAACTTGATGGACCCAAAGCTATTGGCTTCAGGCTCTGATGATGCCAAAGGTATTATGCTTTTTCAGTCTCTGTGCAGAAGGCTTTTATACTGTGTGTATTCCCTTGGAGGAACAAAACCAGGATATTTCAAGGAGCTGATTCCTCAGCTGCCTTCAATATTGTAGTTGTTGTGGTAATGTGTCAGGTTATTACTGAACTGCTCAGATCTCAGTGAAGGAGAGGCTTTGTTTGGATTAAGATCTCTTGCTTCACAGTTTTTGTATAATATTCTCTCAGCCAGCATTTTCCAGGACTGTAAACAAAGCAGAATGTGTTTTAACATTAGTTAAACTTTTTGAGTTAAAGCCTTGGGGCCCTTCAAGAGAACAGCATGTGTTTTTATTTCAAAAAAGAGGCTGTCAGTAAAAATGCAGCAGTTAAGAAGTGCCTGCTGCTGGTTTACCTGTAGCTCTGAATGTTAAAGACTGTGCACAAGAAGCTTCTCACTTTGCTAATGTGCCCTGTGTTTCTTGGAGCTTGGAAGGAGTTGGATGGTGGGCTGAGTGGAAGTGCTGGCAGCAGCTCTCAGCTTTCCACACTCTGGGTCCCTTTGACAAAGCACTTTTGGAGAACCCTTAAGACAAGCCCTTTACCACATGGTGGTAGAAAACTATTCCTCTTCTAAAAAGAAATATGAAGCTCATAAAGAAGAAGATAGCACTGAGCAAGATGTAGTATTCTTCATCCCTAATAAAAGAAAATTTATCTGTAATGTGTTCACAGTATCAAATTAGAGTTATTAAACACCAAGAGCTTAAGAGTTCCTTCCCTAGTCAGTGGGGATCAGCTCTCAGAGATGGGCTGCTAGAGCTCTGGACAGAGCTTTCCATGATTTGCTTTGAAATGATACATTAATTTTTCATAAGCATTAAACCTTGTAAGCTGCTCCCCCTTCTAAAATGCTTGTAAATGCTGGTTCAAAAGAAAGTGTGTTCCTCAATTGCATCTGGCAGTCATAGAATGGTTTGGGTTGAAGGACCTTAAAGTTCATCTCATTCCACCCCCTGCCATGGGCAGGGGCACCTTCCACCAGCCCAGGTTGCTCCAAGCCCCGTCCAGCTTGGCCTTGGACACTTCCAGGGATCCAGGGGCAGCCACAGCTGCTCTGGGCACCCTGAGCCAAGAATTCCTTCCCAGTATCTGATCTAGCCCTGCCCTCTGTCAGTTTGAAGCTATTTCCCCTTGTCCTGTCACTACGGTTCCTAGAGCTGGTAATTCTATTTACAAAAAGCAGCTGTAATGATTATTTTCTATTTAAGGTAGTGTTTAAATGTTTGATACACTTCCCCCTCCTTTTTTTGGTGCAAGTCAGGAGTGTTTACTGTTTTCTTAAACGCAGCAGGAATGAACGTTGACCTTGTAAGTTATCAACTTCTTCATCAGTGCTCGCCAGTCCTGCCACGCATGTGAAAGAGCTGATCTGCCAGGTAGATCTGCATTTATTAGCATGTTAACGAGGTGGCCAGTTTTGCAAAGCCAGGCTGCAAGCAGAGTTCCAGTGCTCAGTTTAACATTCCCCTTCTTCAGTAATTGTCTCTGAAAGTGCACTGTTTACTTAGAAATAATTGTAATAAAGCCTGCAGATCTACATAACCCGCATTTCAATTCACAAAGGTCTTTTGAAGGTGTATTGGGGTTTTGGTGGATAAAACTGGGCTAGAACATTTTATCCTTTACTTTTACCATGACTTGCCTGTGATTTGCATATATAAAAAGCCAATTAGGGACAAATGGAAGGTACAGAGCAGTAGTAGCAAATGTCTGAATTAATGTTGGACTGTCCACCTTCAGTTCCAGTGATCACATTTGAAAGGGTTAAATGTGAGGAGAAGTTAACACTAATGACAGGGGTCTTAATTCGAACCTGCCTAACTTGAAATTTTGTCCTTCTGCTTATGTTCTTGACTGTTTGGTGGAGTTCTGGCCAGCTGTGAGTACACAGTAATACATGTTTGGCCAGGTACAGCATCTTTCAGGAAAGATCCTCTTTCTACTCTTCCTGTCCCCTTTTATTCCTCTGTTTCTGTGAGGCCACTCTGAGATTTCTAACAAGAAATCTCCATGCTGATAGATGTTGGTGTGTCCAGAGCACTCAGAGCTAATCTGGCTGTGCTTTCCCACAAAGCACAAGCATCACGTTTTCCTGTCGAGGGATGAGGACAAGCCAGCACAAAAAAGTGACAGCTTTTCCAGTTCTTCCCGCTTGCCTCTCTCTCCTTGGGCTTTTCAAGTTGGAAGCTGATTTTGAAAGCACTTGGTAGGCACGTATTGGAGAAGGAGCTTATAAATGAAAAGCCCTGTGCTTCACAGCCCTCTGCCAGGGCTCAGGCACAGCAAAGGGGATTCTAACAATGCTATTAGGGAGAAAATGATTCTGATATAATTAGAAGCAGCATCCTTGGGCCCTGGGTCCTGCATTGTCCATGCCCTTAGATGGAGATAATCCAAGATGCTTATTTGTAGGAGATCTTTTTACTGTAATAGCAGATAATGAGAGCATAAAAGCATGATTGTATTTGAAGTAACTACTGTGTGTACAAACCTCTCACTTTTATCTGCACTTGTTAGGCCTTTCCCTTTCCAAGGGGCAAAGGTACTTGTGTATGTCTGTAGGGACCCAAAGGTGTATTCCAGCCAGGCAGCAATGGGCAAAATTGGTGCTTGCTGCTACTATAAGCAGCTTGGGAAGAAGGCAGAGTCTTAATTTTGGTTCTTTTATGCACATAATAATGGCAGGAGCTATGACTCCTATATAAGTGAATTTCTGCTCTTGGAAGAGAAAAGATTATTTAATTTGTGAAGGCAAAATGATGCCATCAAAGTATCAGGGTAGGGCTGGAGCTAATAAACTTAGCTAATGACTTAGAGCTGTCTGTTCTGGATTAGGGGTGTAGTTGAATGGCTGTGGTAAAGTTAGCAGATGAGGGAGAGGGAAATATTTTGTGATGCTCTGTGGGTAGTATTTAAGTCTCCACTGGGGTACAGGCCTGTTTTGGGGTGATCAAGTATTTCTGCTCTGGGGTTACAACCCCAGAAGTTCTCTGAAGCTCTAGGAGATAGAAGCAGCACTGACAAATTCAACTGAAGAATTTGCCTCTGTAGTCCATTCCTCGCTTGAATTGGAGGGGTGGAGTAGAACAGGAGCACCTGAGAGCTCTGAGCTGTAGCAAGAGGTTCCTTGTCATTGTCTCATGGCAAGGAGAAACACAAGGATCTGCTTTGTTACATCTAAGGGACGTAGTTTCCATTCTGCCCTGGTAAGTGAGACCCTGGTACCAGTCCTGCAGCTGTTTTCTTTTTATAGTGCCTCCGAATTCAGAGAGGCAGCACAGGTATGCAGAACTGGCTTCATGAAAAAACAAACACACAGCCTTCTAGAGAGGGAAATAGCCTGAGAACTGCAGATCAGTTTGCTCCTCCGGCTTCCAGAGATTGTTTGAGGCTTCATTTTCAGTGATACTTTGTTCCTTCAGCTTCTGCTGACTTTAACTTGAGGTGTAGGTGTGAATTGCTCTAAATATCAGGTTCAACCTTCAGTTTGGTCATTCTTCTGTTCAAAAAGTTCAGTAATTTGCTGGAGATTTGTGGGTTGTTGGATTCATTTGGGAGCACCTTGAAAAGGTCAATATGATGTTGATAATAGTTAGAATACTGACCAGAAAGTCAGTGTCTTATGCAGGGAGTACCCTGCAGTTACTGCCTACTAATAGTCATCAGTTTACATCATCCTCACAGAAGGCAGTGGATCGAAAATGCTGCCTAGCAGGACAATTCAGCAGTTTTCTCCTTTCCTAGGGATTCTGCTAATCTCTGCAAAGGAATTTTCTGGTAGCAAGATCCTATTCCTGGCTTAGAGCTTTTTCGGAGTAGCAGCAGGCTCTCCATCACATGGGCAGAGAAGAATTGCACGAGTGACAGGCTGGATGAAACATCCTTGCTCTGTGTACCAACTGTGTTCATCAACACCTTCAGCTATTGTAGAACAGGCTTCTGCCTCTTTTACTCAGTGTTTAGACACAGAACTGAAGCATGGAAAATTAATTTAGAAACTTACACATTTGGTGGAAAGCTCCAACTAAAGAAACATCTTGAAAAAACCTAAACATTTTAAACTGAAAAAGCAGTTCTGAAGGCATCTTCTTACTGCTTTGGTGACAGGTGGGCATTTGGCCACATAGAGATATCCCTGTCAGCAGCTGAAAAATGAGGAAAAATATGCTTTGAGAACATGTGTTTTGGAAATAGTCAATCTTAGATGGTTGCTTGTCTCATCAACACAATTCTAGATGTTACCAAGACATCTGTGTGTTGTATAATTACTGCCTCGACCTCAGCAAAATTGTTGAAAGCTATAGCAAATAAACTCTACCCTTATGAATTATGCTTTATTAACCTGTCAGTGTTTTAAAAAATAATGGGCAGTTCTAGGTAAAACTTGACATGTTTCATTATGTGTTGTTATATGTCCCATCTATCCTTTTTATGGTACTGACTAAGATATAATTGGAGCCCAGAGTATCTCACAGCACTTTGATCACAGAAATTGCAGGCTCTAATCTGTGTCTGTCAGTTTTAACGAATATTGTGATGACTTGGAACACACGGGTTGTCTCTTCACCAGCTTAAATGGCTCAGCTTATGACCTGCAAACTTGAATAAAAAAAGGAGCCAAGGTGAAATTGAGCCCTCAGTTAGCTTTTGCTGCAAAGCTGGGACCAGATGGCCATTTGTTAGAGGTGGTGTCAAGGAAAGACTTGGCTGCTTGGGTTGCAGCTTTAAATATTGATACCTGGTTGGAAGGCATCGAGACAAGTCTGTGTTGTTGTAGTACTGGATTTGGGCAGAACATCACTCTGAACTTGTGAGATCATGTACCCACCCCCCACTCCTCAAACTGAGGTGGTGTTGTCTGCCAACACTGTCCTCCTGTAATCATGTTTTGTTTGCTTCCTATGCCATCTCATCTATAAACTTAATGTCCTTTACTGCCACTGGAACTTACACTACACACTTCCTGGTGTCTGCTCATTTTAGCAAAATGTAATATTTTATTGTTTTGCAACATTCTCCCCCGCCCCTGTTCCCCTCTCTGCCCCCAAGTGCAGAGCACAGTGAAGAAGATTTATCATCCAGTCTTGCCTGGGAGAAGAGAGTTTCTTTAGCCATGCTTGCCAAGCTGTTGTTTCATTTAGAAATGTAGCCAGGTGTTTAGTATAAATATTATAGCTCTGATCAATGAGAATGGATTTATTTACAAAAACCAACCACAGACTGGATGCTGTTTTCATTGAATTTTACATAATGCTTCTGTGCAAATAGAGTGTGCATTGGTGTTTGTATTTAAAGGTTCCAGGCAGCTGCCAGATACCCACACAGTGCTGCATTTGAAATGATTCCTTGGTGTGCCCTGAGCAGTGCTGTATTTCCTCCATTCCTCAAGTAGTTCTCCTTGGTATGGTCAGAAATGGCCCAATCTTGTTGCTTTTCATTCTTGCCATACTATTAAAAACTAGTGCACTAGAACCAACCTGCCTTTTCCTTATCTTCCTTTTCCTTCACTGTCTAAGCCATCCTTGTGTAATCCACATGGAAGCCTTGCTTCTCCTTCAAAGCCCCTGGGAAAGGTGACCAAGACTGTGTAGGACCCCTTGGCCATGGACCTGAAGAAGCCCAGACAGCTCATGGGGAGCTCTTGAGGGGTTTAACCTTTTGTGTAACTGCTGCTTGCTCAGCCATTGGTTCCAGCTTGCTCTGCTTCTTGCCTCAGTGTGCTGATTGTGATACTCAAGTGCTGCTCAACCCACTCATCAAGGGAGAGGGAGGACATTCAAGTCTTATTTTCTGCTCTGTAGACATCAACAGGCTTGATGCCAATCTGCTGCCCCTCCATCTGGACCAAAGGCAGTGTGTTGGTTTTTTAACTTTTAATAATATTGACTATTTGAGGAGCACCTGACACTCTTCATCTTAAGGTTCAGAGGTACTTGAAGTGTTTCTGTGGGTGGGGAAGGCTGTATTTTGAAAAGCCATGGTGTTTTCTCTTGGTCATGCTGTGAAGCACTAGAGTGTTTGAGGGGAAGAGCTCATTCTGTAGCACGTAGTTTAATCAGTGTTCACGTGATAGCCTTGTAGAACAGTAAAGTTCTTGTACCAGGGGAATATTGCATCATAGGAAGCCAGCATACTGATTTCTTTCCTGTCTGTGCCAGTTTCTTGAGACTGAAACAAGTTGTTCTCACTCACTGTGCATACAATTAGGTATATTTATTCTGTGCAAGGCAATTCAGCCACAGAGCACGGAGTTCTTGCATCCCAGTGCAGGGACGAGGAACAAAAAAGAATATTCGTCCTGTTCTGGGTTGTTTGAATCTGCACTGCAGGAACCTTAAGCACTGAGATTATACCTTGTGGTTGGTCACCTGCTCTGATGGTCTCAGCCATGTGGGATGGGGACTCACGGCATCTCCTGTGTGTGTGGAGGGGGGTAGGATATTTACAGTGTGGACTTGAGCATGTGTTCAAACTTACCAATCACCAGTGACAACTGATCCTTCATCATCACTAACATCTTGGCAACTGAGGCTTTCCAGAATCTTATTCATGAAATAACTCGATTTTAGGCCTTTCAGGTGAGGTTGATGTTTTTGTTGGAGTTTGTTTACTCATGTCTCTTTTTCCCTTTCTCTAGTGAAACTCTGGTCTACCAACTTGGACAACTCAGTAGCAAGCATCGAGGCCAAGGCTAACGTGTGCTGTGTCAAATTCAGCCCCTCTTCTAGGTATCACCTAGCTTTTGGCTGTGCAGGTAGGTAAAAGGGTTTGGGGGCAAAGGGACACTGTTTCTTCCTTCCTTTATTCCTTACTCCCCCCAAAAATATCAGGTTGGCTGCTTTGCCCGATATTGAGGTGTCTTTGCAGTTAAAATGCCTCTTAAGTCCCACAATACCAAAGTGTCAACTTCATCCCCCAGCCTGACTTTTTGATTTGGGTGCCTCTATCAGAGAGAAAAGCCAGGAAAACAAGTCCTTAGTGCATTATTGGGCTCACTAAGGCAACCAGGCAAAGCTCGGCTGTGAGAGTCTCAAAGTTAATGTGTTAACATGGTGATAGTTGTTCCTTCTGATTTATATTGTAGCTCTATAAATGCTACAGAGCCATACTGGGAATTTTAACTGGTTTTACCTGCAGCCTGGTGTAAACAGCGGCTGTGCGTGTTCCCGTAGCTCCAGCTCCAATCCCCAAGGCGGGGGGCTCGTGTTTTCCTAGGCTGGGCAAAGATGGCTGTGACTGTTTTCAGCTTTTTGAAGCAGTCAGTGGGGAAGGCATGATGAGCCTTTTATTCACTTAGATTAAATGGTTTTGGTGATAATACAAAGATCTGAGAGCAGAGCAGGTGTCGCTTTGGGAGGAAACTGTACCGTGCTATGCATACAGTAACTGAGACTGAGGTGCCTATAAATGTTTAACCAACTCTGCATTTCTCTCCCCTCGGGGAGTTTTAATGCACTTGTAACTAGATGTTCTGACAACATTTGCTCTCTCTGGACTTTAGGAGATATGTTGATCATTCTTGCAGCCGCCGGTTTGCTGTTTCATTCAGGTGTTCCCATTTCCAGGCTGGTTCTACTTTGGTTGTAACTCTTAGGAGGAAAAAAAATAAATTTGCATTTTGATACACTGCAAAAAATGTATTCACGTTGGAGTGTAAAATATTGACTTGCTTGGCAGGCATCTCTGAAGTTTAGTGAATTACATGCAGAAATAGAACTGAATGACAATACCTACTGGAAGCATTTGAATGAGAGGGGCTATCTGGGAATGGCTCTAGGGAAGGACTGGCTCCAAATGGATCAGCCACTGATTAGCATATACATGTAAAGCATCATGAAACAGAATTCTTCCTGATAAATCAGTAACTGCCATTCCTTCTGCCTGAAAGACAGAGGAGGGATGAGGCACAGATTAAAAAAAAGCTGTAGGACACACAGGGTGGGAGCAGGTAGGAGTGTTTCTGTCCCCACACCCAGGTCTAACAAACCATGATGGGCTTGTCTTCCACAAGCGTGTTGTGAAAGAGACATTAGCAAACCCTAAAAGTCTGATGGGGGTTTTAAAGGGCTACGTGCACATTTTTATTATTTAGAGGATGCTGAGGGGTAACATGGTATTTGTACCAGGGAAGAAGTGTTTACATCTGCTTGATTCTTGATAATTGAGTCTCTAAATAAAAATTAAAATGGGTATTTAACTACGATTGCTGAAACAATTACATGGAGTAATTGAACTGATGGGAATGACTTCCCACGAAGGAATTCTAATTGATCTTTCAGCCATAAATACGTGTGGAAAAAATGGCATATTAAATGCAAAGAAATACCAGAGTCTTGAAAGGTGTTATTTCTGAACTCCTAAAAAATAATGAGCAAAGAAATGAGTTAGGGTCTACTTTCATACTTCATACAGTAAAATAGTTATGTTTGATGTGTTATGATGGAGGCAAAGGTTTTTCTCCTCCATCAGTTTCAACTATTTTTGCTTAATTTCATTTAGTCTGTGGAAAAAATACCATAACTTTTAAATAGGGTGAGTTGTCACGTGGGCTATAAAATTAATAAGGAAGAGTCAAAGATGGTTTCCTTGAATAGTAATTTTTTTTAAAAAGGCTCTGGACTGGACACACTGACTTGGCCATTCCTTTGCCCCCAGTAGGAATAAAGATGAGCAGGGCAAAATGCTGAACACTGATTCAGTGACCAGTGTAGTGGGCAATTTTAGAAAGCAGTCCCAGCTCTGCCTTGGCTTGCTACCATCCTAAGAGGATTTTCAGGTTTTGAAAACTGTTTCAATTACTTATTCAGTGATTTATTCAAGGATAAAAGAGCCAAGACTTCCTAGCACTGCATGCCCTGCACAGTCTTGTGCAGTATTTAAAAAGAAGTGCTCTTCCA
This sequence comes from Margarornis squamiger, assembly GCA_035222235.1. Lineage (NCBI taxonomy): Eukaryota > Metazoa > Chordata > Aves > Passeriformes > Furnariidae > Margarornis > Margarornis squamiger. Next base: position 26,713,645 of record JAWWTY010000005.1, on the reverse strand, counting down.
GTATATGCTCTCATCTTATTTGTTGATTTGATGGAGCTTAATGCTATATATGTGTGTGTATTTATGTGTATATGTATTTATAGTTTAAGACTTGATGTGATAAGCACTTGATGAAGTGGTTGGGGGAAGTATTAGTGCTTAATATTTGAGATATAAAAGGAAGAAGTAAATTGATTTACTATACTATTATTAAATTACACACACGTTTCAGTTCCTCCCCTTTTTCTGTATGCAGAATGTAGCTCAAAGCCAGCATAATTTACCTTAGCAATGTAATTTTGACTGTAAGTCTTTAAGTTTTTTTCAGTGATAATGTTTTGAAATTGATTATTTTTTTCAATTTTCATTTCCTGTTTTTATTTTCTCTTGAGGGTCCTTCTTAACATCCATAAAGCTGGAGCATCTATTCATAGGGTCCTGTTCTTTCCACACCTTCCTTAAGTAAGGATTTTCCTCTGCCCTTGACAAATGCATCTTGCCCACTTGCATCCATCTGTTCAGAATGCCTCCTCGAAGTGGGTCTTCCATTCCCAAAGAAAAGAAGGGAACTGAGGGATGGATTTTTGACGCAAGGTCAGGCTGTGAACCCTGTGGCACAGTGAGCAAAATGGGAATTTCTGTCACAGGAGTTGCGGTGATGCTTTGATTTAGATGTATCTGTGGTCAAAAGTGTTGTTAGACACTATATCTCCATGAAGAACTCTCCTTTCGTAGAGAGCACTGAGCTGGCTCCAAATGCCATAGAAAACTATGCTTTAGTTGCCACTGTAGAAGCAAATCCCAGGATTAGCATCTCATATGGATGATATATATATTTCTTTTCTGGACCCTTCACTCTGAAAGCTTTTATATGACCAGAAAAAATCGTTCTGGTAGCCTAAACCACAACAAATGAGCAATATACTGGAAATAGAGCCTATAGAGGAGAGAAATGGGTATTTGGTTTGGGAAATAATTCTCTTAAAATCAGACAGGCACTTCAGGTGAGAGGGAAGCTGGTGTGTCTGGAGCCTGATAAAATCTGTTGCAGTGGAGGGGGCACATAAGGAAGAAAAGACCCCTTTTGTCTCTTACTTTAATAAAATATGCTATTTGCATGCTTAGTGAGTTGAAACATTGGCCAGTATAAACTGTAATCACCACCGAATACAAAATCAGGTAATTTTGTGGTCTTTTCCTTTTTTTTTTAAAATAGATAGGGCTTTATCCTGAAATTAGCTATATAAATCATGACTGAAGCTGTTATTGTTCTGCCTCAGCAATAGCCCTGATGTCCTCAACCCATATATTTTCCAGCAGTACCATTCCCCTGCTTTAAAAAGAAAACTAAGGGCTGCAAATGCATCAGGCACTTTGCAGCTGGGATGTCCAAGTTGGGCAGCGTGGGTGAGATCAGACTGTCTGTGAACTCCGGTGAGCTCAGTGAAGCTATTGATAGTAGCAGTGCTTTGTTCCCAGCATGCTGTAAGACTGTCAGCAGCTACCACTGACCTTTCCTTTCCCATAGATTATGTAGAGATTGTGTAAGAACTCAAGAATCTGAAGTTTCAATGACATTAGATGCATTATCTCCTCAAATGCTCCATTTTTTTTCCTGTAGGACCCACAAATGTAGCAGGTTGGGCTGGGGGGTGAGAGGTTTGCCAGGGCTGCAGAGGTGCAGGACAGGCTGTCTCCTCTCCAGGAGCTTCACAAAATAAGTGGGAGCAGCAGAGAAATACAGATGGACAGGGGAGAGCAACAGAACAGCTGCAACATGGTCAGAACTTAAAGTTTTTCTGGGTTAGCTTTAGCTTTGATCAGTCTCTGAAGAGCTTTACTGTTTTGTTACAAACTCTTGAGAGTGTGGGCAGGGAAAATATGGGGCAGCATTGATTGATGTTGATCTTACAGCCACAGAGTCTGAGGCTCTCTGCACTGAGGTTGCCATACTCCCTCCTAAACATCCCACATTTTGCTTTGGCATCTCTTCCTTCACACTGGCAGTTGTATGGTCAAAACCGAATTGTGTTTTTTCTGGATTAGCTTATGCCCTGAGCACAGAGCACCAGTGCCAGCCCCAGACAGGCTTTTGGTAGCCTGAATCAAGGCCAGTATTAACTAAGAAGGGGCAAATCCTCAGGGAACATGAGGCCTCCTCTTAGTGCTGAGCTTTCTCCTGTTTCTTGCCTGCTCTCTCCTCCTTATTCCCTTCCCCACTTCATGCTTTTACTACAGAGATGGGTTTGCCTTTCCCCAGCACATTTTCCATGCTATTTAAAGGTGTTTCCTGTGCACCATTGCAGCATTAGAGAGTGATGTTGTGTTCTGGCTTTGAATGCTGCCACCTTTCTTTCATCATTGAATGGCCACGAAACTAGTAAGATACTGTGGGTCAGTATCAGCATGACGGGCTCCTGTTGCTTTGTCAACAGCTTTGTTTTCATTTGCAACTATTTACCCACCCCTTAAAGTCTCTGTGTGGCCCTGATGCACTTACAGTTCAGGGCTCCATGTGGCTTTATCAGCATCATTCCATTTTGCTAATATACCTGGTGTTCATGTGGGACTACTTTGGAGACGATCCTTTCCAGTGGAATATTGATTTTTCTGCTGCAGTAACTGGAGCAGTGATTTCTCTTTTCCCAACATCTCCCTGTAGAGTTAGCCTTTCACGCTGCCTCACATCTGGGTGACTTGCCTGGCTTGTCACTCAGCTCACAAGAATGATGGGCTATTAATGACCAAGAAGGCAGTGTGCCTTTTTGGAAGAGGATTAATGTTTTCCAGCTGAAAGCAAGGTCTTACCTTAATAGGCTCTCATGGGTAAATACTCTGCTCTATTGAAAGCCTGCAGTGACTCGGAAAGAAACTATTTGTACAAATATGTGGCATGTTTAGGGTGGAGTTAAGGAGCTTCTTTGGGTTTGAGCGACAAGATTCCCCTCAGTGTAGGAATTGAGCCTGGTGTTCAAAGGCACAGGCAAAGGTTAGGCATTGCTTTCAAGCCTGTGGAAAAAACTTCACAGCACTGCTCAGAATTCAGTTTTTATGAAAGAGAAGAGGCATGCAGCAGTCCAGGACTTGCCATTACTTATACAGGACTTTAGTGTGTCTTTCTCTTTTGTGGATATTCAATAAGCTTCCTCTAGTCCGTGATTGCCGAGGTTGCTGGCAGGGGAAATACGGGACAAGGTCTATGTTTTGGAAGTGAACACTTGTCACCTTCAATTCAAACTCATCCCAGAATTCATTGCAAAGGTTCAGTTTGTTGTAACCTTTGAAAGCATTTACAGCACTTCAAAGGTTGGTTGAAGGAATCTGTATTTTGGCCAGTATGGCTGTGATCATATTTCTGTCCCAACAGTGCTTGTTGTAACAGAAGCCCTGAGCTTATTGGGATTTTGAAGGTGAGAGCACATCCTTGAAGGTTTGACTTAAATGTTATCCCTCTTCATGGATGCTGGGATTTAAATGAAAGTGAAATACCTAACCCAGCCTTGCTGCCCTGGTGAAGACAAGCTTTCTGGCTCTGGTAGGTAGATGACATTCTGCTTTCTGCTCAGGGCTGACAAAGAGAACTGCAGCTATGCTGTGTTATTTAAACTTAGGATCTTTGCAGTTAAGATGATTTTTCTGTATCTGCACATCAGGGATGCTGCCAGATCTGCCAGGCAATGCACAGTCTTCCTGCAGCTGCTTCCTAGGAAATCACAAAGGGATGTGAAACCTCTCATCAGTGTGCAGGACATGTTGCATGTGCAATTTTCACACAAGCCTCAAGAGTTTAAAAGCTGATACAACTTTTTTACTTGCACAGAAAAAGTAGTATCTGACTTGTCCTGGATAAAGCATTTGCAATGAGCAGTGAGGAGCAATATAGAGACCTACTGGGAGTTTCCTGACTTTATCCCAGAGGTCATCACACTTCAGTAACAAGTGAATGAATAAAATGAACTTGAAAAGCTCCATTTGATTCTCTGGAGAAAAGGATAAATCTGTCATTAACAGAAATGAGCGTGCTAATTGTTTGCTTAAATATTCTTTTCCTGAACATTTTGTCTTACAACTGGCACAGAAGTCATTTAGTCAATGTTACGAAATTCAGATTTAAATTTAAATGAGCCTTGAAATTCAGGAACAGATAGGCAACTCCAGCATTCATCTTTTCCTCCGAATGCCAAATTGCTCTTGCTCCTAGCTGTTGCTGTATCCCTTAAGAGTTTCATCCTTTCCAACCTCGGCAGTTTCCAAAGCTGCTGGTTTTTTTGTAGCTCATTTAAAGGAATTGCTCATTGGAATGACATCCTCTGTAATGGCTTCCTGTGTTATCTCCTGTTCAGACTGGTGTGTAGATTAACTGTTCCAGCCTTTTATTTGGGTACTGTGCATATTTAGACTTTCATAACATACAAACTGGCAAAAATTACCACATTGCACAGGAAAATATAACCTTTGAGTGAAGTGTGAGCTCTCACCTCAAAGGTGTCTTAAAAACATGGGTTTTTAAGAGTAGAATTTTGAATGGTTGGGTGAGGTTCCTCTTAGCCACATGAATCTCAAGAAGATGACAAAAAGTGAGCCTGGAGATGTGTGTACAAATCTAGTTGCTCTCCACATGACTCATTTCATTGTCTAGTTAGAGGGTACGTTGCTGCTTTTCCTCATGGGATACCTGTGTATCATCACATACTTTCCCATGCTTGTTTCCCTGCCTGCATAATCCACCACACCTTTGGCTTTTGGTTTAGGCACTTTTATCTGAAGCTTAAATATCAGCAGTTGTGACACTATATTTAAGATCCACCCCCCCTTCCTGTGGAGTCTGCTGTGAGGGCAGTTTAGGTAACGCATTAGATCATCATCTCAAGAACCTAGTTAAGAAGGCTAATATCTCCTCAGGCTAGTGAAGCAAAATGTAGTTTGGGACTAAAATTGGGTTTGACTGATAATTTGGCAAACTCAGGTCCTCAGCTGCGTGTTGTACTGCCTATGACAGCAGCCTGCACTTTCCCTAGAGCCACTCTGACTGCTCTGAAGCTCTTTATATGATGTTTGCTGATACCACAAACCTTAAAGCTGTTGCTTCATAAATGCATTCCTGAAATCCTAGGGAGGATGTCACTGTTCATATCCACTGTTCTTAATGTCTCAAGCCCTTATCTACTTGGTCTTGACCTCTTGGAGCGTGTGGTTCCAGGGAGTCTGACTGTGCTGCCTTTCCCCCCCATCCCAGTTCCATGACATGTGCAACCCAGAGTCGTTCAGGAACCAGTGCTGACATGGCTTTGCAGTGAGAACAAATACTGTGTGCAATCTGTACCCTGAATTGAGAGAAATCTCTTCAACAAATGCTGTGGGGTTTTTTGTGGCTTTGATAAATGTACCTAGCACTCACTGTACAAATAAGGCTCCTGGTGCTCATGTGAGAAGTTTCACATCTCCCTTTAAACAGCGTGAATTGAAGCACTTTTTACCATAAAATGGTTTTTCTTCACATGTTCTAGATGTCATAAAAGTTTGGACGTGAGACTACAGGTGCTGGAGCATGTAGAGTTAGACATGTTACATAGTCAGTGAGAAAAGTTGGATTAGGAGTCTGAACAGTACCTAATTATTTTTTCCCTTTCAGACATAAAGAATGAGTTCTTCCAAAGGCTGCAGGTTGTTCCTGCTGTTGTCTTCATTAGTTTTGTAGCATTAGTAAATCTTCCTTGTGTGTACTGAATATTTTTTCTCCAACAGTCGCATAGATGGCACTCCTTGAATTGCACAAAACCCATCTATCCCTTATTCCTGTGAGAAATCGCTGTAGCTCTTTAAAACCATAAAGGTCAAAGTTTCAAAAGAGTTCTAGAGAAATCTGTTTTGCTCCCCCCTCCCATCAGAGCCCTTTTCTCAACTGATTAAGATCTCTAATGTTTTATGTCTCCTCCTTCTCTCCTTAATGCGAACAAGTTATTTAGGGTGGAGGGTTTATGGCTGCTCTGTCAAAAGCTTTAGACAAGTCAGTAAAAAAATGTCCCCAGTGTGTAAAGACCATTATCCATAACCCTGCAAATGTCATCTGTAACTTCAAGCCATAGGGAATCCATGGAATACAAAGGTTAAAAACCCAGTTGGCAGTTCCCATCAAGGCTGCTGTTCCCTTTATCTGTTCAGCAGAGGGAGATATAGATCTTTAGTGGAATGCTAGTGTTGATATATATTTAAAAAAAAAAAAAAAAGTGCAGCTGGTGTGAGTAAGAGATGAAAATCAGTGGCTGAGGCAGGGTATCATCTTTCCTGCAGAGCTCTGTCAAAATATTTCAGGTGCTGACCTGAAACCCTCTGCTGTCACATCACTGACCTTTTCCTTCATAGACGGAAAAGTAGAAGGTGCTTCTTGTGCTGTTGGTTTTGCCAGAGATTAAACTGAGACTACCAGACATATTCAATCTCATCTCAGCTCTTTAATTCAGTTTTCATGGAATGGACTATTCTCATGGTGCTCCTTTTATCATCCAGTCTGCTACACAGGACACTGCTGGGCATTTTCCCTCTTCTCAGAGCTGTGCTCTCTGTTCATGTAAATGAAAATCTGGGCTGGATTTGTGTTTAATTCCCTAAATATGATCTTTTTTTGAGGCTGGATTTCTGTTGGGTTCCCTAAATCTGATTTTTGGAGGCTGTTGTCCATTGTCTGTATTGCAGTGCAGGATGATGAGATTACTGTGTTGTCCCCAGATACCCAGGTGCCCTCCTCTGCTTTAGAAACTTCCTTTCATCTCCTCACTAACATCACAGACTCGGTGGCTTCTTCACTTTAAAGGTATTTTTAAGATTTTGCCACCAGCAAAATGAATCATACAGACCTTGCTTAGTCTTGTATAGTCTTCAGAGCACATGGGGGAGGCTTTGACCTACAGAGGAAATATCTGTTGAATGCTTTTCTGCAGTTCAGTGCCTTTCTGGGTGGCCGTTGAATGTTTGACACCTCGGAAGATGGGGCGTGCAGGAGCTCCCCAGGAATCTGGTACCACTGTGTAGGAGACCACTTGTCTAGACAGAGCTCTGATAGCAAATATAAATGAAGTGCAGCTTCCCAAATCATCTTGGGCACACACATGAAATACAAAATAAGGGCATTTTTCCACTTTGCTGCTGTGGACCGGAGCGTTGCTTCTAGAAGAGATTGCTGAGATTTCCCCAGGGCAGCAGAAAGTGGTTATTCAGAGAAAAATTGTTCCTTTGCTGCAAAGGAAATTCCAGGTAAAAAGAGGAGGAAAAAGCAAAAGCATCAAATGAGTAATTTTGTCTTAGTTATAGAAACAAAGTACTTGCAGTTTCTGCTGGAACAAAAAATCATGAATACAAAACCATATCCAGCAAACATTTTAACGTGCCTGTGCTAATGGCTGTTGGGATAAATTTTTCTTGTTTTCTTGGAGCTTTTTTGGAAGGGAAAGTGTAGACAGGATAAATAAAGAATACCAGTTAGCTTTACCTGCAGTGTTCTATAGGGAGGCGTTGGGGTGAAATGGATTTATTTCTGCTGTCTCCTCCTCGTGTGATTTGTCATGCTGCAAGAGGCACACAGCACACTGCATTCTTCAGCAAGATGCTCCAGTTAGTTTTGGCTGCAAAGGTTCTTTGCTCCAGGCTGTATCAAACCCATTTTTAATCTCTTTCCTTTACAGTAAGGGAAATGGTTTGTACAGAGGGCATAGATGTCAGCTCGCTGTTGTTGATATTATCTAATTTCTTCTTCAGAAATTTTTTTTTTTTTTGCTAATTTTTAGTGCAGGGCTTTGTTCCCTTGAATTCAAGTCCACTTTCTCCAATCCCTAATGTGTTGTCATCTCTTTTCTTTTCCCGGAGCATCTATTTCCTTTATGTGGTAGAAAATATCACACTGTCTTCTTTCCCAGAAATGGCTTGTGATAGGCCACAGCCTGCACTGATCATATCCCATCCCAGTATTACTCTGTCAAGCGAAATACATCTCTTTAGAGTGTTTTGTTGGCTGGGAGGCTTCCTCACCATTCTTTGTCAAATGCCACCCAGCATTTCTGTTGCTCTAATAAAGACCCTTTTTTCCTTCCCGCACTGTTTTCTGCCCTAGAAGAGACACAAGATTAAAAATAGTCTTTTTTGGGCTCCTTGCATGAAGGTTCACTTTGCCTTGTTGAGTTGGATTATTCCCTAGGATGGAGTGTTCAGCCGTGCTCTGTCCCCAGTCTTCTCTCCAGAGCAAGACCTGCCCATGGAAGTTCAAGCTGCCTCTCTGCCCTAGGGAAGATTAAATCTCCACCCTAAACTTTTTCCACAAAGCCACCTCAGTGACTGAAGCTCTGCAGATGCTGTTGTTTGGTATTGCAGGCTTGGCAGCAGATAAAGTTCAGCAGCTCTCAGTGAAATAAAAGGAGAACTGAAGTTGTATGGCAGTGCTTCACGCCACCCCCATCGTGTGGGAGTAGATAGACAAAACCTGAAAGATCCGAGAAGCCAGAAACTTGTGCAGCAAAACACAGCCTAAACATTCATGCTGCAATGCTGAGAGGTGGGCTAATGCCTTGCCTTTCCTATGTCAGTAGCAAAGGGCTTAAGCAAATTCGGATTAAAAACAAGTTCTCCCTAATCCTTTGACATAAGAGCACTTTTCGAGGCAGCTGAGGGAAGAGTTTGCAGAATTGTCTTTGGAAACGCTCAGAGCTTGACTAAGTAGGATGCTTGAATGCAATTATTTAACTTGGAAGTGCAATCCAACTTTGCAGTTGTCCCTTCCTTGAGTGGGCAGTTGGTCTGGCTGGATTCCAGAGGTCCCATCTAACCTACAGTATTCCATGACTTTCAGGGGCCTCGAGCATAAATGATTTTTAACAGAAATTGCGTTCTGTGTAGGATTGAGTTTCAGTTTCAGCTTCCCCATAATTAAAGCCCAAGTTTGATATCTCTGCCTTGGCAAGGAGGCTCCGTGTCCTGGTGCTCAGGTATGTAGAATATCCAGTGGAGAGGTTCCACTTTCTTATTAATAGCCTTTTAGTTAGTCTCTAAGTAACTGCAGCTTGGGAGATGGCTCCTGTAGTCTCATCTCGAATTCAAGAAGATGTTTTCAAGCATTTAATTTTCAAGGTCTGGGTTCCAGTAGCAGCTGTCTGTCTTTTCTTGGGTGTTTGAGAAAGCAGCACTTGTTTACCTGGCCCTTGTTCAGGTTTCTCTAAGGACCAACTCATCTCATGTGCCAAGTCATCTTCAGTGTACTCTATTGCAATACAGTGTTTTGGTTTTGGTTTTAAATCAGGATGTTTTTCCTTTTCATCTCCTTCCTCTTTCCCCTCACAGAAGAAGAAAAGTTTTTCCTGGTGGAAATGAGGTTTCCTGTGAGCCTCCTGATTCTGTTTCCATTTTTAGTGCAGCCAAAGACTTTACCTTGGAGGATACAAGCTGCCTTTTTTTATAGCAAGAAATCACACTGAGCCTGACTGAAAAAGAGACTCTTGGTTAACCCATCTTGATGTTAAAGTCCTTTTGTTCTGTGGCTTGTTTATCTGTGTTCAACAAATACTCGTGATGGCTTGTCCCCTCTTTCATGACATACCACTTAGGGAAATAACAATGGGTACTCTTCCCTTCCACCCAGAGACACTCAAAACAAGCTTTGATTTGAACCACTGGACTCGGGACACTTGAAAACATAAGGATGTGATTATATTTTCCTGCTAAACAAATTGCCTGGATACAATTCCAGGTAGCTCTGAGAGTTTCATTCTGTCCACTCTGGGCTGAGTGATCTTGCTTACACTTGGTGAACGGAGGAGAAATGAGTGAAAGGAAGGATCAATTTTTACAGGTAGATGTTTAAATATAAATAGTTGGATTTTGGCTAACCCCTTCAATATTTATTGAGTGACAGAGGCTTCCTTCAGGATCTCTGAAATAATTTTTTTAACCAATGGAAGTAAAAATGAAATGCTACAAAATCATGCCTCTCCTCTTTCATTCTGATGAAAGGCATTTTGTAGGGTTGTTTTATACTATTTTATTTTCTTGTTATTTTGGTTTCTCTGGGTTAATCTGATTGTTGGTGAGCAGAGCTACCTTGCACCAGATTTGCTCTGACTCAGTTTGCCTTGTCAAACAAGTCATTTAAATACACCCTTAGACTGCAAACATCTCTTCTTACTGCTGATATAGAGAGTTTCGCTGGCAAAAACAAGGCAGCCTTGATCCAAACTTAAAGTTCATGTAGAGGAAAACAAATAGATGAAGATGAGGGAATCATGAGCTGAGACATGAATTACTAGATGCAACAAATCAGATCATCATGGTCGGGGAAGCACCAGAGAAACATTAAAGATTACACTCAGCCTGGCCTTCTGTTTCAGTGAGACATCTGTAGCACAAGGTGTGCAGGACTGCAGGCTCTGTAGCCAGAGCATTAATGTAAGAAATTATTTTGACCTTTAAGTTTGCTATTAAGAATCTGTTTTATTAAAAAAAAAATAAAGTACAAAATGTGCTTTGATCACAGAGTATTTCCACCAGACCACTTAATTTAACATCTGTCTGCCCTATCCCAACAGCTTTGGGTTGGAATACAGGCATCTTGTCTGATATTCATCTGCTCTGTAACAATGAGCACCACTTACATTTTCAAAGTCTATAAGCACTGAAAAATCCAAGTAAAGTAAATTACTTATTTTTTTAATGGATCAATAATCTAAATATTGAACAGTGGAGAAATGTGCATTTTTAAATGATTGAAATAAGAAAAATGGGCATTGATCCTCCAGCAATTTAGTTTTCCAGAGGAGAGCCACAGAACCTTTGTATGCAGCTCTTGGGGCTTTCTAGTTGTTACATCCTTTGAATATAAAACTGTTGCATTGCAGGTAAATTTTTGTTTTGCTGTCCTTGGCTTGATGTCCCTTCGAGTAAAGTGGTTCTTGGTTAAAAAAGGCTTGAGGGTGTCTTGTTCATTAGCTTACGCTGGTTCATGTTCACGGGAAGGTGGGTGAAGCACATGACCTGAAAGATGAATGTTGCCTGGAGAGCTGGATTGCTCTGCTCTCTGCTTTCTGTATGTGCTGGTACTGAGGGAAGGGTAGAACTGCTGCTTTGTCCTGACCCGTGCTGCTCATCAGGACACACTGAGAGCTGTACAGGAGGAGGTGTTGAACCTAAAGCCTGCTTGTAACAGCTGTTTGGTCAAATTTAGTAGCAAATCTAAGTGTAAGAAAAATCACTGTTGGAAAAAACAGACTTTGTTTTGTTTAAGCAACCAAAAATGCAAGATCAGTTCTGTTTTTCTAAACAACTCTGAGATTACCCAAGGTACCACTGGCTCCATTAGCAATTCCCAGCTCTCAGTTTTTTAAAGAAATTCTTAAACCTGATTTCCTGTAACTGTGTAAGCACATCATCAGTTCGTTTGCTGCCATCCCCACCCCTGCAACCAAGCTGAATCTGAGAACTGAGACTGAGGAGGTGATCCTTTCACCTTGTTCATCACAAACCCATCCTTCTCTTTCCCTGTGTTCCTGCCGGCTGGAGTCTTGTGAATTTATGAGCTGCTGAGCAGCTGAGGGATGCCATCCTTTGCTGACACGGGTTGTATTTACTGAAGAGGTGGCGAGAGCTCTCAGAAGTTTGGAAAAGTCTGAATTTCTTGATGAGTTGTCACTAGATGGCTCAAAGGTGAAGGCAGCAGCGTCTTGAGGGAAGTAAACTGAGTGTTCTGGAAAAAGCACTATTTAAAAACTCAGGCGTGTGGTCAGGGACCTCTCAGCAGCAGTGGCAGAGCTTAGCTGCCCTTTTTGCCTTCTGAGATAACTTAGAATTATATATAAAAAAGGAAAATGTGACCTGCCAGCAAACATTTGAATTCTGAAGGTGAGGCAGCAGAATTCTGTCGTGCTCAGCTTCTGCAGTGATGTTGAATGAGATGAAATTGCTCTGGAGTGTTTAATTTGTTATGATATAATATACATGTTCTTTCCCATTATTTCATAAATATTTAAATTAAGCCTGGATGCAGAACAAAAGGTATCTATTGCTGCCCAGGGGTTGGGCATGAGGCTTTCAACTGTGCAAACGTCAATTCAAAGATGAAATTGTTCTAAGTGAGTTTTCTGGTCGGGGTGAAAACTAGAGCTAAAAAGATAATTGCAGAATTACAATTTTAATGCTAATTTTGAGGAGGAAGCAAGAAGCAAATACCCCTGTGTTGCTGGTTAGCAGTGGCCAGGAATGCCAAGGACAGGAGCCAGTGGTGGGATGCTGGATGAGCTTGCAGTGTTCAGGCAGTCTTTGATTCCCTTTGTTGCCCACTCCATTTTCCTTACCTTCAGCTGGGAATAATTCTCTGAGCTTTCCAGAGTACCCTGCTGCCTCACCTGGGACATATTGGTGTGCTGGGGATGCTGCCCATCCCCAGCTCATCCAATCCCAGCAGGCAAGGCTGTTGCTGGGCTACCTGGGAGTTGTATTCTTCTCATTTAACTTCACTTTTGGGCTCTCTGCTTCCTCAGCAGATGGCATTTTTATCATGTTTTTGCAAAGTCCATATGGCCTACAAGAGAGAGTATCTCTTTAATTGTAAAACATGACCACCTGTTCTGATTTTAAATGAATGCAGCAAGCATTCGTCTTCATATATCCACTTAAAAATAGCTGCTTCAATTGAATTAAAAAGAAAGAAAAAAAGAACACACAACAAAACTCAATTGGGCACCAACACTTCGTCTGCTGAAATAATCAATTAATAATTAAGTGGCTAATTTTAGAACCCCCTGGCCTTGCCCATTCCCTGGGACTGGTGGTGATGAGAGCAGACAGTGATTGATTGCCCTGCCGATGCCGAGAGGCTCACGCAGGGCTGGGGCCAGATGCCGGCGGGCTTGGAGCTGTTTAGTGGGATATTTAGAAGGTGAATGCAACTTTGTGGCTCTGCACTGCAAATGGACTTGTCTTCCCTGCCACGGCTCTCTCCTCTCTGCAATGCTCATAGGCAGGTACCCCTTCCCCTCCTGCCACCTTCTGAAGGGTAAAATCTGGTGCTCCAAAAGGTGCCTTAATGATGGGCCAGCTGGAGAGGACGTTGAAACTGTAAGCAAAAATAGACTTGAAAGGCTTATCCACTAACTGGCTCTTAATAGAAAGCCCTGCTAGAATAATTCTGCTCATTAAAATAACAATTGCCAGTTAACTGTTTCACAGCTCCCACAGGTCTGCTGGATGGATGAGGAACTTGTGGAGTTTTTTGGCTCAGGATTTCAAAGAAAGGACCAAGATGCCCAAATCTTGTTAGAGCAGTGTTAATGCTTAATTCAAAGTCCCTTTGAAAATTAACCCTTATTCAATAAGGCTGTTGTGACATCATCTTGCTCTAAAGCTAATTATAATACCCCAATGGTAGGAGCACACTGGGATTTTGGTTGATTAGTGTTGTTCAGAGGTGAAAGACACAAAAGCTGTTTGAAAAAGTGCTTTGGGTAAGAGGTGCTGGGTTTCAACACAGAGGGGTAATTTGGCACTGTAAGTGGTGGAGAAAACTTGACTTGTTGTAGCTGCTTGGAGCAGCTGCTATTACACTTTGGAGAGAGAGAGAGCCAGAAATCCTTCCCAGAGAAGTGCCTGAGCCTGTCAGATGCAAGAGAGGAAGGTGCTGAAGCAGTGAGAGGGGAAGGCAACTTGCCTGCTCACCTTGTTTTACTGACACAGCTGCCCTGTCCTGCCACAGCCACCAGTTAACCCCTTATTATGGAGGAGAAGCTCCCCTTGCTGGTCTGATGGTGGTTGCTGGAGCCTGATGGATGTAAATCCAGTTATCTCTCAAACCACATGGGATTTTGAGGCAGCAGGTCTCTCAGCTGTACAAACACCCAGCCTGGAAATGCTCTGCAAGTACAAAACCAACCACAGATATTGGCATTTAAATTCATTTCTATGTAGTCTTTGTGATAAACTTCCCCTGGTGGGCTGTCACTTCAGTGGGATGAGGGTCAGAGCAGTTTTCAGCTGATGTCTGGGCATTGCAAGAGCCTTGGTGAGGAAGGTGCCCAGCTCAGTTTCCTTGCACTTGTGTGGCATTCCCACCCTGCACTTTCAGAATAGCAAGGGATAATTAAATAAAGTTCAACATTAAAGGCTGAAAGCTGGGAAGGGAGAAGCTTATTAACCTTGCTGAGCTGGAAAGAGCACTGGGAGGCTGTTTGGGGCTTGGGTCCCAGGGGGTTTTCTCTTCTTATTTTTCTGTTTTCTTGGGAATTGACACTTAGTTGTGCAGAAAAGAAAATGTATCGCTAATTCTGCTGTAATTCCTTTTATGTGGTTGTGGCACTGTGGAATATCTGTGAATTAAATCTTAAGAAGAACTGGAATTTAGTATGTTCCCTCAGTAGCAGAAATGCTAATTTTTTCTTGATTGGTAATAAAGTCAAAGAAGAGAAGCAAAAAAACAAAAGTATGAAGGTTATCCATCTAGAGCAAGCATGACAAAATTTAATCCCTTTTTTCCACAATCCAATTAAAGTAGCAGACTGAGTTTTTAGCCTCGAGTTCTCCAAGAGTTTTCCAAGAGGGGACAGCTTGAGGAAGAAGAAGGGGGTGCTGGGAATTAGCAAAGGCAGTTGGAGTGGCTGGGCAGGGAGCCGAGGAGGCAGGTGGGAGGAGTGAGAGCCCTTTTAGCTGCTGCCTTGTGAACATGTGTCCTGTGGGGTTTGCAGGAGGGCACTTGTACACATGTGAGTGCACCTTTTCCCCTCACTGGCTCTCTGAAAGGCTGAGTGGACTATTCTGGCCTGAATTTTGGGGCTGTTTCAATAAGGCTTCTTCAACACTCCTTTGGTGTAGTCCAGCAGGTTTATCCTAGACGAGGCTTAGAGTGAGATGTGGAAGCTGCAGGCAGGATTTGAGTATGATTATTAGAAGTCCTGTGCATCCTTCCCAACTGATTAAGCTTTGCCCCTTTGCTTCCTCATCTGCAGATCACTGTGTTCACTACTACGACCTTCGCAACACTAAGCAGCCCATCATGGTGTTCAAAGGGCACCGCAAGGCCGTGTCCTACGCAAAGTTCGTCAGCGGGGAAGAAATCGTCTCTGCGTAAGTGCTGCGTTTCCTGGGGGCTCAGGGCTTGGGAGCCCTTGCTTTGCAATGCTCTCTGGGGCCGCTGAGCGAGTTCACCTGGGTGGGTGGGTGCTCTCCTTGGCTGCTGTGCCTTTGGCAAGCAGAGCGTGGCTTCTCTCTGAGGCAGAAATAGAAATTCATTCCTTGTGTCACTTGGCTGGGCTCTGTCTTGTGGAGCTGAAATGCTTAAGAGGGATATGAAGGTGACGCAGCTTCTGTCCGCAAGCCCTGACTTTGGGAAGCTGCAGGTGGACTCTCCTCTCTCTGTGTGGGCTGAGGATGCTCCTGAGCAGAGCTCTGCTGGAGAAAAGGCTGCTGGCAGAGCTCTGGGGACAATAATCTAGTAAAATACAGCTGATGAGTGACAGAAGCAATCAAATGGTACTGCTATGTCCGAAGAGGAGGTTTAGCCACAGCCTGAAAGCAACTCGAGTAGGACTGACTGTTTGAGCTGTTCTCTGGTAATTTATCTGCTCTGTGAAGATCCTTTTTATGATTACATTTGGGTTAGAAGGTAGACAAGGAGAAGCTGTGTTTTGTGCTCCTAATGACGTGTAGCTTTTCAGCCGTAAGGTCTGCTGTGGAGGCCCTGAGGAACAATACATTCCAGCTTCTGTTCACTTACATGGCCACGTGTGTCTTCCCCCAAGCCAGATGTGGCTGCCTCGGTTCTAGGCAGGTTTTCAATCAGGTTTTCACACAGTGAAAGGCTGGAATGACTGGCTACAAGCCTCTTCAGTAAACAGGGCTGAGCCCCTCTTCTACAGTGGGGCAAGAGGCCTTGGGGGCTGCAGAGGAATCTTTGATCTCAACACACTCACGTACAACACCCGCGGGCAGCAGGGCTGGGTCACAGGGGTGGATCTGGTCCCAGGAGATATCCCTGCTGCCTTGGGCTGATTATCCAGCTTGACTTTGTCCAGTGTTTTCACAGTTTCCTCTAGAAGCCTGGAACTGAAAACAGAGCATTTTAAGGTGTATTCAGGCTGCTAGGGAGTTACTCTGAGCTGAGCTGTGTGATGAAAGATTCCCCAGTGACTTCTGGTACTGTTTATGTTTAATCAGCTCCTCTTTTCTTATTTCCATTAACATTATAACTCTGTAAAGCTGCAAATTCATATCTAGAACACAGAGAAAATTAAATTTAATGCTTTGAACCAAATCTGCATAAGAGGAAGTGTTTAATAGAAGCAGGAGGAGGCTGGGAAAGTTTTACAGCCATAATCAAATGGAGCATCATTTTTATGGGATATTTTAGGACAGAATGGCCCTGTCTTGCTTGGGCCTACCTTCTGTGAAAGCTTATCCCAAAGTTCTGAGAGGAATATCAATAGAGCTGTCAGACTTGGACAGGCAACAACAGGATGAGGGGACTAACTGAAGGGTTCACCTACCTTTTTCTGTGTGAGCAGGGAGAAATGTCAGAGCAGATTATTTTTCCTGTCTTTCTTTTGCAAATTGAGGAGACAGCAGTAGTGATTCTCAAAAATCAAGCTCTGATTTCTTTTAAGAAAAAATTATATGTATATTCAGATTCTCTAGATTTCTAGCTAAAGCTGTTTTATGGATTGCATTGATTCACTTTGCCTTGTAGAGTTAGGTTTTGACCTCAAGGGTGTTCAGAACTGCCTGGTATTTAGCACAACACATTGATTGCAGTGCTGATTTACAGAGAGACAGATTTAACAGAGCAGCACATCCATGATATTTTTTTGGAGAGTGTATGAAACCAGAAGAGCAGAGTAACACCAGCAGGATCAATGGCCTTTTCCTCTTATCCTTGCAGTCCCAGAGTGAATAACTTTCTTCTTTCATGGCATGCTTATCGTAAGCAATGCAAATATTGCTAGAGCTTGATGGGAATTTGTTAACAGTAAAAACATTCCATTAGTAATAGACTTTGAGTGTTTTTATTTTAATGAAGAGAGCTAGAATGTATGCCACTAAAATATAGAGGTTAAGTGCCTGTATATCTGAGGTCTTGTTGATGGGTTAGCTAATAGGAGCAGCTGTCACAGGAATCTGGCAGCTTGTAGACCAGGGATTAGTCTTTTGCTGCTTTACCCTGCCTGCAAAAAAGTTTGGTTTGCAGGCAACTCTTAAGGCTTTTAAAAGCAGCGTTTTGAAAATACAACTGTCCTAATAGCATAGAAGGCACCTCCCTGTACTTGTGGGCCAAAAAGCAGTAATATACACCTTTTTGCCCTCTCTATGAGCTATGCTGCTCCTGTGATGGTGAGGACAAAGCAAGGAAGAGTGAGCAGCAACATAAGGCAGGGACAGATACGGAACGAGCATCAGGCAGAGAAGCTGAATGCTCTTTTTTAGGCCTCCCCACTTGAGACCTGGGGTGAGGAATGCACTCCTGCTTAAGTCGCAGTATCACAGATAAAATTCATGCCTCCATTCTGATCTGACCTCATACTATTATTACAAATGACTAACAAATCTTGCTGCAGCTCCCTTATCGCTCCTTTGTCATTCCAGCTGTCATTGAGGACTGAGATAAGGTTTTTGCAGGATAGCACAAGGTGCATCTCTCCTCTTTTGTGCTATATTTTTAGGTAAATGGGACATTGGTGCAGGGCTAATGTCTTACATCATTGGTAATATTTGATGGATATTGGGTGGTTTGGTTTTTTTCCTTTCAGCTCTAAATATTCGGAAAGCAGCAAGATTGTGTGACACAATCTGCAGGAGGGGAGCATTGCCTGCTTCCCCTCCCTCCCACCCTGGAGGCTGACAGGTCCTGCTCCCAATCTCTTTCAAATTTAACATCAGAACAGCCCTAACCCTCTCCTCAAAAAGGCTTCATGGGGCTCCAGTTCCACCATCTCACCATTTGTTCCCCAACTGTGAAACGTATCATAAGTCTGTGAGTGCCAGAATATCAGAGCCATATATCAAAATATAATCAGTGATTGCTAGAGAAAAATGCCTGTGATGTGAGAGATGCTCATGTCCCCTCAGCTCTGAGGGAACAAATTAATCCTGGAAACATGGGATCCTCCTATTTAAGTTGAGCTCTGCCAGGCAGAAGAGACCACCTCCCTTCTTTTACCAAAGGCAAAATGTTTCCTCACAGTAAGCAAAAACATTTTGAAGGCAGGCATGTTTGCATGTGGGGAAACCATAGAAAACAACAATTTTTATTTAATCCCAACAGATTTTGGGTATTTTGTATATTAATACTTAGCTTTGCTGCCAAGGGGATAAAAACAGAAGCTTGAGACCTGTATCCCTGGAGTCTCTATTACACGTGAGAAAACCAGATCAATTTAATGCTGAAAGCAGCTCTGAGCCCCCTTAGGTTTTTCTGTGCTGCTGCTTGGTATTGGGCAGGAGGAGGAAAATGTGCTTCAGGACAGGTGGAGAGGGAGGAGACTGCTTCCTACCAGAGTCCTGGAAAGGCATGAATGAGAGTTGCAGCCAGCATGGAGTAGGCAACAGATTTTATTCATGCTGTAAAGATTTAAAAAATAAACAAATTCAGTGTGCCACGGATCTGTGAGGATCTGGAGGAGGCAGTGATGGCCCAAAGGCCGTACAGTTCAGTGGAGGGCTCTGCAATTGATAGGGGAAAGGAAGAGTCATACTTCAGGGAAGTTTTTATTCAAACATGTAATGCGTTTTGACATGCTTTTAGAGTAATGTGATACCTTCCTGAGCTCAAGCTCAGCTGCAGATGATTGAAAGTGGGATAAATCTCCTGGAGTGCACTAAGGCTTCCTACGTTTGCATTGCAAGTAGGGTGTTAAGGAGCAGGGTGGCAAGGGAGGAGTCCCTGCCGTATGGCAGCAGGGTAACTTCAGGAATTGTTTTCAGGTCAACAGACAGTCAGCTGAAGCTGTGGAACGTAGGGAAGCCTCACTGCTTGCGCTCCTTCAAGGGTCACATCAACGAGAAGAACTTCGTAGGGCTTGCGTCCAACGGAGACTACATTGCCTGTGGTGAGTAGAGCAGCCATCCCAACATGCTAATGGGATTCCTTGGAGCTGGGGCCCCTCCAGGTCCAAAGCACACCAGCACTTGCGCTGGGGAGCTGCGAGGGCTTTTGAATAGAGAATGATTCTGAACCTTCACCCTCGTTCCCTTCCCAGGGAATGGCATGAGCAGCCCTGTCCTAAGGGGGGGCCTGTAGTTGGTTTTCTTCTGTTTCAGAGGAGTTGTTTGTTTATGATGATTCAGACCTGCTGTCATCAGAATCAACCACTAATGTAATTGCTGTTCGTATGACTTATGTCTTTCAAGTGTAACAATTGGCACATCCTCCTGCACCACCAGTAGCCTGGGCCACGAGAGGGTCCTGTACTTGTCACTTAGTGCAACATTGTGCGTGCAGAAGCAACGGCAAACAGCTCCTTAGAAAACTGAATCATCACTTACCCCTTTGGCTGTGCCTGTCCTTTCACTGCTTAGGTTGGTCTGTTGAAGCTCTGTAAATCCACAGGTCTCGGTGGGAAAAGCAGTGACAGGCTGATAGCTGTGGGATGAGTGGGACAGCTGTGCCAGCACTGAAGGGAGGACCTTACTTAGCTTGTGTGTTCTCTGATCTCTGTACAGCTTGCAAGGCAGAAATCAGGATGGATTTCTAAATAAAGCCTGCACAGTCTAGTCTCTCTTGCTTAAGCCTCCACAGACCAAACTGTCATACTTGATTATGGCAAGCAGAACTTTGACAAGGCTACCTGCCTTTGAGCTGTGACACCGAGCAGGCTGGGTGTAGCAGTGTTTCGTGTGGTGGTGTAGATATTCTGCTCAAAATGCCCTAAGGAAGTTATGGAGAGTTGTCAGGATCCTGTAAGTTTTGCAAGTGTGCTGCATACTGCAGATGTCTTATAGTAAAACCTGGTCCTGTTATTAAGCATGGTGGAAGTTTGCTGTGGACCACTCCTAGCTGTCAGGGCACCATGAGCACGATGATAACTACAAGAAAGAAATGTCTGGTCTTGTCTTAAATGGTGAAGAGCTGAGAACCCTTATTTCTGTTTCTGCTAACAGAACCTAATCTTGTATAATTCTTTCTTCTTGTTTGTAGGAAGCGAGAATAATTCCCTTTACTTATACTATAAAGGCCTCTCAAAGACACTGCTGACGTTCAAGTTTGATACCGTCAAAAGTGTCCTGGACAAGGACCGGAAAGAAGATGACACAAATGAGTTTGTGAGCGCCGTGTGCTGGAGGGCACTACCAGATGGGGTAAGCTTTCTGCTAGGGTGCAGAAGGAATGCCTCCTGCTTCCTCACAGAATAGCATTGCTGAGGGTTTGACTGCACTTGGTATTTTCCCATTTATGGGAAAATTATGGGTATTGCAGATGAGTGTGAGAACATGAATATCTGCAGGGTAACCGAAATGCTGGGGGAGAAGGGACTGCTGTGCTCTTAGCTCTTCCACCTGGGTGTTTGAATTTCTCTATGTGGCATCTGAAATCCCAAAAGCAGCCTTGGATCTCTGGCACACAGTGTTTATTTGTGGGTGCCTTGGTGGGGTTTTTGTTGCTTTAGTGATGGCACCTGCAGGTACTCACCGCGGAGCTTTGTCTCAATGTTCCTGTGGCTGCCTGGGGTTGCTCATTGGAACACAGCCCCTGTGTTTAGATGAGTAGATATGTAAAGGAGGTGAGTCCAGGCTGCAGGCACCTCAGGGACTGTTCCAGTGACACTTAATTCACATCCATAGCATGTGTCCTAGTGCTGCAGGCAGGCCTGACGCAGCTTTTGTGAGTGTGGCCTTTCAGCATGAGGCTGCTCTGTAGGACAAAATGCAGCTTTTGAATTCAGAGTGCTCTTGAAAAGCTTGCATTTAAAAAAAATTGAGCAAGTAACTCTTGTATGTACAAGGGTTTGCAGATCAGATACTTAATGGGCTTGTTGGGAGGGGGAGGAAAGGAGCTCATCTTAACTGCAGCTCCCAAGTAGCTGAAGTGGAATGTTGCCTAATTGATGTCCTGAGATGTGGCATTCACCAAGACAGGCCTTGGGAGGGGTAAGGTCTACCAATCTGTTTCTGTATGAAGGAACTGCCCCCACAACTGTGACTGAGTTGTCGCTGACATAAACTTATTTCAGATGGATGCTTCTGAATCAAAACAAAAATAATCCCACATGTCTGGAACTGCCCTTTGTGTTTAAAAGTACAAAGTGGGCTGTTGTGGTTTGAACATTGGGCATGAGACTCGGTGATGTAGGGTCACCAGCTTCTTTCTGGCTGGGGATTTAGGAGGGTTTGGTGTACACAGATGTCATGTCTCAGATGAAGAGTGGCTGTAAGTTGTGCAATTGGTCTTTCAGCTGGATAAAAATGTGATGTGGGAACCTGTGTGTTCAGAAATGCCCTTTGCTGAACTGCCTTCACTGCAGTGTTTGGGTTGTTCTGCCCACTGCCCTCCTGGGCAACTCTTCTACAGGGAATAACAGTGGTGTCCCACCCCGGGGTTATTTCTGTTGCCATCTGCTCCTTAGCAATCTTTCCTCTGATAAATGTGCTCTATTCTGATAGACCTTCTGCTTAAGTCACTGAGAACCTTCTGAGCAGTCACCAAGGGCTGTCAAGCAATTCTTCGTAACCAGTATGAAAAACACTGTACAAAAATGTAATAGTTAAATCAGACCCATCAAGATTGCACCAAATAATGTTCAGGCTTCACTCCATTAAGCAGCATTCAGAATCTACTGCTATTCTGAGCTTTCTTGCTATCATTCCTCTGCTTTTCTCTGGGCTGCTTGTAAATGAGCCCATTTCTCCCATGGCAGCCCCAGTACCTGGCTCTAGTTTGTAGAGAGAGCAGCAAAAAGCTGCCTGTGGTCGGAGAGCCGCTGGCTGAGTGGTTTTTACCTCTGCCTGTGGTGCCTGCCATGCTGCTCTACATAGCGAGCAAGCAGCCTAGCTTGCTTCTGCCAAGAGGCCTTAATAATTCCTTCACCATATCTGCAGACAAGAAGGACCTTTCACTGATCCAGCTGCACATTCCTCTTCCCTCTTGTACCAGCACAGTGATCCTCTCTGGCCTAATTGAGACTTCGCTCATGTTCTTAAGAAATTAAATTACTGCACAGCCAAAGGTCAGTTATGTCCACAAAGTCTTGCTCGAACGATGAAACTCCTCCATTCTCCATTTTGATAACGTGTCTTCAATTTGGCATGATTTTTTTCAAATGAGCTTCATATATCCAGGCTTCCCTAAAAGCTGACATATTTTTTTCTGCTGCTTGGATGAACCCGAGCAGGCTTGTGCCTCGCAGTGCTGTGAGCATCTGCGGGATTTGGGGAACCCACAGCTTATTCCTGGCTTAATTGCAGCCTTTGATCCTGGCTGAGTCACCCTGCCTTAGTTTCCCAATTGTGAGAATCAGCACAGCTCGCTGTCACTGCTGGCGGTGATCCCGCCTGCTCTGCTGTGTGTGCGAGCCCAGCACGGGCTGGGAAACCTGCCCCAGGTCCACAGGGAGCACAGTGAGCAAGCTTTGTGCTGCTGTGGGCACA
Source organism: Margarornis squamiger (assembly GCA_035222235.1). NCBI lineage: Eukaryota > Metazoa > Chordata > Aves > Passeriformes > Furnariidae > Margarornis > Margarornis squamiger. The sequence continues at coordinate 26,691,070 of JAWWTY010000005.1, read as the reverse complement.
CTCTTCTCCATGCCTTGCTGGGTTGGTTCATGTGGGCACACTCTTCTCCATGCCTTGCTGGGTTGGTTCATGTGGGCACGCTCTTCTCCATGCCTTGCTGGGTTGGTTCATGTGGGCACACTCTTCTCCATGCCTTGCTGGGTTGGTTCAGAGCATCTCGCTCGTCTCCATGCCCTGGTCACCAGGCAGCAGCCTCAGTTTGTTACTGGGGGTTCCTGAGGGGCGAGAGATGCAGGCACAGCCTTTCCCCAGGGCTGTGTGGTGGGGCAGGCTCTGTTTCCTTCCAGTGTTGCTCTCAAGGATTGTTCTTTAATTAACCTTTGGAGATGAGTAAGTTTCAGATCTGTCAGTTATCTGGGGAGGCATGAGTACATGTACTCCTTCACTTCATGCACTTAAGTGCAGAATCTCAGATCCTAATTAAAACTTAACTAAAACTTTCAGATGAAATGTCATTGATTCTTTCTTAAATCTATTTTTATGTAATTCAAGCTTTTACTTCCTGAGCCAAAGTCAAGCTGTGCCAGCAGCCCTTGCCAAGAACCCATATTTTTATTTTTTTTTCCTTTCTGCATTGCTTTTCCTTTGCTTACAAAGATGCAGACACCTTTCTGCTGGAGCTGTCACCTTTCCAGCCACAGAGGTCCAGCAAGCACTTTCTTTCTACCTGTATCAAAGTCGTTTCGAGGGAGAAAAATTATTCTTCCTAAGTGCTTATTAGCATTTTGCACCAGGATTACTCACTTTTCAACTCTTAAAATGTTTAGAAATAAGCACTAGCTTGTAGACTAATAATTTTGTTAGACTCCTTGGGAAAAAACAGGCAAACAAAAAGCCTGTCAGCAGGCCCAGTATGAAGCAAACCTCTGCCTCTTGCAGCGCTGTGTTCTGAGCATGGGTAAATAGGCTGCTTGGTATTTTTTAAATAGCACTTATTTATTGTTTGTGGGGAAAACCATTTCTCCCTTCTCCTTTTAGGCTAAAAATTGATCAATATTTAAAAGCAGAGAAAGCTTTCAGGATACTTGTGGCCTAAGTGATCCGATAAACATGAGTTAGGCACAGAAATGCTTTTCAGAACCCTCCCTGAACAAAATCTTTTTGTTTCCAAAATCAAGGATTTTATAATGTATTCAAGCCATCCTTTTTAGCCAGCTTGATTTCAAACATGAATCTGGTCTTGAGATTGGATTGGAAAACAACAGTCTTCTATTTCAGTAGCATATAAACAGGGGATGCTCTTGAATACAGGGATGTTCTTGCATAGGGAAAGGAAATTATAATAGTGAGAGTAGCTCAATGCACTTAAGTGGGTAGAGATGTTTTATCTGTCTTGGAAGGGTAACTCCAGTTATGTCTAGGTACGTCGATCATAGCTGGGGGAGATTGGTTTGTACTTTGTTTTCTCTCATGTGTCCTATGGGCTGTTTTCCCCTTTCCTGAAGGGGACACCTTTCCTTTGGACCTGCTCTGCCTTATTGCAGAGTTCAAGATGTACCTCATACAGCTGTGTTAAATAATTACATCTCAAGTAGCCCTTTTCCCAGGCATGGTTAGTTTTTCTCAGAAGGAAGCTGTCAGAAGAGAAACCAAGGCTGAACTTGCTCCCAGGACAGCAAAAAGGTATTACTACTGAACACAGAAGCAATTTGATTATGTAGATTAAGCATGGCTCAATCTATCATAATCACTGTAAAGAAGCCATTTAATTTTGTACCTGTTTGCACGAGTATTCATTACTGCCGATAAGGAGGTTACCAGGGAAGGATTTCACAAGCAGAAAAGTCGAGGCTTTGATACCAGTGAGGAGATGCAGATAAGAACAGGAGAAAGCCATGCAAATTAGCTTAGTAAAACTTTATGTACATTTGGGGTTTTTTTCTTTTAGAGGAGTAAAGAAAGGGAATCCATTGAGGGGAAACTGCAGCCTTTAACCAAAGAGTGTGTGGGTGGTGGGACGTGCTGGATAGGTGCAGAGGTCTCCTGGTACTTGGGAGGGGTGCTAGGAAAGCATCTCCTCTGCCTCAGCAGAAATCAGTGTATGTGTTCTCTCCCCTCGTTGTCACTCCTCAGAAGTCAGTTTAATTTAGGGGGGTCTCAAAACGATCGTCTGTCCATGGGTGAGAGAAGCAGGCTCTGAGGCTCCAGGCTGCAGGTTCTCTTCAGGCACTGTCATGGGATGGAAGTATCTTTGTAATTAGTCCTGTACCTCTGAACTTCTCTTTGTTAATCTAAGAGGGTGAAATATTCCCTTCAAATAGGGTTTTGGTGCATCTTTTCAGAAACCAAGCTTTTCTGTTGTTTATTTTTCCTTTCCTCTGAACATTCAGTTTGGTTTCTTAATGATGTCTGGTTTGAATTCTTTAAATAGAAAGCTGTAATTGTACCAACTGTAGGCTGGTCACTTAATAGGGCTGTAATCTTGTTCATAGATGAAAAGTAGCCATCCTTTGTTTCCCAGTAGCCTAATAAATGGTACACAGGAGCTAGTCAGAGGCTCTGATAATTTACAATCAGCAAATTGGCTCCCTTCACAGGAATTAATTTAGCCAATACAAATTATTCCAGGAAGTGATTCATTGCCATTTTAAAGTGCTAATTAATTTGGGTGACTTATGAACATTAAAAATGAAACCTCCTTTGTAATTCCCAAGTAACCGAATGCTAATTCAGTGTCATTCTTAAGTAACTTGTATCAACTGTACCTACATCTCTTGTGTCTTGAAATACAAAATCCAATGGGGTTTTGGGGTGAAAACAAGTGTAATACTTGATATTTATCATTCCACTTTGCTGCTGGAATTTTCAAGTCTCACAATTGATGAGAATTTTGACTTTCAGCTTCAGCTCAGTGTTGATTTATTTTTACAGCATCCTCGGCTAGCTGTTCAGGTGTCAGTTCGGATGTACCCTGGTACTAACCTAGGGCTTGGGAGATAAATGCCTGCCTGGAGTGATCAGAGCCAGCAGCCCCTTGCCAGCTGTGGCACAGGTTGCAGTGTGAGCAGCTCCAGCTGCAGTATTTTCTGGGAGGGCACCTGCTGTTTTCTCACTCATCCTTTCTTTCCTACACCAGGACTGGCCTGTAGCATTTGTGTGCAGCCTCCCCCAAACCAGTATCCCTGCAGGTTATTCTCCAGTGCAGTGCTGCTGCTTCATGCTGGAAGACACAGAGATCTTCATCCTCACCCTCGTGATTGAAATGCACAGCAGTTTATGGGAGGCTGAGAATGAGCAGCTTTTAAAAAAAGCAACATGTAACTTTGATCGGGTTTATTCTGCTGGGTTTTCTCCCCCACGTGAAAATCTTCAAAGATTTTCCTCCCTCCCGTGGAAGCTGTCCAAGCCCATGGTCTGTGTGCTGTGAGGCTCACTGCTGTCTGTGTGAGGCTTCCCACTCCTCCTGACATGCCCTCTGCTCCCTGGCCTTTGGCAACGCTTTAAACATGAAGTTTTCTTTGACTTTTTTTTTTTTTTTGCTGCTTTGCACTTTCCTTAGGTAGTAAATGTATTTGATTTTTCTTCCATCTTATCTTTTTCATGTCTAATGCTCCCTTACTCGTTTGAAAATCTTAAATCTTTTTTAAAAACAAGCAGAACTCAGAATACCAGAAGATGCATCGTATATGCTTGATTTTTTCCCCCCCAGATTTCAGCATATTATGTGTATCAACACACACTGTATCTACTGGTTTATGTGCTGCCTGAAAACTGTTCTCTTATGCAGAATAATTTCTGTCTTGCTGATAAAAGATGTCACAAGTTGAGTATGTATATGTTCCTTTGTGCTGAACATGCTCATGTACTTTCATACCCGTATCTCTTCAAATGCTTATTTTGGGCTCTATTTTTTCTGTGGCTAAGCAGAATTAATTAAAAATGCTCAGGTGGCAAGCAATATTTTACTACCTGTCACAAATCTTGGAGTCCAACTGTGGAGAACTTTGTGGGGAAAAATCATACTCTATTATTACAGTTCATGCATTATATTGAAATCTCATTGTGTTGACACCTTGATCCATGTGAAAGATCATCTTGATAATGTGATTATGCAAATGACAGGCTTTGGGAGAAAGTGTTTAATTTTGAGTCTTCTGTAGAAAAAGAAAAATACTGGTAAATGTTGTTTCCTTGCTGCCTTCTCCGTGGTTGCAGGACACCCTCTGAGCTCCCTCCTGGTGAGGGCAGGATCACACTGTTGCCACAGTCAAGCCTGGCAGGGATGAAGGGAGCCAGGCAATTCCCTGATAACCCCCATCTCTGTTCACTGTGCTCCTCCTGCCTAGTTGTTTTGGGGCAAAAAAAGTGTATTGCGCTATTTATTTTGCTGTCTCGGGGCTCAAGGTGGCTGGCACTTCAGTACCTGAGTTAACTCTTCCTTTTCTGGGTGCAGAGCCATCCATGGCCATGCCACCACTGAGAACAGAGGGGCTGAGTCTCACTTTTGTTCATCTCTGGAAGTTCAGGTCCCCTGTGGTACTGCAGCACTCTGATATCATTCTAGCTTCTATTTTAAGAATAGCTTCTTCAAGAAATGTAGGTGGCTCGGGTTTTTCTTCTTTGTTGGTTTTAACTTTACATTTGCAAACTCAGTTTCTCTCCTTCTGCAAGGTGAGGTGTTTTTTTTCCCCTTGCATAATCACAGAAAATTGCCAAGGGGTTGATGTTTTTTTGAAGTGAAGGCAGATGAAAGTCACACATGTTCCTTGAATGAAGACAGTGTTTACTCTTTCAGAGTTTCACAGATGATATTTGCTTACCAATGTGTCTCTTGTAATGCCAAGAGAAGTAGACAGTGTGTTGTAGGTAGGACTGAGGTCCTCGTTATTGGAGTCATCTTTCCCAGACCAAGTGAATGACACAGTGGCTGATAGAACTCTGAGTGCTGTTGACATTACAGTTCCAGTAGCTGATCCCAGTGGTGCAGCTGTAGAGATAATGGATTGCAGATCATTGCTGGCACAAGCAGAGGTCTCAGCAGGCTCTTGCTGTTTCCTGGGCTTTGCAAAATAAGAGCATCCCAATGCAGTCACAAATTGTATTGCAGTGATACACACCGTGAGCTGGGGACGCAAAGAGGTGTCTCTGCAGCTGTGGTTAAACTTGTAAATGGATGGTTTTTTCTCCTATTGGGACTCAACTGTTTTAGTAGTCATCAATTTTTTTATTCAAGTATGAGCTTTCTAACAGATGAACCCAAGTCAAGAATTCACCTGGAACCTGGACTTCATGCCTGACTCCATCCCCAGCTCTCTACTGAACTGTAACATTACAGCAGGTATGGCGTGGCCCTTGTATAAGCTAAGTCCCAAATAGCACAGCTTCAAAGAAGACTGTTTGTTACTTATACTGGGATGGAGAGAGAAAAAAGAGCAGATTCATGTTCAGAAACAACTTGCTTTTAGAATGAAATAATTGGACAACTGTTTTCCCTTCCCACCTAACCTCTGCAGTGCTGCTTTTGGGCACACATGCTCTCTGCCCCCCCACAACTCAGCCTTTGGGCAGGAAGGCTCATTTCTGGTGTTTTGGGGGAGTTTATAATTGCAGAATCATAGAGTAGTTGATGTGGGAAGAGACCTTCCAGGTCATCTAGTTCAAAGCCCTGTCCAACCCAGCCTTGAATGTTTCCAAGGATGGGACATCTACCACCTCTCTGGGCAACCTCTACCAGTGCCTCACCACTTCTCCAGGCTGAACATCCCCCCTCTGTCCTCAGAGGAGAGGTGTTCCACCCCTCTGATCAGCTTCATGGCCTCTCCAGGCCCACCATGTGTTGTGTGTGGTGTAGTGTTCTGGAGCAGAGCCCCCTGAAAGCAGTGAGTAACAGCAGGAACCCAGCAAGTGTTGTAGGTACTGAGCCAACTTCTCTTGCTTGATCTCGAGCTCCAGATAAAACTGCTCTCCTGTGAGTCAGAGCATCTCCTACGTGAGCAGCCTTTGCTTTACTTTCCACTGCGAGGCTCACGCTGGCTCTTTCCGTGTGAAGTGCCATCTGCTGAAGTCTCTGGTTGGCACAAAGTGCCGCTGAGATGAGGTGTGAGTGCCGGCAGCGGATCTCAGTCTGGCAGTATTTAGTGTGCTACAAAGCAGCTGAAGGGGGTCACTTAAGACAGGAACTGCAGGGGTAGAGCTGTGTTTCCCAACACTTACTGCTAAAGGAGGACTTTGGTTTCTGGACCAGAAAGAGCGAGTGAGGCAGGGTTTGAAAAGCCACTGGTGTTGGACTCACCACCGCCTTTGAAGGCAACTTCAGTGGAGCCACAGAATTCCCACACGAGGCTGGTGGTCTGCTGTCACTGCCGTTTGAAGGTGGGTATAACCTTGCTCCCTCTAACAAGTGACACTACAATTACAGCCAAAACAACCTCACAATGTTGCCTTTTTACTTTTTCCCCCTGGTCTTCAGTGCTAATACTGATGGCAAGTCCTGCCAGGCCACCACCATTCAGCAGTCACAGCTCATGAGCTGCATCAACCTTTTGCTCTAGCGCTCCTAATTAAGCAATTTTAATGACAGGATTTAATGTTTTACAGAGCCTAAATGAAGTGGAAAAAATATGAACTGGTTTTTTTTCTTTCCAGCACAAGGTTTTGATCAGATAATTTAACCTCTGGGTGAAATGGAAGTAGATGCGTTTATGCATAGGTGGTTTTCTCTGCAAAAGCTTTACTTTATGTAGATCTCTGCATTAATAGACTTACTACTAGGCTTTAGGCAATTGTTCTGAAGGTTTTTGTGTGTTCTCTGCCCTTCTGTTATCAGTAACAAAACCTCAAAGCCTTTTGAAGCTCACTAACTTGTGACCAGCTTAATGCCAGTTGCATCACATGTTAGTAAAGCAAGAATTAAGGCTTGTGAAAACAACTTCTCTGACTGGTTTTCCAACAGGAACATAGATTTGTATGCTTTTAACCTATTTAAATAAGACTTATTTTTTCTTTGGGTGGTGTTCTGCTCTAATTCTAGGGATGTGCACAGAGCAAAAACGGCTGCTCCTTTGAAAGCAATCTCACGTCTGAATTGGAGCTGCTTGAATATGTCATTAAGAGACATAATTATTTTATATAGGATACACACAGAATTATAATAATCGGTCCTTTCTAAGGAAGAGAAAGCCAGTATGACAGGAAAGTTATGTTTAGTAATGTAATGAGTGCCTTTTTGACAGAAATGGCACTGTTAAATTTGGGGTTGCGCAGCTCAGTGGAATTCACCCTTGCACGACGCGTTTTAAATTCTGCGAGGGAAGTGCTGCTTCAAATAATTATGTCTCTGATGGCATTGTATATCATAATCACTTCCAAAACTCTTATCTAGATGCAGAAGCTGAAGCAGGTGAGCTGTTTGGTGCAGGACTGAACTTTTTTAGTTTCACTTCAGTATGTCTGAAGTGAATATTAAGTTAAGCAGAGAGGTAGAGCTGGGGCAGCCTGGGGAGCTGCAGATGAGGCAGAACATTGTTTCCCATGTATTTGTAATAATGAGAGATACTGGAGGGAAGGTAAGCAATATTACCTATACTGGGAAGGAAGATTGGTTCAGATCCATTATATAAATAAATAAACGTTCCTTTTACCTGGAATCTGCAGGTAGCACATAAATTAACTGCAGCGGGAGGGGAAGAAAATGTGTCCCTCCTCAGCACTCACCCTGGCAGAGGCTCAGCATTGCCAGCCAAGAATCCCCATGTTAATCAGGCACACATGATTCGTTCTGCCCAGTTTCTAGGTTGATCCGTTGAGATCTCATTGTCTTTTTTCTTCCAAGAAAGTCCTGCTCCAAAACAGACTGCTCTGACCAAGCTTCTTTTGACCACCAAATAACAGCAAGCTGCTCTGGTGGGGGGAGTGTCTGCTTGGGGGATGTGTTGACTCATTTAGAGTGAAATATCCTTGATTAAAATAGGTTAGTAGTTCTGTGCGTGTCTTGCTTCACAACTTGCATGTTATGTTAGCTCCACTGTTTGAAAAGATGAATTTGGGCCAGCAGAAGTAACAAAAAAAAGAAACATCCACAAAAAATAAGAGAGAAAATGAGCTAAAAGTAAAATACAAATGTCCTTATTTAGTACAAAAGGATTCAGCTTGCTGCTGGCTTTCTCTTTTTGCCAGGTTCAGGCTTGACTTGACAATGCAACAGAAGAAATTTAAATTGTTGAGAAATGCATGAAAATCTGAAATAAAACAGGAGTTAGCAGCTTGTGAAATTTTTCTTCTAGGCACCAGCCTGTGCTGGGAGCTTGGGAGTTTTCTTTGTTGCAAAACTTAGGAATATATATATTTACCTTGGCAAAAGTAAGCAGAGAGCCACAGTGAAAGATCCTCTGAGGCTCAGATGTTTGTATAAGAAAAAATACTGCTCAGACCTTCTCCATGCCTCTTGGCCATCCTCCCTCTTCCCATTATAAGGCTGCTTGGTTTCCCCCATGAGCATGGAAGGGGGGACAAGAACAGTCTCCTCAAAAGCCAATCACCAAGGCTCTGAGTTTTGCTGTGCATTGTGAACCTGTGAATTACCCATTGTGGAGTGGGATGGGGAGCTAGGAAAACTCATTTTTGTACAGATTTTTGAAGTTCCCATTGTTTTCCTTTGAGAACAGATTTGAGGTAGGCTTATGATGCCTTTTCAGCCAGGCTGGGGCTTCTCTATTAGTTTTGGCTAAGACATGAATGTGGAGCTCATTACGGATTGGAGTTAATGAGGTAATGAATGTGGCACATATCGGGCCCTGTTCTCTCTGCATCTCCTTATCCCAACAAACACACACTGTGTATGTGCCCTGCGTGTGGCCTTTTTCTTTTAGAGGCCATTTCCTTATACAGTCACCTGTCTGTTTCTTGGATTCTATACCTAGGGCAGGACATGATCATGAACTCCTTGTGGGATCTTTTCTGCTGGTGTTTGTAGCAGTACATACGAGTTTGCTGTGACAAGAAATAAGTCATATAGTCCTGACAGAGGACAGTTATTTTTATTTTCTTATATCCCCTGTATTCTGTCCTGTATTTCTCAGCATCTCTGCTCTGAAACATTTTAAGCATTGTCAGGCTGAGAGGAAAGCAGGGGGTACCTTCCACGTGCTTTGGCTCTGTGTATCTGTTGAGGAGTGAGTCAACAGCAGCATCTCTTCGTAAAGAATATCTAAAATCAAGGGAGGATGAAGCAGATTAGCTTAAAGAAAGGATCAAATGCCAGAAGTGTTTGTTTGTCTTCCCTCACCCTTTGTCAGCAGAGCTGGGGTTTGTATTCTAATATTTGTGTAGCTGAAGGGTATTAGAAAACAGAGGTACTGCGGTGCAACATGAGGGGTTTTGATCGCTCCTATAATCCCAGTAGGTAATTTTTTTCGTTATGTACTTGAGTCTTTTTAAACTTCCTTTTTTGCTATTAGTGTCATTGGTAGCTTAATGGATTTCTTGACTGTTGAGCTCTTCTTTTTGATGCAGTATTGTTAGTCTTAGCATGCATTCAGAATGACAGGGAGCATTAAAAACAGTCATTTCAATTTGAGATATCTAGAGATAATTTTTTTATACCCACTATGTGAAAATAAGTTGAACAGTAGCAGAATCATCCATTGTAAGAGAGATGATTTTACTTGTGAATCATGTTTAAAGATAAAATCTGCCTACTTCCCTAGTCATGGATTTCCTATTCATGGCTCTGTTAAGATTAATCGGGAGCAAGACTTAATCCAGAACAAAGATGATTGAATTGTCCTTAAACAGTGATGCAGAACATTACCCAGATCTCACTTTGGTCTCGCAGTGCTGAGAAACCACAAGCGTGAGGGAGCTGCTTGTAAGTACATTATATGAAGAGAAATGCTTTTTACTAATTTGCTGGCTCATTAGAAAGAAAAATGCCTTCTGGTTTTTTTTGGAATGTCGTTGTGAGAAGGTGTAGTATGAAATGAGTTAAATCTATGCAGTGTATTAGCTAGAAATTATTTTGGCATGCAATAAAAAGGGCTCGCTCCACCTGTAAAAGCCTCTGATGGCTGTAAGTTTTGACATTAACTGAGCTGCTGCTGGGTTTGTGGAGTAGCCAAGGTGGAAAATGAAGTACATTTACGCAGTTTTGATTCCTCTTTGGGAACCCAGAGGAGAGCAAGCTCAAACTCCTCCAGCCTGATGGTCAGTGTGCACAGCAGCATGATGCACTGCTCCCCTTTGCTGCCAACCCAAGTGCCCAGACAGTGGTGCTAACAACTAATCCGTGCTTTTAGGAATTCATGTCTTTTTTAAAATCTCTTCTTTTCCATCAGAAACTGTGTAGAGCTATAAGGTTGTCCTAAATCTCCCAGTTACAGCCTAGAATGGGGTTATGATGTCATCTGGTTTTTGCCCTTTCAAATGGCCAAGAGGAGAGCATGGAGGGAAACATTTAATTCAAGGATTTCCAGGCTGTGACATGGGAGCTTGACAGCCCCTCAGTTCATTACAGACTCCTGCCTGAGAGAGGACTGTGACCAGTAACCTTTGGGAGCTGGCATTGCTTGTTTCAGCCTCTCCTACCACATTGAAAATAATTTCTCATATAAAAAGGATGGGGAGAGCATCTTGCTGTGTAATGGCGTTGCCTTTGGGATGCTGGCAGGCAACAGAGCATTGGCAAGCTGTTCCCTGGAGTTTAGGAGTGTATTCAAGGCCAGGACATTTAGGGACTTATTGAGTCACTGCAGCTCCAGGCCCTGCTGTTTGCTGGCAGTCACTGAGAGGGTAAGGAAGGCACTGTCTGGTGCCACATTTAAGGCTGTCAGGCATGTGAGTGTGCCCCATGCAGCATCTCTTTCTTCTGGCCACAATGATTTTGACCTTCTGAGTTAAACTTTTCCACTTAGTGATATTTTTCTATTATTTGAATCCTCTTTTCTTCAGCTTATTTGCATGCATTACATCATGTTTCATTTCGGATTTGATACGGTCAGGAGCCCACGATAAAAGTGCTATAAAAGGCTGGTTTAATCATGAAATTTTCTAGGACTGGAAGCTGCTGGGACCAGTCGTGGGCAAAAATAAATACTTTTTTGTCCACTGTTGCAGTCTTCCGAGAGCAAAGTGGAGGTCTCTGTCTGCTTTAGGACAGCCAACTAAACCGGATCGTTCCCCTCCATACACATGTGCTATCCCATAATATGCCGAGATGGCTCCTGCATTTTCCTGGCCAGCCATGACATCCCACCACGTGGGGACAGCCCTTGGGCAGGATTTTGTCTGCAGCATCCAGGGCTAAGTGTAATTGCCAAGTGTTAATCCAGCTTGGGCGTTTAAAGCAAGACTGTAATCATAGTTATTGGGTTTTGGATTAAAATGCTCTTTTTTAAAGTTCTTGTTAGGTTTAGCAAAGTGGCTGCAGAGGTGATTGTGTTCTGGTTGGAGAGATGTGCATAAGTGAAGCAGGGCTGCGTGTCCTGAGGTTCCCCTCCCCTCTCTCTTCTTGCTGCTTCAAGAAACACTCATTTGCTGTAAAGTCAGGTTTGCTGCTTTGATTGAAAATGACTGTGCAAAACCCCATCAAAGCTGTGCATGCCACAGAGTCATTTAAAAAAATAATAAATAAACCTAAAGGGCACCTTGGAGTGCACGAGCTCCCAGGGATACCAGGGGCCATCGCCTGTGGTTTGCTGGTGTCCCCAGGCAGGACCTAGAAAATCTCTTGTCTGCCCAAAGAGCTCAGAAAGAAAGGGAAGAAAGAGAGAAAGGATGGAATTGCTCTCTGAGGTTTGGGATGATTATTAAATGCTGGCCCACTGCCTGATGTCTGTCACGGGTTTGCAGAAGTGAGACAGATCTGGGAGAGGCAGCTGCAGTTGTGTAGCTGGGAAGTTGGGCTTTTAATTACTAATTAAAGTTACCGTTTGCATTTGGGGTTTTCCTTCTTAAAGGGCGATATCATATTCCTCAGGAAGCCACTAGCATTGTGTATTTATAGCACAGCCAAACTGGCAACTCCTCTTGCTGCTCTGCTGGTACATCTGTATTTCACCTATTGCCTACTTTTGCTTTCCCATCTGTATTTTTTATGACTTCTGTCCTGACAGCCCTTGTTCTCCTAGTCCTTGACTCCCTCCCCGTGCAGACACACGATCCCATAATGTTTTCCTTTTTGTCTTTATAAACAATAGGCAAGCAGTCTGATAGCGTAAGTCCAAAGTCAAGGGAGCTTTGCAGATTCAGCTTGACAGCTCCTCTCTGAATTATTTAAAAGCCATAAACAAAAGAAAGCCCATCTACAGCTTCAGGTGACATCTCCTCTAGTATTGTGGAGCATACCTCCTAAGCAAATCCCACTAATTTTGCCCATTTAATTCTATGGGATCTATTAGAATAGCAAAAACCATTAGAATTCAAGGGCTGCCTCATGGTATTCCTTAGGGGAGGGTAAGTTGTAGGGAGGTGAATGAACAGGTTGAGGAGAAGGGAAGTTGGAAGGTGAATGAAAGAATAGAGAATCTCTTTCTAGTATGAATTGTGTGTCGAGTTTGGATTTTTTTTTCCTGTCTCACAATCAATGAACTTGTCTAAAGACATCCTGCATTTTGCTTCTGACTTTAATCTCAGTCCTTGGTGGGTTTTGTTGTTTGTTCTTTTTACATCCTTTGTTTTCAAATCTGAAATGCTTTTCTACAGCTGAATGACCCAGTGATTTCTGACTTCTCAGGTGCATTTTAGTTGCTGGTTTCACTCGTCCTTCTGGATTTGGGAGTGTTTTAGATGGCTGGGATTAGGGAAGCAGGGAGCAGGCACAATTGAGTCCTCTAGATGATGCAAAGTTCATTATTATCTTTTGAATAGTTCATTCTGCAGAACGAAGTAGGGAAGGTGTCATGCTTTCCATTTATTGTGCTAAAGCTATAAAGCTGTACTCTCATCACTCCTGATACCTAAGGCATAGCTGTCTTCCCACTCCCTTCTCCCCCCAGATAAATACAATGGAGAAAGCATCAGGAGTAGGATGTTAGAGGCATAACTTAATATGTATCATCTGTACTCTGTATGATTTTGTTTAATGAAGTTCTTCACCTTTTATGTACAGTCAGACCTTACTAAAATGCCATTTACTGTACTGTCTTTCAATACCAGCCATACAATTTTGTCATCAAAGTTGATATTTTGCAGTGTGGCCTTACTTTGAAAACTGACCTGCAAAAATAGCTTTGACATATCTTCTTTCAGAGATTCCAACATCTTTCAATGTACAAACCAAGGATCCCTCTCTTCCAAACAGCCTTGCAGACATGACCCAGCCACAGTTCAGCTCAGCTTCCTCTTCCAGTACGGTTATGATAGACTTACAGAGCCCTCACTGACCAGGAGCCAAGCCAGCTCTAAACCCTTTCTTGGCCATAGATGTAGAGGAGATGGCTCTGCTGGCTGGAGAGGATGCTCAGCTCTGCTGCCCATCCTTACCTGTGCTTATCCTCTGTCACAGAAACAAACATAAGACCGTAAACATTTTTTAGCACAACCCTATGACTTGAATTCGTGTGGGGAGAAGATTTAAGTATAACTGGAATTTTACCTAGTTACTGCTCAAGAGAAGACTTGTGCTTGTGACATGAAATGCAGTTTTGGATGGCAGCAGAACCTGCTGCCTGCAGGTGTAGGCTCTGGCCATTTTTCTTTGCCTTTGTCAACATCTCTTCTCATTCATCATTTTCCTGTGTGCCCTGGCGAGTGAAAATATGTGCCCACTGCACTCAGAGCAGTTTTGAAACAGCATTTTGAGAGGACAAAACTCCCTATTTCCCAAGCCTAGAGAAGGCCACGTGCTCTGGTACAGCTTACCCAGCCTTGTCTGCATTGCGGGAGGTTTCAGGTAGTGCTGCACTTGATCCTGTTATAGCATTAGCTGAATTGGATGGTGCAGGAGAGCAGCAGGTTGTGAATTCCTTCAAGATTAATGGAAACTTTTGTTTTACCTTAATTAAACTTCCATTCCTTAAATCAAAGTCCTCTTTCCCAAATAGGTGTACGTTATAAATAGCATTACTGTAGGTAGAACTTCGTGAAGTTCCTATGTGTGCTTATGTTAGTGTTTGTGCTTTGAGTTTTCTCTGCAAGACACAATTTATCACTTCTTTTATCTCACCAGGTCCTGGTGATTTCACTTCTGTGGCATGTGTTGCATAGAAAATAGAAGGAAAAAATATATAAATATATATTTTTATATAAATAATGGCTTATGAAGCTACAGGCTGGGCCACCTTGCAGGTACCCTTCCCTTTTCTGTTCTTACACCAAGCAGATGGTGGCCCTTGGGGTGGAAGGAGCCTCCAGAATGAGGTGTATTTGATTTTCTGCTGTTTTGCTTCCTGTCCCCTTGCTGTAGCCCTGTTGGCCCCACAGATGTGTGGCCTCCCTGGCTGCAGCTTTACATATGCTGTCATTCCCCCCTCAGGCAGCACCCTCAGTGCTGACACTTGGACCCGTGACTCCATTCCTGTTGCTATTAAATATACTGTTCTTGGCCTAAAGAGTGATGAAGGCTTTGATTTCCATGGCTGCCAGACTCCTGGCCCATCCAGTAACACAATTAGAAGGTTTGCAGATGCAATGAAACCACCATCCTTCTTTTCCAGCTGGCATAAGCAAAACATTTAGAAGAGTTAATGTGTTTATTGAGCACTCGAGTCCCCCTGCAATGTTATTCTGAGACCCACTAATGCAATGGGCAGGATTTTAACATATGTCCAGAACTTTCAAAGTTGGTTTGTTTGGGCTACTGTAGTATCAGGGTTTGGCTTTGGTTTGGTGGTGGGATCCCACTTAAAAATGGTTGGAGACATGTTCAAGGGAGGTTATTACAGTTAAGCAAGGAAATTAAATGTCAAAATTCAGGTTGTACTTTTTTTGCATGTCTTTGTCAGGCCAGTCTTGGTAGTACTTCAGGAATAAAGTCTTGAAGAAAAGAGAAAAAATCCTGCACAACTGCATCGGGGAGGGAGGAGTGAGAACATTCATTGTCCCTGTGTGCTGCCAGTGGGGAGGGAGAGAAAAATCGGGAGAGAAGTTGAGCCTGGGAAGAAGAGAGAGGTGGAGGGAAGGTGTTTCTAAGATTTTATTTCTCGTGATCCTACTCTGATGTGATTAGTAATAAATTAAATTTTCCCCAAGTTAAGCCTGTTTTGCCTGTAATGGTAACGGGGCAGTGATCTCTCCCTGTCCTTGTCTCAACTCCAAACCTTTTGTCTCCCATGTCCAGTTGAGGGAGTGGAGTAATGGAGAAGCTTTGGTGGGCACCTGGCTTCCATCCAGAGTCAACCCACCAAATTAGGTGTTGCCCAGACAGACAGCTTTCTGCCCCAAATCATTAACCATATAAAATGAACAGTAGCAGAGTATGATTCCAGTATCGGTTTTAAATAAATTGATTTCTTCATTCCATCAGCCATTTCATGAGTTTCTATCAAAGCATTTCCCTCTTGCTGACCAGTCAGTCCAGCTTAACTTGGCTCCCTTTGTAATTCCTAACATCTCCTATGATTAATCCATTCTCCTGTATTGATTGCCACCATGTCTGGTTGTAATGCACTAACTGTTCTTCCACTTTGTGAGGGGTTTGTGGAGGTTTTTTGCCAGCCTGTCCCACTAGCACTGGCCAGCATGTGTTCCCACCAGTTACACGGCTGCAAGACCTCTTTCTCCTGAGGTTAGTTTGGGTCATTCAGGAATTTCTCCTTTCATGGGAGCCTGGTGTGAAATTCCCCAAGGGAATTTGGATGAGTTGTTGGAGCACTTGGGAGCTACCAGAGTTAAAGACAGACCTCAGCACTCTTTCTCCCTCCTTTTTCTCTTCAACACCTAATTGTGAGCGTCTGGATTAACCTTTGGCAAATCCAAGTGTGTTGCCTCGGTTTCCCCACATGTCAAAGCAGGATAATACTTTGCATTTGTTACACTTAATTAATGTTGTAATGTGTCTTTGGTTCCTCTGATAAAGTGTGCGGCGCGAATGCAAAGTTGTTTTTACTGATTGGATTGTTAATTAAATGTGCACGTATAAATGATTTATTGGCAGTAGCGAACTAAGACTTAATAATTTAAAATATTAACATCAAGGTGGTTGGGTCAATTTTAAGCCTGTATCATTCATCCATTTAGGGACTGAAACTAATGGCACTGGGAGAGGAAGGGAAGCAGGAGCTGGGCCAGCTCATGGCTTATTTCGCGGTATTTGTGTGTGGGGACTGATTTAATTGCATCATTTGAATTCTGGTGCCTGGCCCGGGGGAGTCACTGGCAGCATCAACAGTGTGCTGAGCTTCATAGAGCACAGGGGACGTGTCACCCAGCAGTGATCCTGCTTGGCCCAACCTGCAAACCATTTGTCAGCCTTTGGAGGGGCTGCTCCAGCTCAGCACAGCAGCCAATGTGCAATATCAGCTCTGGTGTATCAGGAAGCAACATGAAAGCAAGGATATTTGGGCCATGTGTGTGTCTGCGGGCTGCTGACGTGGGTCACCTTCCCCTGTTGGATGCTTTTGGCCCAGAGGCAGTTTGTTCCCAAAAGATAACATGGGGTTGAAGTCTCTAACCATAAGGCTTCTGCCTCCTTCTGTCCTCTGGGGTTTATCTAGGCAGATGTTTCTTAGGTACATGGGAATGAGCCGTAGCTGACAGCGCAGGCAGGGCCCAGAGGAACAGATGTGTCATCCTAGCACACTGCTGAGTTCTGGGATCTAGAAGGGAAGGCAGCCCGTGGGAGCAGATACACTTGGCTGATTGGATACTGGGACCAGAAAGTAAGGTTAACCATCATCTCTTCCCTTTCTGACCCCAAGGAAGATGTGCACATTGGTGTTGGTGCCAGCATGTTGGAGGGTTGGAAAGGAAACTGTTTCGTAAGTAGGATTTTCAAAGGTGGATTCACAAGGGGAGGAAGAGAAGATGGGAAGATGTACATAGTGCTGTGGAAGAGGCAGTTGAAACCAAGAAGAGAGTGCTGAAAGTAGGGTTTTGAGGAGAAATGCCATGCAAGGAACAATGATCTCACAAATACAAAAGCCCTGAAGGATGTGGGACAGATGGTCTGGGAAAGATGAAAGTGTTCTTGCACAAACTAGGGAATTGCTGATTCAAGTGTGAAGAAGATTTGAAAAAGGGAACTGAGGGGAGTATTTGGTAGAGTTGAGGTGGAAGAGAAATCACTGACTTGGCAAAAGGAGAAGGAAGAAGAACAGAGAAGGTAAGAGGAGTGGTAAAAACACATAATGAGTGTGAAAGAGGTGCAAGAGAACCATCTGAACATGAAGCAGGGCTTAAACAGGCTGGAGTTTGTCCTTCACAGAGGGGCAGAAATGTGTGGTAAATTTAAAGAGGCCCGAGGAGCTATGATAGAATTACAGAATATCTTGAGTTGGAAGGGACCCACAAGGACCATCCAGTCCAGCTCCTGTCCCTGCAGAGGACACCCCAGCTATCCCACCATGTCCCTGAGAGTGCTGTCCAAACACTCCTTGGGCTCTGGTGGCTTTGGTACCTGACCACTTTGGGGGAAGAACCTTTTCTCTCAGGTGATGAGACCCTTGGAGGGTAAGGAGGAGAGGCCCACTCAGGGAGGGTGTGGTGGAATGGCACATTTATTCAAATGGAGGCTGCAAATCCTCCTCGTGAAAGGAAAGACAATGGGGGATCACAACCATCAGGGGTAAACGAGGGCCGGGATAACCAAATAGGGGAAGGCTCTGACCAATCAGGGAGCGGGGGCAGCATGAGGGGGAAACCAGACTCCATTTTGTGTGGCATTCGCCAGTGCTATTGAACTTCACAGCTGGGAGCGCATGGACTAGGAACCCCTCACAACCCGATAAATGGCAATGAACTTCAGTGGTGCTTTAGTTTTCTTGGGTTTGGTCTAGGCCTTCCCTGGTAACAGGGTTATAACTGAGGAAGTATTCCACACCATTCCTTCATGCAATCAGGTGAATATAAAGACAAGGAGGAAGGTTTCCTCCCTCTCTTCCTTTCGGGTGCTTGGGTGTGTCGGCATCGCTCTTACCTGTATGAGCTGAGGCCTGATCTGAGAGCTGTTGTCCAAAAGCTGCATGGAGGTGGAGGAACTGCTTCTCTTGAGGAGAGTTTGGTGAGAATTTATTGTGTTAGTTACTTTATTGAGCTTTTCCCTGAGTTTATGAGTGTGTGTATCTGTTTTGGTTTGGGTTTACCCATTTTTGTCCCTCTTCCCTTTCCCCCCCTTTTCCCTTTTGGGGTTGCTTGGAATTGTTCTGTATATACATAGTGTTTCATTGTATATAACTGTAATATATGTGAATATATATTTTTTTTTCTAGTTTTGGTACTTTTTTTCCTCTCTTTGGGGGCGTCTGTGTGGTCAGCAGCTGGGTTTGGTAGGGAGCCAACCCAAACCTCCACATCTTTCTCTTATATGAAACAGCTCTTGCTTGTAGCTCCCCTTCTTGACACTCGGTCTCATCGAGCAGTTTCATGGTCTTTCTTCCATTTGGTGTGATTTTGTGCTCCTGCACTCAGAAGTTTCTCATCACCATCCTTTCCTCCCCAGTGCAGCAGCCGGGAATGGTGGTCCTTGCTGTGTTTTGGGACTGGGCTGTGTATCTCTCATGGAGGGCTGTGCTTGTAGGGTGGATTGCTTGTCTGTCTAATTCAGGGTAGCTTGCACTGAAAAGGCTTTTCACTTGCTACTGGTTTCTGTTTACAGCTCTGATGCCTGATGGTTTGCCACTGGGCTGCACAAAACCAAAATCCAAAAGCACCACGTTTAGATCATGTTTCTAAGTAATCTCATGCAGATTGGTGGCTGCTTCTTCAGATCACTCTGTTTCTGATGCAGGTTTGGAAGGGAGACATAAGCACCAGCAATGTTAATGGTAGCATCCCGGGGCCTGGTTTTGCCACATCCTGCGCTGATGGGCAGGGCAGCCTGACCTTGGGAGAGATTAAATACATCACCTCCAGCATGATGTAATGACTGGCTGTAACAAACAATAGAAGAGAAAGGAGGGAAACATATTGGCAGTAGGAATGTAGGTCTTGAGCTGTGCAGTTGTCAAATGACCTATGGCATTGCATTATGTAGAATTGCCAAATGAGCATTTGGAAGTTTTAAGTATTAAGAGAATAGAACTTAAAAGCTGTTTTCAGTAAACTAATGCTTAGCCATTTCTTGTGGTTTTGCAGTATTGATGTAAATGTGTTGCATGTTTATGTATGTTTTTTGTAAGCTTATTGCAAGCTTTATTTATATACTGCTGCCACTTCCTTCAAGGCCTTGAGCATATTGTTTATGGGGAGCGTCTGAAATCCCGGAATTTATGACCGTAGGAACAAGTAACTTTAGAGACCCTGTCACAGATAAATGGGCCGTGGAACTCAATATTCCCACATGGAGAGGAGGAGAAGACTTGCCCTTTGGGGGTGGAGGGTTAATACCATCATAATTTGGTTTTAACATGTGTCTCCCTACCTTGCCTGATGGGGAGTGTGCAACAGCTGTTAGAGCTGTGTACTTTGCTTTGCAGTAGATGCAGAATAATAAGTGTCTAATGAGATTTTCTCATCTTGAATTCTAAATAAATTAGGCGCTCATCAAAACCAGTTTTGTTCCAGAACTACTAAATTACAGAGGCAGTTGCCTGTAATGTATCAGCAGTTCCTGGGGTGGGCTTTGCTGGCTGGCTCTCCCGCCTTTCCAGAGCTTTCTTTGTCCTCTTCCTATCAGGCTCATTGGCCTCTGTTTCCACCTTGAATTCAGTGTGGAAACAAGGAAATAGATGCCTGTGTGCAGCACTGTACATGTGTGTCCTTCTATTTCCTTCTAGCCCTGTCTTCAGTTGCCTTGTTGATCTTGTTTTCTTGAGAGCTACATGCTGAAATGAAAGGTCATGCTGAGAAAAAGGGATTCCTCACTTGGCTGAGAGATAGATTACTCCTCATTTGAGTGTGTTATTGGAGCAAGCCTTGGACTGCTTTCCTCTCCAAAAATGAGAAGACTGTTTCAGGGAGCAGGGAAAAGGGATTTATTCATGTCTTGAGTCACAGTTAAAAAACAACAGATGTGGAAGTGTCAAGACTTGATAAAAGAATGCCAGGTACAGAGGTTAAAGTCTGCAATTGCTGAAAAACGAGGGGAGGGATTCCAGGAGATGTTGAATTTCTACCTGTGCACGTTTGCTAGCGAGACACACTTCATCTTGTGCAGAAGCTGCAAGCCCTGCGTGATGTAGGATGATGAAAACGCTGCTTTGTTTGAAAGCTTTTTTCCCCTTGACAGTGTGCCCATGAATTCTGACATGAGAAGAAACTGTACACTTCCACATGTGATTGTAGGCAAGTCTTTCTACAGAAAGCAAATCAAAGGAGTGCCATCATCTGTAAATCTGTGGGTTAACATGTTAAGAGAATATCTTTTTTATGCTGCGTGGGTATAATTGTGTAGCATTTATGAACTTAAAACCCCAAAAGATTGTGTATTTGCAGCTGGATCTAGAAGGAAGCGCAGACAAGATCTTTTTCAGATACACTGAGTTGTTGCTTTTTTCTGGGGCTCAATAAGCCTAAAGAGGCTTTATCCCAGTGTGTACAAAGGAATTACCTTCAGAATGAGATAAAAATACAGTTTCTAAGGATTAAAAGACACGGTTTAGGCGTGCATGTTCTGTTCCAGGTTTAAAACCCGAAGAGTTGGGTGTTGCTGCTCCTGAAATGTTTTGGTACAATGTCTTTTGTATGTAAGACCTTGTTCTGTAAAGAAGTGCTTGGTTTAAAGTAATTAATTTCTGCTTGGGCCTGATGTTCACAGTATAGATAATAAATATTCCTTTAAATTTGTTCAGAAGGAATTAATGTTAGGTGAGCATGATGGCATAGAAAGTAAATTCTGGCTCACAGGGAGATAGAGGGTTGTGCACCACTTCAACCATCCCACTGTGCCCCCTTCATTGATAACAGTTGTATCACAAGAATGGGAAAAAAGAAAACAAAATTGGGCATGCAGCACATTGTCCTGCTGGGAAGGGATCTAATCTAGCAGTTCAGCTTTTCAAAGCCTCTCGATTTTTGTATTCCAGAGGTTCATTGTATTTCCTAGGTTAGAATTCGTAATTTTCTTTCAAAAACAAAAGCTGACTGGAGTCATACAACAAGAAAATAGCCAGGGCTCAGGGGAAGTAGAGTGAAAAGCCATTAGAATCTGCTAATTACAAGAGGAAGAGCAGTCAAGCTGTGGTGATCTGTTGGGGAACCACTTTCACATATTTAGATGTATGAAAAGAATGTGTGACATGGATGGGAAGTTTTGGTGAAATACATCTCAGACCTAAAAGCCAGCACCTGAGTAATAGTTGCCACCTTCAGTAAGAATGAGTAAATTTACTTAAACAAAGGGCTTTCTGTACAGACAGGACTAGATTTAGTTCAACTATATACTTTTATTCTACCTATAAATAACAGAAGACAATGGCCACTTGAGCACAAGCTTTCTCACCCAGGTGATTTTCCCATTGTATCAACAACTTCTGCTTAATTAAGCTCCAGCTCCTTGGAGTAAGTGCTCACGGTTTGCTGGCAGAGAGTCTGTCTGCTTGAAAGAGAAGTGCTGACAAACCAGCCATTTGTTAGCCAAAACATCTGCTGGGGAGGGAAGGTGAGAAGTTGTTAATTTAAAATAAGATCTCTAAGAATCCTAACTGTGAGTCTGTAGAACAAACCTAGCTCTGAAAATCCAGAAAACTCACACTTACCTCAGTGTTGGCTGCACTGGAAATTTGAGGTGAGTCTCCTTTTTTTGTGCAGAAAAGGGAGGATAACAAAGAAGTACAAACTTTATGGCCTGTGATTATTTATAATATGGTGAAAACTAAAATACTCAGCTGTGAGTTTGCCCCAGCCCACTGCTGAGAGGGATGTTTAGCTCCTGGAGCAGTGTGGCTGCAGCCAGGCGTGCTTACTGGTGAAGAGAGATGGCTAGAGATGAGCCTTGCAGGAACTGGGAGGATGGGGCCACAGCTTAGCTAGAGGGTGTGTGCAGAGCTTTGCCTTGCTCCGCAGAGCTGAGTCCAGGTGGTTATCTCCAAGGAGATGCGTAAGTGGTTTTAAGAGCTGTCTGTCTGGGGTGACATTTGTTTAGTCCATCCTCCCCCAAAATGTTTTCTTGTGCAAAGGTGTAAAGAAGGAGTGGAGGAGCTACAACCTCCTGTCTTTTATTCCCTGATTCACTGAAGCAGCTCCGACAACTTTTCGGTTGCTCAGCTGAGTTTCCTCAAGCCTCGCTAAGCATCCAGAGCATTTCTGATTGTCTTAATGTTGACTGCTCTTGCATGAATACCAGCAGTCAGACACACTTTCCTTCTCCTCCCTTCCTTCCCAAATTGCTTCCCCAGGGCCATCCAAATACAGGGCTCATCTAGGAGGGAAGGAAATCAGTGTGCTTCAAAACCCAGCTGTCACCGGGTGAATAATTCCTCCAAATGATGAATGTAGCAGGTATCTCATCTACTCGGGAAGGTCCTAAACTTGATTTTGTTTTTCTTTTCTTATGTCTTTTCTCGGTGCAATCAGTGAAAGTCCCTTCAAATCCCAAGGGCAAATGCTCCAAAGTTCCTGTGGGTGGACCAGTCACGTTCATCCAGGAGAAACAGGGCTGTGTCAGGTTCAGGACAGAGGTACTTCTGTCTGGTCTGTCTTTGCACTCAGGACTGATTTACAACTTCATTTTACATAATCCTTACCTCTGTCTGGGTATGTGTCCAGCCTGTGCAAAACAGAGATTTGTGGTGCAGTCGAGTCCTTCCCACGTCAAGGAACTGCCCTTCAGACTTCCCACAATGTTGTCTCTGCAGTCAAGAAAACGTTGGCAGGTGTAGAAAGTTTGTCACAGGTCTTAGCACAAAACTTCAGCCCAGGAGCATGTTAGAGCAGTTTGGGACCTGCACCCTATATTAGTCTTCACATGAGTGTGGAGATGCACTTAAATTTGCCAATTAAATAATTAAATTCCCATGTAATGCCAAAAGACAAGAAGATGCATACTTCTGACATCCCCAGAGCTTTTTTCTATTGACTTCGCAGGACCAAGACTCTTCAGCTGTCTCCAGTCAGTTTTATGGCTCGTTGAGATGCCACATTATCTCCTCACAGGGGACTCCCCCGATTGCTCCTTATCTGCCTGATGTGCAGGGCAGAGGTTGCCACATTTCATCAGGTGACACAGTGGCTTTCCACTGGGATGCAACAATACTTGAGACTAGCAGCCACACAAAACAAAATGCTGTTGCTTGCCAGGCAATAAACTAAGCCCTCATCTCTCGATTTTTGTTGTGTTTGTTCATTTTTCTTCTGCAGTCTTGGCAAAGGCAGCTGGCTCCTTCTGCCTCTCCTGTTAAGAAGGGCTATAGATACAAACCACTCGTAGGAGGAGATTCATGTGTAGAAGAGTCATTTTAATAATTGATTTCTTTAGAGAAGGACTGCTCAGTTGGGCTGGATCTTCAACATCTCTTCTGCCTCTGCATTGGGGGTTGCTGGCTCCTGCAGGCAGCAGGTTTGGGAGGGATGAGGAAGGCCAGTCTTTCAACCTACTTGCCCTGCATAGAAGCACCAAGTGACTATGGCAGAGTAGAACGTGCAGCCACAGTGGCTGGTGAGTTTTTCATGCCTCAGAGATACAGATGCTCGTACTAGTGTGGTTTGGCAATTGGCATTCTTCCGGTTGAGCAGAGATGGTGATTTTCTCTGAGGCCGTGGTGGCTCCATCCATACATATCCTGGCAGAAAGATTGGTTTAATGTGCACATGGCTGTCACGAGTTACAAACCTACAGATCTAAACAACTTCCTTAGGTGTTTAACATGTTGGGTATATTGACTGTTTCACAGGCAACACAAAAGGAAGTGAACTGCTTCTTTGGAGGATTAAAACCAAGTTACTTAGCTGTGTTTCTGGGAAGCCTTAACAAGCAAGTCACTGTTTGTTCGATGACAGATTTGGTGCTAATTTTGCTGCTGTCTGCTCCTGTTTGCATCTCATGGTTGTGGATGAAAGCAGCAGAGTGGTGATTAGCTCAGACCCTGCTGAAAAAAACCAACACCTAGTGGTTTCTGAAGAACAAGGGAGTGAGAGTATATTACCCTCTGGCATTTTTATTTTATTTAGCAGGTAAAACTGTTCATTGAACCAGAGTTCATTTACAGTGGCACCCCAGCAGACTGCAGCAGTAGGATGAATTACCAATCACTCACAGTGCAAACAGGAATCATTCAAACCTTGCATCATCTGTACTCAGGAGTTCAGGTCTCCTGTGCTGCACCCTAGATAGCTGCCTATCCCTCTCCCTTGCATCCAAAATTTTACTGGGCATCCCAGTCCCTGTTTTAGTCCCCAAGTAACGTTTATATCTGATTTCCCTTCAGTGGGTTTTCATTTTAATGCTGTTAACCAGAAGCTGAGCAGTTCACTGGATTAGACTCTTTCAGCCACCAAATTAATGAAGATTGGAGTATATGCTTCCTTTGAGGATATACTTTTTCTTCAGGAGCTCTCACTTGGAGGATCGTTGGTGAGATAATATCAGGAGTCTTAACTAATCCTCTGATGATTGTACCAGGGTGAACAAATCTATCTATATCAATTAGCCCAGTGGGTCCACCACAAGGCTACTCTTACCTGATCAGTGGGTTTTTACATTGAAGAGGATTTTTCTCCCTTTGCCTGGAAGCTGAAGGCCGTGCCAAGTCCTGAGCCAGCACATGGCCCTGCTGGAGCTGTGTCGAGCTGCCTTTCCACTCCCTTCAGAGCAGGGCATATTCTAGTCACTGGTTTTATTAAAAATGCATGTGTTAAGTGATGGGATAATTACAGCAAGTTTGTCCGGGGATGGATAGCAGCAGCAAGAGAAATTTAAAATGTGTCTGATAAAAGATATCAGCTGTCTTGAGAGAAAGCAGTTCGTGGTGGGCACTTTGGCAGCGTACGCTGCATTTACCTGCGCAAGGATGGCTGCAGGAGAGGTGGTTCTGCCTCAGCATCTTCAGGGCTGTTCCCAGCACCCCAGTGCTCATGCGCTCTAGGTTTAGTTGTCACCATGTCATCCCTTTGGATTTCCCCCTGTCCATAGCATGTAGGATGGGGAGGGGGTGTCTGTGCTGCTGGTCACATGAGGAATGGGATCTGGAGAGCAGAGCCTGTCTCCCCCCAGTTTTTGCCTTGGGGTTGCCTGGCTGATGCTCAGACCATTAATTTGCAGTCAGCCAGGATATCTCCAAATGCAACTTCATCAGTTGGCAGGAGGTAAATAGATGCTGCCTCTCTGCTTAAAGCAGAACTTCCCTTCCAAACTGGGTGCATCTGCTATTGCTCTCTAATCTCTTCTCCTCTTTTTTTTTATTCATCTAAAACCTCTTGGCTGAGGGAGAGGTTGTATGGCCTCAGAGCTAGAGAGGTTTTGTCATGGTGATTAGTTGGTTTAGTTAGGGCGCTTGAGACCTTTGTCCATGTGCTGCCAAAAAATGAAAATAACTATTATTATTATTAGCACACTTTACAGGGAGGCTGCAAGGATTAATTCATGTTTGTAAATTGCTTTGGAGATTTAAAGCTCTGTACTAGCACTAAGGATTATTGCTTTCTAATTCTTCAAGGTAGTATAACTTTTACAAAGACTTTTAGCCTCAAAAGCATCTTGGAAATAGGAAGAGTTAAATCTCTTTGAAATTAGATATACTTCTAATGTTTAAGATAAAAATAACTGCTTCTTTTCTGCTGCTTCATCCAAAAAAAGAAAAAAATGGCAATGGCAGGTTGTGATAGTGTCTCTTCTTTTTTTTTCCAGGAGTCCAACGTGCTGATTGCTGCTAACAGTCAGGGTACAATTAAGGTAAGTTATTTTATGCATCTCCCCTTTAAACACTTGAATCTGTTGATAGTAAAGAGCAAGGTCAGAGAAACCAGGCAGCCAGGAGAAACCATTAGAGGGTGATCCCAGCTGTGGAGGTTTGTAATTTAAATGATGCATTTGTCTCTGGCACACAGTGAAGTGAGCAAAGAGTGCACTAGCAATGAAACCAGTTACAGGGAGGTGTGGAAGAGCTGCTGGTGTCCATCCAGCACCCACCCCTGCTCCGTGGGCTCCTGGCACTGACATCTCCCTGGGCTCGTGCTGGTTCCTGTGGCAGCACAGGCTGAGTGTTCACTCACCAGAGCCCATCCTCTGGCTGCTGCAGGTGCAGCAGGGCTGAAAGCTTCTGCTCCTGATGTGCAGCCGGCTGGTGCAGGACTGAAATGAGCAGGGATGCTCCCTGTCTTTGCTTGCTCTGCTGCCCAGACAGGCGGTGACAGAGCAGCTGCCAGCGCAGGGTTTTGTGAAAGCAAAGCCTTCCCCCTGCACCGAGACACCAGCGCTGTGCCAGGTCTGCAGCACTTGAATTAAGTCTTCCAGACTCTCTGTTCAATGTATTTCTATCCATGAAATGCCAAGTGATATGGAAAAGACTGTCCTTTTTTATGTGTCTAACCACCAAGCAAAACCAGTACCCCAAGGCAGTACCAAACTCAGCCCAAAACCAGAGCCTTATCCCAGGTTCTACCCAGCAGCACTGATCTCCTTGACCACACTTTTGAGGCTTGATAGTTAATGCCATAATTTATAGCCCAGAGCCATGGACTACAATTCTGGAGCTGGTGATAAAGGGATTTACTTGCTGTTTGCAAAGTTACACACTGCTTTGTCACTCGTGAAGCTGAGGTCCTCATCCTGATTATCCTTGCATCCCTGTAGCAATAGCAGTTCTCTGGAGGCAGACCGGAGTTGCTGGTCTGAACCATCCTGAAAAAATCACCAGAAAAACAGGAATGGGGAGATACCCAAATGGTCTGTGTTTGACTGTGCGTCAGGATTTGGGGTTTTACCCCTTTTTAGGCCATGAGTGGCTGGATTACTCCTTCTGTGCACCATGTGATGCTGTAGCCTCTCATTCATAGGGAATTTATTTATCTTATCGGGTTTTGGAATTGGTTGGTAGTTACTTTGGTCACTTCCTCCTTAAGTAAAATGGACACAATGCACATAGGCATTTGATATTTTGAAGTGAATCCAGCAGCAAGATCGGTGATTAGAGAGGAGAGGTTTTGCTCATGCACTTTGCTTGTTAATGAGAGAAGGTAGACAGAGAGATGTACAGACAGTCAGGGCTGTCAGAACTCTGGTATCTCCATTAGCCTTTGGCAGCACGCAGTGGGAAGGCAGGATGGTCTGGGAAAGGCCTGGGTTTGCACAAACCCACACCAGTCTGGGGGCAGATGCCATCCCTGCCATTACCCATGAGCTACAGCTCTGGAGCTTTCCCCAGTAAAGCCAAACCAGGTTCATACAGACTGTGGCAGCCCCACAGTCACTTCCCTGCCACCCCTGAATAGCACCTTTGGAGTCTGCTGCTCCATCCCAGCCTGGGCAGGGGAAACAGAAGGCCAGGAGGACAAAAACCCTGATCTCTGTTATGAGATTTCCAAGATCCATGTGATTGGAATGAGGGGAAATGAGGCAACTGTGGATGGTTTTGCTTCATGCCTAATTTATCATCACACAAGCAGACATCAAAATTGGGATGCTTGCCAAGTGCTTATCCCATTTGTGGGATATTATTGCATGCTGGTGAATAAAGGGTAAGGGGTGGAGACAGAAGGGTCAGTCCTGTCCTAGTGATCTATATGCTGATGTAGGAAATAATGAATGTCATAAATTCCATTTCTAAATGTCTCGTCTTCCCTACTAATCAGGTACTGGAGCTGGTATGAAGGGTTTTCTCTCAAGGCATGAGGTACTTGGTCCTGCTGATACGCCTACAGTATTCATCTGGGTTTCTCAGCGGGACAAGAAACCAAAACCACCTTGATGTTCCTCCCCAAAACCATCATGTTTGGGTTTTTTTCCATTTATGGACTTTCTAGGACATTTTGAAACACTGGAAACACCAGTGAACTGTCTGCCATCAACATTAACTCCACAGACTTTGCTGCTGCTGGTGGTGGTGGTGGTATGGTTGTCTAATTTTTATGATAGGAAAACAAATTCTTTTAAATAAAAACGAAAAGGAATAATAAAATTTATTGAGCCACAAGCTGAAGCTGGAAGATTCTCTCTTGTTGCATATGGGAACAGATTTACTTGGGAAGGGAGCTTACAGGAGCACACAGGGCTGTCCTCAGTTGCACATCTCCAGTTACTTTCATCTGGACTGTCCTTCATCCCCACTGGAAAAAGAAAGTCTCAAAGCCTTGCCTGGACACACAAGCAATTCACTTTGAGATCCCATCATGATCCAGTTCTGTCGTTCCTTTGATTTATTAATTATTTTTTTAGATGCATTAAATGTTGAAAAGTGTCACCCAGGTTGACACCCCTGGAGTCTGAAATCCTCTGGTCTTCAAGAAGAGAAGGACACGTGCCCTTCCTCCTCTCCTTATGCCCCTGCCTCAACCCAAAGGAGCAGCTCCAAACGAGAGGGTTAAGTTGTCCTCCTGTCCATGTGAGCCACCTGCCACCAGCAAAGTGCTGAGATGAGGGGACCTGGACTGACCTCGCCAAGACATCGTGGGATAACGATCTCCCTCCCGCTGACCTGGCTGTGTTTGACTGTCTCAGCTAGAGGAGGAAGCTTCTAGATCCAGTTACCAAAGCCCTGCACCACTCAACCAGCCATGGGGTCTGGTTGTGTTTGCCCCTCTCTGCACGCCATGGAAGCCAAGTGTTCTGAATGTTGTCATGAGAGAGGGGATGGAGTTGGTTTGTAATGTGTTTCAGAGCCATGATATAAGTAGCCTTATTTTTAATGGTCATGCATACACTTAATTGTACATATGGAGGGGGAATAAACCATGATGCTGAGAGTGGTTGTTGCTTTGTTGGCAGGACAGTGGGGTGGGTGAGAAGGTGCAGATGGTCCTCACGAGCAGCAGCCAGGCTGAGCTGTCAGGATTGCTGCCAGGATTTGTTACAGTAGGAAGTGGAATGAGTGGGCTTTTCCCAGCCGTGGGTGGCAAAGGTACAATGCAGACAGTGGTACCTGTGGGAAGTGTTTTGGTTTGCAAACAGAATCCCTCTCCCTTCATTCATTACAGTCTACATCCCCTTCGTGCCTTGGAGTCTGGGATTGGTGCAGGGACTTCACTCTCCTGTTGGCAAAGCAAGGCCCTGACAGAGTCTTGGGCTACCCCTCAAGGAGCCATAACAGATCTTATGTCCTCCAGGTGTTCAGATCGTTATTCTGATTTTCTCAGGAGCATCGTGTGGTCTTCCCACACCCTTTGGTCACAGAGCAAGGAAGAAAAGCAAAGATGCTCTTGAGGATATGAACAAAGAAGCAGGGATTAAGCCTTGCAACAGAAGTGGGGACAGATCCTGTCCTGATTCAGTGCTGATGCCTGTTTATAGCATGACCATTTACACTCCTTCAAAGCTAGAAGGATGTGGGACACACCAAAATTGCTGGTGGCTTCTGGACAGTCTTGTCCAGGGAGGAGAAGTGTGATGCTCAACTCAGCTCCAAGGGAGGGGTGGATGGCCCTCAGATGCTGTGTGCTGGCTTACTTCCATTATTTCTGCTGTGTCAGGGAAGCAAGAGTGAGGAGAGGAGGAAAGGAGAGAGAAGAGAGCACACTGGCTTGTGTCCTGCTCAGAAGTGCTACCTGCAGGTCTCTGTTGTATGAGTCACCCGAGTCACTGTGGCAGAAGAAAACGAAATTGGTTCCTTCTGCCTGATGGCAGCTGTCTGACGCGTCCCACTGAGCACTGGCTTGATTTCCATTTTGCTGCATTTTAAGAGGATTTGGTGTGGAGTGACAGTGCTGGGCTGTGCAGAGCATCCTGCCCATCCATCCCCCTCCAAAGGCAGGGCTGGCGTGATGATCCCTTGCCTCGCTCTTCCTGCCTCCCCTGGTTTCAGCTGTGGGTTTCCTCCAGCCTCTGCCTTGTTCATCAATGCCTACTAATTTATTTCAGGAGCTGCTGTTGTACCCCAGCTCTGTGCCACACAGCTGCTGTTGGCAGGTGACCTCATTCCTCCTCTCCCCCCCACTTAAACATCCTCTGTATTTTAAATTGAAATCACTCTGAGGAAGCTGAGATCTTAAAAACAGAAGAAAAAAAGCAGCTGTTTTGAATGCTGTAAGGTTACTCTCTGAATTAAACAGGGAAAGCTGTTTAACATCAGCCGCCTTTATTTTTTCAGTTTTCATTCTGTTTCAATCAAGATAAAATGCAAATTTGGTGTCTGGCCCTAATTAGAAACACAGCAGCTCATAAACACAAGTTCATGGCATTTTTTGTCTTCGTTCCTTTGTCACAAGAGGAAACGCTCCTTATTTTAATCCCTTTAATTTTCTTTCCTTCAGGTAACTCTTCACAGTTGACATATTAAGTCGCATATAATTACTACTGTAATTTTGTTGGGTTTTTTTAAACAGTGTGTGGTCAATATTTTTTTAATTATTTGCCTCCTCAACAAATGGTCCCTGTCAGGTTTTCAGCTCTTTTAGAGTTGGGGAGGGATTGAGTTTTGGGGGGCTCTCCAGAGGTCTTTGGTCCAAACCCCTGCCTAGAGCAGAGCTTACTGAGAGTTGGAGGAGATTGCTCCAGGCCTTGGAGATGTTCACAGCTCAGCTGAGCAGGGATTGGAGACTCCTAAGTCCCTCTGGAAAACCTCTTCCAGTGCTTAACCACTCTCCTTGTGAAAATTAATTGCGGATGGTGGGCACTTGATTTTTTATTCTCACTATCTTCTTTTCAAAGAACAGGGTTACAAAGCCCTTGGCTGGAAGCTGCCCCAGAACAGTTTTGCCTCCAGTGTTCAGGTCCCTGCGAGAGACGCTGGGTGAGTCAGATTTTAATTTGGGAAAGGGAATTTAAAACCCTGCTGGCCAACCAGGCTCTTTAATTAATTTTAAAGCATTTAATAGAAGAGTAGGAGGAGCATGCCTCAGTGCTAAAAAGAAGCCTGGCGCTGGAGGGAATCGAAAATGGTGGTCAAGGGGAAATATAAATTAATATCAGTATGTCAGGGCTTTTCAGCAGTGAGTGTGGCTGGCTGCTGATGCCAGCATTCAACCCCAGTGCTGGAGCCTTGTTTGTTTAGGGTAATTTTGTTTAACTATGGAAGGTCATAATGACATCAGTGGATAATTGGGAAGGCAAATCTAACTCCTTCCTTGCTCCAAAGTCCTCTTTCCTTTCTCAATGGTTTTCTGGAGGCCAGAAACACACAGCAAGGACCTGAAGTGGTCCAGGAGTGAAGTAGAGCATTCCCTGTGGTGTTTGCCTTGAAGAAATCATCTTGTGTGCCAGCAGTGGTGTTAACTCTGGCATCCTGATGAGGGGATTGCACCCTGCCTCCTGCCAGCCCTCACCATTGCCACCAAAGATTTTTCCTTGGGGCCAAGCTCGTAGGATGTTCCTCACCTGGTCTCCAAGAGGGGTTTTCCTTCCCCTCAGCAGTGTGGAGACCACATGCTGCACTTGGTCATGGGTGGAATGTTCTTACAGAGTATCTGTGGGAGATTGGGAACTGTCACCTGTTTTACATGTTGAGGAGATGAGGGATTTGGCTGGTAGGAAGGTGTGTGTGAGACCATAGGAATCCATGAGTTATAGCAGAATCTGAGCATAAGGACCAGAGCCCACATCTAGCTCGTGGAGAGGCACCTGTATCCCTAGAGTAGACCCCACAGCCTTCTGGTAACCATCACCACATGGTTTGCTGTAATTTTGCTTCCAGAGCAAGCTGCAAATGGGTTCTTCACATGAGGTTTGTCTCATCCTTACCTCTGCTCAGATACAAGGCAGCATTTGGGTATTCTAAGTCTTCCAAGTCTTTATAAATGAATTTAAAAATGGTTGATTGAATTAAAGCAAGACAACTTCGCTGCTCTGTGTGTTAACTAGCCACTTGAGCTAAATAGGTCTTGTCAAAAAATGTGTTTTAAATCTCTCCATCTTAACTTGCACACCTTAAATCTGGCACTGGCTGATGGCTGGTCATTGTTACTCAGCAGAGGCAGGACAAAAACATTCAGCAGCAGGGAAAATACCTTGTGAGGGAAAAAAAAGTGATGTTTTTTGACATCTCTTAGAACTAAATGAGAAAGAAAACTAAGTATGAACTTTCCTTGACCAGTCTGCAGTGCAAGGGGAGGGGGTGGTTCCAGCTCTTCCAGGACCACAGCAGCCCTCAGGGGTCCCTGCTTCATGAACCCTCAGGTGAAGGAGGGCTCCACACACCCAGCACAGCCTCTTTAATCTGCCTGGAATAGCAGGTGTGCACAGGTGCCTGCTACCATCAGTGGGCTGTGGTGGAAAATAGCTCATCAGGGAGTGAGGGGAAAAACCAATCCCATCTGTCACAGCTGCTTGCCCAAAACCTCTGATCCATGCAGAGAGAGACAAGTTTGTTTTATTCCTCTCCCAGTTTTGCCTTCCCTTTGTGGTATTGTCTGCCCAATCTGTGTGGGGAGTTGCTCTTGTCTGACTCCCAAAACTTGGGGTGGGGGCTTGCATGAGTAGCAGTGGGGTGTCAGCTCCATGAGCCTCTCTAACACCTTCATCCACCCTGAAATGCCTCCAGTGCCTCCACCCCTCTGAGGGCTGAGGAAATCACTGTCACTTAGCTTTACGAGATCCTTTCAGGCAGCCAAGGAAAATAATTTGGAGTTTTTCGGAAAAAACCCCAAAGATAAAGGCACCTTAGGAGGTGTGAGTAATAGCATGTGACAGGTGAAACCCAGCCAACAGCGCAGGCTCAACACGAGTCCCAAACCCAGGAGCGCTGATGTGCCCTTGCAGCCCCAGGAGCTTTTAATTCATTAATTAGAAGTGTTCATTTAAAAGTTACCTCATCATAACCCCCTCGCCATCAGGAGCTTCCCAGAGGGGGCTCACAAACACCATGGGGCTGCGGGGAGCCACGAACACTGTGCTGGGCTCTGATGGACCGAGCTGTGGAGCTGTGAAGGGCCTGGGCTGTCCCGTGTCCCCTTCTCTGGACCCTGCTGTGAGGACAGCAGAGGATGCACAACTCGTGCTGCAGGTATGATCCCATCCCTCCACCTGTCTCTCCACTGTGAAGTGCGTGGGGTTGGGAGGGGAAAACGCTCAGCAGCTCTGATTTTGTCCTCAGGGGCCTTATTTAAACAACAGGTTTGTCTTGATTATGGTGCTTAATCTGACTTGTCAAAATCCACATAGAACCGTTTAGGTGTTTAAGAGGGAAAACACACTCCTAGATCTGAGCAGGAGCTGGTCTGAACAACCAGCCCAGCTACTCCTGGCCCCTTACAGTGTCCTGGGTCAGAGGCACGTGCTGGCTGTGCTGCCTCCAGGGACCAGCCCTCAACCCCCAGCCCAGTGCCGGGGCTCAGCTACCCATAAAATAGAGTTATTTTATAGAGTCATTTTCTTTGTTTAATTGTTATGAAAACAATTATTAAGAGCCAGCGGCTCTTTCCCAGTCCCATGGTGACCGAAAAACATCCTGAAGCTGGCATTGATCTGCAGAGCAGCGTGTGGCTTAATGGGGCAGGGGGTGTGGAAGGGAGGCAAAGCGGGGCTGACCCCTCAAAGTCAGCAGAGCATCACGCTCGAGCTGGCGCCAGACGGGTGCCCAGGCTGGGGTGAAATGGGCCAAAGCCCAGCAGACCGCGATGGCTCAGCCCCAGGGAGGCCGGGCTGGGGGCTGTGAGTCCCGGGGGGACACGGGCCAGCCCTCCCCAGGGCTGCAGCCACTGCTCCCCAGCTCAGCATGGAGGAGCAGAGCTGATTGCCAAGCTCTCTAGAAGGGCTGAGAAATTATGGCTTTATGTTGTTGCCAAACTGCAGTGGGGCTGGGAAGAGTTTGGAGCACCGTGTCTATGTAGTGAGACCTTAAGGAGCAGCTTATGTGTGGTGTTAGTGGAGATGACACCCCTGCATGTCCCAGCTCACCCAGAGCAAGGAGGAGGAGAGGGCAGCTTCGATTACAACCTGTGCCCCCACCTTCTCCTGTTCATTTTTTTCCCCATAGAAGATTAATGGGAACTCTTTGTCTTCTAACATGACTGTACCTTATGAATTCTCTGTCTCACCCTCATCCTTTAAATTATCCACATAATAAAATATGTATTCAGTGATTGCAGGTCATAATTTGATCTGCTTAGGGAAGAAAAGGAATGATAGAGAAGGGTTGCTGGCGTGCTCAGCTCTCCTCCATTTATCTTTATTTATCATCTTTTTTTCCTAACAACCTGTATGCAGCCAAGCAATGGAAATTCCAGTACCTGTGTGCTGGTTCCTTGCAGGACAAGTGCCCCTCTAGGCCTTCCCGTTTGGCAGGACCTGCTGAGCTACCCCAGCTGCCCCCAGCCCCATCTGTTGGCAAAAGTGACATTTGGGGTGGTCAAAGGGCCATTACCCTCGTTACCTCTGGACTCAGTTTAATTCAGCTGTAAAATGGGCACAAATTTGCCTCCATGCAAACCCCACATATGTGGCACCTGCAGGAAGGTGGCCCTGCAGGGATAAAGCTGGGGTGGCACATGAAGCACCTGGGTGGGATATGCCCAACCTGCTGGCAAAGGCAGGATGGTGTGGCTTTATCCTAAGGCAGAGACATGGGGTTAAGGTTCCTGCCTTCATGGGGCTGCAGTACAGCACTGGAGCTGCCAGAGTCTCATTTTAATACCAGATTTTAGGTCTGAACATGGGGTTTAATTATTTCACTACACTCCTGTGACATCTATAAAGCCTCGTGCATGGCAATAGCAGCGCTAAAGGGCATTTTGCACTTCAGAAAAACCCAGGAACCTGTAACGTCCTCGTGTCAATGAGGGATACAACAGTTCCCACTGGAGCTGGGAACCTGCTTTTGCCCCATGGGGGTGGCAGGAAGAGGAGGAAGGAGAAGGAGCCCAGCACTGTAGACATCCCCATAGTGGTGTGTTCCAGGCACAGGGCACCCCCAAGGCTCTCAGGTGGAGGAATAGGAAGCAATTTGGCAGGGGCAACAGATGGATTTGGCCTCTTGTGCACAGGGGGAAGGAGACCTTCCCTGCTTGTCTGCACTGAATGAGTGGTCGTGCCAAGAGCACATGATGCTTGTTTGCCATAAAAGTCAGGATTTAAAATCCTTGCATTTAGTTTGGTCCCTAGACCAACGTTGCCTGGGTGCCCCTTTTTCCTGTGGCTGTTTTCATAGCTGTTTGTCTGTCTGTGAGACTGCAGAGCCTCCCCTGAGAGGATGCAAAGCCACAAGTTTCTGTGGAATGGGCTGGGGGGGTCAGCACTGCTGCTTGTGAGGCAGGGATTTGGGGGAAAGCTTCCAAAAGGAGGTTTTAGGGAGCTCCACACGTGCTTCGAGCCCCCAGAGGCTGTTTGCATCTTGCCTGTGCTTTTAAGGGCTATTTATTCTAGCAATGGAGATGGTCTGCATGGCTGGCACTGCTGATGGATGGGAAAGTAAGGGCTCCTCAGTGATGATGCTTTAATGATGATGAAGTGTTACCATCAGCATTGCTTACCCCAAACAGGTGGAGAGAGGCAGAAAAGCCAAATTGGTGTCACCTGCCCAGGGAAGGGACACAGCTTCAGGCATTCCCGAGCAGCAAAGGGTGGCCTTGCTGCTGCACCTTCTGCTGTGAGCAGAACAAAAAATGAAAGCAACATCCCAAAGCACCCCGTGTGATTTACAAAGCTGGGAACTGTCGTGCTTTGCCAGTGTGTGAAAGGCTGGGCGTAGATAAACCCTCTTTTTGGGTTGGCCCTGGTAACTGGGAGAGATTTCCAGCCTGCTTTCCAAGGAGGAACCTCAGCACACAAAAGGGGTCAGGTTGTGTTTTGCCAGGGGAGAAGATGCTCTATGCAATGCCAGCTCTCAGTCCCTGCCTGCCCACCCAAAATCCCTGCTCCTGCCTGAGCCTGCCCCCCTGTCCCTGTGCTGCAGCTGCCACTAGTTGCTTCCCAAGTTGTCAGCATGTTTTGAGGCTCCAGGGTAACAGCACCCTGGTGAATCCCTGGCAAATGTGGTACCCCATAGCCCTGCCAGCCTGGCTCCAGGGCAAGGCCTTGCACTGGGCTCTGAGCTCCAAGAGGGACCCTTGGAGGAGCCCCTGGAGGGTGGCACCTCTCCCACTGTGGCCCCTGGTCTGGCCACCAGCCGTCTCAGATGGGATGGAGAGGTATTTGGGGATGGGTCTGAGCACAGGTCAGCAGCAAAACAGCTCATTCACCTGTAAATCAGTGTGAAACAAAGACTGTGGATTCTTCCATAGGAGCAACACCTTCATCTCAGGTGCTTTACTTGGCTTTAGGGGCTGTTAATGCACAGAGATGCAGCTGATGCTGGGAAGGAGCAGAGGAATTGCTGCCAGCAGCACCTTGAAACCCAAGGATGGGGCATGGCTTGGCACCCACTTCCCCCAGCAGCAGTGACCAACCTCAGTGCTGCCCCATGGGCACTGTCTTCTCTTGGAACTCTCCCAGGGACGCTAAGGAGGGACTGGGGATGGAGAAGGGTGGACATGACCAACACTTCATGCCAGGAGCTGCCATGTCCTCTGTGCCTCTCACAAGAAGTGATGTCTCACTGCTCTTGGCTGCAAAATTGCCCATCCTTAAAATGTGAAACTAAAGAATCTGTTTAGTTTCTCTTGTGCTCCCGGTGATCCCTAAGCACGGGTTTTCCAAAAAGTCTCCTGTCCTAATGAGCATGGTATATACAGGCATGCTGGCTTAACCCACCTGCTGCAGCAGTTGGACTTCACATTGATGCTCTACTATAATATTGATACTTATTATTCACATATAAAAATTAGACACTGTTTCGTCATTAAAAGACAAACTTCCCCTGGCTTCACTGCAGGGCTCTTTGCTTCTCCCCAGCAAGGTCAAGGATGGAGACACCCTCGTGGGCAACACAGGTTGTAGCTGCAAGTGCATCTCCCACCTGAGCTCACCCACATTTCCCACTGCCAGGACACCTCAAGGTCTTTCTCCAAACCCTGCACTAAGGGAGTTCTTTGCAGTGAGCTGGGGACTGGCTTTCCCTGCTCCTTACCAGGAGAACTGAAGCATTGGTGCTACAGACTGATAAAGCACCTGGGCTGCTTTGCCACAAAGCTCATGTCAATTTTGTGGGGCTGCTTTTTGGCTCCACTGCCATTCTCCACATTCCTGCCAGCACTCACCTTCAGTCAGCCATTGCATGATAGCAGATAAGCTGGGGGCTTTGTTTGGAGGATTTATTGCTTTCTTGATTATAGTCAAACCTTTTTAATATCAAGTCTGGTTTACAGTGTGCTGCTCCCTCTTATTATCCACACACAGCTCTGTGTGTGATGCAGCTCCCTGTTGTCAGCCCCCCATGGCCCCACACATGTCCCTGAGGTTCTGAGAATCCTCCAGGGCCTTGAACATCCCATCCATGGCTCTGGGTATCTCCCCAGGGCCCTGAGTAACTACATAATGTCCCCAGACATCCACCCTAGGACCTCAAGGATCCACTCAAGGCCCTAACAATTCCACCTCCATGGCCCTGAGCATCCACCCCAGGGCCCCAAAAACCCCCCCATGGTGCTCAGCACCTACCCTAATATTCCCCCCACTCCCCAAGTGCCTTTCCACAGCCTTGAGCTTCCCCCCTCCATGGGGCTGCAGTGCCTGGGGTGCTCCCCTGCTCCAGATGAGCTCTGGAGGCTGGAGGCCTCTCTGGGGCCATTCAGCCTTCCTGGGGTATCTGTGTGGGGAAGGCAGCGCCTGCCCTTGGCTGTAATTGAAATAGATGGAATCAGGGCGGATCAACGTCTAATTCCTCGCCTGGGTGAATGGAGACATATGTTTAATTTTCTGGTAATTCAGGCTGGGAGCCCCGGCTCGTTCCCGGCGCTCACGTAAGGATCCCCGCTGGCAGGAGCGGCCGAGCTCCGCACACGTAGCTCTGCCTGAGAGCTTCTCCCCGGGGCTGCTGTCCCCAGCGTCGGGGAGGGAAGAAGGAATAGGACCCATTTCCCAAACTTCTGCAGAATTCCCATCGCCACACACCGCCAGGGAAATGGCAAGGATGCTCAAAGCCCAGGGATGCGGGTGGGCTCTGGCTGTGGTTTCCATCCAGATTTTTTTGAGAGCTGTGCTGGGAGAGGAGTGGCAGGAAGGGAGGGATGGAAACACCAGGAGCTCGTGG
Organism: Margarornis squamiger; assembly: GCA_035222235.1. Lineage (NCBI taxonomy): Eukaryota > Metazoa > Chordata > Aves > Passeriformes > Furnariidae > Margarornis > Margarornis squamiger. The sequence goes on along the minus strand of JAWWTY010000005.1, from coordinate 26,652,896 downwards.
CTGGGCACCCCCAAAATGGGACTAACAGGGAAGGGATCCTAGGGGTTTCAGGCCAGTCCAGAAGGTCTCATTCATTGGAGAGCACTCTTCCCTAATATTGCAGGGATGGAAACCCCTGTGGTGTCCCTGAGACTCAATTCCCACTGGCATCAGCAAGGCAGGCTTGGGAAGCATGAGAGTGCCTGTGCTATGTGGGTGGTTGTGGCCCAAAGTCCCAAAGAGCTGAAAACAGCACAAGTGAAACAGAGGGAGAAAAGAGATTTGAAATGATCTCCCCAATGACTTTTTCTAAATTAAGGTCTCTGGTTCTTCCCAGCATGGCCCCCAGGGACCTCTTCAGACCATCCATGCCTCATGTAAGCCACATGCTCTTCCCTCCAGAGGCATCCCTTGGAAAACTTCTTGTGTTGGCTACAAAACAAGCACATTTCCCATTTTGGGGGTGTTATTTTGCTCTGAAGTACATTTAAGAGGAAGGGATTTTGTGTGTCACTCCTCAGCATCACCATAGGTTTCATTAAGGACTGTCCTAGGCAGGGGTGACAGTTCTGGGCTCTGCTTGACCCTACTTTTCACCTGCATCATCACTACATGGGAATTAAAACATGCAGGTTTTACAAGCAGCCATACTGCTCCCAGAGAGACTTGGGTGAGAAACCTCTCCTTAGTGCATGGCCATGGTCAAAACACCATGAATTTCAGGGATGCTGCCCTTGTGACTTGCAAGCCTGTCGTCATGGCTGAAATATGAAGAAGGGCAGTGACCTCTTCTCCAGCTGGAGAAAGCCAGGAGGGCCTGGTCAGATATTTCAATCTGTTGCTTGCATATGGCTTCCTGGGTTTTTATGCATCAGCAGGGTCCCAGAACATGATTTTTGTAATGCTGGTACATCTGTAAAGCCAAAGCTGAAATATCTCGTTTCTAACTCAGGCTTTTGCATGATAGTGAGGAAAGTTGCCTGTCACTTCACTGGTGGCACCTGTTGGGTGTAGGTCAACCAGGTTTAATTCTCTCTCATGTCTGGGGCCATCCAAAAGTCACTGCTTGCTTCCTGGGAGCTGTGGGTTTCACTCCATGTAGATGTCTCTGTGTGTAGGTGGAGGTATAGAGCTGCCTATACCTCTGAGTGGGCACTTAGCTACAGAGCTGAACATCTCATCGTTATTAATGGCCTTTACATCTCTCAGTGAGCTTCCATTTCATGGAGGTGGGAGGTAGATTAGGCAATTTACCCCAAGTGATGTGAGGAAATTGGGAAAGGAAATCATATCTCTGGAGTCATGGATACGTTTAGGGCCACCTTGTTCCTGTGACTAAGGAAGGTCTGTTTTAACATACCAGGATGGGAGTCTCGCGGCTGAGGGAGCAGTTTGCCAGAAAAATGTTGGAGCCACCTGTCTGAAGCTGCCTGCAGAAACAGACAGAATTGCTCTTCTAAACTTTGGTTCACCAGCTCAGCTGGGAAAAAAATACTTTCGACTGTCAACAACGCTACTCACTGTTAAGCAAAACCCTTTTGGAGCCTCATTACTTTGAATATTCATATAGGTTCTGATGTTAAAAGGAATTAGTGTTCCAAATGTGCTAAAACCAATATTTCAGCCTCATTGGCACCTTTCCTGCATTATTTTGGCCAAGTGATGGTAATATGGTGAATTTGCCATGAATTCGGAAATGGCTTCAATGGCTCTCAACCTGCAGGGAGAGAATTCCATTGAAAATCCCTCCCAGCTGTGTTTGAGGCAGTGACCTCTGGAGGCTCATTTCACACATTCTTGGTGAGGTTGGTCTCTGGCCATAGAGGAGCAGTAGGGAGTGCTTATTTCAAGTCTGTTTAACCAAGTTCAGTAAGGATGGGTGTAAAAATACCTGCTGTCAGCTTGGCCGTTTATCTTTCAACTTCCCCAAGGTCTGACAGCTGTTTAAAGGCAACATATAATACCAGCGTGGTTCTTTTTCCATTCTGCTTGGAAGGGGAGCTGCATGTGACCCTCAGCAGGAGAGCCCTCAGCCTTCCCACTGAGCCTGTGGCTGCTGCCCTCTCCTCCCCAAACAGCTCTGTTCCCCTGCCCAGAAATTACGTAGGATCGATACCCTGACCTCCCAGCTGAGTAAGAAATGCCCCCAGACCACTGACTGTTAATTAAACTTTGCAGAGGGTGTGGTCAGAAGCCAAACTTGTGGGTTCTGCCCACGGTTCTTGTGTAGAGTTGCAGAATCCAAGAATGGTTTGGTTTGGAAGGGACCTTCAAAGATCACCCAGTGCCACCCCTTCCATGGGCAGGGACACATTCCACTAGCCCAGGTTGCTCCAAGTCCCATCCAGTCTGCCCTTGGACACTTCCAGGGATGGGGAAGCCACAGTTTCTCTGCCCAACCTGTGCCAGGGCCTGCCCACCCTCACAGGGAAGAATTTCTTCCCAATATCCCATCTAACCCTGCCCTCTGTCAGTGTGGAGCCATTCCCCCTTGTCCTGTCACTCCATGGCCTTGTGCAAAGTCCCTCTCCGGCTCTCTCACAGCCCCTTTAGGCACTGGAAGGTGCTGTGAGGTCTCCCTGGAGCCTTCTCTTCTCCAGGCTGAACACCCGCATCTCTCCCACCCTTCCCTCACAGCAGAGGGATTCCAGCGCTCTGACCATTTCTGTGCCCACATCTTTTGCGCCCAGAGAGCCCAGGAAGGCTGAGGGCAAACTCAGTCGCCTCTCACTTTTCTTGGCATCCCATTTTGCCCTCCTTCCCGCTGCCCTTTTGCCCTTCCGTCCCCGCGTGTCCCGGCGCGGGGGGGCCCCGTGGCAGCCGGGGAGGTGGGAGGCGATGCGGCGGTGCCGCCCGGGTTTGCGGGTGGGATTTTCCTCCCGCCTCTGCCCACTAGGCGGCTGCGTGCGGGAGCGCCCGGAGCGGGGAGAAGGGGAGAGCAGGGGGGAAAAACAGGGAGGGAAAAAAAAAAAAAAAGGAAGCTGCTGAAATTTAAGGAGAGGAGGGAGCGGCAGCGAGGCAGTCCCGGGGTCGGTGCTCTCGGCCGCAGCAGCCAGCGGGGCTGCCGGCGCCAGGCAGGGCGCCAGGCCGAGCCCGGGCACCCGCGGAGCGGGGCCGCCCCACGAGCATCCCGGCGGCGGCAGGAGGAGCCGGCCCGGCCCGGCCCGGCCCGGTGAGTGTCCTCAGCACCGCGGACAGCTCCGCGCCCCGGGCTGCGGGATACCGAGCCCCGAGCTCCGCGGTGCTGAGCTCCGCGCTCTGCGATTCTGAGCCCCGAGCTCCGCGCCCCGTCTCTGAGCTCCGCGATGCTGAGCTCCGCGCTCTGAGCCCCGAGCTCCGCACTCTGCGATGCTCCGCGCTCCCTCTCTCAGCTCCGCGCTCCCTCTCTCAGCTCCGCGCTCCCTCGCTCAGCTCCGCGCCCCGTCTCTGAGCTCCGCGCCCCGTCTCTGAGCTCCGCGCTCCCTCTCTCAGCTCCGCGCCCCGTCTCTCAGCTCCGCGCCCCGTCTCTGAGCTCCGCGCTCCCTCTCTCAGCTCCGCGCCGCTCTGCGCCGCTCCCCGCGCATCCCAGCCCCGCGCCCCGGCCCCGGCCGCCTGTGCTCTTCGCTCCGTGTGTGCCCCCTTCCCACCCGCGGAGTTGGGCGCGCAGGGAAGCGGCGGTGGGAAGGGACCCGCGGATCCCCCGCCGCGATGCGGCGTCTCGCCGGCCCGGCTGCGGGCGGCGGTGCGAGGGAAGCAGGGGTGAGTTGGTTATTTTGGGGGGGTTGGTAAAGGCTGCCTGCACTTTCTGCAAGTTCCTTTTGTGGCTGGATTGAGGTTAAAGAAATTTGGCTCTTGGCACCTGCGTCATAGGGAGACAGTTCGTGGAGGGAGGAGGCTCCTTGCTGCATCCTCGCAGGCAGCGCTGGGGGGGCTCATTCACACCCTCTCCCCGTCAAACCCAGGCTCCCTCTCTCCTTCTCACCCTGCTCCCTCCCTTCTCCTGCCCACGACTCCCACTCCCCGCAAGGAATAGCAGCATCCCCAACTCCGGGCGCCGGGAACAAGCCTGAGCAGCCTTTCCCTCCCTCCCGCACCGGCTGCCGCCTGCCCGTGGATGCTCTCACGGACGCGAAGCCCACCCAGGCTCTGCTGAGCCTTGCCCCCGGCTTTCTGCTTCAATTCACCAAAGTTTGAACGCGGGTTTTGCCTCCTTTCGAGCAGCGACGGTGCCTCTCTGTAGGAGAGCTGACCCCTGGAAGGGGCCATCGGGGAGCTTTGGGCTGAAAGAGGCTCGCTGAGCCTGCGCTGAGCTGCGACTTTTAAAGCCGGGGAGCGGAGCGCTCGCTTGGCGAGGTCACCGCTGGCGGAGGGGTGGCCGAGCATCTGGAGGAGGGGACGGGGAGGTTGTGTCTGAGGAGCACATTAATTAGGCGTGCTTCATTAGCAGTTACCTGTTACGGCTTCTGGCAGAATCCATCTACCCGGAGAGGAGGAGAAGGCTGAGCCCGGCGCGGGGGGGAGAGGCAAGGGGTTCGCTGAGGGGCTGCGGGGAAAGAAGCATCCCTGTATCCTGCACTCCCGGCTGGAAGTGGGGAGCGCCTCGCCGCTGTAAGCTCCTGCCAGCTGGGCAGCTGAGACCAGGCATCCCCTCCTGCGGTGGCACTGGGGTCTCAAGGAAGGGCCAGACTTGAGGACTGCTTTCTGCTGGCTGCACCCCTGTGGCTGCCCCCCTCATCTCACCCCCGTGGGACATGTCTGCGGGCAGGGAAACTGCGGCGCGGGGAACGGGCAGGAGGAGGAGGCTGGGCAGGCAGGCAGAGGGGGCAGAGGAGTTTTTCCCGCACCTTTGGTGGAGCATGAGCCCGGCTGTTTATTTGACTCTGAGGTCTGTGCTCACAATGATGGGGTACTAACCCTCGGGATGGGATGCTGGACAGGCAGCCTCGGTGGGAGAGAGGAGCCACAGAGCACCCGCAGCTCCTCCGGCCAGGAGGAGCAGCTCCTTCACGCCGGGTACCTGAGCAGCAAGAGGTGCTGACTCCTCTGGAGCTGCGGCTTTTACTGAGGCCACGGGGTAGAGCTGAGCTGAGCCCCGGGGTGGTATGGATCCATATGTAGATCCATATTGCCAGGACTGGAAAAAACAGTGCTGGTTACTGGGGCTCTTCATGCTGGTGCTAGGAAGGGATTAGACTGTAAATCCTGGCAAACCAAGGATGAAGAGGTTTGTTTTGGCGCTGATGTTGGGGGTTGCTCTGGGCTCAGCTCCTGGCAAGCAGGGAAAGGTTGGGCTCCCCATGTTCATGAGGTTGTTTGTGGGGTACAGGGGTCTCAAGCCTGCCCCCTGGAGAACTCCCTGCCGTGCCCTGCACCCCAAACCTGCTCAGAGGGACTCATCAGGTGGCTTTGAGCATCAGCACGGTGAGGCTGCAGGGATGGTTCATCACTGTGGGGCAGCAGGTATGGGGGGACACATGGATCTCTTACTGTTCCCCAGGTCGTAGTGCACCAAACTCCCCAGTCTCAGTAAAACAGCTCAAGAACTGTGTTCAGAAGCAGAAACAAATCCTGGGGGATCCCTTCCCTGACACAGCTGCAGTTCTGACTGCCAACAGCTTCATCTGCAGCTCTTGGAGGGTAACAGGCACCCAAACCTGCTGGGCTGGAGTGGTGCAGGGTGTCTGTGGTGCTCCCAGCCTCTCCCTGCTCTCATTCATCTTGTCAGAGCCCGTAGCAAATGCAATAAATGCTGAGAAAAATGCTAATTAGCAAGTACAAGCATGCAGGGTGTAAAGTAGATGTTTAACCATATTATATAAACAAACATAAAGGAGCCATAAATTAGGCGGGGGAAGAAGTCGATTCATCGATGGAACTGCCCGGGCAGAAGAGATAAAGGCAGCGTGAGGCAGCTGAGAGACGGGGACACGATGTGGCTGGCGCCTGTAATCCTCTCTCCTTTTAATTGCGCCTGTAATGAGAAACAAAATGTCAATGTCGTTAGATGCTGCTTCCCTCCATGAGGTGGTCCCAGCCAGGGGAGCAGCATCATACATCCAGGGTTAAAATCCCAGTGCGAGTAGAGTCTGGGACTGCTGGGATCCTCTCAGCTCTTGGGTATTGATCTGTAAGCCCAGTTTGCTGGTTGGAGTTACTGGGAGGTGGCTGCTAAATCTAATGATGGCATTAAATGCTTAAAGCTCAAGATCTCTACGGAACCTGTTTGACAGCACAGTTCGTGGTCTTCCACAACCCACCCTCGCTGTGTGAGAAATAAGGACTCAGAAAGGATAGGGGTAGGAAATTATGAAATAAAATAGAAAATATGGGGCAGGTTTGGCAGGTGCCGTTTGTCCGTCCCTTGGTCTGGAAGGGATTTTCCCCTCAGTGCACTCTCACATCTCACAAGGCAGGTCCAGCCTCCTTTACGGATGTGCCTGAAATAAATCCTGGCATGCCCAGCACCGTTTCAGCTGAGCTTCAGTTAAAGATGGTCCCCATCGGCTGCCTCTGCTCCCGCAGCCCCGAAGGGAGCTGCTTCAGCTGGGTTCCATGGGGATTGAAAGAGCCTCTCCCCTCCATCTCTTCCCTGCTGTCTCCTGGCTAAAGGAGGGGTCAGAATGTGGGTGAGTGAGGTACTTTGCATTGGGGCAGCAGCATCCCTGTGTGGATTAACTGATGGTGGTATTCCCTGGAATAGCCCTGAAGTTTGCAGTAGTTGGACTGATCCAGCCCAGGGATGGGCAGCTGGAGCTGGCAGCTGGCTGGGCACTGCCTGCTGAGATATCCCATTCCCACTCAGCCCCCAGATCTGCTTGGGGAGTTTTCCAGCTGAATTAATGTTCAAAGGAACATCCTTCCTTGCCAGAATCCCAGCACCAAACCTCCCACCCACAGGCAGCCACGGCGTGCTAGGAGCCCCTCTCCTCCTGTGTCTTCCTGTTTCCCCCTGCTTGTCCTCTTCATCTCAGAGCTTGATTTTGTTTTCCCTTCATAATTACCCATCACAATTTGTCCCTGAAGCTCCTTGATGAGCCCCAGGTAATTGGTTCTTTTTTTTCCCCTCTATTTTCCTTGATGCTTTGCAATGTCAAAGCCTGGTATTTCCATCATTTCCTCCCGGTAAAGCAGGAGCCCTGACAAGGAGCAGGCAGCAAAGTCAGCAGCTGCCCTGCCTGTCCCTGGGCTTCCACCAGCTGCCTCCAGCTTTTAATAAGCCACCGTGGCTTCTTACATCCTGCTGGCATGTAAGCATCCGAGTTGGCAGAGTTCTGGAAAAGGTGGGGCAGGTGGAGGTGTCATGGTTGTGGGATGTCACACAGCCCCTCTCCTCCTCCCCAGGGGTGTGGCATTTGGCACCCCATGGCTGTTTGCTGCCAGATTTGCTGGTGGGGTGGAAATCCCGGGGACACTTAATTCTCTCCTGATGCTCCCTGGGGTGTCTGGGGGTAGGAAGAGGCCCTGGGTCCCCCCAGGACTTGCAGCCAAAGAACAGCAGAGGTGGCATGGGCTCACTGAGGTCCCTAAGAGGTCTGGTGAGCAGAGATCTTGACCTGAACATTTTTCTTCGGAGCTGTTTTTGGGGGCAGTTTGACCCAGGACATTCTAGAACCCATCCCAGATATCATCTCCCATCCCTCTCTGCTCCCTTCTAGGATCTTTTTTCCTAAATAAAGGTATTTTTGGGAGGCATTTCTGCTCCCCATCTCTTTCCCCAGGCTGGGCAGAGCCTCAGCACTTGTCCTCCCCAGGAAGTCACCATGGGAGAATGAGGTTTGGAGCTTCCTGCTAGCATGTGGTGGGAATGAAGCGCTTGTAGCTACTACACTGTAGGAATCTCCTTTGGTAATGGCTGTTCTCCAGGAAAGAGGTCTGGTGGAGGTGAGGGGTTGTCTCTCTGCTCTCCCTCCACTCGTGAGAGGTGTCACAGGAAGGGGGAATTATTTCAGCTCTCTGTCCTTCACCCCTAGGGCAGCTCCCTCCTCTTCTTCTCAGTCATTTGGGAAGAAGATCCCCCTTGAGAGATCATGCAGGGCTGAGGGCCGGGGATGGGGCTGGAGAGTTGCCTGGGGAGCAGAGATGCTCCATTGGGTGCTGGCTCTCCCTCCGAAGTGCAAATATCCTCCCTGGAGGAAGGAAAACAAACTTGTCCTGCCTGCCCAGCATCATGGGATGTGTGGCAATGTCCCAGGGGAAAGCTGCTCCGTTTGCATTAGCTGGAGCACATGGCTGGCTGGTGTAATTACTCTTCCTTGGCCCCGCTGCCTGGGATTTGAAAATTGATTGCTGAGTCGATACCGATGCGTTTGGGCCAGGCTGGGCTGCCGGCGGTGGGAGGCAGGCACTGGGGGACGGCTGCCCCCACCACCAGCCAGCATGGGAAAGGCTGGGCTTTGGCTTCCCCAACTCACGGGAAGCAGGGAAAGTGACCCCTGAGCATTGCCTGCACCAAGCCCTGCCCACATCGCGCTGAAGCCCGGTGGTGGGTGCAGGATGCATGAGCTGCAGGAGGAGCAAAGCCTGAGTCACATAGCCCCTCGTGGTCCCCACCCCTGGAGCTCAACGCCCACCACGGTGTTCCTAGAGCATAATCTCCAACAGGGAAATGTTTCCTGCTGACGCTCTTGAGCTATTTCTCTGAGGGCTTCCTTCATTTTGGCTGAAATCATGTTACTCAGCAGAAATCACTGAAAACGTGGATTCCGAAAGTGCAGTTTGTTTTCCTTCTTTTTTGGGTGGATGAGTCCTCTAATCCCCGTGGGGTTTTGCAGCTTTGCCTGGTTGAGCACTAGAGATGGGAATAGGTCCTGTTGATGGAGCACATCCATGTCCCTGCTAAGTGACATGGGCACAAGCAGGGAGCTCCACCGGAGGCGATTTCGGCTGCTCCCACTGCAGACGGCTCAGCTTCCCCATGGAGAGAGTGCAGCTGGTAATTAAAACGCGGATTGATTTGCTTCGATCTGGTCGTTATCCCTTGGGGAAGTGAGTGGGACACTCTGGCACTGTCAGGACACGATGCTTATTGTGGGAGAGCAGTGCCCTGCCCGGTCCTGCCTGGCTCTGCCTGTCCCTGCCCATGGCCACGGCCCCTCCTGTCATGCCTGTGTTGCTTCTACTTGCACGGGGACTTAAAATCCTTCTGCAAAGCATCAGCATTAAAGTTGTCTTTAATTACACAGTTAATTTGTTGCGTAGCACTAGTAACAATGTAAACCAGGCAAACGGCAGCGAGATAGCACGTCGAGAATTGCCTCATTTGGTAAATAATTTCAATTTAAGTAATTATTTCCTGAAGGGGGATGATGCGGGAGCACCCTGGGGACTCTTCTGGCCGCAGGAGGGATGAACCGGTCGTGTAATTCCTCATTAATTACTCCTCGCTGTCGTTCTCTTCCCCACATCTGCCTGAGGTGCACCCCAGGGTGAACGATGGGGTCGCACTGGGTGCTTTTGGGTGCTGCCCATGGATGCCGCTGGCTCCAGCCTGGCAGCGTTCCTGCGCAGAGGCTGTTGGTTTTCCTTCGGTTTGTTTTGTTGTGGTTTTTTTTAAATCTCCACGATTTTAACCCATCTGCTTGTCATGTTATCAAGCCAGCTGCCCAGTTTTCAGTAGGAAACATGGTTTAGATGGAGCTGCTTCATTTCTGTTTTCCCCCCTTGTCCTCCTCTCCGGCTCATCCTGCTTCCCCTCCTCCCCTGGCTCCGTCCCCGTCTCCCCCACCCCTCTCCGGCTTTGCCCACACGCTCTTCCCCACTCCGACCTTTTGTTTCCCCCCCGGGGCTTCATTTAAAGGCGCTATTGATGCCCTTAGGCGCTAATATGAAGAGAGTCTCTCTCCGGCTGCCCGCCGCAGATGGGGATCTCGGCTCAATCCACGTCCTGTTCTCCACCGGGGAATAACAATGAACTCGGGCGCCACAGAGAGACGGAGAAAGAGCCGCTCTGTGCTCTGGGAGACAGCCCTGTCCCCAGGGCCAAAATAACTCCACTTGTTTTATTTATCAACTCCGGGGGGACGGGGAGTGAGTGGCATACAGATGTTGCCACAGCTGGCTCTGCCAGCCCGACGTGCCTGGGACCGGTCCCGCAGCGGGGTCCTGTGTGGAGTGGGGGGATGCTCTGCAGTGTCTGGGTCTCAGCATCCCATCCAGAGCTGGAAAAACCCCGGGGGGGTGTTTTGAAACAAAAACAAGATTTGGGCATCCGTTCAGCCAAGCCCCGAGGAGCCTCCAGCTGCCAGTGTCTGACCTGCCATGAATTTTGACCCTCACCTGGGCTAGTACCCCGTGAAGCTCACACAGAGCCTGGGACAGCTCAGCATTTACCCGGCAGCTCCGGAGCTTGCAACAGCGAAGGAAAGTCCCTCTTCATTGTTTGAGCACACACACAAAACGAAATGAAGGGTGATACCAGCTGAGCTGATTTTTCCCCATCCCCTGCTCCCTCCCCTGCTTCCTCCTGCATGCACTCAAGCTCCCTCCCTCCTGCTCCTCACTCCCTGTGCTCCCACGAGTGAATTGGATTAGTCACCTTCTTAATTAACTGTGCCGGTGTGAGCTCTATTAGGTATTAAATGTTTGTCACAATCCAATTTAAAAAATCCATCCCAGCAGGGCAGGGTTTGGGAGGCACTGAGGGGGTTGCAGCTCTCATACGGAGGGCTGGGAGGTATAAAGCCAAGTGGGGCTGGGGGGAACAGGGGGGTGTAACACCACCACCCCACCACCACAACCCCAATTCCTGGGTACCCCAGAAGCTTGTTTTGTCTTTGGCAAAGGTCATCCTTGCTCTTTCAGCAAGAAAGGGGTAAACACAAAGCTGACACCCCAAGGAGAGGCAAGGTTGTCCTCATGTCAGCCCCAAGCACTCCCTGAGCCAATGTGGGTTGAAAATCAGGATGGAACTGGGTGAAAATGCACGACTGAGCTGTGGTGTGCAGGCTCTGCCCAGCAGCAGGGTGCCTGGAAGCATCAGGGAGGCTGAGCTAGGTAAAACCCAGCCTTTTGAGGGGGTTAAAGGCTGCGTTGTTGATGTGCAGCTGGATGCTGTCGGGAGGGAGATGCCCTCCTGACAGGAGATCAGCGTCCTCCTCAGCAGCAAAGGCAGCATTCCTTTTGAATGAATGCCCACCCTGGGAACGAATGAGGTTTAGGTTCTGCTTTAAAACCAACGCAGCTCCTGAGGATGGGCACGGAGCATCCTGCTGCAGCCCTCCCGTGGTTCACCACCCCTCAGCTCTTTTCCTTTCCTCTGTCTTCTAGACCATTTCTGATTCATAACAAACTTTCACCTCTTGTCTTATTTCCCTTAATAGCCTCAGCAGAAGGAGTTTATTAAAGCCTGGTGGAAACTCTGAATTCATTACGACTCCTTATGCTCGGTCACACAGCGCTTTGCTGGCTCCCTTGGGTCAGGGCTCTGGTAGTTTATAAGGGCCCTGTGGAGCACTTGGGCTTGTTTCTTCCTAGCACAGATTATTATTTATCATTTTTATGTCTTTGTTAATTATGTACCATTAATCATTTATTACTGTAATTGAATTTGTTTTCTCCCCACACCAAATGGCGAGGCTCACTGGGCTCCCATCACCCTCTGTGTGTTTTTCTGTGAAGGAGGTGAACCACTGACTGGACAGGTGGGCAGAGCATCACTTTGCACAGTAAATTCTACGTCATTCAGCATTTTTAGTCTAAAAAAAGGCTCTTGAGTGAACCCTTCAGGTACCCGGGGGTCTTGGTGTGTATCCATGGCCACACACCTCACCTCACCCATTCCAGGGGGGAGACCACAGTGGGGAGTATCATATTTGTGGCAGTGGCAAAAAGCTTAATCCCTTTAAATTTCTCTTTATCGATTGTGGCTTTACAGCTAAATCACTCACTGCAGAGGCACGAGCTTCCCCATCGTGGGTGCATTAGTGGCCTGTGGGACTCCAGCCATCACACAGCAGCACCTCACCTGCTGTCCCCATCCACGGGGCTCTGGCAGTGCCCAAGCATCCTGAATTTCCAGCCTGAAATGGGAACTCTTGGGCAGGCCCAGGGCAGAGAAGTGAATGCAGTGGATCCCCATTGCAGGTGCCAATGCACTGGGCAGTTGCCTGGGGAAACAGCTGGAGGGGGTCTGTCACTCGTGGGTGCAGCATGGAAGAGGACAGGTGGATTTTTAGGTGCCTTATAGCATGTATCTGCTTCAGGTGTCACATCTTACACCCAGGAGGGAGGTCCCTCCTGCCTCCACTCTGAGAGGGTCCCCAAAACACATCCTCCTCCCCAGGATGGAGGGCTGTGGTAGGGGATAAGAGGGATTTTGGAGCTGCTATTGATTCCCAGAGCAAAGAATCTGCTGCTCTGGAGGATATTTTCTTTCCAGCAATCGATGGAAATGTGTTTATCAGGAAACCGTGTTTGACCTGGACAAGTGTTTTACTGATGTAAACAAAGCTGGGGAGAGGTACAGGGGTGGGGGGAGAAGATAAGGAGGGTTGGGAGAGGAGAGACAGACATGGAAAGAACCAGGAGCAGATGAAAGGGGTTAAGATAAGGAGGGATCCTGCCCTTTCTTGTTGAAAAAAGCAGGAATAGGGGTATGCACCCACCCTGAGCTTTGCACAGCCCACTGTTAGTGGTGCACAGGGTCTGCCACGTACTGGTGGGCAGGGGGACATCACTGCCTGTCCTGCAGGGATATCTCCAGGCAGGCAGGGGGACATCACTGCCTGCCCCAGTGACACCTCTCCAGCCCATCCAGGGAGCTCCTCAGGGAACAGAAAGTTGGTTTCCTTAAATTAGCAGGAGTGCAGGCAGGGGAAGGAGCGAGGAGGGCAGGTTTCCATGGAAATGGGAGCTGGCAGGAGAGGTGGCGAAGGCAGAACAGGCAGCATGAGCCCTGGCAGGGGTGATGCTCTACCCTGCCCCTCATTCCCGAGGGAGGGCTGCTCCCTGCAGTTTTAGGGTGTTAATTGGAGCAGAAATTAATCTCTTCATGATGGAGACGTGCTCATCCCTGATGCTTTGATAACAGATCTTTTCTTCTTCCTCCATAGCATCATTTATGCTGTAAGATCCTCAGGAACAACAAGAAGCAAATGCCCAGCCTCGAAATGCTGGGTTGGGAATGAGAGTAGGCAGCAAGTTTGGAAAAAAAGAGCAGTTTCAAATGTCAGGGGAATTGGTGTGATGAGGATGTGGTTAGCAGAGGGCGGCCAGGCCAGCAGGTTAATGTGCCTACCCTTTGCAGAATGAACTGGGGGACATTTAATGACTCTAAATAGCGAGGGCTTGGGTTTTACATCTGGTCTTAAAAATGCCTGTTAAATCCCAGGCGATCTCTCACTCATCCATATCTCAGCCATGTTCCAGCTCCCAGGTAGGGGTAGTGCTGTCTTTCAGTCCTGCCCTTGCACATCCCCTTTATATCCCACTGTATCTAGAGGAGAAATCCTCATACAGGATCCCACAAGGGCAGAGCAAGATCCAGCTGGGTAAAACTGATTCCTAATATCACCCAGGTGTTGTGCACGTGGGTCCTGCACAAGCAGCAGGATGGGCATCCCTGTAAGCATCACTTGGGAGCTGGGAGAGAACCTCTTCTCCTCTGCCCCAGGCTGGGGCAGAGCAGAGATGGAGCTGGTCATGCCACAGAGAAGAATAAGGCATTATCCTGGGTTTCCATACAGCTGGAGGAGGGGACGTGTGTGCCATCGCTGCATCCCACACGTCTGCCTGGTGCCACTGGCAGGAGCACTCATACCCAGGTCCTGTGCAGCCCGGCTGGGTGCAGGGGGAATTCAGGAGCCCATTCTGCAGCCCAGGCAAACCCTGGCCCAGCACCACTGCCATGCTCTTCTCCCACATTCAGCGGGATTTGAGACAGGGTGCTGATGCCACCATCCCGCGCAGAGCAGTGGAGAACTTGCCCTCCTCCCCCAGAGCTGGTCCTCACTCCACAGTGCTGATTTGTAGCCATCCAGCCCCATGTGAACATTCAAGTGCCACCATCCCGGGGAAGGATCCCACCCACACCACCAGTGGGATGGAAGGGACTCCCCAAACCACATGCAGATGGTGCTGGCACACTCACCTCTCCTGTGCTGTTGCAAAGCCCATGTCAGCCTGGCCCTGATGGCTTTTTAACAAGCCACTGCCTGACACGAGGCCACCAAGCACAGTGGGTTGGCATTGGTGGCTTTAATTTCCAAGCCTCCAGGAGTTTGGGTTCCCCTCTGCCCAGTGCAGACAGACCTCTCGTTGAATTTGGGCACATAGTCCAACCCATCCAGCCCGTGGGACAGTCCTCCCTCGGTTGGGACAAGGAGGGAGGGGCCCCAAATTGACTCCCAGAGGTGGAGGGAGCTGGGGCAGGCAGCACATTGCTCTGCTCCTGTCTAGGCTGCTCCTGCTCCTGCCAGGGGAGATGTGTGTGGGACCTGCAGAGCTAGCACAGAGCAGCTGCTGAGGGTCAGTCCAGCATGGGCTCCCTTCCTCCTAAAATAAGTGTATTTGGGGAATGCCCTGCTGTGGAAACCAGTGGGATCCATCATTACCTGCTCCGTACCAATGCTGAGATCATATTAAACAGGTCACCAAGGGAATTAGAACAGATCTCAATCTCCAGGGTACAGATTGACCCATTAGCTGCTGCCAGGCTGGGTATGCTTTCTTCAAACTTATTTTTGCTTTCAAGTACTTCTTGCACGTGAAGCTCCAGACCTCTCTACTCATAATGGGGGAAAATCTCACTTTGGTTTCTAGGGAGAGGCACTGGCTGCGACCACCCCAGTTTGTGTGCCAGGCTCCCACAGCAACCTGCCCACAGCCATAAACCACCTTCCCAGAAGGAATCTGCCTTCCTGACCCCAGGCAATTAGTATTTGCCTCTCACCCTGATGCACTGGGGTCTTTTATCCCCTCTAAGCTTTTATCCTCTCTTGTTATCCCCTTTGGTGTCTAATCCTCCCTCAAATCCCACTAAGCCGCTGACGTGGCTGTGCCCAGACTGTCAGCCATCCAGGGATAAGTCCTGCATCCAAGGGCGGGATGTTTGGGATGCTATGGACCATAACCAGAGCAGACTCCGGAGGGAGCACCAGCCATCCTTATTAAGCTAAAAATTAAATTGGGGTGAAAAATCATCCCAAATCCTGCAGACACCTACAGCAGTACATTCCCCATCGCCTGACCTTGATGAAAGTGCTCACTCCGGATGAGATCAGAGGTGCCAGTGCAGTTCATTGCTGGCTTGGGCTCCATTCCAAGTTGTGGGGTTCCCTAGGGCTCGGTGGGTGATGGGACAAGGGACACCCCAAGGGGTCTTCTGGCCTTGCTGCATCTCCTCCAGGGCTTTGCAGAGGACTCGTTGCTCTCCTCGGAAGCTGTGACTGCCCCAGCCCTGGGTTCAGCCTGGCACAGGCACTGCAAACTCGTGACACTTGTGGGTACCGCCAGCTCCCTTCTCCTTTCCTTTTTCCTCCTGGTCACTTGGAAATACATGTTTTAATGCAAAGAAGAGGAAAAACAACACAAAAATATTCCATTTATGATGTATTTGTGGTGTATTCGATACTAAAAATGCCCCATGGTGTCCCACACCCACGGCTGGAAGTGCCACCCGGCTCCAGCAGTGTTCATCACCCCTCGTTACTTGGCAATTACCCACTAATTACTGTATTCTCATTCCCCTGCCTTCCTCCCTGCATCCCGCAGCCTCAGCCCTGTTAGGGGCAATCGAGATTATCCCTAATGATGGCGATGCAACTGAATGCCAAACCCCCCATTTCTCCGTAATTTGCACCGCGGCAGAGCGGCCGGCGCTAAAGCCACCCTGACTTCGTGGCTCTGGGGCTCGTTACTCGCTAATTACCCAGGATGACAGGAGAGAGGGGAGATGTCCTCCGGGATGGGCAGAGCTGTCTGTGCTGGCCCCAGGGCAGCTCAGTGGGGGTTTCCCATCCCGGGGGAGTGTGCAGGCAGGGCACAGGCAGCGTTTGCCGACAGGAGCACCCCGGTGTGGGTGAGACCTTCCAAACTCATCCCACCCCAGCAGGGCGCCCTGACCATGTGGGTGCACCCCGGAGCACCCCCACCCGGGAAGGAGAAATCCCAAACTGAACAATTTAATTTACAGTTTATTTAGGGAATTCCTTAGTTTATTCCTCATCCTGCTTAGGGAAACAAGTGCAGGCACCGAGCTATGGGCTGTGACTGCAGGGACGTGCCACTGCCACCATCCCAAGGGAAGGCAGGAATGGGATGCATCCCGTTTTCCCTGCCCAGGAGTGGGAGTCTGCCCGCAGGCTGATCCCTCCTCCCCAGCCGGTGAGGAACCAGGTGCCCAGCAGACATTCCTCCATGACACAGGATTTGGAGAGACATCCCTCAGATGCCATCAGGGGCCTTGCCTAAGCTGAGTTGGCAGTGGCATTCCTGATCTGTTCACAAGGGCATTTTGTCGAGTGGGTATTTTTTGGAATTGCTTGGATTGCTTGGAATTCCCACGCAGTGGATGGTCCTGCTGTACCACTCTGGTGAGAAGCAGGATTACTGCTAGGCAAGGGGTTGGCAAGCATGCTGAAACTCATGGGGTTTGGGAAGGAGGTGGCCTCTGTGGGAGGATGCTTCCTGAGCCTTTTCGGGAGCAAAAATATAAAAACCAGCTCCCAGGATAGAAAATAAATGGAAAAGCCCATTGAAAGTGCCTGTCGTGGCATGAGATGCTGGTCCTGCTGGGCAAGAGACCCCTCCATAGGGGATGGATCTCTCTGGGGCATGGATGGATGGAGGGAGGTGGGAACAAACAGAGGGAAGGGGGAAATCGCCAGCAATTACAGTCTCAAGGAGAAATCAGCAGAGGTGTACACCCAATCCAGCTGCTGAACACCCCAAAAAAGGTGTCTGTGGGGGGATCTGGATGCTCTCCCAAAACCATTCCAGGGCTGCAAATGGCTCCAGCCCACCAGGGATGCAGGTGATGCCCATGGGCCCTCCACCTTTTCATGCCACTTTAATGGCTCAGATGGAAGAGCCAGAGGATTTTTATACTAAAAGCAGCTTTTTTTGGAGCTGGAGGTGTGCCATTCCCAGCATGGGAACTCAGCTGGGAGCACAGGGTTGGGATTAGGGCAGCGGGGAGAAAATGAACCCCTGAAATTTCCCTTGATTGACCTGAACGGTGGGAGAGGTTTGGGTTTGCTCAGCACAGGTGCAGGGTTTTGGCTGAGTTGGCAGCACGTGGCTGGCAGAGGGCCAGTCCCCGAGGCAGCAGCTTGGGGTTTTAGCCTTTCCCTGGGGTGAGCGCAGCAGCGTCAGCGCTAAAAAAAAATGTGACGCGACAGAGGCGTGAATCAGCAAGAGGAAAATTCCCACCATTTGGGGAGGGAGAGGAGGTGGAAGAATAACAGGCTGGACTCTGGGAGGCAACTTTATGTGATGCAGTGATGGGGTGGGAAGAGGGAGGGCGAGGAAAGGCAAGGAAGTGTGGTGCTGCAGCAGGCAGCAGGGTGGAGCAATGGGGTGGTGGTTTGAGGATGGTCAGCTGGTGACCCTCCAGGCTTGAATTTGAGCTGCCAGGAAGTTTAGGAAAGCTGTCCTGGGTACCAATCTCAGAGCATCACTGAAATGTGAGCTTTGTCCCCAGACCCACTGTCCTTTTGCAGGGTGCTCAGGTGCTGAGCATCCCCAGGTGAAAGGATGCGGGAGGTTGGGTACCCCATGCGTGTATTTCCCTGCAGGTTCCTTGATGCTCATATACAGGGCAAAGCCTAACCCCAAAAACGGGGCAAAAAATGTGTCAGGGAGGGGATGCATCCTTGGGGTGGGAAACTGAGCTCCTGCACCTCACAGTCCTCTGCCAAAAGGTCTTCTTCCACCACATCTTGGGGTGGAGAAGCCAGGGGTGAGGATGGCTTAGGAGAGAGGGCACAGAGATGGGGAAGCATTAGCTCACAGGCAGTGCATGATGGAGACCATAAACGATATTGATGTGTGGATTAAAGAGACTGAGGAAAGAGAGGCAAAGGTTAAGCATATAAATAGGTAAGGCTCTAACCAGGAGCTAAAGGTAGAGGCCAGGCAGGGGAGACAGTGAATAAAGCACGGACTGAGTGGCTGGAGGGCTGGATAAATGTGCGAGGGATGGGGGAATCCAGACAAAAGCCAGGTGGATAAATAAGAAGCAGAATGAGAGCAGTGCCCAGGAACTGAGGGTCTGGGAGAGCTGGGGGTGTGGGGTGAAGGGATGAGAATGTGGTACCTGCTGCTGTGCCAGGGCACTCGGCATCTCTGGAGGGGAAAGAAATAGTCAAACCCCGGCATCTCCCAAATGCAACTCATCTCAATTCCCCTGACAAGCACCGAGTTGCTTTATATGGCTTCCTATTTTCCCAGCTATCTGCTCAGACATTAATTTTATGGCCCGAGTCGAAAGAGCTCTTTGAAACAAACCGAGTGGCACCTCGGTGCTAATTCCTGGCTGCAACCAGGCACCAGCCCAGCCCCACCCTGCCTTCCCTGAGCCTTAATGAGCCCCTGACAGGGCTGTGCTCCTAATTACATGTCCTTGCACCCCAAAAGGGTGCTCCAGAATATATATGCATGCGTGCACACTGCTCCTGTTAACACTGATAGTGGGGGATTCTGCTGGTTTGAGGGTGCCACACTGTGGAGAAGATGCAGGGGTGTCCTGGTGTTGGAAAGCTGGAGAGGGGCAGAGCAAAAAGTAGAAAATCTCCCTTATCCATAGACGCATTTTTGACATCTCATGGAGGAGCAAGCCCTCACCATGCCCAGCTTTGCTCCTAGCTCACTCCCCTCTCTTTACAGCATGGCTGGAGTGGAGATAAAGTCCATCCTAGTGGTGCTTTGCTCTGCCCAACAGCCATTGGGTTCCCCTGCATCCCATGAGGGCAGACGCTGATGGGGTTGGGTGCAATCACCTCGTCCCAGAGCCAGGACCCTGCAGGAACTCTCATGTGCCAAGGCACCTGGCAGCAGTCATGCTCCCCTCATCGCTGGAGACAAGTTTTACAACTGCTTGGGCAGAGAGTAGTTTTTACAGCAGTTTTTACAACTTCTAGAACCACTGAGTTGCAGTTCTGGTGTCTCAAAATAGGCCGTCGTTAAAGTGTCAGCATGGCAGGTCCCTTTGGGTGTCAATTACTCTTCTTTATTATATCAAAGACACTCAGTGAAGGCCAAAAAATAAAACAATCTGGGTGATATACTCCTCTTGGGAATTAGAGTTAGTAATTAGACTGCCCTTCGTAACATGGTGGGTTTGTGTTCAAGCAGTGGCAATGTGGATGTTGCCAGGAGCCCTATCCCGAGATGTGACACTATGGCTCTTTTGGGGACATTGCAGCAGTGTCACCAGCACGACTTCAGAGGAGGATGCACCCACTCACCCCCAAAATCTGGGGATTTTTCTCTTTCATTGCTCCATTTTAGGACTATTCTTGTTCAATCCCAGGAGAGGGATGACCTTGGAGCACCTGCTGGGTGCTAATGGAACCCAACAATTGCTATGCAGTTTTTGAGAAAATTACTGAGAAAATGGGAATGACTAAAAAATAAGTAGAAGGAGGAATATTTGAGGCCTCTCCATTACTCTGAGGCTTTCCCTGAGAGTGCTGTGGCAGGGTACCAACCACAGGGTTTGCCCAATGTTTCCTCAGTGCTCACCAGTGATGCTGCTGGGAATGTTTTCTCTGGAAACACTCTGGGATGGGATTTTGCTCTGCAAAAGAGCATCTTCTGCTGGCTTTCAGTGCTGGAGCATGTTCCTGTTGGGATGGATTTATGCGGCTCACACTTGAGATTTGTGACTTTGCACTTTCCTTTGGATGTATTGACCCCAAGGGTCTGCTGGGATTTCTAAAAATAAAGCGAGACGTTAAAAAGTCACTTTAGCTGACTCCAATCCTCTTAAAAAGGGGGTCTTTTCAAGAGGCAAAGGACTCGTGGCTCGCTAGGGTTATTTTAATTAATCCTTATCAGCATCCCCTTTATTCCTTGTGTCCCTTACACCTGGTCCTGCCCCTCTCCATGGAGTGACCATGGCCAGGCACCCTATTATTCCCCACCCCACCCCACCCCAGGTCCCCATCACCTGCTTCATCCTCAGGCTGGGGTGACTTAGTGCTGTTATTGTTTAGGGTTTATTGCTATTTTTATTTTGCCCCTGAATTGGAAAGGAGAAGGGATGTTTTGGGGATTGTTTTCCGTTCGGTTTAATTCATTTTTAATCGGCTGATGGTAATGATTTGATACAGACAATCTTCCCCAACTGAGGTTAATCAGGACAGAGCGAGCCTCTCACTTGGCGTTATTTAGAGAGGCATTTTACAGAAATACTGTTAGAGAGGTTATTTAACCATATATTTGTTTTCATTGTGTACACAGCTTTTTCATGGGCTTCCCAGCATTTAATGCTGAGAGATTTTATTTATTTTTGTCATTTGGAAGAAATTCAGGCCTGCCAAAGTGCCTGGGATGGATAGCCCAGGAGGCTGCAGTAATCTGTTCAGACCATCTGGGCTCCAGCTCCCAGAGCAGCCCTGGGGGGGATGGAAGGCTTTAACAAGCCCCAGCCACATGAGCCTGGAAAGCTGGGATTTTTTTGGAGGTGTGGTGGTGGAGAGATACCCCGATGGGGATGTGCTGACTCCTGTTTTTCCTTGCCATGCAAAGCTGCTCCCAGTTCATTGTCTTCCAGAGGTGAGCAAGGTTTAGTCGCTGGGGTGGGTGCTGAGGTTTGCTCTGGTGGTTGAGGGGCAAAATTAGACCAGGAGGTGGTGCCAGCCCCACAACACTTGAAATTTAAACCATGAAACAACCGAATGGCCCAGCAGCCAAGCTTTCCAGCTGGTGGGGACCAGCGAGCATCCATCCCACCTCAAAAAACATCCTCCCTGGGGCAGCAGGGAGCAAACCCAACCCCTACAGAGCAGCTGAGCAAATACTCATTTACTCCTAGAAGTAGGGCTTTGCATGGGTAATCCTAGACCGGGCACACATGGAAAACCACTTGTCAGCAAAGCCCCTGAGGCTGATGTTTTGCAAGGAAAGAGCAGGAGCTCTTGACCCGTCGGAGATGCTTGGGGACCGGAGAGTCCCCAGCGTGGGTGGCGCCTGCGTGGGGCTTTGCTGGCGTTTGGTTTTGTCTCGTTGCAAGGACTAAAGCATCTGTCTGGAGACGGTAAATTATCCCCTCGGCTGGTGTATCACTAATGTAATTGATCTGCAGTTAAAGACTCCCCAGGGCACTCCCTCCTCTGCCCGGCAGTTTGCAGCATGCTCGCTCCGAACGACAGCCCAGCGCATCCCTCTTGGAGAACCAGCACCTCCAGCTCCTCTTTGCAACTGGTTTGCAATGAGGGCGTGATAAAAGCCATTCTGCCTGGTCCTGGTAGCAGCCAGGAGGTGATGGATTATTTGCAGTTCACGGTTGTCCATGCAGAGTGGAAACCACCCGTTTTTAGGGGATGTGGGCTGTGCCAAGCAGCAGGACCAGCCCCTCATAAGGGACTCTGGAAAACAGTGCTACCCCACTTCAACCCCAGAATTATTTACTGGCCTCGCCAAAAATTTCCATCTCCTTGAAGCTTGTAAGAACCTCCGTGCTCTACTGCCCCTCGTAACTGTGTTTTACAGCAAGGAAACCTGTGTTTTAATTTATTAAACCTCCCAGATGTGCAGTGAGCAGCCTGGGCAGCACAAACACACTAGCCACGGCTTTCTGAGGGCGTTATTTCAATCCCAAAGGTGCATTCCACCATGCTGCCTGCTTCCTGCCAGCTCCTGCCTTTTATTTACTATAAAACCCAAAGTACAGGTGGCAGGTCGGGGCAGAGAAGCAGCTCTCCGTCTGCTCTCAGGCAATCCGAGTCTTCTTCTTATTAAGAGGAAACTTGTGGCTACAGATTAAACCCAAAAGCCAGAAGTCCCAGTCTCTATCCTGGTGCTTCTTCTCAATTCTTCAGTCACATCCTTTCCCTTGACCCCAAAAGAGATTAAAGTTCCTGCCACCCTGTGTTATATTAAGCCTTCCCCAGGCCCTCTCCGGGGTGTGGAGAGGGCATCAGTGAGTGTTTAAATGCCCTCCCCAAACCCCTGTGGGAGTGGCACAGCAAGTGCCAGCTACCCCCGTGTCCCTCAGGGAGGGCACTGCCCCGTGGTCTGCCCCAATCTCAGCTCCCTTTGGTCGCGTTTAACCAAGCCAGAATTAGGAAAACCTCCCCCAAATTCTGCAGGGGGGTCGCAGTGTGGTGCTGGGAGTTGTTTTCTGCCCCTGCATGGCAGCTCACCCCCCTTCATTAGGTTTTAACCAGCTTTCCCCTCCCTAGTGGCATCTGTGGGGGGGCTGCACAGCTCCGTGGCTGTGCCAGGGCCACCCCACACACCCCCGTGCTCATTTATAGCTTCTCTTTTTCCCTCTGAGCTGTATTCCCTCTTAGCGTTGCTACGCCAAACGAGTACAAAATCTGATAAGCGCAAGGTAGCGGGTTTTCCCCCTGGGGGATGCATTATTTACGAAGCTTATCGATTGTGGGAAATAACCCAGGGGCGTTCCAACATGAGCTACATCCCCTCTTGCACCAGAACTGTTAATTACCTGCAAGCTGCCACCAGCTCCTCTGCCCACAGACTGATAAGGCTTAGGGATGTAAGGAATATCACCCCCGCCTCGCAGGCTCCTGGAGATGGGCATCGCTCTCACTTAAACCCCACATGCTGCATCAGTCATCCAAATTTGCCTGCCTCAGCTCCCAGCCATCGCTCCCGCGCTGCCTTTCCCTGCCGTAAAGGGCTCTTTAGTACCTTCTTTAGTATTTCCCTGCCTTGACAGTTCTTATAGGAACCCATGAAGTCACCTCTCAATCTTTGTGATAAACTAAGTAGAGCGAGCTCTCTCGAGCTGGCAGTTTCCCCATCCTTGGGGAGTTTTGTGACTCTCTCTGTAACCACTGCAATCTCTCACTGTCCTCTCGAGGAGTGTGGGCACTGCACCTGCTGGCACGGCTCTTGTCCCCGGCTGCATCGGTGCTGTACAGGGCATAGCACAGTACCCTACTCCTCCATGGCACCCCAGAGGGTCCAACCCATCCTGTGCCAGCCAAAAAGCCTCTTGCTCCTCCTATTGCTGATGAAAAAGCTCCAAGGGCTGCTCCTGAGTTCCCAGGGCGGCTTCTGGAAGATGATGGTGGTGTGGGGGCAGCACAGGCAGGTCTGGCAGAGCCTCGGATGGGCACCCAGCTGAAACTGTGGGGAGAGCAACGGGATCACAGAATGGTTCAGGTTAGAATGGAGCACGGGGGGGTCAGCTAGTCCAACCTCCCAGCTCAAGAAGGGTCTCCTGGAGCACCTTACTCACAGTGTCTAGATGTTTTTTGAGTATCTCCAGGGAAGGAGACTCCACAACCTCTCTGGGATGCAGCACTCGGGGCTGAGCCATAAGAATTTATGAATCTTTGCAACAAAAGCACTTCTACTAATACCACATAGATACTCTTCTCATTTAAAAGAATAAAAGGTCCCTAGAGCCAGTGCTCAGCTCTAGGTATGGAAAGTCAAAGGGTCAGGGATGCTCCTCCACGCAGGGAGGGGGAGGAGGTGATCATGCCCATCAAGGAAGCTGCAATGGAGATGAGATGAGATGAGATGAAGGATAACAGAAAGATAAGGTCAGTAATTAGGGCTACAGTGAAGATTAAGTGCTGGAATTGCAAAGGAGGACGGGGATGGGGTGTAAGTACCTGCTCATGGCTGGTGCAAATCAGTAGAATATCACTGACCTGAGTCTCAGCTCCCACCCCTGTACCCATTCCAACTATGATACTTCAGGGAGAGGAGAACTGCTGATAAAGGAAGCAATAACAGCAAAAGACTATAAAACCATAATGAAAAATAATTATTATAGAACCATTGGTATGAGATAGTTATGAATGCAGGGAAGGTGGATGAAGGCAATGAGGAACACTGAGCAAGACAGGCTGGTGATGGGGCTGATGGAGACACTGACTTGTGTGGATGGAGATGCAGATCTCAAAATTGTAATGGGAATAATTATGACTGTAATGGGGTGGTAATAAAGATAATGGAATCGTAATTGAGGAGGGGATGGCTGTAAAGGAGGAGGTGCAAATAACAGCCTTGTAAAGGAGATGATAAGAAAGATAATGGATAGTAATGGGGTTGTTGCTAAAGGTAATGGAGTTATAATGAGGCAACGACTGCAGCAGGTAGAAGGGGATGGTCGGTTTAACGAGGACTATGATGCAGAGAGAATTCTATTTCTGATTCATCATGACAGGCAGTGCTGGAGGTGACCATGAGGCTAATAATAACTGAAGGGTCAATCCCTAAGACAAATGCAGCCACGCCATGAGCATGGCAGGACCACAGTCCCCGGAGATGTGAAGCGGAGGAGGATCCTGGGGAGGGAGGCTGGGCTGCAGCACGAGGTGCAAGGCAGAGGAGACAGTAAAAAGTACCGTAACAAATGACCTGACCAAGTCCTGTGAGGTTTGCTTTTTAGGGCAAGGCTGCCCTTCAGAGCCTTGAACCTAGGAGACATGGATGGCATGGGGAGGAGCAGCAGCCAGAGGTGGCTACAGGCCCCCAGTGAGGGCAGCCCATCGCAAGGCTGAGGATGAGGAGCCATTGCGGCAGAGATGATGGGGATCAGGACAGGTTGATGACCAGAAGGAGGAATTATAAGGGGCAGAGTTGGTCCTTGCAGAATGGGGACGCACACACGCGTGAGCCCATCCATGTGCTGCAACACAGGCATTGCCATAGCAGGGCAATTCAGAAAGCAGCTGATGAAATCATGAATTGAGGCTTTTGTTTTAACTCCTGTGTGATGCATCAGCTCTTCACCTCCCCCTGAAGCTCAGCCCAATGTCCCCAACCCTTTCTGCAGAGCAGGTTACCCTGCCAAGGCTCCTTGCTGCACTCCACCAGCCAGGCCCCATCCCATCCATCACTGGTTCCCTGTCCATGCACCCAGTTATCCTGTCAGAGGAAAAAATTACATTAATTTCACTTGACAAACCCATGTCAGTTGCCACCTTCTAACCTCATTATCCTTACAGGTTCTTTCAGATTGATTGCTTAATAACATCTTCTTGCATTTCTCCCCGTTTTAAAGCTTCTAATTCTTGGGTTGCCCCGCTGCAGCTCTCAGCCTGCCCTGGGTTCCTGCAGTGTTGGAAAAACCCTGAACACTCCTAAGGCTGGGTTAGCCCTGGAAGTGTGCCCAAGGGGTTTTCAGCAGGTCCTGCCAACACTAGCACACCTGACTGCTCTAAATACCCTGGAAGGTCTTCTCTCCCCTGTTCAAGTTGAGCTGCTGCCCAGTTTAATCATCTTGTCCTCATTAGCTGGGTGCAAGCAAAGGCTGAAACAAAGTCCATGATGAATCCCTTAGTTCTCCCCCTTCATTTAAGCAACATGCTGGGGCTTTCCTCAGCTCTCCTCCTTCCTGTGCATTTACCAAAGGGTTTTGCCCAGTCTTAAAGTGGACAACCCACTGGAGCTTGTTCCACACTTTTGCATCTCCAACTTGTAGCTGTGCAGCCACTGCAGCACTGTCCCGGTTTCCAGGTCTCTGGCATCAGGTCCCCTTTTCTGCAGCTATTCTTTGTGTCTGAGGTCCAACAGGTCTCTCTACCATCTTCCTCTTTTTCCTCTGCATCTGGATGGGTTGTTGTGGTGCCCCTAATGCAGTCACTTTAAGTAATTGCCAACTTCCCCGTGCTCCTTAAGCCTTTGGATTACTTTCCCTGGAGATGCTACCTGCTGATTCCCTGAGATTTTTGAAGCCCATTATCCTTACTCTGCTGTTCTCACTCCCTTTCTCATGCCATTCTGGGCTCCCCTATTGCATTACTTACTTCCTGAAATTACCTTCCACTCTTTTCAGCCAGTTCTGCTCTATTAGCCCAAATCAAGCCTGGAATAGCAGCTTTTCCAGTAGCTCTCACCACCATCAGAAAGGAGCTGTTGCACTAACACACCCAGGGAACTGAACGGCTCTGTCCTGTCCTGCTGTATCGCTCAGTGACAGAGTTTAAGATGCCATTTACCACCAGAATGGGTGATAAGGGTCTGGGTTTTAAGAGTCACTCACATTCACCCACTGACTCCCTCTAACTCACATGAGGTCTGTCCCACCAGTTTCACCCCTTTTAAGTTGCCCCCAGTGAAGTTGCCTGTCCCCAGCCCCTTGCTTACCTACAGGACAAGTGCACCACATTCTTGATACACTCCTTTCCTTCAGTACTCACTTGCTCCCCCAACAAGTCCCGTTCATCCCACGAAATCCCTGTAATGCTATTTAAGCCCTAGTCTGAGAAAGATACTGAGGTGTCTACGTGAACCTTTTTATTTGCCAATGCTCATCCATGTGTTTACAGACACATTCACCCTATTATTTGCTTTCTCACCCCTTTTCTGACCTCACCACCTCAATTTTTCCTGCCATTTGTTGGCATTTCTTCTGTTCACCTGTGGATATGTGGCATCTCCTTACCTTTGGCATGACCAGATGCCTTTCCTTAGTAGAGGGATCCCAAACCTCCCCTCAGTGAGTGCACCCCATAATTATCAAGTGTCTCTGGTTCTGCTGGTCACCAACCCAATCTGTCTGCACCAGCCACCTCTCAGCTCATTTCACCCAGAGCTCCCAAACCTTTAGATTCTGCCTCTGTTTCCAGCACATGGGGTTTAATGGGCTTAAAGTCCCACCTGCACATGTCCAAGCAGAAGGGGAGAAGAGATATCCTTCAAATGCAAAGGATCTGGGAAATAAATAGAAGAGCTAAAACAAAAAATACTAAAGGTGAAAAAAGAACGGAAAAGGAGGAGTGCAGGAGATTGCACCAGCTTCAGAGATAACCCCGGGAAACTTTTTATCACAAAAAGCCCATTTTCAGTCACAGATGGGACTTTTTCCTCTTAATCATTTTCCCAACAGCAAACCATGAAGTCACAATAACCCAACTCACCAAAGGACAAAGCAATTGCAAGTCCTTTCTCTCCTGGGCAGTCACCAAATCAAACCTGCTAGGTACAGAGGGAATAAAAAAAAATACACCACAACAGGTCTCCCAAAGGGGAGACAGAATGAGGGTGAAGGATAGGAAGGAAAATTGGGAGAGAAGCTCTGCTCGACTTCAGGATGAACTTGTGCACAGAGCCCTTACTGACTAACCAGCCATGGCTGCCCCGGGAAGTTTGTGAAAAACCTTCCCATTTTTGTCATCACCAGAGGCTCCAGCCCTGATAAATAACAACTTGGAAGCTTTGTGAGCACTGTCATGCAACAGAAATCAAGGAAGGCAGTGGAGCCCTGAAGAGAAACCACAATAGTCAGTTTGCACATGCTGCTTGGGGTGTTCCTTGTCTCCAGTACAGGAAATGCCAGGGAACTCAGGAGGAGTTTTCACAAGGATTTCAAGGGAACAGGGTATTTGCTGGTTATTTTGAAACAGAGCTGCTTACACTGCCTGATATAGGAGAAAAACCTGAAAGAAGCCAGAGTAAAGGAAAAAAATATGCAAAATCCATGGTAGTTCATGGGAAGGCACCAGGACACAGAGCTAGAAAGAATCAGTGCCTTGTCCACCAGCCCTAGGATAAAGCTTTTAAGCTGTCTGGAGCCTGCTTTCCTGCAGAGCTCCCTGCTCAGCTGCTCTGGGCGTGCTGCAGCAGCGTTATCCACACTGAGAAATGCCCGGGGCTCAGGGCTCCCCCCAGTCCATGGATGAGTGGCTGTGATTGCTCTTCAGGGATGGCAAGATAGAGACAAAGAACAAAAGCAAAGGCTGGGGGGGAAATGGTGCTGACCTGATGCTGGCTGCCAGAGGGAGACTGGGAGCAGGACTTTCCTTCCTAGTTAAGGGAAACCCCACAGAGTGCCAGCTGAACTTGCCTGTTGCTCTCTGCCACCTGCTTTGCACCAGCTTCCCAGCCTTGACTCTTCAGAGCCTCCAGGCATCAGCCAAAGCCCTTCTAGGCTCAGGGGAACCCAGAAGGGCAAATTGGATGCTGGGTTGGGTGCAGGGCTTGTGGGGTGAGATGCTGGGACCACAGCAGTGCCCAGAGGCACTGGGGTGTCTGCAGCAGTGGGACCAGCATCCTCACACCTCATCAGAGGAACCCCTCCTGTGATTACACAGCCTTGACGTGTGGCAGGAGAGTAGAAAACCCAAGTGTGTGAGGGCATCAGCACCAGGGTACTACCTCAGGACATTTCTGAAAAAGCTGGAGAGAGAAGCAAATAAAAAGGGAGATAAAATGCCCATTATGCAGAAGAAGAAATTATGTTCTTTTAGATTTTGTAGATGCCTGAGTGTTGGCATACACGGTTCAAGCTCCCTGAGAAACCATATCCTGTGGGAAACTCCTACAGGATGCAATAGCAATGCAGCTAATGGAGTTACCCTGAAACCTGCAGGATTTAATAGCTCAGGATGCTCTTCCCAGTAGTGGTTTTAACCATCCAGTGCAGGTTTTCTTATGGCAGGGAGAATTATTCTTGCCCTTTCGTGGAGTATGATCCACAAACCCCTGCAAGAAAGCCATTTTCTATTAAGCTCTATTGCTTTTCAGGGGGGTAAAAAAGGCCAGGAGACATCACTCAAGATAAATTTCCCAAAGTTGTGGTTTCTTCTTAATTCTTAGTTTAAATAAGGATTTGAGAGTTGGATTCCCCACTCTTGGCATCCATGCTCGCCTAGTTTGGAATAAAAATCAGGTATGTCACAGCCAAGGAGCAAGAGCTCATGGGTCTCACTGGAACCCAGCTTTGGGCTGAACCCAAATGTACAGTTTCCAGTCCAGGGTTTGCCAGACAAACTAACAGAGGGGTTTTCATGGCCATTGCTGAGGAGTCCAAGCAGTGAGAGATACAATCAATAAGAACTGGGCAAAACTTTACTGGTATCCATGAGAAAAATGGGAGTCAAACCAGCCCCTAGGACTAAAGGCTTGGAGGAGCAAGGGCAAAGAGGCTCTCTGATCCAGTGAGAAGTCCTGCAGAGAATGGGCTGCCTTTTCCAGGTCCTGCAGCATCACAAGTCCCCTCATGGGGGACAGTGTGATGGCACGTGGTGGGGGACACTAGGCTATTGAGTTTGACATCTCTGGCTTGGAGCTGCTCAGTGGGATTAAAGCTGAGCAGCCACCCCAGTCACGTCCAACCCTCCAAGGGATGCTCCTTGGCAGCCTCCTCACTTAGGAACAAAGAAGAGATGCTGCAGCAAGGTCCTGACACCCTCCCACCATCGTTGCAGCCCCAAGCAGTGCTGCCAGGGGTGCAGGGGCTGGGTCTGAGCCGAGTGGAGACACCACAGAGGCTGGTTTTGGTGCAGTCAATGCATCCTTGCTGCCCCTTGGCCACCCCTGCCCTTCAGGGAATGTGATTTTTCCCCACCTAGTGCAGAAGCAGGGATCCACAAGCACTGCAGAGCCCCTGGCACCACCTGCATGTACCCTATGCACAGCTGGGGAAGAGGGTGCCTTCTCCAAACGCTGCTGCTGAGCCCAGGACCGTGACATCATCCCCCATGGCAAACACCATGAGCTGTTTCACCTGGGCATCAGCCCAGTCTGAGTCAGCCTTCGGGCAAGCGGCAGCAGCTCTGACGTTGCACTGTCAGGGCTGGGGCTAAAAATAAAATTAGAAAGGAAAAAGGTATTCTTAGCCTCAGCTCTGTCCCAGAGCCCCCCAGGGGACACTGGCACTGAGGGGAGAGGAGATGGCAAAGCCCAGGAGGTTGGAAGCACAGCCCTAGGCTGAACATGCTGGGTGTGCAGCAGCAGCAGCAGCTGCCTCCCACAGCAGAGAGGGAGCTCCCAGTGGTGCCATCTCCCTCCCTCATGTTTAGGGAGGAAAGAAAAACGAAGCAAAGGAAGCATCCAAAAGGCCATGCCAAGCCCCAGGTAGCCAGTACATAAGGCTGTGACCGCCATGCTGTAAATCCTCACCCACATCCCTCAGCTTTTGTGCTGGTGCTGCCTCCTTGCAGGCTGGGTCACACTCTCCAGAACAGTGTATTTGGGTAATTTATTCTCCCCTGGCAAGCTCAGCTCACAGGCAGCATCTGGCTCTCTGCAAAGGTCACTCTGCTTTCTTAGCATCAGCCCTCCAGCCAGGTTTGGCAGCAGGACGCCAAGATCCACCAAAATTTGGCTTTGCAGTAATTTCTCCTCCCTCCCCTTAGTGTAAACCAAGGAAACCAAGTTATACTGAAACATGGCTTGAGAGATTTCCTTTAAAATAAATATTCAGGCTTCAGAGCTATTTTTCAACTAAAGCCTTGCAAAGTTGAACCATACATGAGTCTGTTTCGATACGCCTCAGTTTGCCTTCACCAACCAACACGTTACTCCAGCAGGCAGAGCTGGCCCAAAGCCAGGGGCTGGAGTGGTGCCCGCAGGATGCTGCACTGCCACTGACAGCACCCACTGGCAGGGCTCACAGACCTGCTGCTCAGAGCAGATTTGCTCCCTCAGTGTCTTCCCTTGTCCCAGGTCCCATTTTCCTGTGTGCCTGGCAATGTGTGATAGTCCCTTCCAGCAGCCACGCAGCCCCGGGAAGCAGGAACTTCCATGACTAATACACTTTAATGGCTATTTAAGATTTGATTTAAGCTCCTGCTGTCGTAGCAAATGAAAAAAATAATTTTTAACATGCCAAGGAAGGCTGACATGAAATGCAGGCAAGTTTCCACCACCTATCCCCTCCAACAAAACTCACTTAGAGTAGATATAAGGAAGACTTTTTTTACAATAAGGGTGATGAGGCACAGGCTGCTCAGAGAAGTTGTGGGTGCCCCATCCCTGGAAACACTCAAGCTCAGGCTGGATGGGGCTTGGAACAAGCTGGAGCTGTGTGAACACAGCAGAGCCACCACAAGTGTTGGGTGGATGCATCCCATTGGCATCAACACTTTTTACTTCAACATTTTGGGGTCCTCAAATTAGCAAAACCCCTTATTTTTAAACTTAGCTCAACGTGAATTTGCATTTTTCTATGGTGGAAAGTGCCTGGTGAGACCATGAGCATGTCTGCTACGGGATGGATGGGCCCACCACAGGTGCACCCATGGACATGGTCCAGGGATGAAGCCCTTCTAGGTAACAAGCCATCATCTCTCTCGTGTCTCCAAAGCCTTCATGCGTCTCACACAGCCATAAATCAATTTCCAGGCTTTTTCAGACTTGGATTCATACCACCAAAGCCTCAGGTCACACATACTCAAGGGCTCCATGGGAATTCAAAGGTCACTGAAGTGCTTTTTGAAAAATATTACTTAAGCTCCTTGGAAAGACAGGTGCTTCAGTGGGGGCTCTATCAGGTGTATGATCATGTACTGTGGTTTATGTGTAGTGAAAATGCAAAACATGATAGCCAGCAAGGAAAAGCAGTTTTGTTGAGCTGCTGACTGGGTTTTAAATCAGTAGAGGGAGAGGGAGCATGGAAGCTCAAGGGAAGCAGTTCCCTGTCTCAGTATCCAGGAGCTTCTCCCTGTCAAGATGCACTATTTCCAGCTGGAACAAGATCCCCCTTCCATCTCAAACAGCCACACTCATCATCTCCCAGGGCAATAATCCAGGCACAACACCCAGAAGAATCCCTAGGGCGTGAGGATTGTGTTTGCCTAATTTGCTCAGGGCAGAAGTTTCCAGTATCTCCAGTAATCCCAGCCGGGGACAGTCCTGTTGCCTCTCCTGAGTCTGGCAAACAAAAAGCATCTCACTGCACTCAATTGTTCCTCTAAATTTAGTTTAGGCCCTGTCAAACTCTGTATGCTCCAAAGCACCCCTGTCTGTGGGGGTAGGAAGGCTCTCAGGTCACCCAGGAGGGGCAGCAAAGCTGGTGACAGGCACTGGCGTGTTCAGAGCTGCAGGAACAGCTCAGAGGAGATAGAAGAGCAGCTCCAGGACAGAGCATCAGCTGGGCACACCATGAAGTCCTGGCACAAACCAAGCCCCCCTTGAAACCACTGATGGGGAAACATGGAGTGGGGACACAAGGGCTGAGATGAGACCTTCCCACCCTGCCTTGTCCCATCCATGCCTGACAGGCAGCTGCGAGGAGCTGGATGTTGGGTTTTAAATGTCATTCTTCTCAGAGTCTGAAGATTTAAAGACAATACTTGAATCTTCTCCAAACATGTGGCTTTTCTTGTGATTAATTGCTATGTCCTTCTACTATCCCAGCTTTACATAGGCCAAGGGGTCCACCACACATCAAAAAATGGAACACATATATATATCCTGATATGTGAGATACAGGAGAGGGCACAGCATCGTAGAAAATGAGACACAGCAGAAAATCAACATAAGCAGCACACCTGAACTCCAGAGCACTGGACCCAGGTCATGGAAGATTGATGCTTTTCCTCCTCCAAGACTCCCAGGAAGGCAGCAGGCCAGCAGCATACTAATGCACACCCTGGGACAAGACAGAAGGAGCACTACTGAGCATTCCTTCTGCTCAGTATCAAAGGCAGCTTCCCATGGGCACCACACCAAACTTGGGATGTTTCTCTCAAAAACACAGAAATACCCAGCTCCTTTTCTTCTTCTTACCCACATCTCCTGCTTGTCCAGAGCACCAAAAAATCCCCAACCCCTGCCTTTACCACAGATTCTCTGATTTTAAGTGCTCGCTTGTGAACTGTCTAACCCCAACACTTACAGTACTAGTGGGAGAACTAAAGAGAGCAAAACAAAGCTCTTGCTTAAGAAACATGGCAAAGCAGTGGGCTGGCTTCCAAGCTCCCGAGCCCCACACCGGCTCCAGACTCAACGAAATTATGTTACACATTTATATCCACTCCTTAATGAGGTACTTGCCCATTATGGGGCAATAAAACCCCAACCTGACTCAGATCTTCAGCTCGTGCAAGCCCACATTGACTAGAGCTATTTTCCCTTCCCAAGGATCTTGTTTATCTTTGCAGTAAAAGCACTGAGGCTATTTCCAGTTCTTCCACAGGCATGTAAAATGGGGAGAGATATGGGTTTTCCCACTTACCTTCATTTAATATGGTAGCCCAGGTTTTCCACTGAAGTCCAACAGAAGCAAATCTATTTTTAACCAAATCACTCCAGTCGAAGCCTTCAAGGCCTGCTGTAAAAATGAGTAAGTAGTATTATCTCTGGCATGCCTTGATTAAAGCCATTTTACATTCCTCCAGTGGCACTGGCAGGTCCGTGCAGGCGCCCAGCCAGCTCCTCCACCCCAGATGTGCCCATGGAGGCTATCCCAGCTGGCAGGAAGGCACAACCTAAGGGTCTCCAAGGTTCAGGGGTGGTCACAGTCCTCCTCTCTCCTCCCCTATCCCCCCTTGCCCTTCTTCAGGAGCCCAAAAATGAGAGAGGCAGGAAGGTACTTCTCCCATTTTTTAGCTTCCTAAAGAAACCCACTTTCAAGCCCCCATTTTCCCATCTCGGTGTCTTGAGAGGTCAGAAGAGGTTGGGCTGCCCCATGGTGATGGCTCTTAGGGTCAAAGGGATGGAAAAGTGGAGATGGAAAGCAATGTGAACACTTCAGGCTGTCGTAACATGGGATTGCAAAGGATAATCCTTGCTCTAGCACTTGCAGGGATAACCAGGGGTGATTTAGCTGGTCAGCTCCAAGGTCCCATCTTTCCTGTGGGAGCCCACCCGTGGGCAATGCCACGTGCTCTTTGGGAAGCATGCTTGAAGCCAAAAAAATGAGATTTTAGGGGAGGGATGAGGGACTTGGTCCCAGAATGGGGAAGGCACATCTCCAGCATTGGGCTGGACCAGTCTGGTGTGCAGGCCAGGGAGCAGCATCCTGGTGTGGGGAATGCTGGCACCCATGTGCAGACCCGGGCCTATATGTCTCCTCTCATCCATATGCCCATGGCATGTGTTTACCTCAGGGGATTTCCTAAACCCTGCACTGCCAGTGCCTCTCTTTCCTCCTGCCGTGCCTGGGAACGCCGCCTCCTCTCCATACACACACGGGTGGCTCATCAGCAGTGAGAAAAGCCCCAGATTAACCTATCTGACACAGCAGAGCCTGTCTCACCGCCTGGAAGGAGGAATACATCCACGAGGTGTCAAACCCAGCCCGGCTGCCTGGCTTGGAAAAAAGCAGTTATTACTGCAAACTCTATATACATTATTTATCAAATGAAGTCTCTGCAGCAGGACTACAATTCCTTTCTCTGTTCTGGCTTGCTCCTGCTCTCTTTGGCTGTCTTTTTGATGGGAGATGATAGAAAATCTTTGCAGGCTCCTTGTGGTCACTGACCCAAGGTTGTTCCCCTCTTGAGGAGCTCCTGCAGGTCCCCAAAAAGGGACCTGGGACAAGCTTAGCCCAAGGAAAATCACCCTCCAGCAACAGCAAGCTCCACTGTGGCAGCTTTGCTCCAGCCTCAGATCTGTTCCACAAGTATCTGCTGCTGCTCTGAACATTCCAGGGACACTACAATGGGAAGGCAAGTAAAAAATACCAATTATTGGAGGGTTCAAACAGCGCAAACATTGCTGCTACCTGCCAGGTTGCATGTGCCTGTAAATCAGCCGTAACGTGCTGTTTAGTTTGAGCAATATATTAAAATGGAAGGAAAATCTACATTTTTTTCCAGTTTGGGGGTTATAAAGCAGGTGGGGGAAAGTCACAGCATGCACAACCCTGAACACATCAGCTCTGCTTCATCTCTGTGGTGTAAAATTACACATCTGGGGAAAAATTAATATGAAAACTCACCAGATGAATGTTTCTTTTCCATGCCCCTAACTTTGTGTCACGGTAGAAATGACTCGGCAAACCAAAAAGCAAGTTAAAAACACTGTGCTCATCTGACTTCAGCAGGTGGTTTTGCTTTTACAGAAAACAAACTGAGTTCCTGGATGCTTCTGCTCAAGGTTCCCAGGGAAAAATGCTGCAATATACTAATCCTGGTTGAGAAAAAGCCAGGATAATAGCAGGGATTTTCCTCTGCTGGTCCACGGCACTGTTATCCATTCAGAGGTGGTCAGGGTGGTTACAGGGGTGACAGAGGTTAACGCACATCCAGTTTCTTCAGTGTGACTTTGCAGTTCATCGCGCACTCCCTCACCTTCCTCAGGCCATATGCTCGAGGTGTGCTGGGGCTGACGGGTGGCAGCGTGTCGGGGACAGAACATCCCAAGCCGGGTTGGTTGCATCCTCTTCGGCAAAGCCCCGAGGAGGTCTGGGTTGACTCGCAGGCTCTAATGCAACATGACAGCCAAGCACAGCCAAACAAGCATGAGGACTTGCTGTCAGCACCCGGGCTGAGGGCAGGGAGCAAACGGGGCAAAAGGCCTCGAGCCCCTGGCTGAGGGTGATCCCAATCCTGGGATCCTGGTTATGGGCTGTGAGCTCACAGTGTAACTGAGGTGGGATGAATGAACCGTGGAGGCCCTCACACCTGGTTTTCTCCACCCAGGAGGATGGGTGGATATGACACTGGCTGGTCCTGCCTTATCCTGCCATCCACAAGTGTCTGCCTGTGATTAGACAGACAGACAGGCAGAGGGATGGTGCTGAGGGGGGAATGGGAAGGAGTGACAAAGCTGTGGCTGTTGGAGAGGGAGAAGAAGGGAATTCTGTCCATCCTGGGCAGCAGCACTGCTGCAGTACTGTTAGCAGAGTCCACACTATGCAGGTCCTACATTACTCTCCAAAATTAATTACCAGTGCCCCTGCTGAAGATAAAACTGAAATCGTATTTATTTTTGTGCTTACATTCTAGTTGCCATGTAATTAAGTGCTACCACATAATTAAAGAGGATTTAGAAGGTATTTATGCCCTGCAATGCTCCATAATTACAGTTAATTTCTCCTTTACAGCTCCCGAGCATCTCAGGTGGAGCTCTGGGAGCCACCGGGGCAGGGAGAATGGCCGTCACGGGCTTGGAAACACAGTGCAGAGCTTTAGCACTGAAGGGCAGCATCTTGGAAAGGTCTGGCCCCATCCCAAAATCTTTCTTTAGCAATTTAATCCCTCCCCAGGCACAGGGGAGGAGCGATGCCTCCAGGAGCATAGTTATGGGCAAATGGGATTGCTGGTGAGAGCAGCAGCAGGAGCTCACCCAGCCTCTGCCCCCAGCTCCCCCTGGTAAAACTGCTTTGACTCCAAGACACACCATGTAAGGATGAAATAAACCCTTCTCCAACATATAAGCCTGCTGAGGGGGGATTTATTTCATAGCTAAGTGTGAATAAATATGTGGTGTGAAGTGCAGGACATGATGACTTTTCACAGGCAGGGAGTCCCAAAGGACAGGGCTGTCCTGGCAGCAGGGCAGCCAAGGCCATCCCCGGCAGACATCAAATCTTAGTGCTCAAGGGGCCAGGCTGCCAAACAGTCAACTGCCACAACTCAGATCACATGAGGTAGCATGGAAGAGCTCAGTTTCAGCAGCCAGCAAGTCCCATTAGGAGCTGGGAGTTCAGGCACTGCCAGACCAGAGTGCCACATATGGACCCAGAAGGGACCGGGCCACCCTCCTCCAGGACACTGGACACTGTGGGCCTTCACACTGGCATTGGAGGATGGAGCAGAGTGTCTGAACACGAGCCATGATGTGCTGCACCATGGGCCTGCAGCCTGTGCTGCATCCCAGCATTGCCCCCGGAGCACTGGGGCCAGTCACAGCAAAGAGGTACAGGCAGCTGCCACGCCACTGCCCAAGCCCTCTGCTCATGGCTGTCATTGTGAAATCAGGTGTCCACCTTGGCCTTCAGTGCAAAATTAGGTGCCCACCTTTGCAAACCAATCATGTGAGTGAATTTTGCACTAACAAAGTGGGTTTTTGTGAGGTGCAGTTGAGCACAGTTGCTTTGAAGGGGGAGCTGATAAAGTACCTGTAAACATATATAAATGCAGATAGTTTGTTCAGTAAAATGATTGGATGGGCTCAGATTGGAGCTGGCACCCTTGCTAATAGGAGACTTAACCCAGTGATTCCCAGACTTCGCAGGGGAGGGGGTGGGAGGCAGCAGTTGAATGAGGTGACATGAAACCAGACAGCCAGGTCCAGGTTTTACCTGTTAATGGGTAAATTAAAGGATATTCCCCCAAAATTTTTGTGCTAAGCTACTTCCTGCTTTCCTGTGGGAGTTTATAGAGGCTATTGATGTATTTTGTGGCAATGCAATCAAAGCATATGTAATGAAAGCAAGACAGAACGTAGGCTGCAACGACAGAGGCGTGCGTGAATTATTAAGCTGGCAGCATTCGCAGTCGGTTGGGGGAACTATAGATTTCTTCCTCCACATATAGTTAGGGAACACTGGTAAAAGCATCAGAGTATTTCACCCTTAAACATGTAATTAGTCAGCAGGGTGAGAATCATTCCCTCTCCGAGGGCTGCTTGGTGACAGCATGGAATGACTCAGTGGTGTTTCTCCAGAGTGGTGCAGGTATCCCTGTTGGTCCTCAGCTCTGGCCCCAGGAGTGCACAGGGTCAGGCCATCAAGTGACCAGTGTTATGTGGGATGCTTTGCTCCCCTAACCTATCCACCTCCTTTAACCCTCAAAAATCCTGCAACAGACTGTTTAAAACAGTGGTAAGGACTGCAATTAAGCGTGGCGTTGCAGAAGGGGGTGATCAAGGAAGGGCTCCATTTGCTTGCACGTAGCAAGGACCTTCATCCTGCCACGAAGTCCAGGGAACTAATGCAATTAAAACCCTTTTAAATAGATAAATTACACATCAGTATATTAGTAATAACTGGGAGCCAGTGCTGTTTCCCCCCAGAAAGATGCAGAAGGGAGTGGGTCTGCAGGCCTCGCTGCATCTCTGCATCTGCTCAGGAGGGTCCTGCTGGAGCAGACCAGTCTCGTGACACCCAATTTGCAGCCGTTTCAAGCTGCTGAGGAGCTGACCCAATTATTTCCGCTATTTCTCTGTTAGCAGCTGATGCAACGCAAATTCTTTCCAGTGAGATGGGAAAATCACAAGAGTTTCTCACTGAATCACAAAGCAAAGCAAAAGCAAGGAATGCACCACAGAATCCTAGAATCATTCAGGCTGGAAAGGACCTCTAACACTGAGGTCTAACCATTCCCCCAGCACTGCCAAGCTCACATTAAACCACGTCCCCAAGAATCACATCTACATGTGTTTCTAAATCCTGCCAGTGCTTGACAACATGTTCTTCCCCATGGACACATCCTCACCTGCTGTGGCTGGAGGACTGTGGCAGCCAGGAGCCATTTCAGCACAGATCCAATAAGGATGCTGAGGGATGGGAGCCATGAGTTCCCCTAAACCAGCGAGTACTGCAGCCTCCTTTTGGAGATCCTAATAAACCCCAGAATTTGGCTTCAGAGCTTGCAATGCAAGCCACTTCAGCTTCCCAGCTGTGTGATCACCTTGGAATGGAAAGAGCATGGCTGGGAAGGCAACCAGGGACACCACGGAGCCAAATTTCCTTCTCTCTGGGCCCAGGAGGA
Source organism: Margarornis squamiger (assembly GCA_035222235.1). Taxonomy (NCBI): domain Eukaryota; kingdom Metazoa; phylum Chordata; class Aves; order Passeriformes; family Furnariidae; genus Margarornis; species Margarornis squamiger. The sequence goes on along the minus strand of JAWWTY010000005.1, from coordinate 26,614,464 downwards.
AAGCGGCATGGGCTGCACCTCACTGTAACATGGAGCAGGCACCATCTGCACTGAGCGCTTGGGTATCTCCAGGGTGGCTTTGGAAGCCTTGAAAACCATCCATTGGGTGTTTGTTTTGGGGTTTTTTGGCTTATGGAAAAATTCCAACACACTTTTCAACACAGAAGTACATGGAGGGTTCCCACACCACCATATCCTGGGCTCCCTCCCACCATCAGCAGCAGCAGGAGCAAATCCATCTCAGAGGTGTGGCTCTGCCAGCTCCAATCAGCCAGCCCGGGCACGGCTCGGGGACTGCAAATACCTGCCTGCTCCTGCCTCGCTGAGGAATTGGGCAGCAAACTCCACTTCTTGATGGTTTGTTGATCAGCATCAAGGAGGAGAGCCAGGCTGAACTCCAAATAGATCTGATTGTCCAGTTTGTCTTCTGCACCAAAAAGCAGGGCTTGGGGTTTATCTGGTGTTCTGGAAAAGGGAATGCAATAAATGCATATAAATATGTATATACACATACAGCTCTATGTGCGCTGGGTAGATTAAAAGTTTCTCACCCAAAACAAAATGTTCACTTTATTTCCACATCTTTAGTGACTTCAAAAAGATTTTAACACACAGTATCTGGATGAAGAAACAAATGTTTTCATTTTTCAAGCATCTTCACAGGCAGAATTGGGATTTTTACTTTTTTTTTTTTTTAACCAAAGCAATTGACCAAAACTGCCATAAAAATAGAAACATTGTCAGACCATCCAAATATTAACCACTGGCACCATCCCACTGTGCAGATCTGACATCTCTGCACCCATCTCTCACAGCAGCCCCTGGGGCACAGTTTGCATTTGCTAGGTAATATTGCTAGGTAATAAAAAAGGGGCTGCAGTGCTTCTAGGGGACACAGTGCTGCATTTTGGGGGGATTCTGCCCCCACCCCCAGACTGCTGCCACCCCATTAAAGATGTTCTCAGCACAGCTGCTCCAAGCATCACCACACACAGGTCTCCTTTTGCATTCCCAGCACTAAGCTGCTCACACAGATACAGCCCATCAGCAAAATGTAAAAATAGCTGAAAATATATAATTAGGGTGGATGCACTGTGGACTTAATAGGGTTTTTCTATTTCTTCTTTCGCTGGCCCATTAGACACAAATCCTGCATGGAGAGAGGCCACTGGGGAGGGAAAGGGAGTGCTTTGCTGTGGCATATGTTTGGCAAAACCGTCAAATATTTTCCTCAGTTTTATATTGTCTGTATTTTTTATTGAGCACCACACAGAAATTGCAGCAGATTGATTCTTTCACAGCTCCCTAAAGTTGAAATGCTTTGGAGCCGAGAGCTCGATGCCTGCCAAACTTCATAATTAACTGTAATAACTCTTTAATTTGAACTTTAATTCAAACACCCATGTTTCTGGGGACTGTAGGGGAAAAAAATAAAGCAAAGCAAACCAAGGGTAACCAGTTTGGTAAAATAAAGAAGCAGCCAGAAGCCTGTGCTGTGCCAGAGGCAACTGGAGGTCAACCATCCTGTCCTGGGTATGGAGAGGCCATCCTGGGATAGAGAGCCATCACCCCAACCTGGTGGAAAGTGAAGGAGAAGGACACTGACATGGGACACCAGGAAAGCTACGGGCTCAAAGCTGCCTTTGGTGCCCTGGATGGGTTTTCCAAGGCCATCTCCAGGGATGGAGGGAACAAAGCCACCAGGAACAGCACCAGCTTGGAGTTTTATCTGAATTTAAGGACAGTGAAGGTGGAATTAAAAAAAAATACTAAAAGCATCCCAGATAAATTCGCCTTAATGCAACTAGTTTTACACATGAAATGACCACAGAATTGGCTCCTTTTCCTCATGCAAGGAGGGAGAAAAAATATATAACCCTGGATCTATTCACTCAGTCAAGCGTTTCTAATGGTCCTGTCAGTGCAGCGTGAGCCAGACTGGGAAGCACCAGGAGCATGTGAAAATGGAGAACCCAAAAGAGGACTGTTCATGCAACTTCTCCTCCCAGGTACACAAGCCTCAAGCTGTCAGGCTGTGCACACAGCTCTGGAGCTCTGCCAGCCAAATCCCTGCACTAACCCACCTTGGCTGAGCTTCTAGCATGATGGGTCCTTTAGGGAAAAGCAAGTCCCTGACAGGAGGAGCAGGAGACAGAGCGGGACCGGATAGGGAGTGGAGATGACAGACCCTGGGAATGCATCCACAGATTCGGCAAGGCTTCCGAGCTGGCAGCCCAAGCATCCAGGAAGAAACTGAGGATTAATGGGGATGTGTGGCTCAAATGGTCTGCTCCAGGTTGGACCAAGGAGCATCCACGTGGATTCAGCTGGTTTGAGCCAGGGTCAGCCTGAACAGTGGTGACTTTTCACCATTTCACAACAAAGAGCCTGACCAGTGGCACTAAGCCTGATCCAGCACCCAATCAATGCAGGATTACTCTTTTTCTCTTTTTTAACTTCTCTGATTCTGCTTCTAACAATCAAAAAGAGAAATCTCCCTAGCACTGTCCCACAGGGATGCCACCTTTCCCACTGCATCACGCCCTGCCCGAGGGGCTGATGGGGCATGTTGGGACCTGCCTCTCAGAGCTGAGAGCTGGGCAGCTGTGATGGATGTGCCGATAAGGAGATCCAGATCAATGACCCTGGCAGTTCCTACCAGCAAATGAATGACTTTTGGTCCCTGGGTTACAGAGTCGTTAACTACCCAACCTGCTCGCTGTCACTAACCAGCAATCTCCACCGTGTATCTGCTCACTCTACTTTATTTACTGACCCAACTCCCACTGCCTCCTTCCTGCACCCACACAGAACCCTTCTCTCCTCATTCCAGCTGTGCTCACAAACAGGCTCTGGTGTCTCTGTCGAGCCAGGCTGGATCCGAAGAGCAGGACGAGGAAGGGTTTCATTTCCCCATGTCTAAGCTGTGCCTGTAATCCTGCAAGGAGGCTTGCTCTGAAGCTCTGACCTGGCTCACGGCCACAATTACTTCCACTCCGAGCACACACAAAGAGCCGAGTGAGAGGCCAAGGAGTGGGCACTCAGCGTCAAACACCGACAAGTCAAAGGCAGCCGGCACTAATTAGTTCCTGTGCCATTCCCTGTCACAGCCACCCCATTACGCAGCAACAAGAAGTGTCTCTGTGGGTCACCAGGGCCACCCAGAAGCCAGTAGAGAGCTCAGAAGGCAGAGGAGGATTTGAGGGAGTCAGAGTCTAAGAGAGCAGCCCCAAATTGCCACTTATGGAGCATTGATCCCACCCCTCTCACTCCTTCCCACTGTCATCACCTGTGCTCCCCTTCTTGCTGTCTTCTACCAGAGTCACTGCACTGCCGAGTTATTTCCATTTTCCTTGCTTTTCCTAAAACTAGGGGAAAAAAGAGAGCCTACCAAAGGAGTCCCAAGTGCCTGATCCTGAGAAGCAGGTATTAAGCCAGAAGCCAAGAAGAAAATTGCAGCACAAACACTGCAGTAATATGGGATGGTAACCCTGCAAATGCTGTGAGGTGGCTGAAGAGAGATATTTTCTGGAGTAGCGTGGTGTTGTAGTAGAGAAACCAGCAAACAAGTATTTTCATTCAGCAGCAGAGGAAGGGAGAAGGCAGGGCTGTTCCCTGGGGAGCCAGAGAGGAACTACAGAGCAGGAGAACCATTAGAAGTAAGGGATGACAATTGCTCAAGATTATGACACTGGAAGATAACAGCAAAGTCAGACGTGGTGAGCAGCCCTGAGCAGAGTATTTGATGCTTTGTTAGTACTTAACTGTTTCCTAAATAAAAAAAATAATAGCAACAAGAATCTGTCTTTGTCACTGTTCAAGGGTATGACAGGGTCTCCCCAGCAGCCATGGATTCTGTTCAGGGTTGATTTAGGCTCCACAAAGCCAGCAGGACTGCATGGGGGTCAAGTCAGCCCTACATCTGTCTGCACAACTGCCCAGAAGGACTGGCCTCTCTAAGGTGAGCATAGTTTCAGGCTAACACCAATCATGCTCTTTTTCTTGTGTCCCCAGGTCCTCCCCGCTCTTGGCTGACCAAGGCTGGCTTAGAAGGCTCTTCTCTCTCCCAGGAAAATGGGGACTGACAGTGAAAACCCAGTCCTGAGGAATGTACTCATCAGCTTCAATTTGCTTCTGCTGGGTGCTGTCCTCAAGCCCTTTGAGTGCCGGCTGGAGGCGACAACAGAGCCAGCCGAGAGGACAGCGGTGGAGGAGGTGGGTGGCCTTGCCAACTGCAGCCCCCCCATCAAAGAGCAGCCCATGGTCTTCCACCACATCTACAACATCAACATCCCACTGGACAGCTGCTGCTCATCCATGTTCAAGTCTTCGGCTGAGGAGGTGAGTTCAGAAGACGACCGGCTGGCGGAGTACACGGAGCAGACCTCCGACAGCGAGAGCCAGGTCACCTTCACCCACAGGATAAACATGCCCAAGCAGGCCTGCAAGTGCTCCACCTCCCTCCCGTCCCTGCAGGAGCTGCTGAGCAGGATTGAGATGCTGGAGAGGGAGGTCTCCATCCTCCGGGACCAATGCACCTCCAATTGCTGCCAAGAAAATGCAGCCACAGGTAGTAATGCCATGCTGTTCGCTCTTGCTGGGGACTGAGGGCTCGAGCGAAAGGCAGGAGACATAAATAGAAAACTTGGTGATGCCACTCACAGTGGTGACAGAGGAAAACCTATGTTCACCCTATGATGGGGCTCTGCTTTAGTGGAAAAGTTTGGCTTAGGTCCTCCAGGGCAGGAAAACCCCCAGGAGGGATTTGGTCTCTTGAGTCTGGGTGGCCTGTTCGCTGCCATAACAGCCAAAGCTAAAGTTCCATGATGGATAAAACTACAGCTGGTGAGGAGTGAGCAGGGGATTTCCCAACCCTGCAGTCCTTCCAGTGCTGTTAGACATCAGCCACTGCTCGTGGGACAGGGAGCAGAGACATAGCTGCTGCTCTCCTAAGCTGTCCCTGGGCTGAAGGCAGCACTGTGGGAGCTGGCAATAAACCCCTTCAATCTTCTCTCTAGGAGGAGTGATTGCATCTGGAAAGTTGAGCTTAAAAAAACAGGGGAATAAAAACCACAGGGAATAGCTTCTGTTACCACAAAAGATGCAAACAAAACCTATAAAAAAGGCACAAAACCATCAACAGGATATTTCATCTGAATAAAAATACGTGCTTTTGTAAAGCTCTCCAAGAGCCCCCAGAAGGGCCAAAGACAGCCCCTTGTTTCACCTAAGCTGTCCCTCAGAGCCAGGGAAGCAGCTGAAATGAGATGGGTTAGGAAAGGTTTAGACTAGAAGCTGCATTTCCATGGCACAGAAACCAGCATACTGATAGTTTTCCTCATGTCTTGAGCAAGAGGGGCTGTCCCCAAGGGCATCCATCCCAAAAGCAGCACAGCCCTGCTCATGGCTCTGAGGCACCAGGGCTCCTTGCAGGGAAGAAAGCACCAAACAAGGAGAAACACACAGGGGAAAACGTCACACCAAGAACAACAGGGAGGAAGAGAAATTTAAATTAACCCTTTCTCCCCCCAGTGCCCACTGTTCTTTTTTAAGCTTTGCAGCTATTAGTGTGACTTTTCTGGTGACACCCCAATTCCTCTATGTGTAGAACACATGAAGATGAAATGGGTGCAACCCACACTCAGGTTAACAGAGTTGGACCAAGGGGGTGTGGGTCAAGGGGGTGTGGGTCAAGGAGGGAAAAACCAGGATGGACATGCAGCAGGGTGGCTGGGGCTGGAATCTCCAGTGCAGTCAGTGGAAGTCAATGCATTCCCAGCCCACATTCCCCCCTCAATGTGAAAGTCATCAGCTGCTTTAACAATTAAGACAAAACACTGGTGTGTGTGCAAAGCAAGGGTTAAAATCACGTAAGAAATGCTATGGGAAAAACCTGTTTTAAAGGAATTGGTTTGAAACTCTGATGGGCCTATTTGGGTTACTTGCAACACAGGCAGGCAGTCCCATTAAACATTCATCGCTTGGTGGAGTCTCCGCTCCCATCGCAGATGTGCCAAGCTAAAACTGGAGTAATTTCATTTATTTTTACCAGAGCTGCTTTCAATTCACTGCACTGCAAAGGAGATCAGGATCCCTACCCCACTGCCTGAGGCATTTCCCTGAGGAAAGCCTCTTTCCTCCAGCGCACTAACTTACAAGCATCCTCTCTCCTTTTTGATAACTTAACTAGAGGCTGAAATCTGAAGAGATCCTGATTGGCATTCCCAGTATTTGCACTTTGGATGGGAATTCTCCTGCAAAGTAACCCAAAGGGTTCTGTCTGGCACAGCATGTAACTGAGCCCCTTATAAATGTGCATTTGCTCATCCCCTATAGGAAGAGCTGCTCAGATAGGTCGGCTGGGATGGAAAAGTTACCTGGGGGACAAAGAGTCCTGGGGCTTGGGGGTCTTCATGGTGCAGAGGTTTTCCAAGGTTGGAGGAAGCACAGAAGGGTTTCTGTTCTTCCTCAGTTCACACAAGGAAGAAAAGCAGTAAAAATCAGCAAGCAAAAATTAGGCTGCCTGGGATAAACCCTAAGATGAAAAATGGGTCCATATTTTGAGGCAAAATGGGAGCATTGGCAGTGTCAGTGGCTGGTGCCTTCGTCCCCATAAGCATCCTTTACAAGGCTGTCAGGCAAAGAAGGGGGCATTAGAGGTGGTGTCCTTGTGCTTTCCCTGCCTTCCCACAACCTCAGCAGCACAAACCCCTGAGACCTTGTGCAAAGCCAACAGCTCTGTCTTAATCACACTCACCAAGATAGGGACGAAGACCATGTCTCGGGGTACATATCTGCTTCTCAGAGGAGAGAGAGTGAGCAGACCACAGTCTCTCACCTGTAAAAAGTTGAAGATAAGACCAGAGAAGCCATGGCTGGTGCAGAGAGTTTGGTCAGGGAAGGCTTTTTTCCAGTAAGAGGGCTAGGGTTGTTCCTATCAGCTGAGCTCTGAGCTGAAGAGAAACCAAAGGGAGCACTCGCACCCCAACAAGGTTGATGGTACCCCCAGTTACGGGAAGCCACTCCTCCCTAAAGCAAGATAAACCCCTGGAGATCCACCCAAAACCCCACCACGACCCTGTGTCACCAATTCTTCCCCTTTCAGTCCTACAGCCACTAGTTCTCAGACCTGGGCCTTCTCAAACAGAGGGAGAACCTTCTTCTCCTGCTTTCCCCACACCTCCCGTCCCCAGCCCATCAAAGGGCTGACCCGAGACCAACACTGACCGTTTCCACCTCCCCTCCCGCGGTGGGCTCTGACCCTCGGTCCTGCATCCTTGCAGGGCAGCTGGATTACATCCCGCAGTGCAGCGGCCACGGGAACTTCAGCCTGGAGTCGTGCAGCTGCGTGTGCATGGAGGGCTGGGCGGGCAGCAACTGCTCGGAGCCGCGCTGCCCGCGGGGCTGCTCCAGCCGCGGCGTGTGCCTGGAAGGCCAGTGCATCTGCGACAGCGACTACGGGGGCGAGGACTGCTCCCAGCTCCGCTGCCCCGCCGGCTGCGGCTCCCGCGGGCTCTGCGTGGACGGCGAGTGTGTCTGCGAGGAGGGTTTCACCGGCGAGGATTGCTCGCAGCTGCGCTGCCCCCGCGACTGCTCGGGCAGGGGCTCCTGCGCCAACGGGACCTGCGTGTGCCAGGAGGGCTTCGCCGGCGAGGACTGCGGGGGGCTGCACTGCCCCAGCGCCTGCAGCGGCCGCGGGCTCTGCAGGGACGGGCTCTGCGTCTGCGAGGAAGGCTACCACGGCCAGGACTGCTCAGCAGGTAGCGGGGGCATGCGTGGGGAGAGCCAGGGCGCCAGGGCATAAATCAGCAAGGGTTTCGAGGTGCTCGGAGTCCCATAGGAGCGCCGTGAAGCTTGGGAGAAACCCATACCCGGCAGAGCACAGCACGTAGGACACGCTCAGGCCCCACAGTTCACTGCCTCCCTGCTGTCACTGTCCCCTGGCAAAAGTTGGGGAGGCGAGCAAAAAGCCAGTGAGGTTCACCCCAACACGGGGCTAAACCCCTGGTGCTCCAGTAGCTGCAGGCAGGTTCTCCTGAGCCTTCACCTCGCTGTGGCTGTAAATACACCCCCAGACAGCAGGTAACCCCAGCCCAAGGCGTGTCCCACCAGCAGACCCACACGCCCCCCTACACAGCCGTGTGGAGGGATAAGCCTCGCACCCCCTGACGCTCTCCTTACCTCTGCCCTTCCCACCAGTGGCTCCTCCTGAAAACCTGCGAGTGACAGGGATCAGTGACAGCTCCATCGAGCTGGCGTGGGACAGCCCCGGGGCAGCCACCGAGTACGTCGTGTCGTACCAGCCGGCCGTGCCAGGGGGCACCCAGCTCCAGCAGCGGGTGCCGGGGGACTGGAGCAGCATCACCATCGCAGATCTGGAGCCAGGTGTTGCCTACAACGTCAGCATCTACGCAGTCATCGCCGATGTCTTGAGCATCCCTGTTACCTCCAAGGTGATGACCAGTAAGTATCCTCCTGTGCTTGTCACTTGGTACCCGTGCATCCAGAGGGGGTGCTCAAGCTGCCTCTAATTTTCCATAAGAACTTCCTAGCAGCAGAAACTTGAGTCTTAAAAAAAAACAACAGAAAAAAGAAGACAATTTTTATCCTCATTTATAGATTTATAGCTGTATGGCGTTATAGGAAAGGGGGAAATGTGTCCACCCTCTTCAGGAAGAGTCTGGATGAAAACATGAATATGTAAAAAGAAAAAAACAATTTCAGTGCTTGATTGAAGCCCCCAGAATATGGCCCAAAACATTACACCTTTTTCCTCACAGAAAATATTGCAAATAACACAGAAGTCAGGTTCTCCTCCCGCTCCTGGATGGGTTCCCCATGATGAATTCCTGTGCCATGGGTGATAATGCAGCAAGAGGGGATGCTGCTGTCCATCAGGAGATACATAGACCTGACCAGGACTGCAATGCACAGAGGAAATCAGGAGTATCAAGCCATAAGGGCAACCTCCAGAAAGGATCTCTGGAAACTAAGGATACAGAGGGCAGGGGGAAAACAGAAACTATCCAGGCACCCCTTTGCAACCCTGTTGTCCACTCTATTCAGGCAGTAGTGCAATGGAATGCTTCCATGTCCAGCAGCCCAGGAATTTCCCTCTCCTCCCTCCAACCCACCTGGAGGCAGGACAAAGGAACTTTGCTAACAGCTACCAAAAGGTTCCCCATTTTCATTGCCCTGATAACCAAATAGCCACAGGGAGCAGGGTGGGCACTGGCAGCACCCCCATACCAGTCCCACTCTGCTCACATCCCTACCCCTGGTCCCTTCCAGACCTTGCCACACCGCAGGGGCTGAAGTTCAAGACCATCACAGAGACAACTGCGGAGGTGCAGTGGGAGCCCTTCTCCTTCCCCTTCGACGGCTGGGAGATCAGCTTCATTCCCAAGGTACTGCTGCCACACCCGTGGCATCGCGGGGTACACCAGCCACCCACCCTGAAGGCACCAAGCGAGCGGATCCTAAATGCCAGTTCCCAGAATACCCAGCCTGTATTTGCCATCTGTGTGCTGCACATCAGACACCCCAAACACTGCCACCTGCGTTTCCTCTGTAGTTTTGACTCAAAGAAATTCCCCCCCACAAAATCCAGAGACAAGCTTTAGAGAAGGAAACCTTCCAGCCTTGCTGCCTCTTGCTGTCAGCCCCTGTTTTTCCCTTCTATCTCTTTTGCCATGACCCTTCCTCCTCCTCCTCCTCCTCTTCCTCTCGCCTGCTCTCTATGCTAACCTCCCCAGTGCAGCCTGGATCAAACCGAGCAGCTGCCGGCTCTCAGACAACAACCTTCAACATCCCCGAGTCACACGAACAGCTAATTCCTGCCATGGAATTTTAATCGCAGTGATGAACAGGTAGAAATTGTGCCAGAAAAGATGAAAGGAGAAAAACGTTGCCCTAAATATCGTGTATTTTCTGTGCGTGGCAACAAAAATTGTGCATCAAGTATTTCATCTATATTCATAATTTCTACACCATTTAGCCATAAGTATAGCTTCAATTGTATATGGAGCCTCTTTTCAAGAGCATTCAAGCCCCAGCAGTAAAAGAAATGCTGATTAAGGGCTCAATTATGACATTTTCACTTGTACAAAACCCTCACTGGAATCAAAGGCAGCTCTGGGCAGTGGAGAACTACAGAACTTGGCCCCAAAGTTTTAAATGCTCTTAACTAGAAAGTATCATTACACAGCACAAAGCAAGGGCCCAATTGCTTTAAATAACTCAATTCCCTCATTTCCAAAGAGGCTGGAAGGTTGCAGTGTTGCAGCGTTGGCTACGTGCACATGCAAATTTTGTTGGAAGTTGAAGTTCAGGTAGTGCAGGTATAAACTCGAGCATAATTTTCATTCACCATCAGGATAAAAGCTCAGAGAAGAGCTTTTGGTGGGGAAAAATAGCTCTCTTTCAAACATCTCTCTGATAGTCAGGAATTAAGCTCAACAGCATCCCCCTGAAGCAGATAAATGAGGATATATCTCTTTTAGGGTGAGGAATCACCAGGATAGAATCAAACCTCTTTCCACAGAGTCACCAACAATAGATTTTTCTTCAAGCTCACCCAAAAATGCAAATCATTGGCCCTCCTTTCCATTTATAAGCTTAAAACTTAAAACTACATGGAAGCCTTCTGGGATTTAAAGGCAGATGAGGTGCAGAAGTCTGGCTGTTCCCAGATGCAGGGTTTTGGGTAGGGAAGGGACGTAGCTCACTGGGCTTTGAAGTCTCACATCCATCAGCGAAGCGCAAGGTCCTGCACCACGAAGTCACAGTCATGCTCTTGCCCATGGGCTGCCAAAACTACTCTCCATCACCAGCTTTTCCCCTAAAGGAAGGCAGAGGGTGCTGTGTCCTTCACTGCCTGCAGGCAATGCTTGCTTGGGCACGTGATAAACCATTGCCACACCCAAAATAAACCCCAAACCTAGTCCCAGAGGCTAAAAACAATGCAGTTATAACAGCAGTGTCACAAATAGCTGCTGGGAGAAAAACTGAGCTCCATCTTCCCAAAAGCTGGGTAAGAGGATGCTAATTTGGTCCTCGGCATCCCCACAAAGATGCTTGCACCGTCCTGTAGAGCAATTCTCCTTCTGCAGAGTCCACAGTGCTCTCACCCCCTCAAAATCCGGGTCGGGGGGATTGCCCATCTGGTGCTTGCACTGGAGATGGGGTGTGGAAAAAATAAAGCTAAGACAGATTTAGCAAAGAAAATTAGGAAAGGTAAGATGGCAATTGATGGCTAAAATGGAAGATTTCCTGTTTAATGAGAAAAGAGATGAATATGAATGGAGAGCTATGTGCAAAGATTTGTTTAGTGCATTATTAGTGAAGACAGCAGCAAGAAAAGATCCTTTGTCCAAACACTGGCAGGAAAGGTGACATTTGCAGTTGTTTAAAGCCTTACAGTTTTTCAGGGCAAAACTTCGAAGTATAATGAGTGTAATAAAGATTGTTAAAAAGCGGGGGATGCCAAAATAAAGACCTCACAGGTTCATACTTGTACATCAACTACAGAAGGCTCCTGGCACCGGAAAAGCAGGGAAAAGAAATCTAGCCAAGGCTTTGTTTTTATCATCTTTTCTCTTCTGGAGAATAGCAGAGACGCAGATGACAAAATGCAGAAGCTGGGGGGACAAGGGATGGGGAAGGATTTTGCAGCCCAACAACATGGGTGCTCCACACTTGGTGGGTGACTTCACCCTGGGTTTCTGCACCGCCATGGTGGGATGTGCCAGGGTGAGGGTGCAACATGGAGGGGGCACCTCCTCTCCATGCATCAGTCTCCCCAAAACACCATTTTTGGGGTTTTTTTAATGCTTATTTCCACTCCCTGGCAGAATAACGAGGGTGGTGTGATCGCTCAGCTCCCCAGCACCGTCACCACCTTCAACCAGACGGGGCTGAAGCCGGGGGAAGAGTACACCGTCACCGTGGTGGCCCTGAAGGAACAAGCCAGGAGCCCTCCCACCTCCGACAGCGTCTCAACCCGTGAGTGAGCCTGACCTGAGCACGACAGTGCCCAGGGCTTGGTCCCAAAAGTAAGATCCTGTCAGCAAGAGCAGCCTGGCACTACATGAGCAGGAATAAAAGCAGCAGCACCCAGGGGCTCAAGCTTTGCAGCAACAGCTTCTTCCTGCGGTATTTTGTCTCTCTCCCTCCTGAATTGCCACAAGCACAGAAACTGTGGTGAGGTTAATGGGGTTGGGAGTGAAGACTCCGGTCTGCTTTTATTATGCAGCTGGATAAATTCTTCTTCTCTGCTAATCTCACATTCCAGAGGCTGCAAGCCCTCAAGAAATATCTCTATAAATGTATTACTTACTCATATTTAACAGATTAAGACTCCCACCTTTTTTTGTTCCACTAAATGCCCTCTACTCCTACGTATTCAGACAAATCAGGCAGCAGGGCAGGGAGCCAGGAGCAACAGCATGTCCCTTCCTAACCAATTTATTTGCCCGGTCACTCGTCCATCCTGTAGACCAGAGAAAATTCTTCTCCTCACCGAAGCAGACGCAGCAATGGGCAGAGCTCACAGGGGAGAAGAGGCTCTCCATGCCAGACCTGCTGCAGTCTGCCTTGGCAGCCAGGCAGACGTCTCCTTCCTCCATCCAAGCTGTTCCAAGCGGAAACAGCACTTAAATAGCTGCCGGAGGGTTGTAACAAGGTGATGCTCTTCAGGCTGCTAATTTGAGGCAATGGTGAGAGGGAAGGGAGGGTCCCTCCACCAGCAGCAGTTTGCTGCAGGTCTGAGCTTCCTCAGCTCACTCCTCTCCTCCCACTTTGCCTCCACACTCAGCTCGACATGGCTTAACAGAGACATCTCCTGGTCAAGCCCAAATCTTCCTTTCCCTGGGAAGTCAGCAAAAAATAAAGAGGCTGGTACTTCAGACTCGGGGGTTGACCTTTGCAGGGAGTGCTGATGGAGCAGTGGCTCCCAGCTCTCTGCTCCCTGAAGGCATCCCTGTGCTGGCATGTCTGCCATCCTCTGCAGCACCCCACAGCTTTATCCCCACCAGACTTGTTCTGCCTCCACACAGAAAACCATGCCACACAGCCAAGTAGATGTGGATCACCTGGATGACTGGACAACATGAAGTAGCTGGAGATTAAGGGTTTGGATAAGCATGACCTGGTCCTGGCCAAGCTGGACACCCAGCTCCTACCTCAACACTGCTTCCCAGCTGTCCTCCCTCCTCTGTTCCTCTTTTGCCCTCAGACCTCACCCCACTGTCCCAAATCGCCCTACATGTCTTTTTCTAACCCTTCCTGGTCCTTCCCACCCCTGCCTACACAATTCTCCTGCAGAACTTCTGACTCTGGAATGCAGCGTTCAGCACACCCTTATGATATACTGCCATTTTTTATATATACACGATATTAGATGTATGTATATGCGGTATAGTTGGAATTACAGAACCAGAGTGGGCTTTTTCACCCACCTTGTGACCATGTAAGTGATAAAACAGGCTGTCCAGCAGGCTCTGTGCATCATCATTGCCACGGCACAGGAGCAATGGCCAGGCTTGGTCCCATCCATCCATCCATGTAGCATCTAAGTCCTGCTGGGCTCCAGGCATCCGTCAGCCAGGCTTGAGACCATGATGTCCAAAGGTTGAGTGTTGGGAGATGTGGGAGAGGGAATTCTCTGCAATAGAAAGCAGAAATGTCCAAAAGGGTCTCCCAGTAGATCCCTGGCATGAATTTAGCTGAAAACCTTTTATCTGAGAGGGTTTGTTGGACACCCACCAAAGCCCACACCCAGCTAGTTATGAAGACTCACCAGAGCAGTTGCATTTTCTCCTCTCTCCCCCCTGCCAAGACATCAACAGTTTTACAAGCTGATCCCTCAGCTTAAGGACAAACCAGGAGCTGGCACTGAAGCAGGAACATTTCTAGAGATGTTCCTGAGTTCTAAACGCTCGGATCTGTCCTTGGCCCCACGTTATTTAACACATTGTCAACACCTTTCAAAAGACATAATATCTTTGCTGATAAATTTTACCAATGATGGAAAGGCCCAGAAAAGAGTAAATTGAGTGGAAGATCCTCAATAAAAGTAGTTTGGATGCCTTGAAGAGATGCGCACAAAGGAAAGCTACATGTTTTTCAATGCAAAAGCACGAGCAGTTATCTAGGAGCAAAAAAAGTAAACCACAGTTATATATAGGAGGTTTTATCCTTGGAAATACCACCTGGAAAAGCCAGGGAGGAATTATTGCCAATAACTAGCTTGAGAGAAGGGCACGAGTTGCATTATAGCTGTAATGGTGTCAATGAGAGAGCTGCTGAGTCCTGCTCTGGTGTCCACAGAGAGTGGAGCAGGGTCAGGAAAGGGCCAGGAGATTGGGATAAACCCAGGAGGACCAAACCCCTTACCTTAGGGTTGGGGTTTTGCTGATGTCACTTCTCTTCCTGTCCCCAAAAGCTAATTGCAGCCGCTCTGAAGGCCAGGCTGAAGCACCCGTGAAGCTTGGTGTCGTCAAAGCTTCCACCTTTCCCCCTCCAACTCCCCCAAAATAACAGGTGCCTGTTTCCCCCCTCCTCCGCAGTCATCGACGGCCCGACGCAGATCCTGGTGCGGGACGTCTCGGACACGGTGGCCTTCGTGGAGTGGACGCCGCCGCGCGCCAAGGTGGACGCCATCCTGCTGAAGTACGGGCTGGCGGACGGGGAGGGCGGGAGGACCACGTTCCGCCTGCAGCCCCCCCTCAGCCAGTACTCCCTGCAGGCCCTGCGCCCCGGCGCCCGCTACCACCTCGCCGTCAGCGCCCTGCGGGGCGCCAACGAGAGCCGGCCAGCCCTCGCCCAGTTCACCACAGGTAGCTAGCTGGCTTTGCTGGGAGAACTGGTGTGAGCTTTCAGGCCTGCAGCAGGCATGGGCAGATGGCTTGCTGCAATCTGCAGATGGGCTGTCCTGCGATGAGGACGTATCCAGAGATGAATTGAGGGGGTTTTGCCTCTGGGATTTAGTGGTACCGGGTTTTGCCCCGGCACAAGTGAGCTGGGGTTTAATGTGGTGTGCTGGAAGGAAGAAGTGGAATGAAAGCACGATGATTAAGATGCAGATGTTAATGGAGACACCTGAATGCTGGTGCCTCGCATCCCTCATAGAGCAAGGCAGAGCAGATGATTCAGCTCACTCTAAAATACACGCCCTAAACCCACCCTCTGATCTCCTTACTAGTGCCTACCTTTCTGTTTAGTCCATAAACCTCCCCTGCAACGGGTCTTCACGCCCTATGCCCCACAGGGATGCTCACATGGTCCCCAGGGCAGTCCAGGTGATCCCAGATGCCAATGACCAGGCATGGATGACTCAAACCCCCACATTCAGATGACAAACCCTGAGCCAACCCCACCTTGGCCATGTCCTGCTGCAGCATCAAGTCTGAACCTGTCTGGGACACACATCCCCACGAGTTTTAGTGCCTGTTTAGACACACTAAAACACAGCATCCTTAAGAGCACCCAGAGCTCAATGCCCAGTTCTCAAAAGAACCAAAACCCACAGCACAGGTCTCAGTTCAAGGTGATGCTCACTCCTATTCGGCATTGAGAGCCAAGGCAGATGCATGGCCTGAGGAATCAGCAGGCAAGCAGCTGAAAGTAGCCCAGCCAGAAACATGGTTATCTCCTTTTATATCTTCTCTAAACACTCTAACTGGTCAGTAAAACTTTAATTAATGTTAAGCCTGCAGATAGCTAACGGGTTTAATTTACCGTGCCGTAAAGGAGGAGGCAGAGCGTGTATTTCCGTGCCGGTTTATGGTATATAAATTACTTGTCATGTACACTACTGGTGGATACAAGGCTCCTACTGTAATAACCGTGGTGTGTGAACTGTGTGTGTATATATCTCTATAGATAAATATTTCGGAAGAGATGTTCGCCCCGACTGATTTGCTGCGTTGGCCTTCCTCGCTTTATTTCTAAAAGGCAACATAAAAAATCCCCCTGAAACTCAGATCCATCACCATTACCCACCGTCTGCTGGTGCACAGCCCCAGCCCAGCACTCACCGGAGGGTTTAGTGTGCACACCAGAGCAGATTTGATGCACAGCCTCAGCAGCACTAATAAACAAACACTTTGGGCAACGACTGAGTGTGAATGAGCCTATAAAGGTGCTCAAGGTTCTTCTAAGAGCAGGTCAGGCCAATGCATGACTGCTACAGAGCCCTTTTTCCCTTGCTCACGCTGCCTCAGTTTCCCTTACTCTGCTATGGGGGGGGAACAGTTTTCCAAGTAACATGGAATTAGCTCCCAAAGCAACTTACTAAGGATGCTGTGAGCGCCTCAGCCCTCGCACGGCTCTCCGGGGCGGCACATCCCGGTCCGCGCTGAGCATCAGGTGGGGACAGATACCCCAGCCCTTCCCGTGGGGACACGCCCTGGGGAGGAGGGCCCGCCCTTGGGACCTCCCGAGCATCACATCCCGGTCCGCCTCCAGGCTGCGGCCGTGCCGGGGCCCCGGGGTGCGTTCCCGGCGGTGAGACGGTGCCTCTCTCCCTTGTGTCGCGCAGAGATCGATGCCCCCAAGAACCTGCGGGTGGGCTCACGGACGCCCGCCAGCCTCGAGCTCGCCTGGGACAACAGCGAGGCCGAGGCAAACAGCTACAGGGTGGTCTACAGCACCCTGGCCGGGGAGCACTACCACGAAGTCCTGGTGCCACGCGACACCGGTCCCACCACCCGCGCCACCCTCGCAGGTATGTGAGCACCCACGTGCCCGTCGTCCCCCTCCTCCTCCTCCTCCTCTCAAGCACGTAGGGCAGTGGAGAGCCCGAATCAGCACTGATCCTCAGTTGCCCTTATGCTGGCGTGTGATTGAGGTTGTTTTGGACTTTACTAGTTACTGGAGAGAAGGTTTTCCTTTGGGTGTAGCTGATTTCCCCCTGTGCGGGTCTGGATTTGGGCTCTGGTTATCCACAGGTTGAGGGGTGCACCTCCAAGTAATGCAGCTCCAAGCAAGGATCCTTCCAGGTGCCAAATAGAGCTGGCAAGGAGCAAAGTGAGAACAAGAGAGAAGAAGCCTTTTTAGGACGATCTAGAGGGAGATATTATTTCATCCTTCTCTTTTTTCCTTGTTGGGAAAGAGACCCAGGTGATGATGTCTCGTGGGCAGTGATGGCAAGCCAGGCTGCCTGAGTTTGTTGCCTTTTCCCAAATCAGGCACAAAGCAGACCCAAATGTAAGGATGCTGTTTTTGAGCAAGCCCTTTAAGTGGTACACTGTTCAGGCCAGCACAGCGGGTGCCACCAGGGGCTGCAAACACCACCCACCTCCCACTGCCAGGAAAGCCCCAAACACCTCGTGCAGCAACACAGCAAAGCACCATGTGAGATCTGGTTTCCTTTTTTTTCCTACTAGAACTGCTTGCCTGATGGATTTGCTGCTCTGGTGGCATTTTTTGAGCAAAGAAAAGCCTTATACTAAAACGGTTCACTCACTCAGCTTGAAGCTCTTCAGTATGGCAGGACATCAGGTTCTTCCATGTTGACTCCCTGCCCTTCCGGGACCTTCAAGGGCTCAGGAATCTGCCACATGGAGCTTTAGGAGTAAGTCCAGAGGGAAAGTTGAATGTTAAGTTACAGGCACAGCAGCAGAGTCATGCGGAAGGCTGGAGGGCAAGAAGGCAATTAGAGCAGATAGTTTGAAAAACATGGTATGAGGAAAGAAGAAAAATGTTAGGGAAGTTTCTGCTGCATTCCTGATGAGGGCGCACATGGAGGAGTGGGATGAGATCGGAGACTCAGTGCTGACTCCTGATAGCTTTCCTCTAGGACATTTATTGGCTTTCCAGGTGAGAAGAAGCATTAAAAACAGGCCACATTGCCCTTCCTGGGGCAGAGGTACAGCACTCCCCCACTGACACCAACTGCAACAACACCAGTGGCAGAGCCTGAGCTTGCCTTGGAGGACGTGACAGCCTGAAGGCTCCTGTTTTTCTTAATAAAATTAAAAAAGGTGCCAAGTCTCTGCCAGACTTGGGCAGGGCTGCAAGAAACCCTGCCAGAGCAAGCTGCAGAGATGCAGAGGCTTAAGTCAATAGCAGTGAGTGCCTCCATCATCACCTAAGTGCATTGCTTCCAGTTCCCAGGGTAATAAACAAACCAATTAAAAAAAATCCAATCATAGCATAAAATAACCTAAAAAAACATTCTGCTGGCAATAAAAACGCCAGGATAGCCATAGTGAGCCTCCCATAGCTCAGAGTGGTCCTGTCCCCCAGTCTCGTATGTGGTGCAAAACACGTTGGGGTGTGTTTCCAGTCACCCAGGACCTGATGGGATCCATGACATGAAAATAACCAGTAATTCCTTCAGCCACCTTCATCTGCCTCCAGGAAAAGCAGTGAGGAATGGCACTGAGCAGAGTTTATCAAAGATTTAAGCTTAAAAGTACAACAAGCCTTGCCCTGCCCCATAATTTAAAAATCAGCATTTGCACAGAATTATCAACAATTTTACACTACCCGAAAGAGCTGGGAGAGAAAAGGGATGGTTGTGTATGCTCCTGCTCATTTGTTCTTTCCCCTCCCCCTTTCTCCCAGGCATTTCTCCTTGCCAGGATACTTCTGGCTCTTATTGGGCAGGGCCAATAAGTGATGGGTGTCTGTGTTCCCCCTGTCACCAAGACTGAGCTGTAGCAAGAAATGAGGAGGGGATGAGGGTTTCCCTCTCTCCTGACCTCTTGGAGAAGGTTATGGTGGCTTCAGGGGATGCTGCCCCAGGGCAAGGCAGGGTGAAGCTGGGCTGGAGGGTTTGTGGCTATTTCTAACTCTGTGGGAAAGATCAGGAAGCACAGGGAGGAGGCGAATAAAGCCACCAGCAGCCAAGCAGAAGTGACAGGCAGAGGCAGCAGATGTCCCACATGGTTACCACAGCGATCCAGAAAGGAGCTGGATGAACTCGACTGTTGCTTAAGAGAGGCACTGGAAGATGCTGCACCCCAAGGAGCAGGGCTTGATTCAGCTCCCAGAAGGACTGCACCTTTCCTAATTAATGTGCATTTCATTTGCTCTGCATAATTTATTTCTCTTCAAGACACCAGCCCTGTGACAATATTTGATGTTGCATCACTTTGGAAATAAATATAGCTACTTTGTCATTCCCATCTCAGCTCACACACACAGAGCTTCTGTCTCACTGCCAGCAATTACAGCAGACCTCAGCAACAACTTTTAAAAATGGCTTGTTTCTAAGCTAAAATAATCCAAATTCCCTGTCCAAAGGCATCCACGGGGCTTTTTAAAAAGGCTCAGCTCTTCTGCAATGCACGGAGGAACTGCTGACCTGTGGGAGGGCTGCTCAGCCCAGGGATGCTGTGGATGTCCCCAGCTGTGGGAGCTGGGGGTGGCACCCCGAGGTCAGCCTGCCAGGTGCTGTTCTCACACCCCTTCCTGTCTTTTGCACTCCCTGGCAGATCTGGTGCCAGGAACAGAGTACGGCATTGGGATTTCGGCCGTGATGGACAGCCAGCAGAGCGTGCCAGCAACCATGAACGCCAGAACTGGTGAGTTTGGTCCCACTGCCTGCTCCAGGCACAGCTGGCTCCTGTGGCTCAGATGTCCCCATGGGACAGTCTGTGCATGGGGACAAAGCTCTGCACCGACCCTCTCCCATAGAGCTTGACAGCCCTCGGGACCTCCTGGTGACAGCCTCCACGGAGACATCCATCTCTCTGGCCTGGACCAAAGCCACAGGTCCCATCGACCACTACCGTGTCACCTTCACCCCTGCCTCAGGGATGGCCTCAGAAGTGACAGTGTCCCGGGATGAGTCACAGCTCACCCTCTCAGAGCTGGAGCCCGGGACAGAGTACACCATCTCCATCATCGCTGAGAGGGGACGGCAGCAGAGCCTGGAGGCGACCGTGGATGCCTTCACAGGTAGAGAAAGACATGCTGGGATGGGGCCAAGGCCACAGACCACTCACTACTCCCCGTGCTGGCACCTCTGCTATCCCACCGTGTCCCCAGCACCAAAACCCTTGAGGGGGTGATGGGGATGAGAGCTGGGGTCAGTGTGTGTCCACATGGAAGCAGGTCTGTTGACTTCAAAAGGAGCATGATCCTTTCAGTGCGGTGGCACAGTCCCCTTGGCCAGCAGCACTGAGTGCACTTGCTTGGCTGGAGGGTTCCAAAAGGACAAGGCAGGATTGGGGGAACAGACAGCCCATACTGTCCTCTATTGTCAGGGTGGTCTGTGTGCCCATGAAAAAGAGAAATGAAGCCTTGAGGGACCTCACAAGGATCTCTGACTGCGAAGTCTGCAGTCATGATCTGCAGGCAACACATACCATCTGCAGTGGGACAGCTCCATCATCCACCATATGGGTCTAGGATGGACGGTGCTTGTAGGCAGAGCTGAGAAAATTGCCATTTTCCCCCTCCTGGTTCTGCCTCTTGATTCCAGCACAGTTTCAGATCAATGGAGAGCTCAGAGCTCCAGCTTGGCCACCTCTCTTGGGTATTTCCCATACAAGCACTGGAAACAATGTGGAGGCCAGGATCTGCAGACAGCTGGGGTTGCATCTCTCCTCTCCGTCTTCCAGGTGTTCGGCCCATCACACAGCTCCACTTCTCCCAGCTGACATCCTCCAGTGTGAATGTCACATGGAGTGACCCATCTCCACCTGCAGACCGCCTCATCCTCACCTACAGCCTTCGGGACGAGGAGGAGGCCCAGCAGGTCACCCTGGATGGCACCCGCAGGCACGCCAGCCTGACGGGCTTGCGGCCATCCACCGAGTACCTGGTGTCACTGGTGGCCGTGCACGGCGCCGTCAGCTCCGAGCCTGTCGTGGGCTCCATCACCACAGGTACCACGGGACCTCACCAGGAGGGCAGGCAGTGGGACGGGCAGCGGATCTGCCTCCCACAGCTTCGCTTTGTGCTCCATCTCACCAGGGATCGATGCGCCGAAGGACCTCAGGGTGGGCAATGTCACCCAGGAGTCCATGGTGGTCTACTGGAGCCGTCCCATCGCTGCCTTCGACCACTATAGAATATCTTACCGTGCTGCTGAAGGTAATGGATGTGCCCTGATCTCACAGCTGCCAACCCTCCCTCCATCTGCTGGCATGGGCAAGCCACCAGATCATCCTCATGCTAGACAGCATCCCAGTGCCCTGGGGAAAGCTACCAATAACTGGGAAGGAACAAGAGGCTACAGGGACAGGGGTCTCAGGGATGAGGATGAGAAGGGACCAGGGCAGCCAAGGGCGAGCTCAGCACAGAGGGGCACAGGGAGTAACCCCCTGAAGGTGTGCAGTTCACAGGGATGGCTAATTCAGGGCTCAGTCTTGAAATCCCACCTCCCTCATCTGCTTCCACCACCTCATCTTCCTTGGCCCCAGTTTCACCTATGATGCTGAACAGGTCAAGCCAGCAGAGTGATGAGCACCTGCAGGCACAAAACCCAGTTACCTCCAGTATCTTGTGGCACTGCACTCCCCTCCCAAGCACCTCCTGTACCCGAGGGATGGGGCCAGCTGTGATGCCAAAGTTCTTGGCTTGATCCTTGCAGGGAGGACAGACAGCACCGCCCTTGCCAAGGATGTCACCGAGCACACCCTTGACCACCTGGAGCCTGCCACCAAGTATGAGATCGGTGTGAAGAGCGTGCGGGGCCGGGAGGAGAGCGAGCTGGCCTCCATCATTGCATACACAGGTGGGAAGGAGCTCCTGGTGGGCAGGGAGCAATCAAACAGTGACAGCTCCAGCCCCTGGCAGGGTTGGCACTCTCTGCATTAGTAATCAGGCAACTGAGCAAGCTGGATCTCATGCCAGCCTGATGCAAGCTTGAGATGATAAGCAAGGCTCGCAAGAGCCCAATGTGAGCTTTTGAAATATGTCTCCACGAAGCTTTTCCAGCACCTTCATGGGTAGTCATGAGGGAAAGTGATAAACCTGTGTACCAGGCACAGGGAAGCCAGAAACATGATGTTGGGCAACCATGACAACCTTTCCTAAAGGGAGTACAGATTTCCAGAAATAATCCCTGGGGAAGCCCTGTCACAAACAGCATCTGCTGCAAGAATCAAACCCTCTGCTATCCACAGACTCCTCAAAACCTAAAGAAAACCCCTAACATCCCAGGATGTGCATCAGGAAAAGAGGTAGCAGAGTAGCACAAGCTATGACATCTCTGCACTCCAGCTTGGGCAGCAGTAACTCCTCTGAAGCCACGTGTATGTGGACAGCAAGGCAGGACCATGATTGATGGGCCACAAGAAGCCCTTCCAGCTCATGGCCCAGTCTCTTAATGCCTCTGACTCTCTGAATCTCTCCCCCCTGCAGCCATGGATGTCCCCTTGGGGGTCACAGCCACCAACATCACCCCCACTGAGGCGCTGCTGCAGTGGAACCCACCGCTGTCGGAGGTGGAGAGCTACGTCCTCATCCTCACCCGCCGTGCAGGTACACGCTCTGTTTCAGCTCACCTCCACCTCTCCCCCATCCCAAATCCCAGGGTGCCGCGGGTGCCCTCCATGCAGGGAGTAGGGAAGGAGCCCTTGCTTTGGGTTCCATAGGGACTGTGGGAAAAATGAGACTATCCTTCTGACTGAACACCACCACTACAGCTCAGCCGCTGCACTGCAGCTTACGGTGTTTCAGCAATAGAAGTGTTTTTGTTCAGGAGGTCATGTTTTCGAGCATGACATGGAGCATTTACCGTAACCTGTCCCTTTTGGCTTACAGTTGCAGGAGAAACAATTCTCGTGGATGGAGACAGCCAGGAGTACCAGCTGACCAACCTGCTGCCCAGTACCACGTACATGGTCTCTATGTACGCCACCAACGGGCCTCTCACCAGCCAGACCATCAGCACCAACTTCACGACTCGTACGTACAACCACCTTCCCAGTTCCCACCCTTAGCTGGGCACCCACCCCAGAAGAAGCATCCAGCAAGGCTGAGCCAAAGCTCTTCTCACATACAGTGGGTGTAGAAGTAGCCACATGCCAAAAGGACACCCAAATACCAGTGCTGGGCACAATACAAGAACAGAGTTTTAATCAACAAACATCTACCATCACTTTCACTCTTTCAACATCTGTCAAGCCCTTTTTTCTTTTTTTTTCCTATTTCTGAGATTTTACCCTTGACCAGCTTTTTTCTAGCCCAAGGCCATAGTCCAGAAAAGCACTACAACCCATTTTGCTCACAAGCAGCTTGACAGGTCCCATAACACATGAATTTCAGAGCTGTTACCCTTAAGGTGGCACACAGGAGGGTTTGCAGAGCTCTCTTCAAGGCTGGGGATGGATGATGTGGTCTTGAAACTGAGGGCAGGGATGGACTGTGGGCTATAGCTCAGTTTGCAAGGTTGAATCCCAGTGTACTGAGTTGGAAAATGGGACAGGGGTGGTTGTGAGTGAGAACTTTCCCTTCCCTGGGTCCCTATCCACTCTTGCAGTTCTGGATCCTCCAACAAATCTAACAGCCAGTGAAGTCACCCGACGGAGCGCTCTGCTCTCTTGGGTTCCTCCTGTGGGCGAGATCGAGAACTACATCATGACCTACAGATCCACAGACGGCAGCCGGAAGGTGAGTGAGCCTCGCAAAGAAAGAGGCTCGTTAAGTCAGGGAATAACAAGACCAAGGAGAAACGAGCAGGAGAAACCCAACAAAGCAAAACAATGATGCTTACCAGCTCAGGAAGACCAGAGGGGCAGGCATTACTGTCTGCATAAGCAGATACTTCGGATAAATAATTGGAAAAAGCAAGAAGAGATTGCCTAAGGCAAAATGTTTATGTGCACCTGCAGGGCTGAGCATAGAGGGGATACCTGGTAAGTTTGGAGGGACGGGGGGAATTCACAGCTTGTGAAACATCAGCAAGCTGAGGCAGGAGAAAATTACCCTGCAAACAGAGATGCTAAAAATGCTATTTGCCTTTCCTGTGAAAAGGAAGACAGGCACAGACATCTAATTAATTCCGCAATACAATATATTTGATTATTTAATGAGTGTGTTTACATCTGCCTGTCTGGATAGCTGCTCCAAATGCTATCAGAAATACGTCACAGCAAACAGTCTCGTTTCCTTTGCTAGTGTGACTGGCTCACAGTGGCCAGAGGACAGGGACTCTGCAGCAGGGGTTCAATAATGCTGTGTGGCACTGGCCAACTACCAGAAAAATTAACGTGACAGGAACTGATGGAGGCAAAACTGGCTGGTAACCAGCTTTGGCCAGCTCTACTCCTGGTAGTGCTTGGGCCATCAGTCATGGCCTGTACTGAGGGCACACAGATCCCAGAGTTGGTAAACAGAGCACACAGACTGCAAACATTTAAATTGCCTGTGTCCAAACCATCTTGCTTTCTCCCAGCCAAACCATCCCAAAACGTTGACTGTATTCACTGCCCTCACTGACTCAGTCCAGGGGTGTAAGCAGCCATGCCCTGTTCCTTGGCCAGGCACCAAGGGCTGCGGTAGTTTGTGGCTTCCCTTCCCTCCTCGCTTGCTCTTTAGGCTCCCCATCGCTTTTCTCATCTGTTGCTCTTGGTGTCTGCCTCCTTCTGGGACCCATGTACAGGAGCTGATTGTGGATGCTGAGGACACATGGATTCGCCTGGAGGGGCTGTCGGAGACCACGGAGTACACCGTGCGCCTGCAAGCTGCCCAGAACGCCGTGCGGAGCGGCGTCATCTCCACCACCTTCACCACGGGTGAGGACTCGAGCCCCATCTGCTGGGGAGGGGGGAGGTCAGCCCACATACTGTGCTGGCAGGCATGGACTGCTTTTATGGGCTTTCCCTTCTCAGACAGCATCCCATCACAGTCAACAGAGAGGTACAAATGATGCCATGACCCATGATTTATGCTTTGCTATTAAAAGGTAATTGCTGAAGGATCTATAATACAAACACAAGACCCAGCCCAGGGCCTTGAGCTTCAAGGAACCATTTACCAGGCCCTTTGCCTTTTCCTTGCCCCTCCTCAAATGCACAGTCAGGTATCCACAGTTATGCTCCTGGAGTGAATAGAGCAGCTGGGTCTCTCCACACTGTAGACATGATCCAATCACTCACAAATATCACAGAATCATAGAATAGTTTGGGTTGGAAGGGATCTTTAAAGGTCACCTTGTCCAACACCCCTGCAACTTGATCTGGTTGCTCAGAGCCCTGTCCAACTTGGCCTTAAAAGTTTCCTGGGATAGGGCATCCCTGGAAATACCAAGCAGATGCATCTCCATAACCACCAGTGGGGTTACAGACAGCAAAGCTAGCACTTTATATAATCCACTGACTTTATCTAATTGCATTATTCCTCCCCACTCTAATTCTAGAGAATTCACAATCCACTAAGGCAATGGGAATGGTTTCCTTTTCAAATCAAAGGCATCCACAGTCACCACAACCCTCACACACAGAATACTTATGCTGGCAAGAATGAAGCTTACACGAGAATGTCACCCTTGCTCCCACCCTCTTCAACTGTTCACATTAGAAACGGTGCAAAGCAAGTCATCCCTCACGCTCTTTGAAAAGCCTGGCTGGGCCAGGGTACTTACAGACAGAGTTCATCTTGTTCAGGGCTGAATCCACTCTCATTTCTCCTGGGCTTCAAAAGCACTAAGAAGTCCACCAAAATTCTTCTGATCTGCACTGCTGGTTCAGTAAGGAGAGTTTTCTTTCAATCTGCTCTGGGTACGCTTCCCCATCTTAGTTACATGCAAAGGTGCCTTCACCTGCTTTTAAGAGATAATAGAAATTATTAACATCAACAAAAGAAGAAAAAACTCTTCTCTAATGCACCTCTGGAACAGGCTTTCCTGTTATTCTCACCTCTTACACGGGCACGGAAGGCCAGTGCAATTCAGGCAGATGGACAAATGCATGTAATCTTTGAGGCTGTTCAGGAGTCAGGGATGAAGCTGCACAGGGGTGACTTCTCACCTGGGATAAAGCAGCAGAAACCCACTCACAGCAGTGAAGGAGAGCACCTTTTCCATTAAACACAAATGTCAGACCTCAGCAGCATTAGAGTCATCCTTGACAGCTGATGCAGATCGGACACAGGTTTAGTTTGCTTTTAAGATGAAGATAAGTATCAGCAATAAACCAGTTTGTCCCCACTTCCCCCTATATCGATGAGACAGAAGCGCCCAGGAACTATCACCGAGGCAATGCAATCCATGGACACATCCCTCAGGGAAGCATCAGGATCTGTGACTCAATTTACTCTGGCAACACATCAGGGCACTTTGCAGAGAACAAGGACTTGTCTGCAAGACTACACCAGAAAAAAAAGGGGAAAGAAAAACACCCAGGCTTAATTTAAATTGTTTTGCTTCCTTCTGCTTACAGTACACATCCCGGGGTTCTTCTATTCTCTCTGACATATTAATAACTCGGCCTCTTTTGTTTCATGTTTGCATAAGGTTCTTGGGGAATTGTATACAGATGAGACAAAAGGAAGAAACAGATACAGTATTTATAATTTATAGTGGTTTGAAATATCTTTCAAGGTCTCCTTGGCTCTTAAAGATGTGAATATAAATTAAGAAACAAGCAATCTCCACAGAGCTCAGGGGAGCCCAAACTCGTTGTCTTTGAAGAAGTTTTCATTGTTGGATACTATGAAATGTAAACAGTGTCTCACCAGACATTGCACTACAGACCGTGGAGACAGGAAAAAAATAGGAGATCTTCCACATTTGGACGAAGCAATGACCTCCAAGTCTTCAGGTCACAAGGCAGGGGGAATACACTCCAGTGGGAAGAACAGACAAGGGTTGAACCTTGCTCCTGTGGTGCACCACACAATTGTGATGAGCACACACATCACAGAAGATCTGAAGGTCCTTCACACCTTCTCACTGTGTGACTGAGACATCCTTGAAAGCCACATCTACATTGCCAGCTCTGCACTCATTTATTCCATCATCCACATGCAACAAGAGCAAAGGAGGAGATGGGTTTCCCTCTTTTGCATTAAATAAGAAAAAATTTTTTCCCCGAGTTGATACTCCTATGCTGCTGGGGTCTCATAATTAAGACTGTCCTAAACTCTGACCCCCAAATGAGATGATTCCTCACTAAAGGATACCTGTAGCACAGTCACACTGCCCATGCTGCCTGTCTCTAGCATCTCACACAGCCTAATTCCTGCTCAACTTGGGACTGACAGTTGGCTCAATGTTAAGTCCACCATCATTTCCAAGGGCATGGAGTATTAGGAGAATCCCCCTGGAATGAGTAAAGTCATAAAACGTGATAGGAGCTGGCAATCCTGAGAGAACAGGTTTTGGTATTTTCACAGCTGTCTAAATATGCTGGTGACAGCTTAAACCCCAGGGTTTCAGACACAGTGCAGAAAGATGGTCCAAGAAGTGACATCCCTCATCATTCATAGCGATGTTACCATCCACCTTTCCAATACAGGACATATGGGAGATAATTAATTTATGCTCACATTTTTTCCCATTAAGTGCTCTGATGATGGCAGATGTAAAGTCCCACTCCCTCGCCAAATTACTTGGGACGCAGGAGCCAAGTTAGACTTTGCTTGGATCTCAACCAGTGAGGCCTGAGGCATGGGGGAAAGGCTGTTTCTTTGCTTAAATTTTGCCTTTCTTATTTGAATTTTGCAGGAGGACGTGTGTTTGCTAACCCCCAGGACTGTGCCCAGCACCTGATGAACGGAGACACGCTGAGTGGTGTCTACACCATCTCCATCAACGGGGACCTCAGCCAGAGGGTGCCGGTGTTCTGCGACATGACCACTGACGGGGGTGGCTGGATTGTGAGTAGCTGTGGGCTTGTCTTGTGTTGCCCCCATCCCAAGGTAGCCAAGCCCCCTCCTAACAAGCAGAGCCAAGCACCACGCAGCGCGGGAACGGCAGCAGGCTTAATATCGCACGCTTCATTTCCCACGCCAGAGGGAACGGCCCACGCTCCGGTAATAATAGTCACACTTGGAGAAATGCCCTTTGATTTATTTGACATGTTTGCAGTGCTTCTGGAGAGCAAAATCTGTGAGTGAAGCTGATTTATTGTTCTAGAAATGAAATTAATGGCCGGTAGCTTTCACGGGGAATGATTCACACTGCCTGTAGTAGGAGGGTGTCAGGCATCACCCCGACTGAGTCTGCACAGGAGCACTTTAGAAACAAATGCCTCTTTGGCTTTTGAATTGCACAAACACTGCTTGTCTTGACGTAGATGGACTGACAGCATAAGTAAATAATGCCATGGTGCTTTGATCTTATTCATGTCAAACACATTTACTTACACACATTACACAAAACCCTGCTAGATGTATAGTCAAAACCAAAAAAAAATGGGCTTCCTTAAATGCTCATTTCTAGCCAGTACATTTCCCTCCATCTCACTCCACTTCAGAGCATCCCCTCGGATATCACATCACGGAAATAGCCAGCTGAAAGCAGAATCACGTGCTAGAAAACCAGAGGCACCATGTGTTGGGTAGAGGAGAAAGCTTAAAGGCCAATTCCTTTCTATTCTAACATTGATTTGCCTCGGACATTATCTAACACCTCTTTTGTTTCTCCATCTGCACATGAATTAATTGCATGGCTGCAATTAACACTAACTGGATGGGCATCACAGTTTTCTCCCTTGAAAGGCACAATGGAAAAACAAAGTATTATCTTTATTTTGTGTGTCCAAAGCCCGACAAAGACATTCCTCATCCCCATCACACTGATTTTCCCTCTGGTCTTCCTCCACCTCAGGTCTTCCAGCGGCGGCAGAATGGGCTGACTGATTTCTTCCGAAAATGGGCAGATTACCGGGTTGGCTTCGGAAACTTGGAGGATGAGTTTTGGCTGGGTATGACCTTCACTGGTTGTCTTTCATCGATGTGTCAAACCTAAAGCTCCCTGTGCACTGTGCTGCTCACCCGTGCCAGCTGTTGGCTCCTTGCCTTTTACCACATTCCTCTCCTCTCCCTCAGACAGTTTTGCTTCTGTTCATTCCCTGCCTTTCACATTAGAAGATGCTCATGGGCACACCACATAGAAGCACATTGTGAAGGTCAGCAGCTCCCTAATTTGCTAATCCCAGAAGAGAAGAGGGGTACATTGGGGCTTTTCATGGACCAAACCCCATCATCCTCCTTTGGATGACAGCAGGTTGCATTGGTGGCATCTACAGCTCATGGACCTCACCTGGCCCTGGCCAGCAAGCCAGTTGCCCAAAGAAAGTAGGAAAGGGGTGAGTGGGAGACCCAGCACAGTTCTGAAGTTGAGTGTTCTCCCCCAAAACCTGAACACCAGCCAAGGCCAGCCCTGCAGCATAAACACACTCTGGCTTACACAGGAGTTTAACAGCAACATGAGAAGCACCGGGGATCCAGAGCTGGACATCCACAGCTTCAGCAGCATGGAGAAAGCTGAACTTGGGCCTGAGACTCACATCTCATAGGCACAGAGAGGTGAAACTTGAGTGAGGACAGAGAGCTCAGGCCCTGGCAGTGCCAGGAGAGACACAGACTCACCAGAAGTGCTGCTGCTCTTTGATTCCTCTCCTCGCTCTCATTTCCCACAGCTGTTTTATTTGCCTGGAGCTTTCCTTGTTTGCTCACGGAGCGGATCCAGGCACCGGGTCTCACAAGGTGTTTCACTGTTTGTCTCAACAGGCCTGGACAACATCCACAAGATCACGTCCCAGGGGCGCTATGAGCTGCGGATAGACATGAGGGATGGTCAGGAAACAGCCTATGCCTACTATGACAAGTTCTCCATCGGCGACTCCCGGAGCCTCTACAAGCTGCGAATTGGGGACTACAATGGCACTTCAGGTACAACCTCACAGCCAGCAAGGATCTTGGGAAATCCCGGGACCAGTGGGTCTGAGACTGTAAAGAAAATCCCAGCAGCAAAGCTGACTTGTCTACGGCAGTAGGACACCAACCCATAGTCCTTTCTGCCTTACTGCAGTCCATCGTGTAAACCAGGCTGATAAATCCCACTAAGGACACAGGGAATTTTCCATTGGGGTTAGATATTTAATATCAGAGACACTGCTGTTCAAATAACCAAGTCAGTCATCAGAGGTGTCATCTCGCTTGGCAATAAGGGCAGCTGGCTATTGATGCTGTGCTGGAGGGTATATTTATCGCCTTTCCACAGCTATGGAAAAATCTGAAATCTTCTGCGTCATTTCCTCATGTAGGTGCCAAACACTGGCCAGTTTTGCAAGGACAGTGGCATACCTGCTTGCCTGGCTGATGCAGGACAGTTAGGCTTTGCCCATCAGAAAACTGATAGAGGGTGATAGAGGAAGGGCACTGGAGGCCTCTTTCCCAATAAGCCCCTTTAGCTGGGATAGACATGCCCAGTGCAAGCCCCCATGACCAAACTTCACCACCATGTACTTAGGAAGGAACCCCACACCACATGTGAGATGCAGGAATTTTCCTATTCAATACCTGGTAGTAACCGCTGGAAGAGAAGCAACAGGGATCTTGGTTGTGTGCAACACAGCACTTGCTCTGACTTTAAGTCCCAGCACACAAAGCACTCAATCTATTGCCAAAAATGCCAGTAACAGTGCCATGCAGACATGATTCCCTCCCCTTCCCCATGCAAGCTCTTCTTCTAGCCATCCAACCAAGGAACTTCTGCTCCACCTTGAGCAAAGGGAGCCAGCACTCACTGGCAAGAGTTTTTCTAGCAACTCTCTCCATGGGTGGACGGCACACAACCAGCATGGGTCCACTTGGTATTCCCTTAGGGACTGCCCAGCAGTGTATTAAGAATGTCTTCTGTAAGTACATCACCCAGTTGTAATAATGACCATATTTCACTTTGGCTTTTCTCTCTAGTTCCTTAGTGAGGAGGTGAGATGAGGTTGGTGCGCTTGGTGGAATAAGACATCACACACCTTCCAAAAACTTCTTCCCCTTATCCAAAGGGAGAAAAGGTGGCCAAGCATCTTGGTTCAAGAGATGAATGCTGGCTCTCCTTTGGGAGAAAAAGCTCCCTTTGGCTAAGAGGAGGAAAGGAGGCTGAAAGCATCCTGAAGTTATATAGCAGAGCCAAGCCTGAGGAAATCAGGGATGCCAAAATCTGGGATTGAATTGATTTCTGGAACACTGAAATTCAGTTCCAAAACCCATATAGCGCTTTATCTGACAAAGTCAAGCAGCCTCTAAGATTGGCTATGGTCTGCACTGATCCTAAACAGACAGCAGAGGACCTCAGATGAACTAATTGTGAGCAATTCCAGTTAATGTCAGCTGCTTGAGCCATTGATTGGCAGGCTATCACATAACCAGAATATCCTAATATCCTTGTGAAAACACCAGATAACACAGAATCCATCGCCTTTAATGGCCCCTCTGTCCACAGGGGACTCCCTCACCTATCACCAGGGCCGCCCCTTCTCCACCAAGGACAGGGACAACGATGTTGCTGTGACCAACTGCGCCATGTCCTACAAAGGGGCCTGGTGGTACAAGAACTGCCACCGCACCAACCTCAACGGCAAGTACGGAGAGTCCCGGCACAGTCAGGTAAGGGCAGGGCCGGCGTGAAACCCTTTGGCATTTCTTCTTGGGGTCCATGACAGCAAGCCTAGGCTAGGGCTGGGGCTGCATGGTCACTGCACCGGGGTCAGGAGCACTGGTGGGGTGGCCCCACACCAGCTGGAGCAAAGGAACTGCCTTCAAGCCATCTAGACTGTTCTTTCAGAGTGGCTGCCATGGTCAATTGCTGTGGCATCTTGCTGTGTTACCTTAAAAAAATATGACTACATGAAATTTGATCAGGAGCCTTTGAGCAGTGGGAAAAAAAACAATCAGGCCATAGCAGCGGGAGAGTTTCTTGCTGCTGCAGTAGCACATTCTTCCTTCTGTATTCTCTACAGCAGGCAACCTTCCTTCCTTCCTCTCCCATTCCAGTTCCTTCTTAGGGTTTTTCCTTACCCTCTGCCTTTCTCTTCCTCCTGCCAGGGGATTAACTGGTACCATTGGAAAGGCCACGAGTTCTCCATTCCCTTTGTGGAAATGAAGATGCGACCTTACAACCACCGCAATGTCTCTGGCAGGAAGCGACGGTCCCTACAGCTCTGAGCCAGCTGAACTCCCTCCTGCCTCCCACCACTTGACCTTTTCTGTCACTTGTTTGTATTTTATAATATGGAAAGGGAAAAAAAATTACTACTCGTCTGAGATAGCAACCTGCCCCTCACAAA
This sequence comes from Margarornis squamiger, assembly GCA_035222235.1. Lineage (NCBI taxonomy): Eukaryota > Metazoa > Chordata > Aves > Passeriformes > Furnariidae > Margarornis > Margarornis squamiger. Next base: position 26,582,272 of record JAWWTY010000005.1, on the reverse strand, counting down.
TGCTGGAGGGAACCATGGCACAAGGAAAGGCCATGGGAAAGGAAAGACCTCATTGCTTTGCATCTGTCCCAGAGATAATACCAAATTTCCAGTCTCCCTTACCCAGTACTCTGACCCTTACCATGAGAAGAAAGAGAAAGAGACAGATTTTTTGATATTTTTTTAAAAGACGTAGAAATCCCCAGCAAACCCTGTTTTGCAACGTTTGTCACGGGGCTTTTGGCAGAAACCTTCCCCACAGGGACCTTGGTGCAGCCACTTCCACCCCAGTCACAGCCAGGGATGCCTGTCCTCTCTCTGCCCTGGGTCCCCTCCTGGCAGGGAGGTCTGAGGCTTCATGCCATCCTGCAGACACAACTCTTCCAGCAGGGAGAGGCCCGTCTGTCCCCTGTGGGCAGTCTCTGGGCACATGGAGACCAAGCAAGGATGAGCAAATGCAAGGCTCATCCCATCCCCAGTTTTCACAGATCCCACCCGGAGGGCTTGGTGAGTATCTGCATATGTAGGCAAACTCCAGAGTCCACAGCTCATGTCTGGGTCCCACCACAGCCAAAGTCATCTCATGGGCATGTGGTGTAGGGGAACAAGAGTGGCTCCACCAGCCCCAACATGCATTATCCACTCCTCTGAGCTGAACTCATCCCACTCCAGGTGCACAACATCTGCCTGGGTTATGCTGAGCTTGATGGAGAAGGACTTAAATTAGAAGACACGGGAGAAAAGTCATTACTTATGGCCCTGAAGTCCAGGGCCCATTCCCTCTGCTATTTCTACATTTCCACTATGCTCTCTCTCACCGAGGCCATTGGTCCCAAACCAAAGAGTCTCAGAGAAGGAGCAGCAACCAAAAGATATCACACAACTACAGCCCAGCCTGACACCAACAGGTGTCACAGCCCAGGTGCTCCTGTCCATGGACCTCCACGCACACAAGGAATGATGACAACACAGCCAAGGGAAGCCAAGTGCAAGCTGAAGAATTCCCATTCTCTTCCTTCTCCTACACCATCCCTCTTCGATGCCATCAGAAGAGGGACACAAATCTCAGTGCCTTGGTATTGCCATCTCTAACAGGAAATCAGCTGTTTCCCCTCCTGGAAGAAAGGCTTAGTCCAGTCAGATTTTGGAGCACTTCAAGGCCCTTAAAAGAATTATAGAGTTCACTCTTCCCATCCTTAACTTCTCTTATCTCAAGGAAGATGGACTCTTTGGATAGCTTTGGCTACACTCTTGTCATTGACACCACCTCCACACAGCCCAGATGACCACCACACTAGAGTGCCTCCTGTGCCAAGGGCTCTGATCAATGGTGGGCATTGTCACTGGCCTGGTCTTGGAGAAGGGACTTGTCCCCACGTCCAGGGACAATGCAGCTCATCACTGGGTTCGCAGCCAAGGGAGCATTACAAATGCTGAACACTGCATTTTGATTTTATCACACTGAAGCTGTTTTGTCTCAAAAACATCTTCCAGATGGCAACATAAAGGCATCTTTGCAGTAGCTTATAATTCAGGGCAGTGTGTCTTTCATGGCCACGCTCCTGAATGTTCTGACATTACTCACCATGGCTGCAAAGCTGAAGAGGAGCATTAAGTGGGGATCGCAGCCTCCTTGTCCATGCCACGTCCTGGCACACAAAATCACAGCTAACCCCGAGGTCAAGATCAGATACAGGGTCCAGCCCTTCATGTCACCAGCTTACAAGCTGCAGTCTGACCTGGAGAAGGGATGGTGTAGCTCAGCAACATCTCATATGTAAATGAGGCATCTCTTTTTATTTCCCATCTGCATCAAATCAGGCAACAAGTCAACCAGTTGATGAACAGGTCAGTCAGAGGCTGCAGATGATGGGATCTCTTGCAGGACATGGCCAGTGTCACAGATGGCAGCAAGTCACACGTGCTGAGCACCCAGCCCTGCTTTAAGTCCCAAAAGCCACCAAAAAGCAGCATATGGAACTGATTAACACCTAAGAAGCCTCTTAGTAGACCAGCAGAGTAAATTTTTCCCAACACCACAAAGGATTTATAGGCAAGTGTCCTAACAAAAGCTGTACAGTGCAGTGGTGATAACTAGGAGCAGAGATTGGCAGTGGATGGCATTTGTCACCTGTTTTGGATGGTTCTGTTTGGTTACCTACCCAGGTGAAAGGAAGAGACAGCAGCAGAAACACAGGAGCTCATTATTCACAATCAAGTGGAAGGCAACAAGTCTCCCTTCTCAAAAGTACAACTCAAACAGAAAATCAAAGTATGACAAGCTTTTCCAGGAGGTTCAAAAGGACATCCTCAAAAAGGCTGATTATTCTCTAAACAGGTTTACTGACAAACATCTCTCCCTCCTTCCTCGTGTCTGTTATCCCGTTTGTAAATCCTGTAACCAGGATGGAGGACATTCTTGGAGACAACATCAGACCTTCCTATGTCATTACATACCAGCGCTGGTCCCTGACCTCACACATGATTCCAGTGTGTCATCTTTCCATTACTTTGGTGAAACACAGTTGCTCAAATCTTTTAAAAGGAAAGACTTCTACACATCATGGTTTTCTCCTGGTGATGACCCCACCCAAGCCCAGGCACACAATCAGGAACAATGACCAGTTATTTGGGCCATTTTCCCATTTTCACATTGTCCATAAACAAGATACAGTTTTCCAGAAATTTACTTTTCTTCACTGCCTGATGAATGTTTTATTTTTTATTTCTGGACAAAGCTCCTGACAGCAGTTTCAAGCAAATTTGTGCTTAATGTTGATGCTACGGAAAGGCCAGGTGATTACATACAGTTTCTCCTCACCCTTCACCACTGGTTGGGCAAGATCTTTCTCTGAATTCATTCTCCACCCAGACTTAAGTTTGGCCCTAAAATGCCCAGAAAGCAGGCCTGGATCCTGCACAGTGCTCATCTTGAGAGACCCTGGGTCCAGCACGTGAACCATCACTGGGCTCTGGTGGCTCTGCTGCCATCCTGGGCTTGGATGGCCCAGGCTTGTCCCAGAGCCCACAAAAGGAACCTGAAGCTGTTACCCAAACCACACTTTCCACTGTGACATGCCATCCCACAGACCAGGATGCAGGAAGAAGCACGTCAGGTCCTTCACATAGCAGAACACCACGTGTACTCAGGGCCCTCTTGGCTCTTGTTTCTCCCCCCAAAATCCTGGAAGGAAGCACCAAGGGACTTTCTCATGTCTTGGCCAATTTTCATTTCCCTCTGTTTCCCTTCTCCAAGCCCACCTTCCCATCGCACACTGCACTAAAACATAACCAAAGAAAAAAAAGGTCCTGAGAGGAAAAGCTGCTTTTAGTAAAGTGATCCTTAAGACAGCAGTTTATAAATTAATAATTTTGAGGAGAGAGACCAGGCTTTCCCTAAGGGTAGCTGGGTTTTGGCAGGAGGATACTGGAAGACCATCTACACAAAGGCTGAGGAGAAGCCTTTGCTTCTACTCCTTATCTTTGCATTACTTTACCACAGGCATCTCAAAGCATAGGATGACCCTAAATGCCCCCTTGCTCCAACCTCTTCCCTCCTTCCCAAACTGATGCTTACCCCAGGGTGTGGAAAGCACAGCTCATGCCACCTTCATCTCCAGTGGTGTGGCAGGTGAGGGTTCAGCCACTGGTGTCCTTGGGCCCACAACACGCTCAAGTGACCTGCCAAAATACATCAGGAGCCAAAATACCTGCCTGGTGCATCACCTCCACACCAGCACATGCCCTTCATCCCAACCCAGAGCTGCCCTCCTGGTATGTCCCCACCATTGCACCTTGGGGTGACCACACAGCCTCTGCCCTGTGCCCCTCAGAAACACCCACAAGTTTTGACATTACCAGACACTGCCAGCAAAGAGCTCTTACCCAGAAAAAAAACAGTAACAAAGGGCTCTGTCCCGGGGCCAAGCAAGAAGCCCATCCCTCTTTCTGCAAACCAAGCACTCTGGGATGGCTATAAAATGCAACAGAGCCCCCTGGGGACCACCAGCACCCTCCAGGGTCACCTTCCCCCTTCCTTAAACCCTGATGGTGGTGGCAGCTCCTTGCCCCTTCCAGAGGGGAGGTTTGGGGGAAGGGGAAGGGAAAAGCCCTTCCCTGGGGAGATCCTGATGCCCAGACCCCCCTCAGTGCCCACCCTGCAGCTCTCCAGATGTCAGTGGTTTCTCAGAAGGAGGATGACAAAAGACCTAAACAAACCAACAAGCAGCCCCCTGTGTTACCCTGGGAATGTGTTTAATATGGTAAATTTTAAAACCGTAAGTAAGGAGGGAGAATGGAGGCAACAAAATGCCTTGGACAGGTTCTGATGAACTCAAACCAATGCAACCAAATGAGGTGGAAGAGGAAAGTAAATAAACGCATAAACAAAATAAATAATATAAATAAATAATATATTAAACAACTCTCCCTGCCCTGTAATGAAAACGTAGCTCGGAGAATGGGATCGACGCTTGTTAACCATTGTTAACTAGTATTTTTAGTCCTGACCACTCTTAGGCTATGTATAGTTCCTTTTTTTAATGCATTTTCTATACATTAATAAAAGATACTGAAGGAGTGAGCTGTGTGCCTGTCTGGGATTGGGTGGGACCGGGTTCCTGGTGCATTCAAGCCCAGCAGTATCACAGCCCCAACCTGAGGCCAAGAGAGGACATGCATGTCCTGTCCCTAATCCTTGGTTATCCCATGGCAGAAGGAGCGTGGTGGGGCTTGTTAGCATGGATTCACCTTTGAACCTGGAGGAACAGAGCAGATGAGAGACCAAGTGGGATACAAAAACCAGAGGATACTTTGGGGCAGCCCAACTTCAGCCTGTGGTGCCAACTCCATCCTTAGAGGTGCTCCAGACCAGGCTGGAGAAAGCCTTGAGAGCAACCTCATCCAAACCCAGGGCTGCCTTGGGCAGAAGGCAGGACCAGAGGCTCTCAGGTCCCCCCAGCCCCAACTATGGTGTTAAAATAAATGGCAATAAAGTGACCACAAAGTTAGGTCAGTGTGGCCGGTCTTGCCAAGAAGGCAAGGAGCTGCACTTTGACCTCAGCCCAGCACGGGATGTTTTGTTAATAATTTTAGCTGCTCCCATGAGCTAGAGAGGCTCTTGGCTCTGCAGTTTCCTGCCAGAGAAAGCAAAGCTGTGTTATGAATGCTTGGGAGCAGAGTGAAACAACCCTAAAATCTTCACTCAAAGCCATTCTCCCAGTTTAAACAGCAATCTATTCCCAACATAATGGAAATCCCACCAAAAAAAATTATTGGAAGGCTAATTCCAGAAGAACATGATCCCAGTGGAAAACAAAAAAAGAAAAAACAAACAAACCCCCAAAGCTGATTAGCAAAACTTGCTGGAAGAAGTATGAATTTCAGAAGATTTTGAAACTCTCCTCTCATTTCACACACAGACTTTATTTAAACCTCCTCATCTTAGGTTTTCGTGTTTGACACGTAGCCAGACAGGATGAGAAAGCCTGAAAGAAGCTCTTCTGCCAGACCACTTCAATATTTTCTAAATTTAATTTCAGAGAGACAAAACAGGGGACTTTGCTTTGCAGCAGCTTCTCAACTTCTCTTTCTTAGTCCGATTTGCGAGACAAAAAAAGGGAAGTTGTGAGCATGGGGATCCCCCATCTCGGTCATGACCCTCAGTACACCAAAAGCCAAGCCTGAAGCCTGAAGGACTCAAATGTCTGGATTAAATGAACTTTTTTTGTGTCTGAAGGGAGTCAGTGCCATGGAAGACCCTTCAGGCAAGCCCAGGGGGTCTCCCCTCTGGGTGGAGGAGCTGAGGGATGGATTTGGGATGGGGAGGAAGGGTTACCTGCACCAGTACTTGTCATCCCAGTCTCACCCAAGTAGTTGGCCAAGTAGTTGACCTAACTCAGTGGGTTTCATTTATGGTCCCTTAGAGAAAGGCAGTCTCTTCCACTGTACCCCCCATTCAGCATGTCTGGGGCCAAGTGAGGCCCCCAGGACCTCCATTTCCTGGAGAGCACCCCAAGAAAAGCTCATCTGAAGGACACACAGTCTTCCTATTGCAATAACCTCTAGAGTTAAGTCTCAAGAGGTAGGCATGCATCACTTAGAGGTTGGTGCCCAGAGAAGGCAGGTGCATGAGGAGCCACAGCATCCCTCTGGACCATAACCCACCTCCCAAAATCAGTCACAGCACAACTCCGTGTTTCACATGGGATGAGAAGGGCGTGAGGGCTGGCACAAGCCCTTTCCTAAGTGCTCCAAGTTTTACTTAAGCCAGGGAGGTGTTTTGCCCCACCACACTGCCCCCTGAGGAGCTCCTGCCCCACCACAGGTGGCCTCATCGCTCCGGCCCCTCTGCCCTTGCACAGCTCAAAGCCATTGTTATAAACTAGACACAGTCCTGCAGTATCACACGAGGTGGCATCTCCCATTTCCAGCCTCTCCAAGGAGCATGCCTTCCCAGGCACACCATGCTCCTCCTCGGGCACTTCCAGCCCTGCAGAGCATCATGCCCACCCCCCCATCTGCACTTTATACAGAGATATTTCATCACAGCCCTCTTACAAAGTCCCCTTCTTGCATGAGCGATGCTTGGAAACTTTGTTCCACCAGCAAACATCAGGAGGGTGTACAAAGGTCTTCAGCAAGGACCTTGGGCATCCATCCCAAGCCCAGAGCTCGAGCAACACATTCCCAACAACACACCCTGCAACCTCAGCTCGAGGGAGGAGGGGCAATGCCTGCAGGAACCAGGCTGGAGCAGGGCGATGAAGGGGCAGCCTTGTGCCACGAATTCACAGTTGCTTTGTGCTTTGTGGGATGTGATTTTTATAGCACCAGCTTTAACATTCTCAGATTTTAATTCCCCCTCGTAAGACTGGACATGTTTATCATCCCTTTAAAATCATCATTCCGATTTTTATATTTTTAACTCCTGGGGCTACAAGCTCTAAAGCTTAGTTATGTCGAGTGTAAAAAAAGTATAAATTATCCCTTTTAATCAAATCTAAATGTAAGACTCTTAAATTTCATTGACTTGTCCCCTCACCCTGGGATGATGAGTGCTGTGAGTAGCAGCCCACGGGCTTATCCCCCTTCCCTGTGCTACAGACATCAATTTTTCTGCCCTCAATTTGTTTCAACAATCACAGAATCGATCCTAGCATGGGTTGGATTGGGAAGGACCTTCAAAGATCATCTAGTTCCAATCCCCTGTCAGTGGAAGGGACACCTTCCACTGGACCAGGCTGCTCAGAGCTCTATCTACCCTGTCCTTGGAACCTTGCAGGGATGAGACAGCCACAACTTCTTAGGGCAACCTGTGCCAGAGCCTGCCCACCCTCACAGGGAAGGAATTCTTCCTAACAGCCAATCCAAACCTGCCCTCTGGCAGTGGGAAGCCATTCCCCCTTGTCCTGTCATTCCAGACACTTGACCAAAGTCCCTCTCCAGCATTCTTAAGAGCCCCTTTAGGCACTGGAAGGCTGCTAAAAAATCCTTATCATATATATTATACTTGAGACAAGATCCTGGCTGTGATTAGGGACATCCTTATAGCAGCACTTCTCTCCCTCCCAGTAATTTGGATTGCTTTCTGCTGTCAGTAGGGATGTCAAGTGTGCAGCCCTCTATAGCAGGCTTATTCCCAGCAGCATGGCTAATCCTTTTGCTCCCAGCCAGGTTATCCCCCTGGCACTGCTCCTGTGCAGGGCCCATGGCCCAGCAGGGCTGCTGGCCAGCAGGGAGGAGCACACCAGGATGTGGTGGGAACACAAGCTGCCTCTGTTCACCACAACACACCCTTGTCCTCACACTGTCTCCTCCATTTGGTGACATCACAACACAAGTGGGGGCTGCAAATGGTTATGAGAAAAATCCTCCCTAAAAAGTGAGAGAAGGAAGGGGATGATGTGGGAAATCCTCCCGCTAAGAGTTTCAGGACAAGGCATTGGAAGCAGGCAGCTGGGAGAGGAGCAGCAGAGGGGACAGGGCTGGAGGAGTACCACTGGCAGCACTGTTCCCCTGCCCCTGGGGACAAGCTCTGTCCCTCCTTCTGGTCTCCCAGCCCTTTGCTGCACTCAAGTCATGCCAAAAACAGCTGGCACCTGCCTGTTCACCCCTTGTATTTGTTCCTCAACCTCAACCCAACGCTGCCTCTCTCCGCTTCCTGAGGGGAACTTTGCCCCTCCAAATACAGGAACCTGCTCTCCCTCAGAGGGGCAAAAGGAGGCAAAACACCCCCAGAAGAAAGGCCTTGGGTGTTTTTTCCCTCTTTCACACACCACAATTTGCATTTTGCTCTCGGTTCCCTCCCAGGGAGTGGGAGAGTGCCCACCAAGCCCTGACACCCAGCTGCATCCTCCCCACAGAGCCCCTGGTGGCAAACAAGATGAGGAGCAGGAAGACTTTGAACTGTGAAGAGCAAAGGTCAAATAGTCCCATTCCCAGGCAGGAGTTAAACCCCAAGGGTAGCACAGAACATCCCAACTGCTCCAGTGTCACCAGCCAAAATCCTCATGTGGTCCTGAGCCAAGGGACACCAGCTCACCAAAGATCTCTGGGAACAGCTTCCCCCATGGAAGTGGCTTATGGAGGGGAATGGATAATAAAAATAATCAAAATACTACTAAGAATTTGGCAGCTGTTTATCATTTCAGAGCAGGATTGGCTCTCCCTGCCCAGCTCAGCTGGGCTCTGGGGGAAGACAGCACCATGGGATGGCCACTGATTGTTCCTTAGGCTGAGCCTGAGAAAGAACTGTGCCAGAGGGGACAGCTGGCACAACTGGTTTGTCACCTAAAAATCAACCTTGGCAGATCAGATCTGACACCCATCTGGCACGGGACAGGAGGAGGCCTGAGCCACCAGTTCCCACGACTGGGTGCACATCCTGGTCCTTGGGGGCACCAGGTTGTGCCTGAGCATCACTCGCTCCTCTGCCTTTGGTTCACACTTTCCACAAACGCAGCCCTTGGATGCTGCCAGTGACCCCATTCCCTTGCTGAGGGAGGGAGGGAGGGAGCACCCCCATTCAGCAAAGGGATTTTCCTCCCCTGGCCTTCACGAAACTGATCCCTGAGCTGTTCCGAAACGGGAAGGCACCACGTCACACTGCCGGGACTCGCCCAGCCCTGGCGCTTTCCCCACCTCCTGGTGTGTCTCCTCTCCCACCACCAGTGCTGCCCGTAGGATTTCCTCAGGAAGGAGTTCCTGAAGGCTCACACATACAAAACAACCAGCTACAAACCAACACAAAGCCCCACCACCTTCCTCCCAAACACCAAAACATGCCCTGAGCAGACACATGCCCTCCTCCTACTCACCCCCACACAGGTCCCTGTACCCCAAGTTTCTCAACACAAGCATCAAGCAGGATTTGAGGAGGCACCCAAGGACCCCACCTTGCTCCCCACCCCAGCATTCCTCTCCCCTAATCAGCAGGGAGGGATAATTCCACAGATCCAGATCCATCTCAGCAATCCCAGCTGCAAAGCCTCCCAGGTGATGGGTGGGGAAGAGACACCCCAAAAACTCTCCAGCTTTGAGGCATTCCCCTAAGAGCAACATTTCTCCACATTGCTGCCTACACAGGACAGAGCCCCACTCAAGGACAGCCCCAAACCAGCCCAAGATGGGACCCATGTGGGACTGGGACACTTGAGGCCAATCCACCCCCAGAGCTCCCCCCTTCTCAGAGGGGACAGAACCCAGCAGGCACGAAGCGAGGGAGAGGAGGGGACAAAGCAGCTGTCCCCAAAATACCAGCTTTGTGTTTGTCCTTCAGCACCTCCAAGTGCCACCATCCCATTCTATCCCTACTCCCCATTCTCCTCCAAAGCCAGAAAACCCATTGCTGCTGCTAAAGTAAATACCAAGAGCCGCTATTTTTATCCAGCCCACGACCAGGCGTGTGTTATTTTTGGTGTTTAAACTGCAGGCTTTTTTTGTGGGAGGGGGAGAGGGAGGGGAAAAGGCAGAAGCATAGGGGAAAAATGAGAGGAATGTTTCTCTGGGAGCAGAGTTTTCCATTGCTTACTTTAAGCCAGACTAGTGTCTGCAAACAGAAATCACGAGCAGAGGAAGCAGCTGGGAAGAAAGGTGTGATCATGTCTGCAGTCACTTTGCTTCTCCTCCCATCCCACCACCCTGAGAAAACCCCAAATAAACTGGCCCTGGGTACCAGCTGGGTGTTACCAAGGCAGGAGTAAAGCTCCCAGCTGTGTAATGGGGGAAACTGGTAAATAAACCAGCTGAATCCAATAAAACAAGTGGGAAGAAAGAGAGTGTTTCTATTTTCAGTGCAAAATGAGTAGTGTTTTCCAAATCAAATTAGGGGTTGAGGGAACTTGGGAGGAAATGGAAATTATCAGGGGGGCTTTTCAGGATGGAAAAGGCTTTGCTCTCACATGGAAATAAGGAATTGGGGAAGGATGAATGGAAAACAGGTTGGAGGTGGGATTTGATTCTCAGCTGGTCCTGAGCTCAGACTGACATCCCATGATGTGACAGGAGTTTGCCTGGCATGGGCTCACTGAGTTCCTGTGCTTGAGGGGCACCAGCACGCAGGGAGACGCATAATCAGGAGCTGCAGTGATTCATCAGCGGCTGAGTCACGGCTTCCTCCCGCCCAGCAAAGTTTCTGAGAAACAAAGCACTATTCCTTGGAGCCCAGATATGCAGGATGCCAAACAAAACTAGGAGGTGTCAGGTTCAGGTTCAAAAACCCCCCAAAAATGTACCTTTTATCAACTCTGCATGGGAAGGAGCTGTGGAAGTCCTCACTACAGGAGACATCCACAGGGTCAAGCATCAAATGCTGTTTGGATTCATGCAAAGCATCTTCTATGGACCACTATGGAATCATAGTGGGTTGGAAGGGACCTTTAAGGGTCAGCTATGGGCAAAAGGATACTGGGTTAGACAGTGGTCTGACAGATTATATTTGTATATTCTTGCATTAATTCTAAGTTTCTTAAAGTCTTCCAAACTCGGTTTAATGGTATCACTACCCTCGACAGCATCAAGACTCTCCTTCACAGGCAGCAGCATCCCAAGACACCAGCACTGTCAGTGCCCATCACCTCTGCCAGGTCATCACAGTGCTCCTGCCTGAAGCCAAGAGGCTGCTGAAGCACCATGCTCAGAGGGGCCCCCAAAAATCTGGGGAAGGTGCCCAGACCAGCAGCTCCTCCCTCGGTGAGGGCCCTGCCAAATTAAATTAGTGATCAGAAAGCCAGAGCCCCAGCAGGGCAGTTTGCTCAGAGAACAAAGGAAACCTCCCAGGCACTAGGAACAGGCAGGGCTTTAACCCCCCCAACCCCAGGGATGGGCACCCTGAGCCTGGTGCTTCCAGCCATGCCCATCCTCTGATAATAAATATTTCCAGGTGATCCTGTGAGGGGGGATCTCAAAGGTGGTGTTGTGCTATCTGGGACTGCAGAGGGGCTACAAGGAGGCACTTAGCACAAGCTGCAGCCTACAATGTGTGTTTCTGGGAGTCTCTCACCCCTCTGGCCCAAGCATGAGGGTAAAGGCAGCAGAAGCGAGGGCAGTGGAGGCTGACAAGCAACTTGCCTCCAATCCCTCCACCCTCCTCTCTGTCCCACTTCCCTCCTGTTCCCAGCACAGCATTGGTCCTGGTGCTGCCAAGGCACAACACTGGGAACATGGGTCTGTTTTCCAGCAGCCTCGAAGGGTCAGGCAGCCCTGTCTACCCCAGCCTGACAAGTCAGCACCAAGGCTGAAGTTGAAAAGCAAAGCTGCCTGCTCTGGAGCATGAAGGAGGGCAAGGAGGGCAAGTGTGGGGGTTTTGCAATCCAAAAGGATTCGAGCCAACCAGAAAAATTCCAGTAAAATATTTTTCTAGTCACAGCTTGCCCAGCTGTCAGCATCACAACACTGCATGGAGGCTGCTCAGCCCCACACTGGAAAGCAGATGGGATCTGATTATTCCTGGATATTCCTGACGTGGAGATAAAGAAATAAGATGGAGAGAAAGCAGCAAGGGAAGGGTGGGGGTGGCAGTCCAAATGGAACCAGGATCACAGTTTAAAAATATTGAATCATAGAATCATTTAGGTTGGAAAAGCCCTCAGATCATTGAGTCCAACCCTTAACCCAGCACTGCCAAGGCCACCACTAAACCCTGCACAGCTGGGAGTGCCTTCCTGGGCTGAAACATCCTTCATTATCCATGGGTGTATAGCACTCATAGTGCTGCTGGGTGCAGGGGCAGCCCCTGGGGTGTCCCCTCCCCGGGGGGATGCTCCATCACCCCCTGTTTGGCTGCAGTGTCCCCTTTCCAGGGACAGAGGGTGGGGATCAGGGCAGTGTGGCAGTGACAACATGTGGGGTGGTGGTGAGCAGGTTCAGGGTGGCAGTAGCAGGGTGCAGGTGGTTACAGGGTATAAGGCAGCAGTGATGGGATGCAGGGTGAGGGTGGCAGTGGTGATGGGATGCAGGGTGGCAGTGCTAACAGGGTCCAGGGTGACAGTAGTGATGGGCTGCAGGGTGGCACTGGTGAGAGAGTACAGAGTGGCAAGGGTGATAGGATGCAGGGTGGCAGTGATGGGGTGCAGGGTGACAGTGGTAATGGGGTGGAGGGTGGCACTCATCACTGCCCTTGAGGAGCTGGAGGTCTACCCTGTCCTGCCCACTACAGAAGCAGCATCACCACCCCGCAACCCTCCCTACTGCTCTCCAAAAACGCTTTTGGGAAGACCTGCGCTGCACCAAAGCCCCGAGAGGGAACGACTCGGTTCCTTCCACCTCCCCAGCAGCCTCGGGGCCGGTCTGTGCCCCCTGCCCGCCTCTCCGCCAGCCTCAGCCCGCAGCCCGCCGGTGCCCGGTGTGCCCCCTCTGCAGTGCGGGGCTCGGCGATGGGCACAGGTGGGGCCGGGCGGGCGGCGGGGCCGGCCGGGGGCGGGGGCGGGCGGGACACGGCGGGACGGGCCGTCCCATCCCATTTCCTCCGGAGCAGCCGCCGGGACGGGGCCGCGGCGCAGAGGTAGGGCGGGGGTACCCGGGATGGGGGTGCCGCGCTGGGCTTCATCCTCGGCTTTGTGTGACCCAAATCCAGGGCTTTTCCCTCTCTCTCTCTCTCTCTCTCTTTTTTTTTTAATAACTTTTTAAGGACAACTCGGCTGCCTCCCGGGCTGGAGCGGGGTGGGCACCGGGGCCGCGGCGGGGGGACAGTGGCACTGGGTCAGTGCGATGAGGAGTGATCAGTTCTCAGGGATCAGGGGCGGCCTGACCATCCCCGGGGTTCCGGGGCACCGGGGCTGAGGTGAGGCTGCATTTCGAACAGCACAGAATGCTAGACCGGTTTGGGTTCAAGAGACCTTAAGATCACCTAGTTCCAACCCCCCTGCCCTGGACAGGGACACCTTCTGCTAGACCAGGTTGCTCCAACCTGCTGTCTAACCTGGCCCTGGACAGGGACACCTTCTGCTAGACCAGGTTGCTCCAACCTGCTGTCTAACCTGGCCCTGAACATTTCCGGGCGTGGGGCAGCCACAAGTTCTCTGTCAGCCCTCTGAGCCTCTTGTCACCAAAACCAGGGGCGATCCAGCGCAGGGAGGGTCGCGGGTGGGGGTGCTGCCCCCTCGGCACTGCCTGTGCCGTAGTCTGGAGGAGCACAGGATGGCTCAGAGGTGCTGGCAGGGATGACGGCGGTGCTCACCTAAACTCAGAGCTGGATTTTTGGCCAGAGCCCTGCGATCCCGGGGCCCACGGCAGAGTGCAGATGGCGGTGCCGAGTGGGCTCCAGGCAGCAGCTTGCAAAATAGTTTCACTTTAACCCTGTTATCCAACATTCATATCAGTAGTTTTCCAAATCACTCCCTTTAGGGGATGAAAGAATCTACATGTGGCTTCTGGCAGGAAGGTTGAATGGTGGTGGGAATGGTTGTGTTTGCTGGGTGGTGGCTTTTGGTGTTTGCTTTTTATGTTTGAGGAAGGTCTCCATAGCCTGCTGCGAGTTCTGGGAGACCGACAGCAAAACTCTTTCTTAGTCACCATTTCCGAAACAGCAGCGTGCAATCCCTGCTAAGGAAACTGCTCACCCTCGGTGTCAGGTTTCATCCAGTTTTCCTTTAAGTCTGCAGGTGCAAGTGGGGAAAATAGATGCCACTCGTGTGACAGCATAGCTGTGTCTCTACTGGGTGTATCAAGGAGCTCACAGGCTGTGACAGGGAAATTAGCCTCTCCCACACTGACCCATAGCTGTCAGTGCCATGGAAAGTTGGTATAAAGCTGACATAAAGCCAGTAAGAGAAGGAAATGGTTGTGTTTAATAATGTGATTCCTGCTCTGCACTACTTAGCAAGTTGTCAGGAGCTGCCCCTGCTCTCACCGTGTGTTCAGGGAGCACCTCAGAGCAGCCCCATTCCTAACTGAGCCAGGTGGCATCTCAGCTGAGAGGAGCAGGTAGAGCTTTGTTAGGCTGGGCTGGAGGGAACTTCATACAGACATAAGAGCCTGTTGAGGGTTCAGCCTAAAGAACTTAACTAGCAAAATCAGGTCCTAAAACACCTCCAGCTCTCTCCCCTCTGCCATGGTGACCCAGCATAGCAGTTTCCATCAAACTGCAGCTTTTCTGCAAACTACCTCCATCCCCGGTTGCGGTCGCTCTGCAGTGCACAGGATGTGGACAAGCCAGCATTGCCAAGGCAACCCCTCTGTTTTGGTTTCCCCACACTGGGGCTGGCAGCCTTTACCCCTCCCGCTCAGCCAGGCAAGCCCTGTATGCCAAGGTTTGTGGTGCCATCACAAACCAGCCCTCAAAAGGAGCTTGTTTTCCACCCACGGCTGCCCATAACTCCAGAGGAGTGGCAGATGCTCCCCACCCTTGCAAACTGGCTCTTTCGAAGCCAACATGGATTAAAGAACCTCGTGTTGGATTAAAACTTACACAAGTGGCATAGAGCCCCACCATGCAGAGCTGCTGTCACTCGGAGCCATCCATCCCTGGCCACAGGAGTTCCCAAGCGAGTTTCCATGTCAGCTTTCCCCTGGCTCTGCCAGCACTGCCTGCCCAAAAAACAAAGAGCTCATTTAGCAGGGTGCTTCACAGCCCTCCCCAAGACACAGCCCTGTCTCCCAGTGCCTTCCTGGCCCTGTGTTTTTGGCCCATATCTTGACCCAAAACCCAGCTGACTTCCCAGTGGCAGCTCCATGTGCTTTGGGCAGGCGGTCCACACCCATCCTGGACCACAGTGTGGATGCAGCTGTTCCCATTCATCCCTCCTTTAAGGGGAGATGTTGCTGTTAATCTAAATTGAGCAGCAACACGGATTTTTTCTAAAGGCAGCTCCTCGCTGTGCACTCAAGCTTTCAGCTGGTGATGGGTGCCCTTGGGTAACCCCTCTGCTCTTGGAGCTGCCAGCTCCAAAGACACCAGTTTTTCTACTTTCCCCTCCCCACCTTTTTTTTTTTTTATATGAAGAACCCCTTTATTTAGCACACAGACATCCCTTCATCTACAAAACAAAAAGCAATGCATGCACCAAAAAAGAAAAAGCATTTGAAAACCAGCTGCATGCCCATGCTGGAAGATGGCCCCGGGATTTGGGTGCTCAGGGTGGTGGCAGGTACTTCCACCTTACCCTTCCAAGGGATGCTCAGCCACATCCAGGCTTGCCCAGGGTGGCCACATGTCCCCAGCTGGGCACTTCCCAGGAACAAACAGCCAGGGCCTCTGCAGTGCATTCAGCTCCAGTTTAAAGTGGAAACATTTCAAAGGGCTTTGCGCCTTTTTTTTTTTTCCCCTTTCTTTTTTCCTCTGCTAACAATTAATTACAAGTTTAAAAGGAAGTTCCAGCCCTCCTTCGCTCTCCAGAAGTTTAGAGGCAATAAATATAAAGCAGCTCCACGCAGGAATAAAATTGTACATCCTGTTTTGTCTGAAATTAAGGCAGTTGTTGTTTTGGGGTTGTTTGGATTTTTTTAGTTCTTTTTTGGAGTCAAGTGTATCATAGGCATCCAGAATTCCTGCCTGGGTAATGAGATGTCAGGATATTTACGGATAAATGGCAAACCTGCATCACATGGATGATTCAGGCTGAGGGAAAGCTGCTCTGTTTATTTGTGTTGCATCTAACCTTTACTACAGCTGCCCAAAAAAAAAGGCCTCAGAGAGGATGAAGGTCAGGACAGGGAGCAGCTTTAAGAAGTGGCTCTTGCTTATCTCCCCTGTGAGCAAAAGCAGATCTGGCATGCTCCCCGCTGGCTCCAGGCAGGGGATAGGAAGAGGATGGATGGGATTTGAGTCTCTGAGTGGTAGCCCATGAGTTCTCAGGTGGGGATGGTGATGATGTTGCTGTGCTCTGTTAAGTGGAATGAGAGAATGTGGGGAGCAGCTGCTTTCCCAAGGCTGGTAAGCTGCTCAGCAACAGAGGTTGGGTGGAAAAGGCTCTTCTGCCTGTCACAAGAGCATCCCTCCCTCCTGAGTCCGAGCCATTCTGCCTGTTTCCCTCCAAAAAATCCCCACTCTATATGTGTGTTTATATAGATATATAAGTTCCTTTTCTAGCAAATGGAGACCAGAAGACGCAGCAGATTGGACAAAACGCCAGCAATAATAATAATACACTTCTTTCAGCCAAAGCCCAAACCACCTCCCAGAGCACTGCATTTCATTTGGTAACTCTCAAATGAGAGTTTTTTAAAAAGGCACCCACAGAAATTCATGTTCAAAAAAGAAACCACCAGCTAACTGGGGCCAGCTCAGCTGCACTCTCGTGCAGAACAAAATAGTAAGTCCACAGTGGACACTCCGTTTTTGTGAGGGGCACAGAGGATAAACCTCTTACTTTTAATAGGATTTAAGCACTTCTGGAATCCCACATTGAGAGCTCAGTGTCTACGCTGAGACATTCAGTTCTTGGAGTCCTGGCAGTCAGGTCCAAAAGCCAAGAGGGACCGGTGAAACAAGACCCTGCACAGCTTTGTAGGTCCCAGGAGAGTGTTTCCAAAGGCAGGTTTTCCCTGGGGAGCCACCTTTCTGGGGCTGCCCAGCAGCTCCCATCTCAGCAGCAGCACAAGGGCTGTGGTTAGGGCTGGGTGGGACTGGTGGTTCCTCTTTTGGGCGAGGCTGGTGGCTTGGTGGTTCGTTAGGAGTGTGGTGTAGTTGCAAAGCAAAGGGGGAAGGATGCGCAGTGCATGTGCTGGCTGGGTGAACTGGAGGATCCCAAAACGCTCCATACAAGAGAGCATCCCTGAGCAGGTGCCACAGCAGGAATAAATGCAATGCAAAGCAAGGACGGACAGTGCTGTAGAGCAGGAGGATTTAGCTGGAAGCAGCCTGGGTTCCCTGTCCCTCCCCCAAGGTCCCCAGGCTCTGTGAGAGCTGCCAGAGGGAAAGCCAAGTTGCTGGTGTCACAGGGGACAAGTGGAGCAACCCCTCTGGGACACCTCTGGAATTCAGATTATACCTTTCAAGTTTTTGTTACATTGAAGTGTTGGTTTTCCTTTGACTGTGCCTCAGTTTCTCCTCTTGGGCACATGGGGATTTCAGCATTCCCTCAGGAGGCTGTGGGGCTTGAATCTCAAGGGCTGGCAAAAACACTGATGTAAAATGCTGAGTGAGGGTGAAACAGGGTGTTAGAGCCTGATACTGCCCCTGCCAGCTCTTCACCTGTACAGCCTCTAATTCAGTGACCCCTCTGTTGAACCAGAACTGCAAACTCATAGAACAAAGGCCCCTGCCCTACTCAGACCCCCTGGGAGCTTTGCTGGGCCCCAGGGGAGGAGGACAGCTGGCAGCAGAGGCAGCAGCTCCCTGTCCCTGCAGGAGGGCTTCCCTGGGAGCCCTGCCACTCAGCAGCACCTCTCCCTCCCTGAGGGAAGAGGAAAACCTTACGTCAGGCCACAGAAATGCTCCTCAGCCCTACCCAAACCCTTGGAGCAATTCCCAGGTGAGGCATGGCAGGCAGCTCCTCCATCCGCAGCCAACCCTTATCCTCCCTGCCGCCGCCTTTGTGGCCAGCCCTGGGCGCACGGAGGCAGCCGTGGGTGCAGGACTGCTGGTTGGGGTCTACCCGCCCGAGCACTCCCTGTGAGTCCCATGACCACAATCCTCATCAAAAATCCAGGTGGTTTAACCACAGCCCCCACCCCAAACTTCCTGGCAGTGCCCTGGGTGCCGGGGCAGCAGGACCAGACCCCTGCACAGTGCCTGAGACAGGCACACCTGGTCTCTGTGCTGCCATCCCAGCCATGAGAAACAGTCTGTCCAAGGATACCCCATCCCAGGATGGATCAGGGATAAGGGGAGATCTGTGACGTGGAGTCCCGGCTCCAATGACAGCACTGCTCTCTACAGTGGTCGCTTGCCTGGATCAGGCAAGTCCCTTCCTAGACAAGAAACCTCCTCCTGCAGACAGTATTTCCTCTACTGAGAAACAAGCCGTACAAAAGGCTAATAAGAGCTCTGTGCTCTTGGTGCTCAGCAAGGGCTGAGGTGTAGGTCCAGAGGGGCAGGATTTGTGCTTGGCCAGATGCCAATGCAAAAAGAGATGCCCAAAGCCCTCTGTGCCCATCCCCACCACCAAAAACGAATCCCAGGATACAGAAGGCTGTGTTTTTCAGATGAAGAAACCTAAAGGGACATGGCAGGCAGCACAGTCTATCCCCCATGACTCCAGACCCTTCTAAGGCAGGAGGCATCTTACCCTGCTGATGCTTAGGCTGTGCTGGCAGCTCCATGGAGAAAACTGCTGAGGGAGCGGGCACCTGATCCATGTAGTTTCTTGTCTCTGCAGGCACCATCCCAGGACGCTTGTGGAGCCCACTGGCCACTTACAGGAGCTGAACATATCCCAAGGGCCCTTTGCAGAGCAAGCAGACTACCCAGGAGCCGACATGCAGCAGAAGATCAGCTCTTTCTTTAATTCCATCTTGGAGCTCGTCCGTACCAAGCATGAGGAAGGCATCTTCAACACCGTCTGCCTGGCCGTGCTGTTGGGTTTGCCCTTCGTCGTCCTCATCGCGTTCATTTTCATCTGCTGCCACTGCTGCTTCTGCAGGCAGAGGAGAGAAAGCTCGAGGAAAGGTGGCCCCAGCAGCAACGGGCAGCTGCACGCTGAGAGGAACAAGAAGAAAAAGAAGAAGAAGAAGAAGCAGGATGAAGAGGACCTGTGGATCTCGGCTCAGCCCAAGCTGCTCTTGCTGGACAAAAGGCCTTCCCTGCCCATCTAGCGGACAGGAGGGCATGCAGGCCCTCTGCTCTGAGATGCCACCAGTCCTTACAGCTGTGCACCAGGAGGAGTGAGGAGATACCAAAGCTGCTGCCACTTTTGGTGACTTTCGGCCCGGTGTGTTG
The DNA here is from genome assembly GCA_035222235.1 of Margarornis squamiger. Lineage (NCBI taxonomy): Eukaryota > Metazoa > Chordata > Aves > Passeriformes > Furnariidae > Margarornis > Margarornis squamiger. The sequence continues at coordinate 26,562,978 of JAWWTY010000005.1, read as the reverse complement.
AAGGGCCAGCAGAGAGCAAGGCAGTCGGACACAGGTTATAGAAGCCCCTTCTCCCCCACCATGACAGAGTGCCCAGGGGCAGAACCCCCTGCAAAGGACAGGTGAGCACAAAAGGGTGACCTGCCACTGGGCCATACGTGCCTCCTGCCATGAACACCGTGCACACAAGCCAAGCTGGCACCCGGCAAACGGGGGGTGAGGCTCTCCCTCTGCACTCGTGTGCAAGCACAGGCAGCATGGCACAGACAAGGGTGCACAGGACAATGTGTGCCCAAAGACCAAGCCACCTGCACGCTCCCCCTGCACAAACACGGACAGCCACGAGTGAAGCAGGTACAGACACACCTCACTTGCTTGCCCTGCCATGGAGATGGCACAGCTTGACTGTCTAGGCTCCGTCCAAACCCAGCTCGCTTTGGAGATGCATAGAAAGCCAAGTGCCAAATTACCCCACAGCTCAAAGATGTGCCATCTCCCTGGCTACCAAACCAAAGGCACCTGAGAGCATCTGAAGCCAGGTGCCCTCAGCCCAACCTTAGAGACCTCACGACAACATCCTAAGGCAGCAGAGCAGAAGGATGCCTGGCCACTGAGGCTAGAGGCTGGGAGGAGAGAAGAGGCTGCCAGACCGGCCCTTTTGCACCAGCACTTAAAAAAAACCTTCCTTGAAAGACTGTTTTATACAAACTTGCCATTAAAGAGCCCACCACGCCACTGCAAGAGCGGAAACACAAGCTGAGGCTGTGTAAAAGCTTAGCTATGGGCATTAGAGTTATTTATTGAATGACTACTAAAGATGAGCAGGACCAAAGTCCCCTCTGGAGCAGGGCTGGGCACACTGAAGCAGTATTGAAGCAGCAGACATGCTCTCCTGGCACACTCAGCCATCCCCTGTCCCTGCAGTGCTTGTGTCATGCATGAGACACACACGGAGCCACGAGCTGATGCCACATGGGCAGCTCTGTGTGCCACACTGAGGGCTTATGTACAGCTGTCAGGCTGGACAGCTCTGGGATTTGGAATGTGCTGTAGGAGCAAAATAAACTCCATGTCCACAGTCATCCTTTACTCAGGGATGAATCACACAACTGGACCCTGCACCCCTCTCCATCCTCATGCCCCTTGGAACACCTCTGGACACAGCAGCTAATGGAACCACACATACCCTGCTCTGGTTTTGCTGCTGCTCCCCTAGACTTGTGTGCCCACCCACGAGCTGGGAGTCTTCTCTGTCCTCCACTCTCCCCTCCACCAGCCTGTGTCTCCCCCAGCTTGCTTTGCCAGCGAGAGATGCATGTTTGTGATGAGAAGCCTCAGCACATCTGTTTTTTGCCCTGTCTGTACACTGGATGCCTTCCTTCCGTTTTCTTTCACTTCTTAAGCTGCTGGAGCAGACCAGAGCTGCCAGGCAGAGCCAGACATCTGGGGCACAAGCAGCCAAACCCACGTGGGCAAGCCTGGATGGAGCTGCTGGACACAACCGCTTCCAGCCCCGGCAAGGGCGATGCCACCTTCCCCTGGCTCGGGGGACACAGCCACCGGCTGGAAGCGGCTGCTTGTGCCACCCGGTCCCAGCACAGCCTGTTTCGTCCAGCACACGCAGGGCTGTGATGGTCACATCACGTCACTGGGTTTGGCTGTGTGTGGCTGTGCTGGGAACAGCCTCCTCCTCACACAGCCCTTTAAATTGACCCCATATGTGACTTATTTTCCAGCCTGCTTTGTTACCATTGAAATTAGTGACTCCCTTCTCCAAAACAGGAAGCGACATATAATGGTATAAAAAATTAGAATTTGCCACATGTAATCCTAGGATTAACATGCCGGAATGGCTCTGGTCTCTGTCCCAAACCCCCAGTACAGCCAGGATCCTGGAGAATTAACACTGCACTTATTCCTTTTTTCTCCCCTCCTTTCCCCCAGCCAGGTACTTTTCCCAGCCCTCCTGCCTCCATGCTCACCGGGTGGCCAAAGCAGCCTCCTCCCGTGGGCAGGAAAGTTGCCCATGCAGGTGCTCCTGCTGCGATCCAGAGGCACGAGCAGCCCTGGAGGCAGGGTGGTGCTGCCTGGAGGAATCGAAAAAAATCAGGGTAAAGGGAAACACCATGGGAGGCCAGAAGCTTCCCACACAAGCAGAGGCTTGGAGGCAGCCAGCACCAGCACAGTACAACCTACCTGGTGTGGAGGTGCTGGGCTTTGCAGCCCTCCCTGCAGGAAGGTCCTTCTCTGGAAGAGATAGCAGATAGCATTTCAGGCAAGGGCAACCAGTTCCTACAAGAACTAGAGAACTGCCAAGAAAATGTGTTACATCACAGACACCTCCAGATCCAGGTTTTGGGGAGTTCAGAGCAAAGTCTGAGTTTGAAGCGCTTCCCAAAATCATCATTCAAACCACCCCCAGGCTGGTCAGGGAGGCACCAGGATACAACCTTGAGCTGATCCATCTGACCAGCATCCCCACCCCAAAAAGCACTGGGGCTGGCTTGTTTGAGCCAAACCATGCACTGGAACAGCTTCTTCTGGAGGAAAAAGCAAAAAAGCAGCAACTGCCTGAGGTGCACCAGAACCTGTCCCCCACCAGCTGGGCAGCAGCAACCCCACAGCACCCATGCTCCAGAGGTGATGGTAGAGAAACTCCACTGCACGGCCCCCGCTCTCCAGACACCTCTGCACTGCCTCCCACAACTGCATTTCAGTATCAGCCCTCAAGTTACCTAAACAAGCCATGCAACGGGGGAAAAAAGAAAACGAGTTGTGTGCAATTTTTTTTCTTTTAAACCAAAAATAAATTGCTCTTAAACTGCAAACAAACTCTGCGTCTCTCTCTCAGTCATGTTTATTTTCGTGGGGAGATCTTTCCTGTATCTGTGTCCTGGCCCTAGATAAGAGACAGAGAGAGCTCAGCAGGCAGAGGCCGTGCAGTCTCTGCCTGCAGCCAGCTGTGCAGCTCAGAGACATTTTCTTAAAGAAACAGCTTAACTTAATCAAGTTTAATGGCCTTGCCTTGTTAATGAGCACAGCCAAGCTCCTCCACCCAAGGGCAAAAAGTAGTGGGAAGAAGAAAAGCTGTGTTTGTAGTGCAGGAGGTGGGCTGCAGAGGGGTTTTTTTCCCTGCAGAGGGTCAGCAGCACAGGCTGGTTAACCCCAGTTGGTTTTGATCAGACAAGTATTTCATAGTGTCTGCAGCTTGCTGTCTGCATTGGGCAAGTCACAGAACCAGGCACACAGCTCTGCTGGGCAGAGCCTTTCCAAATCCTGCACCACTGAGCTCTGCCTCCACGAGGGTGAAAATTAAAAACCTGCTTCTCACCTGGATGAGGCACCAAGCTGCACCTTGCCTGCAGAGCTGAGGCTCTGGAAGAGGCTGGTGTAAGAGGTGTGCAGGACCACAGCACTGAGCAGCTAGAAAGGGCAGAGGCACACTTTTGGGGGGAGGAAGGAGCAGTGCACACTTTGCTTCTCTCCAGATGTCAGACACTGCATTCAGAGTCAGGTGTTCTTGGCTAACCTGGGCTGCAGAGGGAAAGGACAGGTCCTGGCTCCTAGGCTAGAAACATGCAAGGGTTGAGGTGAAGTTCAGCATCCCGGAACAATCCAGAGATTGAGGGGAAGCAAAAGGCACCCCCACAGGCCCATTAAATCCTTCTATGAGGGAAGAATTGGATCTTCACTGGCTGTTTCACTATTTATTCAGCCAACAAAGCATAGAGCAGTGACCAAAAATAACACCACTGCTTTCCAAGCAAGTGCCCAGTGCAGTAAGACACTTCAGTCTTCTCTCCAAATCACACCACACAGAAGAGCAGTATCTTTGGGAAGAGGCGTCCTCTCCCTCCTCCTCCTGGGTAAATGCAGCAGCATTTCTCTGGGGTCTCAGATATGTCACAACAGATGGGTTCTGGCTGGTGGGACACAGCAACAGGACAATCCTCATCAATACAGTGATGCCAAAGCAGAGAGGATTCAAATTCTGCCTCTGCGATTGTTGCAAACCAGTATATAAAATTTAAGTGATCTCAGAGCAAGGCAGAGGTTTCAAGAATGCTTTGGCCCTCCAGCATCACTGTCACAGGGCTGAGTATTGCAGCAGAACAAGGGTGGTAAGAGTATGTGACATTTTTATGGGACTACAACCAGCCTGAGCCTCAAAACCAGAACAGCCAGTTCCTTAAGGCAAACAAGCTGCGTTATCTGAGCAGTCCCAGCCTCTCAGGCTGTAGCACAGTCACGTTAACCCCAAAAACGTCTTTCCGAAGATGCCAGCTGGATACGGGGAAGTTTTTCCCGTACTAGCGTGAAGAGATGATGCCATCCTGTGGCTGTTCGGGAATACTGACTTCCCGCAAAGTGGCGACTACTGCAAAGGCATTCACTGCCCTCCCTGGTGAAAGAAGGGCGCGTAATTAGGAGCAACAAGTAAACACTCCCCGGAAACTGCAAATAAGGTGTCTCGTTTGCCTTCACCTCAGAAATACAAAGCTCATACCTCTTAAGAGAATATTCTCTCCTTCCAGGTGGGATTCGGCTCTAGAAGAGGATTATACTTTGTTCCTGCACAGGAAAGAGCTGCTGGGAACAATCACAGCTGGTTTTTTAGAGCATAGACTTATTTTTAGAGGGGCTGTGTGTGAGATTAGTCCTCCTCTCCCTCTCAGTCTCCTTCCTGGTGACTTCACTGTGCCCTTTACTGAACAGACTGAAACCTGTCCTTGCCTACAGACAAGTGGGCAACAGGGAGAAAGCACTTCACAGTAGAGAGCCCTCAGTACCTTCCTGTGTCCTTCTCTCGTGCTCTTAGCACAGAGCCTGCAAAACACTTCAAGTGCAATTTTCCTTTCCTCCTCCTTCCCCCAGTGCAGGGCTGGGATATCCTAACACAGCTCAGATGAGTCTCTGCCTGCCCACCCACACACAGGGAGGCACAGCTCTGAAAGTACTGTGAAGAATTTAGTCCTCATCTTTCAGAAACAACACTCTAGCTCACTCTCCTCAGCCAGGTCTGAAACAGCATGGAGCAGTTAAGGGCTTCACAGAGTTAAGTCACAAAGAGATCACATAGTGCCCATCCCTGCTTTGGAGCAGATCCCAAAGACCTAATTTGCACAGCCCCACTCTGGGCCTGGGTAATGCTCTCTCTCCATACAAAATCCTTAGTTTAAATAGGAAGAAAAATAATTCTGCCACCCAAAGCAAAGAAGAAATATTTTAAGACCTCCTTTATTTGCAATTTTACTATTTCCTCCAAAGTCTGGGAAGGATTCTTCAAAATTAATTACTCAGCTTAGCACTGTGATAGAAAAGGCCATTAAGACATTGGACAACCATGTTGCAATATGTTCAGACAAGGAAGCCTTTGAGCAAGCAACGTTTGGTGAGCTCATACTTCTTCCCTGGCTGGAGATGGTGGTCCAGAATTTTAATACTTGCTCAGGGAAAGAAAGTAAACCTCACCTTTATGACGGAGTTAAAATAGAAAAGCAGCCATAAGTGAAACCATGCACTAGGACACGAGGGAAAGCGTAGAGGAAGAGTTTCATTCCAAGAGATGCTCATGTTAGAGGTGGATGGGAAGCGTTATCATTTCAGCATCACTACCTGCCACCCTGCTAATGAAACAGCTGAAGGCAGCAGATGGAACAGTCACATAGAGAATTTTGTTCATGGTCTGTAAGCAGCCTCTTAAGGAAGTGGAATGGAGAGGCAGGTTGGGATGGTGAGCAGAGCTTGGGGGACAGTAGCCCTTACACTCACCCTGTTCTGGGCCTCACCCCGGAGTGTGACCATCAACTTACTGCACATCTCCTTAGGTGTTTCTTTGGGCAGACAGACAAGAAAGCACAAGCAAAATAGCAGGATTTTAACCCAGAGAGATGTGATACTGGAGGTTGAGAAACCCAGTCTACAGAAGTCACCTGGGTTAATGAGCCTTGCCAGCAGCCTGGCAACATTTCCCAAAACCCTTCTCTGCAGGAAGAACAGGGAATGTCCCCAGATAACAAGGGGAACCACAGACCAAGACAGAGGAAATAGTCTCAGGAAAGTTCTCTCCGATGTAAATTAGAGGGCTATTATTTGTTAGTGGGCTCAAATTTAATTTTTTGAAGTCTGAAGTGGATGGCACCAGAGAAGGACAGAGTAAAGAGGAGTGTGCAGCCCAGGTTTCAGAAGGAACGGCATGTGTTAAAGCTTGTTTTATGTAAAGTTCATCAAAGTTGCATATATTGGATCAAGCAGGTCCTCATCATGTTTAGCCAACCAGGGTATCTACAAGCAGGATGCTGCCCACAAGCCCCCCTCCAGCCCCTGGGAGATCAGCCAGAGGCTGGAAACAGGGTGTGCTGCAGGTGCCCATGTCCCTGGGTGCATGCTGGTCAGCAATTGTCCCCAGTGTACTGGAGAAAGCTGAACTGAACTTGGTTAAGAAATACTGAATCATTATCTTTGGCTACTGTCCTGCACAGGGTTCCATTTAAGCCCTGATCTTCTTCCTCTTCCCTGATAGAGACCTCTTCTTCCTCCCCAGGATTGCCTCATTACTGGACGACTGAGGACGGATCTTCATCTCCGTAAAAGGAATGGAGAATTCATGGCCTTTCCATGGCTCCCAGTTCACACCCTGGGAAAAGACCAAGGAATTTCTTACTGCAGTGCCCAGACCAGGTGCTACGAGTCTACCACTACCCCCTCTAGTGCCATTTAACCCTCCAGTATACAGAGGCTCTAATGATAATCAGTCTTTCAGTCATTCCTAATATAAATCAAACTTCTATCCAGTTTGGAATACAACAGGAGCCATCTTCAAGCCCAAAATAAGCCTGTATAGGGAGATGCACCCCAGGCATGCACTGAAAGCCAAGGTACACGTGACATAGTGAGCCAGCATCCTAAAGAGGTTCCTTATGAGCACTCTTATAGGTGTTCCCCTCAGAGATCAAGACAACTCCACCTCAAGTATCTCTGCCTACAAGAATCAGGGAGCAGGGAGGATGGAATAAGAGCTATAAGTTTTCTTGTGGATCGTTTCCATTTCAAATGAAATGAGTCAGAATATCCTGGAAAATCTCTCCTGTCCCCAGCAAAGACACCCCCTCCACGTGTTTTCTGCAGGCCCCAGCCCCCAGAGCTGTGCCACTCACCTCGCTGTGCCTGCTCTCCCCGTACTTCCCGTTGAGGTTGGCCAGGTGGCAGTTCTTGTACCACCACGCGCCGTGGTGTGTCAGGGCACAGTTGCTGAGAGCCACGTCGTTGTCTCTGTCCCACGTTGTGAACTTCCAGCCATTGTGGTAGGTCATTGCATCCCCTAAGGAAAGGGATCAGAGACATGGTTAGGAGTAAGGGACAGCAGCTGCTCAGCCTGAGGGCTTATCCACCCTTCAGGCAGGACACAGAAAGCCTGGCAGGGGAAAAACTACAGCACAGGAGAGCCCTGCACACCAATTCCTAAAGCCCTGCTATTAGATGGCATGTCCATGATCCTCCCAGCTGAAGATCTAAACCTTATGGCAAGAGGATATTAAAGGATAAGCAGAAGACTATGGACACAATGGCAGTGGTAAGGGTTTACCAGTGGCAGAAGCCAGCACTGCTGTTGAGCAAACTCCCATCCTGAATAAAAGCCACTTTTTTTTCCACTCTTAGCTGGGGAGCCCCAGAAGTTGTTACCCCATCAGCACAGGTTACCTCATAGAAATGCTTCCCAGTTTGCCTTTTCAGCTGGAGTTTCCCTGGGTTACAGAACACTCTCTTCCCCCATGAAAAAGCAACTCTTTCTCCTGTCTTCACCGTGAGACAGGCCTATGGGCACACTCTCCTCAGTCTTCCTAGCAAGTACACACTCTCCTCCTCAGAGAGAACCACATCTGATCTAACCTGACCTAAGGACCTCCCATGCTACTGGCAAAACAAATACACAGGTCCCAGCATTTGTTTCCCTGTGCTGAGCAGAGAGAGCACGAGAACAGGGCTCTCCTCACCAGCATTGCCTCTGTAAGTGCCCACTGATAGCCTGTATCTCTCCCTGCTCGAGGCAACCTGGAAGAAGTCATAGACAGCATAGACAGATTCGCTGGCTGTCCGCAAATCCACACGGAGCTCGTAGCGGACGGGGCTGCTGCTCGTGAGGTCGTGCAGCTTGTCAAGACCTAGAAATAAAGAACATTTACTCTTAAAACAGTTCACCTTTGCAGTCCTAGACTCTCACCCCATAGCCAGTTTGGTTAAATCAGCTATTTCCTGCCTCCCTCCTTCCCTGCTCGATGCTGTCATGACATTTTGCCAAGTTCGTGCTGTCTTATCTCAGTTTCTGGCAAGAGACAGCAGTATCAGAAAAACAAACAGCCTTAACCAGCATAAGACTGGCTGTACTGCAATATTATTTTTCCCAGAATGTTTAAAGACTCTTGCTCCAAAAACCTTGCCCTATTTAATGTTGGATTCTCTGTTTCACACATTGTTCACTAACAGAACATGACAGACAAAAACCAACCAAGTACAAGTTGTGTGTAGTCTCCTGGTCTTTGCATTTTCACAAATAAAGTTTCTTTCTTTCCCCTCTCATAAGGGACACACAAGCCTAAAATAAACCTTTACAGAGTTTAGCTTGCCCTGGGACTGCTCCAAAGCCCAAAAATGTCAGTGGAAATACTAAGTGGGCCATTAAAGGTCCCTTGATGCTTTGCTAGCACTGCTAGGGAAGACATAGAAGCCTACAGTTCAAGACTGCAGGATCAGGGGATTGGATATCCCATCATTTACATGTATCTACAAAGCCAGTGTTCAGCTCTTCACTGGTCACATCCATGTACTGTACCGAGCCAAAACTCCCCAGTGGGATCTCCAAAGCCTTCCACATAATTTTTCCAGCGCTGGTAAAAATCCACCTCACCAGTGCTCCGCCTCTGAAACACCTGCAAAGCAAGCATTGTGGAGTGAGAGCTCACAAGGGGACGAGATAAAACAATGGGGGATGGGGGTAAGAAATGCTCATCCCAACTCAAACACAGACAAAAAGGTGAAGCATGCAGGAACAGAAAACCCTAGTGGATCATAGGATCATTAAAGTTGGAAAAGACCTCCAAGATGAAGTCCAACCTTATGATGGCACACTACACTTGAATACACATAAGAATCCATTTCCATTTTCTGACTGCACATAAGGACTGGGGTGAACACTTAGTTGTGCAAATTTTACAGTTTACATTCCACAAATCTGAGCATGATCTAAACTCTTAGATAAAACAGACTTAGAGACAAGATCCAGGTTTCTAAACTTCACCAAAGTCAGAGGGGCCTATGCAGTAAAACAACAATTTCTTTCAGTAGACAAAAATCACTTACCACTGAAAATGAAAGGTGAAAAAGGTAGTAAAGGTATTTTCCTCTGATTTTTTACAGAGAACCTCAGATTCACTCCTCATGTTCAGTCCCCAACTCAAAGCATCTGTGCTTCTGCCTCCAGATTCCTTTGAGCCACTCAACACCTCTTGTGTGTCCAGGGTCCAGGTGTACTCACAGCACCAGCAATTAAATACTAACAAGCATCAGCTGAACTACATTAACTGTCCATACCCATCACCCTTCTGGGATGACTCCTTCCACCACAAGGCTTACCACATAACTTTTTGCTGTGGGAAAAGCTTTTGCCTGAGCCTTTAAATCTGTGCTTCTGACTTAGACCCCTGTTCAGTCCATATTAAGACTCTGAGACCAAGTCAGTAGGAGCTTGTCAAAAGGCACCTCTTGACATTTCTGCAGCCACAAGATCAGCCTCTTATTGGAGAAGGCAGATAAGAGGTCAAGCATTGTTTCCTATTGTGTGTCCTTCCAGAGACACAAGAGTGGAAAATCCTGCTTTATTTCTGCTGAAGTGGGTACATCAGCATTCCCCACCCTCCCTAAAGCAGCCCACTCCACCAAGGCAGCAGAGCAAAAGGAGCCTCAGGTAAGACCAGCATCAGGTGCACTCAATTGCATTCACCCAGAAGCAGGAAGAGGGGCAGAGCATCACTCACTATCCAGCCGCCTCCGTCGGTGGCCATGTCACAGTACACCTGCAGCGGCCTGCGGCCATCCCCGCTCAGGTAAATGGTGTACATGCCGCTGGAGGCGTTTCCGTTGCGCTGGGCCTGGCTGCAGTCCGCAGGATACGGGTACAGGAGGCTCACTGGGAGAACAGAGGGGGCAAAGCTCATCAGCACAGCAGGCCATGGAGCTGGAGGAGGCATTCACCCCCTTAGGAAGCTCCTGTGGTACTGGAAGAGAAGGACAGAAGGCAGGAGCCCCCGCTGCACACTCACACAGTGCCCAGCTGCACCAGCAGGCTGCTGCTGGCAGCCTTCCCCACTGCCCGGGGGCTGGCTCATGGATGGGGGCCCCAGAGGCTGCAAGGGGGAGAACTATAGAATGGCTGGGGTTGGAAGGGATATTAAAGGTCATCTAGTTCCAAACCCCCTGCATGGCAGAGATGCCACTCACTAGATCAGATTGCTCAGGGTCCCATCCAACCTGGTCTTGAACACTTCCAGGGATAGGGCAGCCACAGCCTCTCTGGGTCACCTTTGCCAGTGACTCATCACCCTCACAGAGAAGAATTTCTTCCTAACATCTAACATAAACCTGCTCTCTTGACAATTTAAAACCACTGCCTCTTGTTCTGTCACTATCTGCCCATATAAAAAGACCCAGTTTTGGCTCGCAGTGAGAGTGGGAAGAGGACCCCTTGTTTGCAAAGGTGGGAATGTCAGAAAACAGGGACTTTAATTTCTCTGCATTTCACAATTAATCTGCAATTGGCAGCCCCTGTAGGCACTGGCACAGTACAAGAGGTTCCCAAAGCACGCTGGCATGAGATTTTGTTTGATTTGCTGCCACTCTTGTATTTCCTGACCCCTGAACAACCTGGGCAGCTACCCAAGTAGCTCAGAGTACTTACACCACTGTGCCCTGCCATTGTTAGGATGTGCAGAAAGATCTCCTGCATCTCATCCTCTCTCCTGCCCACTGGCAGCTCACCAGTGGGCTTTGTCTCTCATCTGGCTTGCCAACAGTGCTGACCAACATGGGCAATCTCCACTCACTCTGTCCCTCTGTGTTTCCAAGCCTCCAGATGGTGTGGCTTAGAATAGACACCTAGCCAGGAGACGCACTACTGATTTGCTGTATGGTTTGCTTATGATCACACAGTTTCCCAGTGCATCTATAGGACATGAACTCCATCTCGGATCTCTGCCTTAAAGCACAACAGCTGCAGAGCACAGGGAGAATGCAGCATGCAAGGCCAATTCCTACCTGTTGAGAAGGTACTGACTGTCTTTCTGCTCTGGTGATCTCCCTTGTAGGCCATCGCAAAGACAGTGTACCTCACTCCTTGCTCCAGGCCTTCCAGCACAAACCGCTGTTCGCTGGGACCCAGCTGCACTTCCTGCCAAGTAACAGGGATCAAAGGTCAACCCAACTCTGAAGAGCATTTAGCTTTCCTGGACCACAGTGCCCCATACCCCTTTTGCATTTACAGGCTTCTCTTGTAGGGTTCAAACAGGCAAATTCACTGAGTGTCCTTGAAAAGTGGCATCCCTCTTCTCAGAAGGAAGGTTTGGGGCAAGGTCTCAAGAAACACTCCTAGGACACTGAGGACACCCTGTCCTTAGTGAGTGCTGTTCTTCCAGGTAACAAAAAGATAAAGAAGTGAAGAGGTAACCATGTTTTCTGTACCTGGATCTGTTGGGAAGAGGCATTTCCCTGTCACAAAGTCCTTCCACAGCTTCTACTTAAGAAAGCAGCACATCTCCTCCCTTAACCTCTCCCTCCCTGGGTCATGGATAGCACAGATTCCTCAGAATTGTTTTCCTGTGGTCCACATACCCACAAGACCCAGCTGGCAGAACCCATAATCATAAGGGTGATTTCAGTGAGGTCTGCAGGACTGAAGAATTCAAGGAATCCACTGTACCTTGATTGTGCCATCTGGACCCTGGTAGGACAAGGAGTAGCCATCAATCTGTGCTGCAGGAGGAGTCCAGGTAACCACGCCAGCAGAATGAGTCACCTCTGATACACGGAGGTTCTTGGGAGGATCAATGTCTATTGAAAAAGAAAAGTCAAGTCCCACTGCATAAATGAGAGACAGCAACTGCAGTGCAGGGCTTGGGCTGAGCTTTCAATGCCTAAAAGCTACCCCGTGGCCTTCACATCTAGCAAGCAGCAAAAGCCTAGACCAAACACAGCCAGGCCTAGCTCAGATCTGGTTTGGGACATTCTGAACCCTGCAACTGGCTCAGCTGTACAGTGTCCAGGAGCTCCTGGCATGTCTGCCTGTGGAGTCTCCATCAGGCTCATCTCCGAGCAGCACTCACAGGTAGGACAGGTTTAGGCTCTCTGCCCCAGTCCTGGAGCACAGCCCTAGCACAGCCTGCTGAGAGCCCCTGCCCCTTGTTCCTCCCCTGCAGATGAAGAATGACTTCAAAGCATTGTTGTGCTTCAGCCTTCTTTAGTGAGCATAGGAATATAAAGAAGAAACCCAGAGCTTTAGAGTTCAGTCTGTGCTGGATATGGGACACCAGCTCCTTCACTGGCAACAAAGGCTTAGCCAGGCTTTTCCTGAGCAGTCAGACTGCCCAAGGTCAGCATGAGGAGAAGAACAGAATTATTTTAATGCAACACCAGTTCACAGCAGTTGTCAAAAAGCATCTTACAAGATACCCACAACAGGACTGCAGTGCTTCCCTCAGGATAAATGCAATTTTTAAATCTCTGTTGAAAGTAACAGCAATGGAAGCAACCTCTCCCTAATTTTCATCCTGTGCTTGTTATATTATATATATTTTGGGAACATCTTAAGGAAAACAATTTGAGGAGTAAGGTTTGTTTAGCTCTGCAAGTTTTAGAGAGAAGGTCCTTGGTGGGCATGCTGGCCTCCAGGGATGAGTGCTCCAACCCTGAAGTACACCTGGGTTTATTTTAAACTATAACTGAATAATTCATCTCAATTCCCTGCTCTTCCACAAACCTCCCTGAAGGACTACAGCATGTTGTCTGTCGATTCAGTTCTTCTCTGTATAAACCAGACAATAAAACCTCCCAGGCCTTGAAGAGTGCTACAAGCATAAACATAGCAACAATTATAATGCATCAGTGAAATAATACAGTTGTGAAAAGGTCACCAGAGAAAGCCAAGGCCGAGTTTTGTCTGTCTTAGTTAAATGAGATGAGTGGAGCAGGGTGGCTCCTCCCAGGAAATGCTGCACTCCTCATACATAAGGTTACTGCATAGAGCAGATCAAAAGGCAGAGAAGAAGAAATCAAAACACCAAGAACAGTGACAGTAACACTGTATTTCACACGCCATGGTGTTTAAAACGCTGGCTATTCATTACAACCGAAGATCACTTTTCACTAGGCTCGTGAGGTAAGCATTAGTCCCCTACCTGATGAACTCGTGCTTCATTTGGGAGAGCACTAAACAGGTGCTTTAAGCCAAACAACCCAGAAACCTCCCCAGAGAAGCTCACTACGTGTGTGCCTCCCGCCGGACGGGAGAGGGAGCTAACAGGTTCCAAATCCATCCCGAGAAGCCAGGGATGGGAAGGGCAGCCTCAGAGGCTGCAGTCTCTCAGCACTGCCCTGAAAGGCCAGCCGGCAGCGCCCACGGGAGCAGCTCACCGCAGAGCAGCTACCTGCCACAGAGCGTTTTGGTGCTTGGGAATAATTAGCCAGCACCTTCAGTGAGAAAATGTATTTTTTTTCCTCACAGAAGTTCTATTATTTTAGCAGGGGTGTCATTTTTTTGTGCAGATATTTAAAAAAATATCCCTACTAATACTAATTGCATTCCCTCTCCCAACAGTTTCACTTCATGTGAAATTTCCAGGTGATTCCATTTCCATATCAGTTCAAAAAAACCCATTTGAATTTGCTGAAACTCTCCTGGCATTCCTAGTTCCACAAAGATTCAGCCTTTTGACCTCAAGAGATCTTCATTTGTCCCCATCAGTTGCCCTTGACCTCTGTGAGCACTGGGGAACTCTTTGGCATCCTGCCCTAAATCCAAGCTTCAGCTCTTCTATCTCACACCAGCTGGATTCATAAACTAAAAAAAAGTACATTAGCAAGGTCAACAGATACAGAGTGACCCTGAATGTTCCCAGTACATCACAATCCTTATGGCTGAATAACAGGACAGATTTAAGCCTGCTCGGCAGTCTCCTAGGAGCAGCTTAAGGTCACAAGTCAAAGGGCAGGCCATTATTTTGAACTGTCTCAGATTCTAAAATGGTTTCATTTTGGTTGTTAAACCTCTGTTATTGTTGGGCTTGACAGCAGCACATGAAGCACTGCATGCTTTTGATGAAGGACTAGTGAAATAAGGACCATCAGCTGTCATCACTCTTGCATTATGACATCTGTCTCTTCTAGAATCACCTATAGCATCAGTCTCTGTTATGGGAGTCTATAGGCATGTATTTACATTATTAAATAATTTAATTCAGGATCCTCTGGTTAGTGAGGTAATGAACTAAATTTACTCTCTGCATTTCAGCCGTGGTTTTGTGGTTGTTCCAGCTGCCTGCCTGCCCTACTCACACACCTTCTACCCCATTTCCTTCCCCTTGTGCCCACAGTTACCTGTCAGTGTGTCAGTGCTTGCCCTCTTGCTCTGCTTGCTTCTGAGCTCTGCCCAGAGATGGATGGTGAACTTCATGCCTGGCATCAGTCCTGGCAGGGTGGTAATGCTCCTGTCCTTCCCCACTTCTATTTCCTTGGTGTGCCCATCAGCAGAAGTGTAGCTTACCATGTATCTGTCTATGGGAGCTTGGACTCTATCCCAGGAGATGGTGGCTGAGTTCTCTGTCACTTGGTTGGTTACCAAATTCTTTGGGCTGTCCATTTCTACGAAACAAAGGGCAGAGTAAGTAAAAGACCCACACTCACCTTAAAGTGTTTGCCTTTCAAAGGCCCATGATCCCACCCTCAGGAAACAAAGGATGACAAGGACTAACTCCTCTGTGGCTCTGCTGGGTCTCAGCAGCTAATCACCCCACTTGCTGTTGACATTGCAGAAGTGGAGTAAGACAAGGTAAGGCACTGAGGCACAGCCACCTTCAGACAGAACCCTCAGGGGTAAAACATCAAGCAGAGATACAGGGAAGAATGACTGGGCAGAAGAAGGTCCAACTGAAATTTGAGGCTGTGGCAAACCTAAGTTTCTTATGAACCTTAAGAGAAATCCATTAGGCCAGTTATTTGGGAGCATGCACAGCTTTGGAGTCCTGGCTGATGAAGAGGTAGTGAGGCAAAGAAAAAGAGAGACTGAGGTGGCACCAGCACCCTGCTCCTTTATCCGCCTCTCCCACAAACATCTCTTTTTGAGCTGTGAGGTACCAGCAAGGCATAACCTTTCTCTACATTATGACTGAGAAATTAAGTCCTTGGTAAAAGAAGTGGCCAAGGGAGAACATAATCATAGCTAATTCACCATGTGAAATAACATCCTGCCTTCCACAGCTGCAAAACCACACTCCAACATTTCCACAGGTCACTCATGACAGTGTTTTTGCCTGCCCTCTCACTTTGCTTGCTTCCTTTCCCTGCCTGGACACAGATGATGCACAACATGTCTGGCTTCAAACTACTCAGGATAGAAAGACCTGTGTCCTGCCCGACCTCTCCCTCATTCCCAGGCCTCTGCCAATCAGGTAGGCTTCAGCCTTGCTAAGCAGCCAACTTCTGTAAGCAAAAAACCTTGATTATACAAAGGGAATTACTGATAGCTGAGACTTTAATCTGGCTCTAACCATTTCCTACCCTTTCAAGATTTGGAAAAAAATTATTAAAATATGGGTATTTCCTCCCAGGTCTTGATTAATTGATAAATACTACTCCTATCACTGACCGTAGTCGAACTGGTGTCTGGTTTATGCTCTGCAACAGGGCAGGAGAAAACAGGCCAGAACTGAGATCACCCCCTCAACACAGTGTCACAGAGAAGCACAAAGATCCTTTGGAATACCTGTCACTGCCTCAGTACTGATCCTCTTGCTCTGTTGGGCTCCTCTCTCTGCCCAGAGGAAGATGACATATTCAGTGCCAGGTTTCAGTCCTGTCAGAGTCATGGTAGTCTCGTTCTTTCCCACTTCCACCTCCCATGTGTCACCACCAGCAGAGGTGTAGCTCACCATGTACCTATCTATGAGAGCCTGGACCCTGTCCCAGGAGATGGTGGCTGTGTCCTCTGTCACTCGGTCAGTCACCAGGTGAGCTGGGCTGTCGATTCCTGCAGACAGTTAAAAGTGAAGAACACGGGCTGTCATGGTCAGGCTGTGCTGTGACCCTGTGACACTGCTTCCCTTGCTAGCCTTGCTAGCTTCTTCCCTTTTCAAGTCCCATTTCTGATCATGCATTGATTGGACCCACAAAGCTGGATGGTGGCAAGGTCTGAGGTGGTCTTTAATCTTTACAGATGTTTTCCTAGGGAACAGCACAGCCAGTCCTGACCTGGACAGAAGAGAACCTTCACAAAGCAAGATAGTATTACTCCCTTGTTTTCTGGTGGTCACAAGCCTCCAAAGCTCATATATGTGTCATCTGTCCAGAAACTGAGAGAACAACCAAAGCTCTTTTGTTAAGAGCCCAGGATGACCCATGTACTCATTTACTCATTTTTCTCCAGCAAATCCCTGACTTAGAGATGACTTTTCAGATGTTCACCTTTACAGTGTTGTTATAAATTGGCAACACATGGGGAAGATCACTACACACATTTAACCAGGGCTGGAAAACACAGGAACAACTGAGGAACCAGGATTAGTCATCCTGCTGCAAGAAAAAGTGCCCTGCATGCTGTTAATCTCTCTGCACTTCAATTTCTTCACCTGCATAAAGGGAGTATTTCCCTATTCCACCATGAAGGATAAACAAATTAACCAATTAAAATAAGACTATACAAATACGTAAGAGACACTGCTGCAAAGGCTTTGTTTTCCCTAATCCTTGTTAGTATTCTCAACACAGCCTATTTGTAGTACCTACAGGTAATTAGAGCCTCTCTGTGATGATGCTGAATAGGTTTCACAGCAAGATGCACCAACCTGAAGACTTGATCTGTTAAGCCCGAATCTCCCTCTGCTATTAAACTGTCTTGGGGTGGACATATTCAGTGTCAAGGCAAAGCTGGGCTTTAACTTACACTCAGCAAAATCTATTATCCACTTACCTGTCACAGCCTCAGTGCTAACCCTCTTGCTCTGCTGTTCTCCCTTCTCTGCCCAGATGTAAATGGTGTACTCTGTGCCTGGCTTCAGTCCTGCCAAGGTAGTGACATTCTTGTCTTTGTCCACCTCTCTGTCCTCCGAGTCGCCGTTAGCCGAGATGTAGCTCACTCTGTATCTGTCTACTGAAGCCTGGACTTTGTTCCAGGAAACAGTAATTGCATCCTCTGACACTTGGTCAGTCAACAGTTCAGCCGGGCTGTCAATGTCTGTAAGCAAAAGTCATAATTATTAGAAGTTTTAGTATATTCCTGTGGTAATCACAAGGGTCTAAAGACAAGGATAACACCAGTTTTATAGGCAGAGGTTGTGTGTTTTCTTGGACTATCAAATACATTTAGAAAAACAGATGAGCTTTGAGAAATGATTCTATGTCTAAAGACCTAAAAAGGGCCTGAGTATCCAAAAGGTTGCTTGGCTTTTTTCTACAGCCCAAACTTGTAAATCTAAAGTTTTATCTTTAGCTATAAACTGTATTTTGATCATGCAGTGTAAATAATCAGTACTTAAGCAGGTCACCATGGGATATCACCATTCATGGAGCCAAGTAATTTTGTTCTGCTGGATACAGTGCAAGGGAGATAAACCAAGGGATGCTCACTGCTTCTATGTCCTGCCATTCCTGGCACATTGGTAATCACACCTGTACATGTCAGTGCCAAGGTGGTTGAGCCCTGGCAGGGTCAGTCATCCCTCTGCCCTGCCCTGGGTGAGCAGGGCTGTTGGTTTCTGTGGAACAGCTGGGACTGAAGAACACGAGTGTCCCAGTGAGGCTACTCCTACTCCCTCCTCTCAACGGCCCTACTGATTTCTTCCACCTCTCATTCTTTATTTCTTGCCAAGCTGGGAGGTGCCCAATCCTGAGGTATTTCAGTTGGGTTCTAGGTCTCCTCCTCACAGCTACAAGAGCAGAGCTCTTTGTTAGGGAGCAACAAAAGCACAGCCAACCCTGTCCAGGCAGAGAGGGAGCCCAGGCAGAATATGGTGTTACTGTTATTTGCTTTCTGAAGGTCACCACCTCTTGCCTGGGTCATTCTGGGAATTAACCAAAAAAAAACCAAATCACCTGCTCAGAATCTGTGAAATTCTGCTCTCCTGAAACAAGATTATTTCACTTTCAATCTCCTCCCACTTACAATAATTCCCCTCCTCTGCTCACAGAAGGAAACATATGCTAGATTTCAGGAGCCTTAAGTTCTTACCACAACACAGCCTGCAGGAATGTGGCCCTTGCAGGGCAGCCCTACAGCCCATGACCTTTATGCAGAACATGTTTTTTGTTTGGCTTTTTTTCCTTTGCTGAACTGCTAAATACATCTTGGCAGCCTGAGCAATGAAGGACTTGCCGATGCCTCTCAAATTATTGGAGCAGCATTTCTTATTCTGCTGGAGGCTCTAGACTCCAGGGCACAAATGCACAACCATCTGACAGCCACACTGTAATTTACCACGCACCAGCTGAGCTGCACTGTGATTTAGCACACATTAGCTATGGTAAAAGTTGTGATTTTCCACCTGTGTGTACTAATCTCACCTCTTTTGTGAGACAAAAACACATTACTTTTCATTTTAAGGAAAGATGCTGAGGCTTGTTTGTGCCACCCTAGAGTGGCACAAGCTGGGAACTGGGAATTTGAATAATCACAGCTCATTAGCAGTATAAGATGCTCACCTGTGGCAAGAAAAAAATTCAAGCCAATGATTTGCTTGTGTGATATGAAAATCAAGTTTGTTCTTTAGTTCTAATTGCACTGCAGCTGGGTATGGGCTGTACTGCTCTTCATATGCAGTGCTTTTAACTCCTTAACTCCCTGGGTGGTCCAGGAGCTTCCCAGCCAGTCACACGTACCAGTGAGAACATGGGCTGGCTCGAGACAATGGGACAACTTGAAAGGAGGGGACTGACTGATCCCCTCATGTGGGAACTTTAGACAGTCCTACAAATTCCCCGAGGCAGCTCCTGTTGGTGTCTAGTCCAATTTACGTGTTTGAATGTGTTGGTTAACATCCTGAGTGGAGCAGCCCAAGCACTTCCCTAGGTAATTTTGGTGTAGAAGTGCAGATTGCACACAGATAAGACATTTGTAAACGGTCAGTGGAATCTGCTCTTGTACAAACAGCCACACAGGCTGGCTGGATTGTACAAATGGATCAGGACAATGGTACAGGGAGTTTCCCAATCCAGCTGCAGCTGCTGCTGCAAGCACCCTTCCAATGGAGACTCCCTGTCACCAAAGGATAGAGACCAAATGTCCTGTTTGGGAAATCTGATTCTTAATTTATGCCATGATCCAAAGAAACCTGTGTTTCCTTCTTAACAAACATTTTGATTACATGTGCAATATGTGTATTAGCCCCCTGTTCTGCTGGGAAAGGCCACAGCAGTCATCTAAAAAGAAAAAAAGCTTGGAGATTATTTATGGCATTTTAAAGGCAAGGCATAAACTACACATTCCAAATGGTTATGAGGCTTTAGTTTTGACTGTATTTCACTGTTCTCTGTACTGATAAGAACCGGTCCCTTGCCATAGGGTCTGTCCACAACAGGACTCTGAGTCTTAATGTGAGCTGGAGACCTGTTCAGTCACATTAGTAAGAATTACATGAATTTTCTGTCTTGCTAAAAACATGTGCAAAGCAGGAGAAACTTCCTTAAAACAAGTAAAAATGATGAAGGAGTTTGAATTTCAAACACAGCTCCCTCTGGTGCTGCTACAACTCACCTGTCACAGCTCTGGTGCTTGCCTTCCTACTCCTCTGGGGCCCCTTCTCTGCCCAGATGTAGGTGACATATTCCATGCCAGGCTTCAGATCCAGTAAGGTGATCCTGTTGCTTTCACTCCCCACCTCCATTTCCTTGGTGTCCCCATCAGCTGAGCTGTATCTCACCATGTACCTGTCTATGGGAGCCTCCACTTTATTCCATGAGACAGTGGCAGTATCCTCTGTCACTCGGTCAGTTGTCACATTGGTTGGGCTATCAACTCCTGAGAGAGGATTTTAAAGTGCAGGATTAGGAATCTCCAGCTGAATTAAACCACTACAATACCTGTCACGGCATGTTATGGAAGAAATTCTTTACTCAGAGGGTGGGCAGGCCCTGGCACAGGTTGCCCAGAGAATTTGTGTATGCCCCACCCCTGAGAAGCGTCCAAGGCCAGGTTGGATGAGGCTTGGAGCAACCTGGTCTGGTGAAAACTGTTCCTGCCCATGGCAGATGAGTGGAATGTGATGATCTTTAAAGTCCCTTCCAGCTCACACCATTTCATGTACACATTTCCTTCATTTCTGCCTTGCTGCTTTGGCCAGCTAAAACAGAGTCACCTGGGTTTCCCACTACAGTCCCTCAAGAAAGGCATCCATGAGAAAACAGAGTGGGGAGAAAGCAGGACTGTCCTGCATTTAGATGAAACTTTCCATATTTACTGCAAGAAGAGCTACCTGTTTCACCCTCCACAAGAACCAACCTGAGGATTACCTCCTGGCTTGCCCTCCCCCAGCTCCAAGTGCAGGACCCACCCCTTCCCTGCCTCCACTGTCAGCCCTCTGCTGCTCCTCCCTTTCTGCCCACCCTGCAGACCCATCTCTCAGACTCCTCCAAGGCTCTGCTATTTTAGGTGATGAATCAGAGTTCAGTGATAGCTCTTCAAGTAGCTGGTATTTGTCTTAGCTGCAATTCCTAAATTCCAGGGCTTACATAAGAACATGAGCAGGATTACTCATTGTGGGTTTTCTTCCCCCTTTTTTAAGAAGTTTTGCAGCCCCCATGTCTGTCAAGAACAGCTTGAAAACACAAGTCAAGGGTGTCCCAAATAATCAGAACCTCCACAGGGCAGAGGAGCAGCCTTACAGTGGCAGCGTGGAGGTTGTAGGTTCTGTTGTTTAAAATCCATTTCCTTTGTAGGCAAGCTCAAAGAAGGTATAAGCAGACCTGGCTGCAGGTGATGCATGAAGCGGCCAACTGTGCCCCTTTTGTGCTGGAATCTTGACAGATCTGTCCCCAATCCCTGTAGTAACATCAACTTTCCACATACCAGTCCTACCAGTCACTGAGGAGGGTTTCCCCTCTGTGCTGTCTCTCACAGGTATGACAGTGACCTCATACTCTGTGCCAGGCTTCAGGCCTACAAAGAGCAAAAAGGGAGCATTACCAACAATTAGGGAAGACAGTATTTTTTCTTGAAGAAAGTTATTTTGTTTAGTCTCTCCAGCTCTAGGTTTGCAGCAGAGAGGTACTTAAGAGTTTGGATTTCTATCCAACTTCCTTTTGTCTTTTGAATGTCTTGATAGCACCTTTAGTCTAGGCTTGCCCTTAGGGCTTATTGGATACAGCTGGCGGGGACTTTCATAATGCGTATTAGCAACTCTGAAGCAGAAGAATGCACTTCATTCCCAAAACGGACAGAAATAAATGAATGAATATGCCTTGAAACTTGCTATCCAGAGCACATCTTTCTCCCTGTGGAGACAGCCATCCTTCTGGGATAAGGGATCCTCAATAGATCCCAACCCAATACAAGGGAAAAGAAAACTGGCCATTCACACATGAGAGAAGAATTGTCTCAGGACTGTGGTCTGACTGTTAATCACTCCGGCCACTTTTCCCTGCCCCGTTTGGGATACCCACAAGTTCTCACCAGTCAGGATGGATCTGCTCTTAGGGTCATGGCTTTTGGGCACCATGACCTGCTTCTCATCCATCTCCACGAGGGATCTGAACTTCAGCTTGTAATAATCCACATCTGTTGGTGGGTTCTCCCACTCCACTTCCAGGGAATGCTCCATCTCCTCTGTCACCCAGATGGCACTGAGTGCAGACAGGGCTGGGAAGAACAGCAGAAAGCCATGAGGAAGAGCATCAGGTAAATAGTAAAAATGTAAATATAAGATAGGAAGTCCTCCTCCCTGCCTACTCTCCTTTCTGAGATATTTTCCTCTGCCAAACTGAAGAGTTAAGCAAGTACAGCACAATCATTATTTCAACAGGCTTAGTTTTATCCATGGTAGCACTCCAGCTCTAGATATTTCTGGCTCTCAGCTCCCACCTGTTGTGCTAAAAGCAAGAAAAATGTCAAAATCACCAAACTTTTCACTGTTTTTGCCAAGTGCAAGCAGACAGCACAATATAGTAAGAGCTGTTAACCAAATGGCATTTCAGTTCTTGAGAGACTGCTTCAAATACAGTCTTTCCACACAACCTCCTACCCTCACCAGGGTCAGTCTCATGCAGTCCTGGGAAGAGACTAGGAGAACTTGCTGCTGCAGACATGTTTGGAGAATTAGTACCTAGGAATTGCAGCAGGCAACATTACAGATTGCCTGGAGTTACGGGGTGTCAATGCAAGTAGGATTCAGACAAGATAAAGGGAAAGAGAGAAAACGTGCAATACATTCAGCCCTAACAATACATATCTGGGAACAGATTCTCTAGAAAACAATGACAAAAAACTGGAGGCTGGGAAAAGAAAGTGCTCTCCAGCACTCAGTTTGCTCCACTTGCTGGAATTTAACTTTAAAGATTTACAACATCTGACTCTGAAGAAAAATACTGCCTGCTCCTACCTGTACTTGCTTCTAGATGTTTGGGCTCACTAAGAGTCCCCTTCTTGATGTGATGAAGTGTGATATTGTATGTGGTGCCAGGGCGGAGTCCCACAATCTCAGAGCTGAGCTGCTCTTTGGGCACATGGATTTGTTTCACCAACATCTCATACCCAACTGGGTAATAGGTAAGGAGGTAATTATCCACATCAGTCACTGGATCCCAGCTGAGAGCCAGAGAGCTCTCTGTGGAGTTCAGCAGCTGCAGGTTCTGGGGAGCAAGCACTAGAAAAGAAACAAAGAAAAACATTTGCAATGAAGATAATGTCTTGCCACATGGCCAAGCACGGAATTTTTTCAAACCTATTCTGAATAAGAAAATGCAGAACTGGAGCTCCCAAGTCTTTAGTCATCTTGGATTTATCCATATCTTCCTGCTCATCATTAAATACAAATAAATACCACAGTCAGTAACAAATACGGTGACTTTGTGGGCAACTCTTTCCAGCTTTTAAGCCCACAATGGTAGGGGGAAAACTCTCTCATAAAGCTGTCCCTTCCAATGCAGCTAGGAAGAGAAAGACAGGCCAAAACCCCCTTTTCTTATCATTGTCACAGTCATTTTAAAAGCTCAGCTGGTCCCCAAAACTGGGGAAATGCAGCTTCTCCATGGCAGAGGCAGAAAACTGAGCTTTTCAGAGTACTGATGGAAGTTTGTACTTGGTGCCTGGAGGAGACCTGGGCAAATTTGCTGCATGTAATATATTTCAGAACAACAACAATGCCTTATCTGTTTTGCCACAAGACAGACAGCTCATCAGTGTCTTGAAGCAGCCCTTGAAAGCAGTCAATGTAGAACATCTGTTTGCCATCAAGTTTACCTGATTTTAATTGCAAGTGAGCACGTTGTAAGCTGCTCAAACCATCTACAGCTGTATTTCATTAGCAAGGCACTAACTGATAGTGAAAAATAGATAGTAAGTGCCTGTAAAAAGACATGTGTCAGCAACATGAGGTCAGATAACATCAGGAGATTCTTCTCACTTGAAAGGCAACATTCATTCCCACATGTAATTCACAGCTTTCACCAAACCCACCCTCACTATGTGCATGCTATTGCTTTTATTGAAAACTTTGAGACTGTTCATCCTGTCTCTTCTGCTGATGTAGAAGCTGGATTTGAATAATCCGGCTTTTCAGTAAGATAATAAAGAACCTAACTACACATGGTATGGTTTATTCCTTGCCTAAGCATAGCTGGCAAGAGTATTGTGTCTGCCTTTGCTGCTCAACATGTCCTTGCCCTCTGTTTCAGCTTCAGAAGGAACTGCAAGGCATTAATTACACAGTTGCATCCTTGATAGCAACTTCTAAATCTTCAGACATTGCAGTCACCAGGGCAATACATAACAAAATATGTCATTTCATGATCCAAGACATAAAAATAGAATATAATAATAATGATAAATAAAAGCAGTGCTCAGTGTAAACCTCCCAGGATGCAGAAAACTAACCCAGACTGGAACAAAAAGAGGCAGTTTGACATCCCTGGGAGAGGAGCACTTGGCTACAGCTGCTGAGGTGGGAACCATTTGCCTTAGGACTTAGGAGTTTTTAAGCAGGACTGGAGGTGCAGTGCTCAGAAACAGTAACAAAATGGACTGTGCTATATGCATTAACTCCGTAATCCTTGCTCACTCAGAGAACAGAGGACACTGTCACAGCCTGTAAAACAGCTGCAGGTGTTGTGGAAGGAAGAGAATTCAAGGCTGGACCCACACAGCCCTTTGGGAGAGCCTGACTGCGCAACAGTTCTCTTCTGCTTGCTGCCTCTGTAAAGGTGCTGCCTCTGTAAAGGTGCTGCCTCTGTAAAGGTGCTGCCTCCTGAGCTGCAAGACTCAGTCTACTGACGGGGAAAAGAATGCTGGAGCCACAGAGCAACGCTTCTGAGTAGGGTGGAAGGGGCAGGAGGAGTGAAGTTTTGATACGGAGCTCTGTTTTGGGTTATTAATCTTTGAAATAAAAGGTGAATCTCTAAGCAGACAGATCAAGGCTGAGAGGTGAGGGATGATCCTGAGCAGAACAAACCTGTGAGTCAGGTCACTGCAAACCCTTACCGAGCAACACCTGCTGCTCAGTGTGTGGCTGTTACCTACTTCTCCTTCCAGAGGAACTGTGAAAGATTAGATCAAGCAGTGATGTGCTGAGAAAAGGCACTTCCAGGGTAAAAGGCTGTCTGCTGAAGCCTGGAGTACCAATCTGTGGTTGTAAGGAGGCTGTAAGTTTTGCAGAGAGAGGCAGAAACTGCTGGACACACACCTCAAGGTCAGCTCAGTAAGGTCTTCTCAGGCAAATCCTACTGCCTTGTAACAAAGTAGCGTAAGGGAGAATTTCCCCAAGATCTCGTTTCAAAGGGAGGTTATTTAAAGGATTTACATGTCCTTTGTTTCACAGTTTCATTAAATCAACTACCCAATTGGCAAGCAGTGCACGCTGCAGCAAACATGATTTTATGTTGTCTCATTTGTATGTCAAGAAACAGACTGTCTCCCTCAGGCTCCTTGCCCATTCTGCTTTCTCCTTCAGCTGCTGCACACAGGCTGGTGCTAGTGCTACCTTTAGTTGCATTTCCACCTTTGCCTAAATCAGCATTGTCTTCCAGCCAATTCTTGCAGATAAGGAGCAGAAACTCCAAGAACATGGTGACCCAGGGTTGGCTTACCTACAGGCTTAACTAAAAATGTATGGGAGGTGGAGAGGGAAACTCAGATTGCAATAAAAGAGAGAGAACTCACAGTCATTTCTTACCCTGGGAGCAGTCAAGGCCAAAGAAGCCATCGTGGCAGTAGCACTCTCCTGTGTCACAGAACCCATTGCCACTGCAGTCCCCGGGACACCGTTTCTCACTGCAGTCCTCCCCCATGAACTCCTCGTGGCACTGGCAGACCCCTTTGGCTGTGTCACAGATCCCGTGGCCGCTGCAGTTCTCTGGACAGAGCTGAAGGCTGCAATCCTCACCAAAGAAAGGCTCATCACAGACACACTTGCCACTGTCACAGCGCCCGTGGCCGCTGCAGTGGCCGGGGCAGGCGGGCTGGGAGCAGTCCCTGCCCTCCCAGCCCTCGGCACACTCACAGCTGCAAGTGTCGTAGAGAAAAGTGCCATGGCCACTGCAGTGAGGGACACCTGGCCAGGCAGCACCAGGATGCACGACAGCAAGCGTGGCACACAGATTGAGAGAAAAGGAAACAAAAGAAAAAAAATTAAGGACATGGCAATAGACAGGTTGTGCAAAGGTGTGTTCAGTGTCATTAAAGGGGAGACATAAATATCACTGGAAAATACAGACTAGAAAAGACTGGATGACATCACCTTGTCCAACTGTCCAAGGAAGGACCAGCTCCACCCTTGCCTTTCCCAACACATTTTTCTGTGGTCAGCAGGAATGTGGGTTCCATGACCACCCCAGAGAGTCAATTAGAAGGCTTTACACAGCCTCTAACCTGAGTCTTCCTGTTGGAATTTAGGATCACTATTTCTCACCACAGTTACTATTAAGATGGCAAGCACGTTATTCTCATCTGCCCTACACCTTTACTTTTCATGTGAGCAAAGACTTAGCACTTCCCTTGTCTCCATTCCCCAAACAACACCAAATCTTTTTTTAGAGGCCATGCTGTGTAAGACAGAACCCAAGTAGAGCCAGTGGCCACCACAAATCAGCACCATAAACTCTGCTCTTCTTTTAGTCACTTATCAGAGAGGAAATAAAAAGACAAATTCTCAACAGGGGCTAAATTCTGGAGGCAAAATTGAGAAAGAAAAAGACAGCAACGAGAAGTGCCTCCCTCATCTTTCACCCTCCTGTCCACCAGAAAATCCTCTATTGAATCCTCCTGCCTATGTGAAACTCAGGAACTTGTTCCCTTCCACTTCTGAAGGATGTCTGGGAAGATTTCCCATGTGCTGGTTCCAGAAATAGTGTGTATTTAGGGATCCTTTCACATCACAGAAACCAGGGCACCACCCCACGTGAAGGACTCAAACATTCTGCCCATGGAGAACCCCCAAAATGTTAACAAATTATTCTAGTCCCCAGATCTCTGCAGTAACCAGGCTGTGCCTGGCAAGTAAGAACAAATACCACAATACCATTGTTACTTACCTTGGCTTCCCCCACAGCACTTCTGAGGGCTGCAAACTTCCCTCAGCTCTGCCACTTCCTTCTCAAGCTTCTCCATCCTTTCAAACAGCTCCCTCACGTGGGTGAAAGTTTCACAGTTACCTTTGGGTGTGTGCACATGGATGTTGTGCCTAAAAACTATATTCTGCTCTTCATCTTCTTCAGCCTCTCCAGGATCTAGCTGCACCCCACTGCTGTCCTCATCATGCTGCAATGGATCTGCTTCCACCTTAATCTGGGAGGATGTGGGTAGGTCAATTTTATAGGAGTGGCTGAAGGATATTCTTTGAGCATTGCTGGTGCAGTTGTGAGATGCAGGATGCTGAACAGCGGATGTCTGAAGAGCACAGCACAGCAATAACCCCACTGGGAAAGCAAGCTGGCTCTGGAAATCCATCTGGCAGGTTTTCAGAGGATGCACTGACCTTTCAACCAGCACAGCTGTTTTCAGGATTAAAAAATAAATAAGAAGTGCGATCATAAAGCTGGTTTTCATGATTTTCTAAATGACAAATTATTTGTTTGGCTGTGATTCAGAACTAGGTGGGCAAGTACCTGGAAGACAGTCATGCTGGCTGAGTTAAAGAGCTTCTAGACTCTCCAACTAGGAGCTCTAAATTTGCAGCCTTCAGTCTCCAGCACCTTGCGTGGTGTTCACCTCAAACATGGGTAACTGTGCTCATGAAAAATTCAGAGAGCTGGCATTGATCTTTCGGTACAGGAAGTTTGGGAGATAGTTTTGCCCACTTTGCATTACTCTTCTAATATACCACATGGCCCACACTGTTATTTGGATTTGGGAGAACTAAAAAATTCCCTCCATTTGGCACCAATGCATTGGCATTTTGTGTGCCTGAACACTGGATTCAGTTGAGGCATTTCAAGTTTATTTTGCCTTGACTCATTTCTCTGATTAATCATCTTACCATTGGGCAAGGTTCATTTGGAAGCTACTCGAGCACATCTGCTAACACATGGAGTAAGAGGATATGTTGTCAACCTATTTGTTTTCCTGTACTTTTATTTCAGAAATAATAGTTCTTTCCCACCCTGCATAAATATATAGGCAGAGCTTGTTTTCAGGCTAAGTCTCAAAACTAAGACTTAAAAATACATAAAATATTACTGTTAAACTTCGTGGACATTTAGAGGTCAAAACTTCAAATAGTCAAAAAGTTCAAATGTTTAAAATCTTCAAGTCTAGTCTTTGACAAAAACAAAGCTGCTGTAAAAGTTTTGTGCTCTCAACCAAGCAAGGATTTTGGACTAAAGGAACACCTCATAGACAAGAATAACAAAAAGGAAGAAGCTGAACAAGTAGGGGTGGAAGGATAGAAAATAAAGTTAGAAACCTAAATTTATCAGTTGGCTTATTCAACATTACACATGAATGTTGGCATTAATGGTGGATGTCAGTCTGTACAGGAGGTGATATACACTTGGTTAAAAACTTAGAATTTCATACCACAGGATGCAAATCCCAAATGCCACCATATGTGACTTACTAAGCAGTCATATTATTCATTGCACAAGTGGAAGAAAAGATATGATTTAAGTGCTAAATTAGGTAATGTGATAACTAGAAAGCACTTGGCCAATATGCATTCACAGTAGCAGCACATCTGAACTCAGATAAGAGTGCTGCCCTGATAATACATGTATAATAATAATAATTTATAATCACCTTTCTGAGTCACGCAATCCTGAGTCATGATGAAAATGAACTGTTTCTGTGAAACATCCTTATATCTCTGAAATACCTGCCAAAACTTGGTAAATATCCCTACCATTAGATTCCTACCTCCCCCTGGCAGCACAGCTACAGGAAGGTGTCCTTCCTGCTCAGAAACATGAGGCTTTGGTTGCTAAAAACAAAACAAAGCCCCACCACCACTGGAAATACATGTTACTCCTGCCTATACCTGTTTTCCAGGCCACCCTAGTGCATCTCTCTTCAAGCAAAATCATCACTGACACCAACAAAAATAGGGTATGGATTTCAAGATTCAGTCTACAGTTCCTTATCTTCTATCCTTAAAAATTTCTTTACTGAAAAGGTGGTCAGGAATTGGCCCAGGCTGCCCACAACAGTGGTGGAATTGCCATCCCTGGACGGATTTAAAAGACATATAGATGTGGCACTTGGACATGGTTTAGTGATGGGCTTGGCTGTGCTGGGTTAGTGGTTGGACTTGATCTTAGTGGGCTTCTCCAACCTTAAAAATTCCATGATTCTAGGATTAAAATAAAGTAAGGGAATTATCTCTGCTTCTTCTCAAGTAGCAATGTGTTTGCTTGGGTTTTTCCTCCTCCATTCAGCACTTATCTACCTTTACTTTACAGTAAGTGAAATGAAGGGGGGCTGAGTACATTGCTCTGCAAATGCAGGGCTCTTTCCCTACCTCTGCTTCCTGAGGTTTGGCAGATGACTGTTCCTGACCAAAGATGCAGCTTCCCATCCCAACCAGCCTCCCAACACTCCTCTCCCTCAAAGGGCCACAGAAACTAGCAAGAGGTTTCTTCTTCTCCTGTGCAGACTTGTGAAGCAAATCAAGTTACAAGAGATTGCTTCAAAGCTCTGAACAAATTGAAGCTTAATTCCACAGATTCTCATCACAGTCCATTGCAGGAACCCCCAAAAACCTTGTTTTGTGGGATTTACTTCCAAACCCCTGGAGATGAGGTCCCCAAACAGACAGACATGCACACAAAATCCCTTTGCTCAGCATCAAGTGATTAATGACATTCTGGGTTTTACCATGATGTCATGAATAATTAGGGCTTCATGGAAACCACAAACTGATCTCAGATTTTCCTGGGCTTACAGATCACTCAGGAGGAAAAACCCCTAAACATAAGCATTTCTGTCAAGCATAATGAAAGAGAACAGCTTTTTTGGCTTCCTCATCATGTAATAAAGAGATTTTCCCCAGCTGTTAAAAAGAGTGGGTTTAACTGACTCTTCATGGAGAATATCATGTCATACATAAAACCAGCAATAATAGCAGATTAAGGAAAGGAATAATTTAGGAAAGAATGCCTAACAGTCAGATCTACCAGGCACAGAATATCCTCCTAAGGGAAGAGATGAAAGAAACCTTGCTCATATCTTTCCAGCCCTTGCAGAAGAAAGCATGAGATTATCAAAGCTGGAGAGAACCTGCAGTATTTGTGTGAAAGACTCCAAAAATTCAACTCTGAAAGACTTTTTCCATCCTGCAGCTCAGTGCTTGAAGGTTTGGGAGATAGGGCTTATGTGTATAGGTGACATGGAGACAGGATTGAGGACAGAAAGGGGGACTTGTAGTCAGAGGGTAAAGGAAATGCATGTCTAGGACAGCTCCAGGTTTGCAGAAGAGGAATAAGGAGAGAATTATAAGGTCAAAGACTGAGAAATGGGGCACATACCCAAGCCATGGGGTTAGACAACACAACACTAGAAGTCACACGCATTAAAGTTGAAGAAAAATAGCCAGACTAAAACGAGATGCAGTGAAAGGAGCCATGGGCTAAGACCTGAGCTTTCCAAGAACCAAGAGGGAGTACACTGCATGATTTTTTCAGCACAGCCTTTTGCATACTAGGGCCAGAACACAAAGTGCCAAATTGTACCCCACTACTAGAGACAGGAGAGATGGCAGATTTCTAACTCCCAAGTTAGAAAACCAGCACATTCAAGCACCCTAAAGCCAGGGGAGGCTTCTCAAGGAACACTAGAGGAATGACAAATATTAGAAGAGATGTCAGAAAGTCTTTAGCAAATTCACAGAAGTGCTGGTGATCTCCAACCAGCCATCACTTACTTCAGGGACTCGCTACAAGGGCAGCAACAGACCCATCTGACCAACAATTTTAGAGTCAGGACACACAAGCATTACCAGTGATTGATACTCATCACGCACTCTGCCCTCAAATGGATATTGCCTGTAGAATTCCGTATTGTTTAAAGTGGACATGACAATGTGGGAGCAGGGAAGTATGGAGCAGCAGCCTGTGGAGACACACAAAGGCACCTGCAGAGCAAATGGCAAAGCTTTAAGCTTAGATACAGCAGCAGATGTAGCAGCACAGAAGTTGATAAACCAGCTCATCCTGGGGTAGGTGGAATACAGTCACACTCCCTACACCCTGCAGCACAAGTCAGTGCACCAAAGAGCAGAACTCCACCATTAGGGGCTGCTGTTTGCTGTTGGCAGTCAGGCACAAATAAAGGGAGGCTTCAGATGTGCACAAAATGATGATATTGCTACTCAGAGGCTAAGAAGTCCAGCCCATTTTCCTTTCGTTTTATATACTTTTCTCAGTGAAGCATTCAGCTGAGACAAACTACTAATTTTAAGACTTTCCATAAGTATAATTTAGTTTAACCAACTGGATTATTTGTCTTTATTTTCTGTGGTGGAACTACTCTCCTATTCCAAACCTCAGCTGCTTTAGAAAGCTCTGCATCAGGTTTCCATTTCTCTGGGACTGGTCACAGAAGCCATTCCATGCAGCTGCTGTAATAAGCCAGCCAGCATTCTGTTTTCAATATTATACAATCTTCACACAATTAATGGCTGCGACTAATGCAACCAGTGACTGACAAGAAAAAAACACAACCATTAATTTAGCTGGGTTGTTACTCTTGCAGTTATCTATTTTACTTCCAGACTGAATGATCCTTACCTACCACTACAGAAGACTGGGATGATTTGAAATTAGATGATTTGAATTATAATCAATCAGGGAGCTACTGTGGTTCTAGAATCATCCTTATTTTTACCTTTCCTTTCACGCTGATTCTTTTTCAAGGTCTGACAAGCAAGATGTATTAACTGTTCATATGTGAACGAGAGATTGCTTCTGAAATCCTACAAACTCGTGTGCAGAGAGGTTTAACAGTATTTGCATATTTCCTCATTGGTATAAATATGCATTTATTACAAATGACCCAGCTCCCTTCTGTTAAATCAGTAGCTTGCAGTTGAAGTCAATCTTTCCTGAAGCAAATCTTTGTTCTGTTGCCTACACAGCTCAAAAACTTTGTAATTCCTCTACTGAATCAATTTTTCTTATCCAGTGACAGACATTTTTATTATCAGTAGTAAAATCAATAAGGTACTTTTCTTGTGAAAACAGTAATAAATTTCATTTTACATGGTAAAGAACTTAGACTCATAGAATCCCAGAATGGTTTCAGCTGGAAGGACTTTAGAGGTCACCTTGTTCCACCCCTGCCATGGGCAGGGACACCTTCCCCTAGCCCAGGTTGCTCCAAGCCCTGTCCAACCTGGCCTTGGACACTTCCAGGGATCCAGGGGCAGCCACAGCTCCTCTGGGCACCCTGTGCCAGGGCCTCAGCACCCTCAGAGGGAAGGATTTATTCCTAATATATAATCTAAACCTGTCCTCTTTCAGCTTAAAACCATCCCCCTTTTTCTTAACTTCTCCTGGCTTTCAGCATTGAGTCTGTGAAAAGGTGCACGAGAAGGTATGGGAAGAGCTTTTGGATAAGAAGATAGTGAGCAATACCCAAAGAGCACCTATTGCAATTATAAAAGGTAAGTGTGGTCAAATTCCAGCATGATCTCAAGACAAAAGGAAGGGCTTTTAAACCAACTACTGTCACACAGAAATCAGAGCCCAGAGTGGAAATTACTAGGAACAAGCATTCTAAAGGAATTGCCTCCTAGGCTAAACCCTACCTCCATTAGATCCAAAGACAAAACTCCCATTTACATTAGCAGATATGTGATTTCATATGGTTGGAGGAGACAACCTGGGAAGGCTTAAGCCCTTCAAAATGGAGTGCCATTAAATACTACTGTATGTTTTGTCGTAGTAACACATGCCCGTAATACAGGATTACTGATGTTTGTGTAAGGCTTTCCAAGCCTTGGAAGGCAGCTGCTATAGGAAGTCGGAGAGAAACTGGCCAGGTTTTTCACTCAGAACAGGAATTTTAAACAATGTCAAGGGAAATAAAAATACTTTTCTCTTACCTTTCAAGTACTTTCAGTTGTCTGGTTCAGAGCCCTTCTGATGCAGCCACCACTTGAAAGGTAAGCTGAGCAAGGTGAAAAGTCACCAGATCCTGTCCTCTTCCAGCTCCAAACCAGCAGCAGTCCCCTCATGAATTTAAGTCCCCCAGGACCAGATGAAAGGAACCAATAGAGGCCTCGGGGTGTTTCCCTCCTACAAACCATCTAAGGAGCTCGCTGGGCTTGGGAGCAATTCCCCTACCCAGTGTCAGTCTTGCAAACCAGCAGGAAGAACCATTTCCTATTTGTTCTACACTCTGCTACTAGTCAAAAGCCAGAAAGCCCCTCCAGCCCCGTAAATCGGGCTGCAAACACCCCAGGACTCTTACTGGGAATCCCATACTGACAATTATATTTGTAGTATGCTGAGGAATTCAGGTGGAGTAAATCAGAAAGTAAAAATAAAACATTTTTTAAACTCAGCAGAAGTTAAACACAACACTATACTTATCCAGCATCATACTTATAAAAACCAACTCCCCTGAGAACTTAAAAGAAAGCAAATTACATGTTGTAGGCATCATTAAGGTACCCACATGATTATTTTAACCACATGCATTACTGAGCCCAGTTTTTAGCTAACAAATTCTCAGATTCTGACCAGTTCCTTTGCTTTACTACAACCAGAAGCTGTGCTGAGGGAGCTGAAGGCAGCAGCCTAAGGGATATCAATGTGCATCACTAGCCCTTGACAATCTCAGCTGGGGAACTGCCAATCACGCAGGCAATGCTGGTGAGCAAGGGAGGGATTCAGCCCTGGCTGCAGAAAGAGTTCTCCTTCTCACACTCACTAGTTCTTCCCACATTTGACCATCTAACCAAAGTATCTAACCAGAGAATGCATGCTGTGACATCCAAACACCGTTTGATCACACTCCATGCTTTACTTGTTCTGATGATACTCTACCAATCACTTTTATCAGCTGCAGAGCTGGAAAAACAGCAAGTTGTAGACTTGCTTGAAATTCTCCCCCTGCACAAACACCAGAAACGTAGTTCCAAGCCAGCCATGCATGAACACACCCCATAACCAGGGTCACAAAGAGCCCGAAGGCTGAACAGGATGCTCACAGAGGGCTGCAACCCACAGGCTGTGCAGGCTGAGCCCTTCCTGCTGCTGGAGTTTCCCTCCATAGACAGACCCTCACACAGAGCAGCCTCTTGGCTTCCCAGGGTAGGAAGGGAGCACTGAGAGGTGGGAACCAAGGCCAACATCTCACCTCTCTGTTATTCATGAGACACATGTAGAGCAATGAGAATTGAAAGCAGCAATCCCTTTGCTAGCTTAATGCTCTGTGAACATTAGTGGTTTCTGCTGGGAACCTCTGCAGGACAAAGACCTTCAGGGTAGTCAGCACCTGGGTTGACAGAAACAGAACAGGCTGTGGAGAATTACACACTTTATCAGCACTGAAAATGGCCTCTCTGAGCTGATCACCATCGGCCCAGCTGGGAAAGTTCCTGGGAAAGCTACTGACTTGATAATAAAATTTGGACTAGCTGCTTCTTACACATTATTACATATTTCAGGATCAGTTTAATATAGCAGGCATCTAAATAAAACACCTGACACACAGACAACAAGCAGCTTGACAAACAGAGAGAATCTAGCCTCTTGGATGACTTTTTGGATACACCTAACAAGCTGATACAAATGAAAAATTTAATCAAAACTCTCAGTTGGACATCAAAACCTTAATGCATGTTCTCCCTGAAATCAGGACATACACTTATTTTAAATGCTGCTTAAGCCCCAGTCAATGGAAGAAGACAGTTTCCTTCACTGAACAAGAAAAACAGACACGGAATTTCTCCTGTTTTTCACTATTCAGGGTTATGACTATTCCGTGTTGTCTGTAAAATGGAGTAAATTACCCACAGGTTTGGGTATCAGTGAGAGGTTCTTCACCCAGAGGATGGCTGGGAGCTGGAACAGCCTCCCCTGGGAAGTGGCATCAGGTCTGGCAGAGTTTATGAGGTGTTTGGCCATGGCTCTCAGGGACGTGGGGGGATCATCAGGGTGTCCTGTGAAGGGCCAGGGGTTGGACTGGATGATCCTTGTGGGTCCCTTCCAACTCGGGACATTCTATCATTCTGTGATTCAAAATCCATTACTTGAACAAAAAACCAGAACCAAAACCACACCAAAAAACCCGCCATGCGTATAAATTTAGGAATTTAGTAACATTCCTAGGTGATAAGCAAGCGGAGTAAGCCGTAAGAAGCCAAGGCAAGGCAGCCCTTAGGGAAGCTGGTGGCAGACAGCCCGTCCCTCGGGGGGACGGGGGGCAGGACACGCTCTGCTCCCCACAGCGGCCCCACAGCCTCACATTTTCCCGTCGGGACACCCTTCCCTGTCACTTTTACAGCCCGTCCTTACAGCCGGGGGTCCTTTCGCTCCACCCACCCAAGGCCGGAGCCCGCTGTTCCCGTGGCAGGATCCAGTCGCCTCTGGGGCACTGGGTGCAGCCTTTGGGC
The DNA here is from genome assembly GCA_035222235.1 of Margarornis squamiger. NCBI lineage: Eukaryota > Metazoa > Chordata > Aves > Passeriformes > Furnariidae > Margarornis > Margarornis squamiger. Next base: position 26,527,492 of record JAWWTY010000005.1, on the reverse strand, counting down.
TCCGAGTGCCTTTCCATCCGCCGGAGCACCGGGAAAAACGGGAAAGTCGGGGGAAATCGGGAAAACGGGGAGCAGCAGGAGGCGCGAGCGGGCTGAGGGAGGCTGAGGGCGCTGAGGGAGGGCTGAGGGCGGGCTGAGGGTGCTGAGGGTGCTGAGGGAGGGCTGAGGGCGGGCTGAGGGTGCTGAGGGCGGGCTGAGGGCGAGCTGAGGGCGATGAGGGCGGGCTGAGGGCGATGAGGGCGCTGAGGGCAGGGTAGGGGCGGGCTGAGGGCGATGAGGGCGGATGAGGGCGGGCTGAGGGCGGATGAGGGCGGGCT
>JAWWTY010000005.1:26424238-26517038 GCA_035222235.1 Margarornis squamiger | reverse complement strand
CCCCCCCCCCCCCCCCCCCGCCCCGCCCCGCCCCGCCCCGCCCCTCCCCGCCCCCCCCCCGCCCTCCCCTCACGGCCCTCAGCGCCGGGACGGGAGGCTGTTCCAGTCCAGGGAGGAGAGGGGAAATGGGGAACGGGAGAGAGGGGGCTGTTCCCACCCCGGGAGCGGAGGGGAGAGGGGGCTGTTCCCACCCAGGGAGGGGAGGGGAGGGGAAAGGGGGAAATCAGGAGGTTTTCCCAGCCCGGGCTGTGAGGGACGGGCGGCACGCGGGCCCTGCCCGCCCCGGGCTGTGAGGGACGGGAGGGACCAGGAGCTTCTCCCACTCCGAGTTCCGAGGGATGAAAAGGATCAGGAGCTTCTCCCACTCCGAGTTCTGAGGGATAGGAGGGATCAGGAGCTTTTTCCACCCCCGACGCACTGAAGGTGAGGAGAGATGAGGAGCCTTTCCCATCATCTGAGGGATGGGAAGGATCAGCTTTTCCCACCCCAGGCTCTGAGTTTTAGGGTAGGTGCCACAGAGCTCGTGACTGTCAAGGCCTCGAATAGTTTCGCAAAACGTGTTTTTTTCCCTTTTTCAGGCAAAAAAATACCAGGTTGATGCGGTGGAGTTAATAGGGAGTTAAAGAGGGAAGAAATGTGTGTTCCCGGCCTTTAAAGGGAGCAATGCTTACAAAGCAAGTGCCCAGTTCGGTGTTTGCTCCCCATTTTCCTGGAAAAGGTTGGAAGAGACCTCCAAGGTAACTCCAGCAAGGTGTAAACTTTCAAGTTCTAAGCTTTCATCAGTTAAAAACCCAACCAAACCCAGTAGAAGTTGGGCAAATGGCACAGCTCTCCCACCATCCACTGCCTGAGGGAAAGACCCCCCCCAACCAGTGCACAATGAGCTTTCTGGAACAAAACCAGAGTGTAAGGCCCTGCTGGGAAGGCGTTCCTGACCTCTAATGTCACAACGTGTACCTGGGCAGTAAGAGAAGATTTAGTTATCAAACCACCTACAGGGAAATAGGGGGTTTATTCACCGAACATGTGGCTATATGTGTGTAAAAATGCAGCTGTGTAATGCTACCAAAATCCTCTTTGAGCAATTTCCTCCTTGAAAGAAGAAGGTGGTTCTCACCGTTGTTACTAAATCAGTGTTGTCAGCACCAACAAAAGTTTCTACATCCAGGTCCCTGCCAGGCATTAAAATTTCCCAGAAAAACCAAAAATAAATAAGGCAATGTCAGTCTTTCCCTCAGTAGGAATGTGGAGGAGGCAGCATTTGTCTCTAGTCCTTTATGAAAGTGTAATCCAAGGCAGGACACAGCCCTTCAGCATTGAAAAAGTCAATTTCTTTAAAAAATGGTGCCGGTTATAACACCTCTTTTACCAAGCTGAGGAATGCCAGCTCATTTGTTGACTTTGTGTTTAGGCTTTGTTTTTTTCTATTCTAAAGTGGTCATCCAGGAATTAATTAATCTGTGAAGAGATTTACTTTGCAGAGGTATGGGGGGAAGAAGAAATGTGATGAATTCACAGAAACCCTGAAGCCAAGGATTGATGTCTAAGTCTGCATTCCCCGCAGCAGTTTGAACAGATGTTGCACTGAGGTGTTTATTATAACCCTCTGCTGAAGTGCTTCAGGATCTGCAGTTGAGGGAAGATCTGCAGAATTAACTGTAGTTATATTTCATTTTCACAGGAATAAGCTTAAGCCAAACCATCTTCAGGAACAGCATTTGGAGACAGGATAGTTGATTTTATCCAGAAAATACAATACAGTCAGCTGGAATTTACTCCTGTTGCATATTTCTTCAATTGGTTAAGGGCAGTTGCTTATTCAGGAATTGTTTCCTTATGATCTTTCTCTTGAACAGCCACTGAGACAATATTTCTGTGCGTTTTTTTCCCTTATATACTAATTTGAGTTTCTCCACTCTCAGTTATGGTCTTACATTACAAGTTGTGGTCTTATTTTTACAATTTAAATTGGTATTGCTTTGGAATTCATTTTCTAGAGGAAAAAATGCTTTCATTACCACCTAAATGCAGTTGCTCATGTGGAAAAATGGTTTTATAAAGTGTTTGGAGACTTTGACTGTGGTAAATTCCCTCTGTCCTGTTCTTGCTGAGCTGTGCCTCTCTGTTTGGAGTCTGTTTCCAGTGTCTTCCTGTTTCTTTCTGCTCCTGTGTCTCTTCCTACAGGCATGCTGCCTCATGGCCCCCTTGTGTGCTCCATGAAGTCTTTACCACCACCAACTGTTGTCCCACTGCTGTGCATCACCAACCTTTAGGAAAAGCATCCTCTGTACTGGAAGCCTCAGACTGGCTTTTGGATGGAGCAGAGTGACCCGTTAGCTCCCTGGCACAGCTCCTTGTGAACAGCTTCCCCAAGGAATGGGTTGGAATTAGCTGAGTAGCACACCCCCATTTTGGACAGCTGATCAGCTGAGTCACTGGTGCAATAGAGCTGCTGGAACAGAACCAGCTGGTGTGACCTGTGTCACAAAACCTGACACAGCAGCTGCTTGTTCCTGCCAGCAGATTTAAGCTGTTTCTTTAAGTGAATGGCTTAGGAAAATAAGCACCTTATTCCCATGTTGTTATCCATTTCCATTTATTTTACAAGGCATCGTTCACACAATGATAACAAGGTACTGATCCAAACAATTCTGTAACAATTAAAAAAGTAAACATTTGTTGTGACCATGTACATTGAATTGCACTTTTAATAACAAGCATTACACTTATATTTCCATGTCCGTACTTTATACAATACATGGATGATTTACCCAAGTGCTGGCAGTACTGAATTGTTCTCAGTTAAATGTCTGATCTGTCACGCTCTTTTTTTTCCTAACTCTTTAGGATTTGTGAACTTGGGACACACTCAGATCACAAAGGCAATTCCAAACCTGGAAACTTCATTTGTAATGGAGTCAGAGTTTTGAAGCTGCTCAGTTTTCAGCGGGCTGAAGTGAATCCACCTAAATGGCAGGCACAGAGGGAGCTGGATCATGCGTGGTTAGACCCTTTTCTGTACTCATGTACCATCTTTTCCCAGTTCAGAGAAGCCAGGGAATCTTCTTCCCTGGGAAAACAACAGTTCCCAAAGCTCCAGAGAGCTTCAGGCACAACTTTTGCAGCAATGCAAACCCAGGGATGACTGCAAAGAGGGAATTGAGATCTGGAGAAATATCTGGGAGCATCTGTTCTTGCTGGCATTGGTAGTACCATCCATGTATTATAGAAAATACAAAAATAAGAGAAACTGTAAGGAAATTAGTACAGCCCAGGATTCTGGTGGTATCAAATCACAAATTTATGATACCAAATCCTTTTGATGTATTTATCCCCTTGTCATTCAGTTTCTTATATATTATTCTATATATAAGATATACTTCTCCAAAGATACATATATATCCCTTTACAGGTTAAATAAAAGCAAGTCCCACTGAATAGGAAAATAAGAGGAAGTAATGTCCTAATTCTCTACCCAAATATTTTTTTCTTTTTCAGGTAAAAATAGCATGAAATACATTCAGTAGCAAAGCAGTTGGAATCCAGGAGAAACGGAGAGCCCTGTATTCCTGGAGAATTAACCTGTTTGTGTTAAGTCACAATCCTGAAAGAAATTCTGACTTGGGAAAGATGGGATCTTGATCAATGCTGAGCATTATTTATCCAGTTGGAAATTCCTTCCATTTCCCAAAAGCCACCTGTGGGTTAGCCCAGTTCTAAAGGCTGCTGTGACATGCACCTTCCCTAAAACTTGAGGGGTCCAAGCTGGAGTGCTTCATTGTGTCCCCTTGGTGCTAACAGCACAGCTCCCCATAGGACATCAGCACAATAGACAGAAAAACAATGTGGTTTTACCCTTTGTGTTTGCCTGTCTCGAGCAGCCAGCTGTGTGCACAGCAGCCCCTCAGCCTCGAGGGGGACATCTCTGCCCTCTCTTCACAGCCAGCGACACTCACTACGGTTCCTCTCTGGCAGCTGGAAGAATCCCAGCACTGGAAGGTAAGAGTGCTTCTGCTGTCAAAGCCAAGGGGGTGGAGGCTTAGGAGATGATGCACAAGTTGCCAATTTTCCCTGAGTCTAACAGTAAATCAAAATCAGAGGTATAGTTCTCCCACACAGACAAGTAGTTTCACGAATTTCACTGCAGCTACTTAATAGAAGGGAAGGGAGCAGCCCTACCTTGATCCTGTGAGACAGCATGGCATGTAGCTTCCAGTCTAGCTTTTGATACTTCAGTGCCAATAAATGCAGATTTTTATTTACTCCTTAACAGCCACATTCACTCAGGGAGTGGCATCGTGACCCTGAAGTCAATGGGATACTTCATGCTTTGTCAAGGGGCTGAACTCTTGCAGTTCTTGACTCTTTGTCTCCTTCTCCCCTTGTAAACGGCTGATTTCGAGTCGTTTTTAATACAATGACACAGATGACGATTTATCTTAAATTTCAAGGGCCCACCAAGAGAAGTCCTTTAAAACGTCTAACAAGGAAAACCAATATTGCTTACCTCTGTAAGCACTTGAAGAGAGCCCTAGCAATGTAACTCAGCTGTAGCAAATTAATCCTAATTAATGGGCAGGACAAGGGTGGGTTTGTCAGCTGGCAGTTCTGATTACACGGCTCACTACCTTCCCTGAGACTGGTTTTATTAAACATTAATGCAGATGGACCTCAGGGATTTTGCAGTTTCTTGGCTTGACTCCACACATCATATTTTCTGGTTTTTTTTTCTTTTTAATTCTCTCCAGGTTTATTTAGAAATGTAAACTAAGTGAAGTAAGTCCTACTATAGAATCTGAAGTTTGGTTCACAAAGATAATACAAGACTAGTTCACAGATGTACCACGTAACTAAATCAGCCTTGCTTCATTTAGCCTGTAAAGCGTTACAGTCAAAGGAAAAACAACTTAAACTGAAAAAAGTACTTCCCCCCCTCCCCATACTGGGCATCTCAGGAACTCATTAGAATCCCAACAAGATAAAACAATTGTAGTAAAAATATTCTTTGGGGGTTTGTCCCTAATCAGAGTAAAGGCTTTGTTTTAGAATGGTGCATTCTCAGTAAAATTGAAAAATAGGATTTAGTTCCACATACGTATTTATAAATTCAAATTATTTTATATTAAGGTTTGATGTGGACACAGTTTAATACTGACTCAGGAAAAGAGTTAATCACTGCAGACTTACAAACTCTGTTAGCTGTCCCAGTGCCACACAGAAATGAGTTTCAGGGAGACTTTGATGATGTTTCCTGCTGAGAAGCTGAACCATGAGCCAGCTCTGCCTGACAGATCCGTGTGCAGGTAGCTCTGTCACACACAGATCTGTTTTCTTGCAGGTAACTAAATTTCCCTGCAGCACCTCTAGTCAGCAGGCAGAATTTTAGGTTGCCTGGTCTAATCCTGCAGTCCTGCTTCTTTCCTTGTTTCTAAATATTCATCAAGATAATGCCATAAAGCTATTTTTTTTACTCTTTTAGTAGTTTTGAGAAGACAGAGTTTCCACCAAAACACTACTCTCCCAAATGTCACTGCTACAAATGCTGCCTTGGATCTACAGCTGGAAGGTGGAAATCATTTACTGCCTTTATTGTCACTGCCTTCTGAAACTTCCTTTTGGTGATGTAAGCCAGTTTCCCTCCTACAAGGATCTGAAATCATCACAGCTAGCAGGTAGCAAACGTAGTTTTGTTCCAGAAATTCAGCTTCCAAAGTCAGAGCTGCCCTGCTGAGAAAAGGGATGTTGTGTCAAAGCTCATTCCAAGAAACGTGGTGAGCTTATTTACCAGTTCCTTTTGGATGAGCTGGGGAAGTCCCACTCCTATGATCTGCTTGCACTCACTGGACTCTCTGAGATAATTTAACTCGTTCATTTAGCAAAAGACAAACCAGGGGGGAAAACCCAACCACCTATTTTTGTGGTGGTGTTTTAAATCATCTCCAGTAAGTGCCATAACAAGGACAAGGGACAGGACTGTACAACGGGGAGTTACAGGGGTGAGATCTTTGAGCAGCAGTGAGCTGTTGACTCATCTGCTCAGGCAATCACAGTATTACACATTTTTTATTATTATTACTGCATTTTTCCAATCAAGGTTTTAAATCCACTTCTAGGTATGACTCAAGATAAATGAAATGAGAAATTCAGACACTTGTCCAACTACCAGTGTCACCTGTGGGCACAGTGCTCTCAAATGTTAACAATCAGATGTTCACCAGGTATCCTTACATGTCACTTCAGGTTTATTACAAATTCAGATTCCCATTCTGAGTCTGAAGCACAACTGGTAAGTGAATGACTAACGCTGGGTTTAGTCAGTCAAGAGAATGGAAACATTTATGCAAATATTACGAGGGGAAAAGATCTTTGCTAACATTTGCAAAAGAAATTCCTTCTGTTTCCCCCCCTTTTTTCCCTCATGGCATTAATATTTACAGATAATCCCTGTTCTCGCAGGTACATTTTAGAATAGTAAATTTTTGCAACCCCTTATTTTTAGAAGAGTGAATGGTGTCAGGATGGTGACTCTATTTTGATCACTACTTCAAACAGCTGACTGCCTCTCAGAATTTTTACTTTGGCACTGGTAACATGGAATTTATACTACCCTGTTGAAAATAATTCACAATTATGCTTGACAACAAAGCACAAGATGGGTATCATTAAACTTTATTGTACAAAACTGACAAGGTATGGCATTCCTTAGAATTCAAAAAAGAACAAAACAGAACTAATGTCCCTGGAACAATTTTGCAAATGGAACAATTAATACACAACCTTTAGTCCAGCAATGACATTCACCTGCAAGACCATCTTTAGACATGACAGGTATAATTAAAAAAATATTCCATCAATTCAAGCAATAGTTTAATTTTCCATGAAATAAGTATTTCTATAAACACTTTATGTTCAGTCAAAACAAATGCTTTTGAACTTTCTTACCTTAAGAGATATAAAACAACCAGACAGGTTTGGGAATCACCAGAGAAGTCTACCCCCACAGGAAAGTCTAGGGTTTGTATTCCACTTGAAAATGCTTGTTTTTATAAAAATAAGTAATACCAACACAGCATTTCCTAACCAAATAGTTGTAGCAAACAGATCCTGCTTCCGTGATGTTTTATTCATCAGTGCAGCACCAGCCTTTTGGGGATTTTATCTGATACCTCATTTCTGTGTCAAATTCAGAATTTGAATGTAGACCCAGGGAAAGGTTTTAATTACTTTTATTCATAAAACCTACCCTTTATTGCACAGGATTTACAAAAGGTCAAAACTATGCAAGGTCTTCACTCTCTTCCTCAGCAAAAACATCCAATAAATGAGCATTGAACAGTTTTCCCTTTATCCCAGTGGAAGGAATTATCCCTCACAATTCTTACTACAAACACAAGAAACAGGGAACTAGGTAAACTTTCTGTTAGATTCCAGCTGAGCTGTAAACAGCCATCAAACAACAGTGCTACACAGAGTGCACTACTTGCATTTCTGAAGAGAAACGCTCCGAACTAAGGAATTGTCAGGGAAGCTCCTACCGCTGTGCCAGGAGAGCACAAGCCTCTCTCTGCCAGGGCCTCAGCTTTACAAAAGGTGCTTCTCTGCAGGATAAACTTCTGGATGGTCCCGGGGCCTCAGTCAGCCCAGACCCCCCCACACACTAGTACTTATTACACTGTGCTTTCTAGGGAGACATTATGCTGCAGAACTTTACATTTCCCCTTCCTTCTCTTCCTCCACAAGAAGAAAAAACCTTCTATGCAAGATAAAAATAATTTCAAATTAGTCATGTATTAAAGACCTAGCTTTGAAGTATTTATTTAACATCTAGTCATATAAAATAACGTGTAAAAGTATGAAGGTATCAGAACGTGGCTTTCAGCAAGGCAGTTTGGGAAGTAAGAATTCAACATAAACCAGGAATTACTTTGTTTTTTCCTCCCTTCAGAAAGGGTCACATCAGAAAATGAATGAAAAACACCGAAGAATTTCACTTCAAGCCTGCACTGCTGCCTTTTGTCCTTCCCCCAAGAGGAGGGAGCCCTGGCAGAGCCCTGCCGGGTTCCAGGGGTGTTGTTCCTTGTGCTCTGGTGCCGGTGTGGCCGAACTATGTGCTGCCCTCTCGGGGGGGCACGGGCGGCGGGGGCTGCGCCGGCGCCTGCGTGCCCGTGGCCGTTTTGATAGAGTTCAGGGTTTTGCTAAACCAAGAGTTTTTGGCAGCTTGGATTTCATTCATAAGGGCTCCTCTCTGGTGCTCCAGCTCCTAAGAAAGCAGAATAGTCAGAATTGATCACAATTAATTAACAAAAAAAAAAGCATCTTCACACTCAGTCCCTGCAGTCCAGCACTTGCAACCTCCCAGGCTCTGGGGAGAGAAGACAGATTGAAACTGCAGAAACGGCACAAGAGATTTAAATACACAAATAAAAACCTCTGCTCTTTTTAAGGCAGTTTTTTTCTGAAAGTTCACAGATACACAGCCATGCTCCTTTTGGGAACATTTGGCATGATTCAGAGTAATTCTGATTGGAGCACAACAAGGTTAAGGTCACGGCCCTGCTGTGCTCGGACTCCACATACCTGAATTTTGCACTTGGCTTCCACAAGCTGCAGTTTGGTCTGTGCAAGTTCCAGCTCCATCTCTCTCAGCTGCTTCTTCAGTGCATCCTTCTCATCATCTATTTCGATGCCTTTGTTGTCCGTGCTTACAGCAGGCAGCTTCAGAGCCCCCTCCTTGCTGAAAATCTCACTGCAGTGTTTGCAGGCCATCACTTTACCCTGAAATACCAGAAAGCCCATTTTTAATCTGTATTAAAGCAGTTGCTGTACTTCTTGCGAGAGCCATTTTGGTGTCAGACTGCCTCAGTATCAAACCATCTAGTACTGCAGTTTTCAGATTTGGCAAGCATTTGAGAAGTTCATGAACAATTTCCAGGGTATATTAAGCAGTATAAAAATTTCTAAAATCCACTCTGTCTAAGCAGAGACTTTGCTCCTACATTGGAATTACTCAAGCCCTCTTGCTACCAAAGATTTGTAACATTTTGCAGTATTTTGTCAGCACAATTCAGAAGAATAAATTAAACCTGAGCAGATTAAAAGGCTGGTCTGGCTAACACAAACTACAACAGGATATTGAGCTATTCCAGCAGATTACAAGAACATCAATCCTAGAATTTATTTTACTTATTATCAATAACGTTAAAAAAATCCCTACAAAGCAACAAATCCAGTTTGGCTCGAGTACTAAGGAAACACCTAGAACCTACAGCAGAGGGAAAACAACTCTGCCTACTCAGTAGTGCCAGAGCAGTGGGATGGGATTGTCACCTGATGAGGAAATGTTTACCTCTTATGCAGATGTTCCTGGTAAGGGGTTTAGAGAAGGGAGATTCAGGGGATGGCCCAAGCTGCACCATTTGCTTTAATTACTTAAAACTAATTCTGCTTAAATTCTGCCAGGTAGAAACCTTGTCCAATCCGGCCAACTCCAACCCCTCCACTGTGCACTGGAGATGCAACACATTTTCTTCTCTACAATCTTTTTTTCCAAAGCTTATCAAAACAACTAAGTATATACTGGTTTTTCCTTTTTTTTCCCCCCCAAACCCATACATTTTAACAGGAAAAAGAAAGCCAAGTATTACAGGCACCTCAGTCTGAGCATTCCACCCCGTCTGACATAAGATAAAGAACTGTGAAAGGAAATAAACCCTTTCCTTGTTTACATCTGCTGAAAAATGCATGTGGGGCTTGATGTTACTTGAAACTTCAGTTCACATTTTGTTCTGTATCCCCAAACCTGCCATATGTAGAGGCACCATTCTCACCTTCACAACTTCCAGTTCATCCTTACTGGCCGCCTGTTGTTTTTCCAGCCTGGTACTCAGCTGGGAGCAAATCTGGAGCAGAGAAAGCAGTCTCTTATCTCAAGTTTACTATACTAAAACAGAACCTGTGCTTTTTAGCAGTGATTTTTGTTAGAACAAACTTTTCTTAAATTCTGCCCCACTCATATATATGCATTCCCCCCCAACAAATCCCCTGCTGATAATGATAAAAATCCAGCAGCTTCAATACAGAGCCTGAAGACCAGGACATTTTGTGGATGAATTTGTTTAGGATGTTTATAATGTGTTATGCCCCAGAGTACAGAAGCACTCACTCAACAGTACTAAAATTAGCTGAATGACAGGTTATTCCTGATTGCCTAATTAGGAGACTTAGGAAAACCAGAAAAAGATTTATGACAAATTACAATGTTGCTTTCTGAAAGCCTGAAAGGTAGTGGAGCTAATTCACAGGATGAGATCTGCAATGCTGAAAATGCAGCTCTGGGAACAGGCTGGGAGGAGAAACACAAGGAACAGTACCTGTTTATACTCTGCAATAATGGCTGTAGTTTTCTTGATCTCAGATTCTGCCTTCTCCAGCTGCTTCCTGAAGACTTCCTTCAGCTAGGAATTGAAGGAGAGAAGTTACACAGTACACTAAAAGAAGTTCTCAAAATGCATCATCAGATTGTTCTCTCTGTGTCTCACTGTATTTACAACAGCTCTACAGCTGCTTCTTACCAGATTCCAGTGTAAAAAACCTTATTATATCAGTGATAACCAAGAAGTCTATGCTGTGACCCTTTATCCCTGCAGAGAGAACTCTCTCCTGTAGCTGAATTCCCTTTCTCTGTATTAAATGGTGGTACATCACGGTCCACAGAAGACAAAATGGCAAAAATAAAAACCAGGGTATCACTTTTGAAAACTACACATTATATATACAGGATTATGAAACTAAGACTGAGTATTTTGCAAATGAGTAGGAGGCCAGGTCTAGTCAGCAAAATGCTCCCAACCCTCATTCCTGTTCTGCTGTAGGTTCCAGCCTCTGGCAGGAACATTCACCACTTTATTTCAGTGAGCCAGCAGCTTAATCCAGAATAGACACTTACAAGGCAACAACTCCTCCAGCTCCTCATTTAGATAATTAAAAAAGGCCTGATCTCCTTACCTGTGATTGCTCACTCCCAGTGACAATAATTGTTAAATACTGGGAAGAGGATAAGCTATGGAAAACTAAACATTCAGAGCTCAAGTAAAGGAAAACACTGGGGAAAAAATTACCCTTACACCACAAACTTTTAATTGCAACCTCATTTTGAAGACAAAATCCCTTCTGCAACTGCAACACATCCACACTTTTCTGCATATCCTTTTGCCTGCATTTCCTCACTAAACAGGGAAAGCCATTTAAATGGGAGTGCCTTACCTGAGCAGTCTCCTCTTCCTGCTTCCGTTTCTCTTCCTCAGTCTCCACCAGCTTCTGTTTGGTCAGGAGAAGTTCCTTGTTCAAAACATCTGCTTTGTCTTCAGCCTAAAATCAGAGACACTGGTGTAAATCAGATGTTACCTGTGCCATACAAACACACTGGGGTATGTAGCTCAGAAATACCAGAGATTCAGGTTCTAGCACTGCCTTTTCCTGCCCTCTGATGGCTCACACAACCTGTTTTTAATATGAAATTCCCTTTTCAAGTAGCCATTTACTAAATGTTTCAACAGCTGTGCAAAAGGAGCCTTTGCCCAAGTGTTTACCTTTGCCCACATCGGCACAGATACTCTGCCCTAATACAAACAGTGATGTATGGAATATTTTTGTTGGGATCAACATTTATCTAAGCGAGGATGTAACTCATTCCATTTTTTAATCTGTAAGCAGGGAAAACAGGTAACTGTAAAAAACTTAGTGTCTGCACTGTACCCTACAAAGTGTTCAGGCAGAGACAAGTGTGAGACAAATGGTTTACTGGTGCAAATAGGTATTACATGGAGAAACTTGATACTGTGTGTGCACTGGGGAATAGGGATTTTCTCCTTTCTTGAAAGGGCCAAACTTATGGTGACACATACTGGGAATGCTTTGTTTTTGTGAGCACTCTTCTCACGGATCACCAGGAGAAAAATGTATTTCTAAGTGTCTGGATATATCCTGTTGCCCTCCTCAGCTGGGAGATACACATGGCATCTCACGACTCCTCCTGCTCAGAAATGAGCTGCAGGACAGGCAACAGCTGTGGTCAAATAATACTGGGTTTGCTAAAAACACAAGAGGGAAACAAACATTGGAAACGATGAGTAACTGTCCAGAGCTTGTCTACAAGCTGCAGTTTGGTTTTCTACCACTGCTGGTGGTATCAGCTTATCTTTCTGCCACAGTGTCAGTTATGGACAAGGGTGTTAGTGGTGAGTGGGGCAGCAGAAGCAACTTCACCAGGGCCACAACTGAAGAGATGGATTTAGGATTCCTGCATTGCTCAGTGTGCATAAGGCTGCATGGGAGAAAGGAAAACAAGAAATGCAGGTATGGAGAATCAATTCAATTGACATCTTAGAACAAAGTAACTCAGGGATTACAGGGATATTTCAGATGAAAGATCTGTTTCAAATAGCTCTGAAGGAACTACAAATCTTTCCTCCTTTTATGTGTTCATTCAAATTTCTCCAAGCACCTGCAGTGGTGTTTGGGATCCCATCCTTGCAGACGAGCAGTGCAGTAGCACAAAGCTCTTCTTACAGTGCCTGGGTGTGGGAAAACTTCACGGAGCCACTCTTGTCTACAGAAAGACTGAAAAGTGCAGGAGAACAAGGAAAGGGACTGGCACAGGTATGTGCTTGGCAGCCTTGCCATGACACGTGAGAGAAAACAAGCATGGGCAGCAGCAGCCATAAAGCTGCTCCATGAACAGCTGGAATTCCAGGGGAAGGCAGAGCCCCTCAGCACATGGGCTTTGGCCTCCACACGAGCCTGCCTGCTCCGTCATGCAGGGCACATCTCTGTGCTCACCCAGACAGCTCACAATTTGAGAATGCCACAGACCCAAACCAGCAGAGCCTAACTAACTGTCCAGGATCTGCCTAACCATGGTCAATGATGTTTACAGCTCTGAGGTTAGATAAAGCATGCCAAATACCTATGGGAAAAACAACTGAGAGGCCCCTGCAGGCAAAGATTTTACATTATGAAAGGTGTGAGGAGTTTGACCCCCCTGTATTTAGTACCTTCACAACAGCTGTCACAGCATTTATCAACACCACATAAACACTTCAGAACGAGAGGCCTGAATGTGTAGTTTCTGAAAATCATCTCTGAGGCAAAGGGCTCTGAATGCTGCTGTCCTCCACATTCCAGTCTTCACAGGGAGCAAGAGCAGTTATCAACACACACACAGGAGCCCTTCTCCTTTTTGGTGCCATGCCACTTCATTATCTCTGAGTTTTGCTGGCTGTACTAAAACTGCTGCGAAAAACTGATCCGCACAGACATTTTGCAAGGCAACTTCCCTTGAAACTAGTCTTGAACTAGGAAATGCTCATGCTGTGGTATCTGCCTAAAGGCTATGGCTTACATTTTCTGAACAATCCCCAGCATAGCAGGTGCAGTCAGTGCTGGCCAGACACCACCGAATGCCTACAGTGGCATGTGGAAATCCAGCTGACTGCAACCAGGAGTGAGGTCACAGCATAAATAACGGCATAAATAATTACACTTTTAGTGCTGTGTTCACAGTCCCCACTTGAGCACAAAGCTGGACTCCTAAAACTGGAGGTACCGAGGCTGAGCTGGGACCATCTCTGTGAGCATTACCTGGTCCAGGTCATTCCGTAAGGCAATTTTGCTTGTTACAAGCTCATGGGCAAGGTCATCGTTTTCCTGCTCCAGCCTCATGCTTGCTTCTTGGAGCCTGCGGTTTTCCCTCTGCGGAAAGAAAGGAACAAGCGGAAAGGAAGTTAATTGAAGAGCAATAAGCGAGTGTATTGTGGGTGTAAAGCACCGAGAAGGCAAGAGTGCACATTAAGACAGGACTGCTGCTCTGGGAAACAACAGTGAATGAAGCCAGCAGTGCAAATGCAGCTATTCCACTTACATCCCAATGGTCTGTGTCACGGACGTGACACACTGATTGTGGCATTTCCCTGTCAACAGTAAACACACCTCTCCACAAAAGCACTTGGCTCTGCTTGCTCATCATCTAAAGAAATTAGGCAGATAAATCCCACCCGGCAGCAGTGAACAGGCACCAATTAAGAGTTACTCATAATGATGTTTCCAATCGGAAGTGGAAAGCTGTCCTGCTCCACCTGACAAAATTCTGTCTGCAGGGATCCATAAAGAGTCCATTTTGTAGATGATACAGTGCCAACCACCCATCTCCTGCGGAACCAGCAAAGCACAGCATTCAGCAGGGAAGTCCCTACAGCTCTTATATCCTGTACTGCCATTTGGGCACTTTTCTGTAACTCTCACCAGTGACACCAGTGTGTGTTTCACAGGAAACCAGCTAGGAAGAAGTGCCAGGTGGGAGAGGGGAGCTCCCCCCTGAGCACAGGCCCAGGACCCGCCAGTGGACAATGATGGATCACAAAATGGAGAACTCAGAGGCTGCACTGCCCTCCCCACCCCTCCACACAGGCAGAAATGACTCTGGGGAGCACTAACCACAGAAGGTGAGTGCACAGGAGGATGAACAGTAATGTCTTTTAAAAATCAGTTATAGTGACTGTTCTTCTAGGGCAGAGAAACAGAACCATATTCAAATGGTGCTTGTGGGTCAGTGGCCTCTCAGGGGTGCAACATCAAATACACACCCTCATCTTCACAACAACACAGCCAAGGGGGACAGATAGAGGTGCCCTCCTCAAATGGATTTCAGGGAAGAAAAACCTGTGCTGGCCTTCACATGTGTGTCTTTCCTACCCAAACAGGCTGCAAAAGGAAATTGTGTGCTATGGAAGTTCAAGGAAAAACACCACGTTCATGTGGAAACTCACAGGTGAAGGAACAACCTACATGCTGAGATTTCAAAAAGAACCTGTTCTCACTAGAAAGGTAAGTTATGTTTCCCAAGACAAAACAGTAAAAGTCAATATATATCAGCACTTAAGAGAGCAAAAAAATGTCCAAGAGTTAACTCAGTGAACGCACTGCTACAAAATATTTATTGCATAAGCACATTGGTCACCTGTTTGCACTTCTTCCTGCTTACCTGCTACGCTCAGATACGTTTTCCTTTCCAAACTCACCACCATGAAACTGCAATTTTCATTTTGGTTGCAAACAGATTTTGCACGCTTGCCTTAAAACCAGGACAAGCAGAGCTGTAAGAGGATGCTCAAAAAGGTCTCTTTTGTGTGGGAACTTCCTCTGTGGCAGGAAGCAGAACCTCTACAAATTCTCTCTCCTTAATGTGACCCTATTGTGCAACTAGACCAGGCACTGCCCTGTACAGGAAAGTAAGTTTGTTTCCTTTCCAGAAGATCGTACTTTGAATAACTTGTTTTGTTCAGAAACTGTAAGGAAAATACTTTTGTCTAAGCACAGTTAAGATAACCACTGCTAAAAGATGCACAACTTTGAGGATCTTTATTTTAATTGCACCATAGCCTGTATGGGACAGGGAATTTTTAGAAGTAAAATTCTTCTCTAAGGGTAGTATAAACTTTAAAGTGTAAAACCAAATCACAGTCAATCATCACCATCATCTCTAACATGCCTTCATTTCTGTATTTTGCTCAGACCATCTTAGAAACATTGATTTTTCTAGACAGAGCTCTGCCAGCAGAGAGACCTGACTTCACCTAAACCCTGGGAGCAGATCAGGTGCTGCAGCACCGGTACCTTTCTGTAGGGATGGTGCTTACAGGGAGAAAGCAGCAAATTCTTAGGACTTTGACAAAATAACCCATTTGACTTTGACATTTTTGCTATGCCTTTGCCAGAAGCTTCAGTGTCTGCAAAGCAAGCTGCAGTGTGAAGTCGAGAGTGCCCGCTTTGCATTCGCAGACAAGTGGGTAAGCAAGCTCGGTGCTGGAAATGCGCTATCCTCCTCTTAAACGGGACCCTGCAGGCACGGCGGGACAAGGCACACAGCTCTTACCTTGGGCATCCAGTCAGCAGCTAAGAGATGTCTTTAGCTCGTTCACCATACTCTTAATGTCCAGCTGAGCCTCTCACAGGGCCACCTTTACTCTCCCTCCACCCAGGGCAGAATGCCCGATGAGATGGTTTGTCTTTTCCAGCTCCTCCCCCCAGACTGAGCAGTGAAAAACTGCCTCCTTCTCAGGAGGAAACTCTTAGTCTGCTTAACTCTAAATAAAACCTACATGACATAGTAAAGACAGAAATAGCAAACAGCACTTTTTGTGTGTAGCAAACTATTTCCAGTGGCTCTGAAATATTTACAGGGTTTTATGAAATAAGCTCGCAATGACATAAAGTTCAACAGATGGAGCTGGGTCCTTACAGCAGGACTCACATCACAGGCAGCATTTTGTAACCTGGCATCATCAGCCAACTAGTCAGACCTGCTAGCTGTCCCTGCTGTAAACAGACAGCTTCCTGCCTCTTCTCTACATGCCACTACATTCACTGACAACCATTTCCTTCTCCTCAGCATCTCTCGGTTTCTACAATCAGTAAAATAACAGATCCCTCTTTCCCAAATTCCTCCTTCTGGTTACAAAAGGCAGCTGGTGAACTCTGGTTAGCTGTTAAAAGGAGGATACTGCATTTCCAAAAAGGACAAACACCACTGATACACACAAACACAAATAAACTTACCTCCTGTAAAGGCACACACCAAATACTGCTTTCAACCATTGGTGTAAAGACAGTGAAAACAGGATACAAAATAATTTTTAATGCCAACAACAACAACAAAAAACTGCTGATTCTTCAGTGGCTTTTTGGTTCTTAGTTTTAGAGAGCATATATTCCAGCTTCCATCGCACACTGGATGGAAAGAAGACAAACTTGAAAGCAGTAGGCAAGGCTCAACTCAGGAAGACTGAAAGGGTCAACTCCACCCTCTGCTCCCTTCCAGCCTGCACCAAGGAGCAGTTCCTGAGCTCAGTGGCGATGATGCATCCTCTGAGCTGTACTCAAGTGGGGTGTAACGAGTCACCAACCTCCTTAAGCAATTCCCTTTCTGATGAGCAACACCCTGCGCTGCCCTTGGCTGGGGTAGAGTTAATTTTCTTCCCAGTGGGTGGGATGGGGCTGTGGTTTGGATTTACACTGGAAACAGCATAGATAGAATAGAGATAGTTTCACAGAGTCAAGGCCTTTTCTGCTTTTCATACCTCCCCACCAGCAAGGGACAGGAAGGTGGGTGGAGACACAGCTGGGACAGCTGATCCCAACTGACCCAAGGGATATTCCAAACCTTATGGCAGCATGCTGAGCCTGTGAGGAAGGAAAGGGAGTGATGGCATTTGTTTTCCCAAGTCATCACTGTGCTGTGATGGAGCCCTGCTCCCCTGGAGGTGGCTGAACACCTGCCTGCCCACAGGAAGGGCTGGATGAAATCCTTCTTTTGCCTTGCTCGGGCACACGGCTTGTCCTTTCCCTGCTGAACTGTCTTCATTGCAACCCACAAGCTTTCTCACTTTTCCTCTTTGGATTTTACTCTTGCTGGCTGGGGTTAAACCACAACACACCCAAACCCCAGATCTTTGGGCTTGAACAGGTCCTCAACAGTGGAATGAAAACACTGATTAAAATTCACTTTTGATGTGGGCAAACTGAGGTCTTCATAAGCCCAGTGGAAACGGCTCTTGACAGTGGAGGAGCTCTGAAGGAAAACCCTGTGAACCTCAATCTAGATACCCAAAAGGCCTTTACAGCAAACTATTCAGGAAAACCTCTCATGGGAAGCAACACAGAGGCTCCTGGAGTTTTCCATGTGGTGCCTTTGGAGAAGCATTCCCCAAACTGCCCCAGCACACTTGGTTTTTGAAAAACCACAGACAATGTTCCACGTATCAGGAGTCATCATGTGTTTCCTCATGATGTTAACATTCAGTTACCATGACTGAATAAAAATGACCAGTGTATTAATTTCTGCTTCCACTTCAAACACACAAAAGGCTATTATGTCCAAATTACACATTTATTCAGACACACAACTTCTCTGTTGCACACTGAGGTCCACAGAGGAAAAGGGAACAGAACAGCAGGGCCTGCTTGCAAAACTCCAGCCCTTCCTCTTCTCTTTATTTTAAATCAAGTCCCAAGCTCAATTCTGGAGATTTTTTATCAAGTCAGCCCAAACCCTGTTACATGCTTGTTCTCAAACACAGAAAGAAAACCTCGTAATATTTAGAAAAATATCAGCCTGAAATATATTACTATTTTTTCTGCACGTACAACTCACTTTTCTTCCTGGCCTCTGTAGGCAATTTGTAAGTTATTTGAACCAAAGTCATGAAATTCGGTGACAAACAGCAATTTAGAACATATTACCCTTTTGCGCCTTTTAAAAATCTGACAAGAATTTGTTATAAGCAATGGAAAATAAAGTGAAAAAACGGTCCATAAAAACACACACTTTTCCTAAATAATACTTGTAAATACAGCAGGAAACAAACACCAAAAATAACACACTGTTTAATACTGTTCTTTTGGTAAGTCAAATCACAGTCAACATGTAAAATCCAAGCTGGGTGCGTGTCACAGCTCATGGGAGCACACGAATTGAACGTGTCGAGCAACCCTGACTGGCTGCTGGTGGCCAGATTCTGCCAAACCAGCCCATCTCCCTCTGTCCCCACACACCAGCAAGGCCTTTGCTTTCTCCAAGGGCCGGTCACAGCGAGGTGTCTCTCTCAGACCTCCCTCATCACTGCAGCCCACAGTGTCTCTGTGGTCCTCCCAAACCTCTGCTGGCCATAAAAACTGGAACACGCTGCAAACAACAAGCACTCTGCACACTATAGCCACCAACTACCAACAGACTGAAAGCTGGTTTCCTTCTTGAGCTGCACAAGGAATATTCTGCAGGGATCTCCACTCCAGCGATCCCATCCACGAAGCATGCCCTTTCCGGGCAGCAAACCAAAACCTTGTTTAGTCCTGGGGAGAGAAACTGTAAAATTGCCAAGGCTGCAGGGCTGTGGGGCACAGCCCACGCAGAGGGAGCCGACAGCAGAGCTGTGCTCAAAGGCAAGGCTTCTGTCCTCTCCCAAACCAAGTCCAGCGGGGCAAAGCCCTGCCTTGGTGCTGCCCAAATGAAATGCATCTCTGACCACATGGGCTGCAGAGCACTCAAAGCACAAGCAAAGAGCAAGGCTGGCTCTCCTCTTGCTGCCTGGGAGGTGCTTTGTGCTGCCCTTTGTTTGCCTGAAACATCAAATCCTACCAACCTCAGCTTGACACATGAATAAAATCTTAACAAGCAAGACGAGGAACAAAGAACACTTATAAGCATTTTTCCATGACACTCATCGAGTGAAGAATGTGCCCGAACTTTGAACTCAACTAACCAGTTAAGGGGACTCTCTAATCACAGCATCACTAAGAGGATCAGACCCAATCCAGCTCAGTAAAAAATCCACAGTGAGTCTCAGAAGTGCGAGCCAAAACCCTTGGCTGTGATCTTGACTGTGACAGTGACTCAGATCAACAGTGGCCCAAGAGTCACTTTCTATATCCTCATTTCAGCTTGGGATAATGTTCTTCCACTGTCCATCGCCCACGATTAACTCGTTAATATGCTTCCACAGAGCTTTAAAGAACCCTTATTTGTTTTCTAAGCATTAATTCCACAGTACTCTAAGTGAACCACTGGAAAAACACTTAAAAGTTAATCAGCAGCAAGTTGTGGGTTTTTTTCTAAATAGGTCATACTTGCTATTGGCTCTTGGCTGCTACAGCAGTCCCAAGTCTCACAAACAATAAAATCTACACTCTTTGACAGCAAAAAAACTACACTTAAAATATAATTTTTCACAGATAAATGCTTTTTAAAAAAGGAGTCAGTTTGACTTTTCTCTGTACCTGTAAGTCTACCTCGCCCCATTTATGAATTAAGGCACAGTCTCTCACTACACATTTCCACACTGGCTTTCTGAACACAGTGCACCTTCCTTACATTCACAGAGCACTTTCACCCTGTGTGATTATTCAGCACTCCAAACTCCTGGCAGACTCTGTACCAACCACAGTGTCACTTAACATATTAAGGCACAATGAAAAACAGCAGGAAAACAGTACAGAGATATGTAAGCAATGTCAGTTCCCAGGTATCCTGGGCAGTGGGCAGTAAAGTGCTTCATCTCTGGCAGCTTCACCTGGAGAAAACCAAATGGTTCAAAACAGGGTGAGCAATAATGGGATCTTAAACACCCAGTGAAGTCTGTGCCCAGAGGCAGAGCCTCCAGCACACAAAATCTATGGCAAAGGAACACAGCTGTGACAATGAAAGCAAATACATAAGGAAAGCTAACCCAAAACTAAAGAACTATCCTTTTCTGGTGAACTATTGAGCTATCATTATTACCAACTGAAGCTTTGTTTCTCTGCTGCTCTAAAGCAGGATATTGATCACTAATTCTACTGCAGTAGTACCCAGGGACCCCAGCAGAGCTTTGGGTCCCACCATACCAGGCATTATCTTAACAAAAAACTACTAACACTTGGTGTAAACAGGAATGAATGACAAGGATCGCATCAGCCCAGGAAGAGTTCATCTTCCAAAGTCTCTGTGGATGCCACTGCACACAGCTTGTGCTAGAACAGTGTGTATTTTCTCCTTTTTGTGTCTGTAGCTGAGATCACCCTTTGTTTCTGCGGCTCATGAAGATCTCCCGTAAGTGCAACAGCAGGAGAGTTACCTACAAACATATAAACTGAAAGAAGAAAAATATTATATGTGGCTGCTTGCAGATGTCTTGAGACTTATAAATTGAAATATTCCTGGAAAAAACCACTACGTCCAAACATTCAAAGAGCTTGTTCAGAACAGGGATGAGTTTCACCTGGCACTGCACCTCCCTAAGGTCTGCACTAGCACATCCGGGGGAGGCGAGTGTGGTACACACAGCTCTGCCTGACCACTGGAACCACGTCACTCCCACGGGATCCACCAGTGGAAGAGTTCCCATACAGCGTCTCCTACCTTATATCTGTCCATAGGATCTTCCTGCTGCAGCTGACTCTCTCGCATGGTTTGGTACTCTCTCTCATATTTCTTCAGCTTTTTTGTTGGCACCTGTGGGACAGATTTGGGAAACATGCATTTAAAGATTAGAGGAACACCGGAAAGGCTCTCTGAAAGCTCTCCTTGCCAACAGGAACCTGAGGAAGTGCTGGAAAGCTGCTGAATAAAGTCTCTCCCCGCTGCCCCCCCTTCCCGACTCAGCAAACCGTGTCAAACATTTACCAATACAGCTCACATCGACAGGAATCTTTCTGTGCCCACTGCTGCTAATTATTCAAACATTTAAAAGGAAACAAGGGTGAAGTAGAAACATTTTAATAAGAGTAACGAGAGAAAAAACAAAGAGCATGAACAAGAGTGGGAGAACAGGGCAGAAGAAAACACACTGATCTGTATGATTCACCAAAACAATGCCTTAGCAAGACAAGTGTTAGAAGTGAGAGGAGAAGAAAGGAGTGCTCATACAAAAGGACTGGACGATTCCCTGGGGAAGATCCAAGTAATGGTTTTTATTGCCGAGAGAGTATTAATGTCTAAGTTACAGCCTGTGACCAATGCCCTCATGAAGCCTGGCATCAGAGCCCTCCCAGGCACAGGTGGAGACACTGCAGTGCAGGGAAACAGGAGGAGGCTCAGAGAAACCACAAACAAATTCAGCAGCAGCCATGCAGGAAGGTCAGATCCCAGGCTGCCTGGCCCTGAGAAAACACCACTTCCACTTCAAACGTGGCACAGGAAGAACCTGTGCCCATTTAAACAGAGCAGGGGATCCTCTGCTTTCCCACCACCTTTTAGATGGGTAGGCAGTGGTCTGTGGGTGACTCCGTCCCTGGACACCTTTGATGGCATTGCTCGGGTCGGGTCACCTGCTGGCAGTCAGAGAGATCCTTAACCCATGTACCACCAGCACTGTGAGCACAGGCTATCCTGCATCTGTTACACAGATATCTGTTCCTCTGGCCTCTATTGATCATGTTTAGCTGCCTCCTGGTGTGAGGACATGCCACTGTCACCTTCCCTCAGGGCAGAAAGCTAACGCCAATGAGCAGAGAGACATGTTTGTGTGTAGATTTGGTGTTGTTTTTCCCTTTTCTGGTTTTCAGCCCAACAGGTTCTTGCTATGCAGTACAGGGAGGGACCAAGCAAATGCTCGGTGTTGCTGCAGGGGGAGGTACAGGTAGCAAATGTGAAACCTGTAATCTGCAAAGCACAGTGCACAGTGAGCAATGATAAAGCAGCACTAATTCCCACAATTACTGATGGAATCTGAAAGCAAAGAGAAAAGGGGAAAGATAAGAAAATTAAGCACTTTGGGCAAACATACAAGAAAATTCCACTTTGATGACACTTAATAGTGCAAAACACTGTGAAATGAAAATGACCAAATCAGAGCTGCTTTTATACATTTCAGCTGAACAACACTCACAACTCAAACCCAGCCAGCTTTGTCTTAGCTGCAACCTGAAACTGTCGAGGCTACTTTAATAGGCAGGAATAAGAAATCATTTCACAGTAGTGTTCTAAATGAAGCGAAGCCATCACACATCTGAAGCCTCATCCATCTCTTCCTTCCTCCAGGCTCACTTGGCTCTCATTCAGAGAACCAGATCAAGGCTCCCAGACTGGGGTGTTCTGAGGACACCCTCCAAACCCAGTTCTCCAGTGCTTCTGTGCAGTTTTCTGCTCCAGTACACAGCCAGCAGGAAATAAAGATAAATACAAGGGAGATATTGTGGAGCAGCATGGCAAAAAGGCACAACGCAGGTGTAACTTAGAAGGTGAGCTGTTCAGTCAAAGATTTTCCTGATTCTTGATGTTTTTCACAGAAACCTTCAACGTGCATGTAAGAACTAAATCTTGCTACACAGGGAGAGAGACAAGCCTCCCATCCACACGACCACATGAATGCTTCAGTAAATCCCATCACCTTTAGGGACAGGAGATGTAAGACAGATTTATTTTTGTGTGCAAATAGGAGAAAGAATGGAAATCCAAGGTAAAAATTGCACAGTCACAAGCCTTTCCCCCCTGCTTCAGTGAGCAGTGCTGCTCACCTCAGCTTGGCCCTGGGTGTGGGGGCTGGTGACCCTCCAAGAACCTCACCTTGACAGCTGCCTGGAGCAGCACCCCCTTTGCACTTCAACCACCAGACCTGCTTAAACTGCTTGTGAACAGAAATCCTGCTTCCCTCTATAATCCAGAAGAGACAGACAAAATACAGCCTAAAGGCAATGATGTGACTGTTACCGAGAGAGCAAACAGCACATAAAGCACCACTGTGCCCCAGAGCCCACTCCCTGCCCTGTGCCACAGCTGAGCCTCTGCACCAAGAGGTCACTGCTGCTTCTCCCAGACACAACCACTCACACTCAGCAGCCAGGGGCCTGCAGCTCTCAGAGCACCTTTTTAAATGTTATTTTTTACACTGCAGGAGAGCAGCCTTATTTCTCTGGTTTCATCTTGTATTGTCTCTCAAGATGATGCAGAATTTGCCTCTCAGAGAGTCTACTTGGCACTTAATAATCTGCCTCAACAGCACCATAAACTGATGTGAAGACGTCACATCACAAACCGTGTGATCATCAGTGGAGAACAAGAGTCAGCTGCTTCAGTTAACTCTGCTCTCCACTGTCTTCAGCTCTTTCCACCCACTGAGAACTCACAACTATACCTTAATGTGTGGTCATTCATCCCACCAACCATTCTTATCTGTCCTGTCTCCTTTACCTTATTATATTTTAATTTGCAGCACTGAGTAGGATGTAAGAATGGTCCTCTGGGCTGTGTGGGGAATCAGCTCCCTCTTTCACTACAGGAGTCACCCATGGCCATGGCCTGGGCTGAGGGGAGGTCCATGTGCCTGGCACACTCTCCAAGCCAACAGCACAGTAACACTTTCTTACGAATACTGACAGTAAATAATCCCTGAAACAGGGATCATATCATGAGAAGTGTGAGCATCAGGTGTGACACACACAAAACAGCTCCCATGCTCTTTGACAGAACATGGTGACTGATGCACGTTAGCAGGTATTTCTGCTACAACCTTGTCTTAACTGGGAGTAGTAGCTAAATACAGTGGAAGTCTATCTTAAGAGGCTGGGGGGGAGCAATTCCTATTAGAAACCAGCCCATACTAATCCACTTATCTCATAAAATAGAAACTGGAACAGGTATGCTTAAGAACTTTGGCAGGGACTGTGCTTCACTGTTATTGTCTATTCAGCCACATTTCTCAGAGGAATTAGATAATTTATTACAGCACTTTCTTCTTCTGAGTATATACTAATAAATGGAAAAAAGTATTTAAAAGCCCATTTCCATATTTCTCAATTTAATTCCCTGGAACAGTTTGTGAATTCAACAAGGGACTTCTCAGTAAGGCCCTTCATAAGTAAGTGCACAGTGCTAGCTATGCTTCAGTCTTCATGGACTGAGTGCTCATAAATCCTCTGTAAAAGCTTCTGCAATATTGATTTTTTTCCTTCTTTAGCACCATGGGGTATATTGCCTCAACTGATGGTTATCAAATTTAGGAGACTCTTATGGTTTATAAACATTGCTCATCTGTTTATCTCAATATCTTATCTCATTGACTCGTTTTATTTTTATTGTCTTCAAGCACAAAATCATGTTACAGCTAGTTGTACGTGGGGAAAAAGCCATGCAGAGCATCTTAATAAAACATGCACATGGAAGAACTGAACAAGCAAAACCTCTTTCTGGACAAACCCGATGGCACCGAGCGCTCAAAGGACCCACTGCAGTGAGGTAAGAAACAATACTTTGTCTTCAGCTGTCCCTGTTCAGACAGGGCTGAAAGATTTGTTTCCCCTCCTTGGGCAAACCCCGGGCACGGGCAGCGTGCCGAGCATCGGCATCCGCTCAGCTCCAGGAGACCTTTCCCTCACTCTGGCATTCCTTTGGCTCTTCCAGCCAGTTCAGCCCGACCTTGCTGGATTCATCAACCACACACCTCCGACTCCTTCCTCCCAAATGCTTTATTGCTCCAGTGCAGCCCAAGTGCTCAGGAGGCAGTTACCATGGTGTTCATTTGACAGCCAAGGAAATGGAAGCAGAGATGTGATTTCCTGAACACATTGCAGACAGCCAGAGGCTGATCCAGACAGTGAAATCCTATTACCTGATTTCTGATTTCCAGCACCACCACAATGTCAGACTGAGCAGGGTCTCCATTTCCAAATTTCCCACTTCTTTTCTCTATCTAGCACAGCATAAACACTTCAGAAACACATTGTCCCACCACACTAACCACGTAGCCAGTATTCTGTGATCTCTCCCCTCGTGACATTTTTTCCTCTCTAGTTCTTGCCTCAGTGTGGAAGAAAAAAAAAATAAGAAAAAAAAAGCAATTAAGAAAGCGTGCAATGCTTTCCTTCCCCATTCTTTGAACTGGTGATGTAATTTTCTGTTTCACTGGTGACAGATTTGCTTGGTATTTCAAGCTGAGGTGAGGTCTTGTGCCCCTCCAAAAGCTGGGACCAGCTCAGCCCCTGCACATGGCCAGGAGTCCCAGCTGCAGGAGGCTCTCATGAAACCACACTCCATGTGCCCCTCTTGAGGACATCAGTTAGGCTTGTGTGTACTAAATTTTCTTCACCTTGCATTTCAAACCATATCCAAAGCAAGCTAATTTCAAAATCACCCGTGGTTCTGTGTCAGATGAAGCCTGTGAGCTCTAAACAGAACCTTCATCAGATCAACAACAAAAAACTTCCCATCACACGCCTCATCTTAGTTCACACTCAAAGTTGTACCAATTTGTTCCAGATAGTACTTCATATTTAAAATACCTCAGGTTGAAGGAAGGAAGGAAAAAACTCTATTGTAAGGAATACAACTTTATTTAAACACTTGATTAGGCCAAATGAGGGCTTTTTAATGTGACAATGACAGATGAAGAAACTGAGTCGGTGCCCTACTGGTCTGTGCAGCCATCGCTGTGGATACTATTGTCCTTTCCTTAAAATGTGGCTGTCAAAAGTATCCTGCCATGTCTGTCACTGGGAATAAGACTCAGAAGTAGATAAGCCTCTCATTTTTCTTTTGGGAGGATGCAGCAATCAAAAAGCAAGCATATGCTGTGCTGGAGAGGTCTCCTGCTGAACCTGTGGCTGTCTGAGTGCTGCTGCAGAACGGCATCTCTCCACCTCGTGTTTGGAAACAGAACTGATGGAAATGCTCTTTTTACATCAGTGAAGCAACTCCCCCCAGCACACCTGAGTATCCCTTCCTTCCAGGGGCACAGTCTCCTTCCTTCTGCAAGTCAGCTCCTTGCCAGCTCTGTCGGTTTAAGAATGCCTGAACAGAGTCTTCAGGGTAACACAAACCCAACCTGAATGCTGGCTGGAGGCAAAGGAAACCAGCTTTGCCATGAATTTTTATTTAATTCTTCCATATCAGTCCATTATGAAAATATCTCAGTTGCATCTGAGACACCCACAGAAATTTATAAAACCAAGGGAAAGGCAGGTTGCAAAATTTACAGAGCACCTGCACCATTTCCTGTGATTCAAAACGGCAGTGGCAGAGTCAGTGATGCTGGATCATTTCCAACACCAGATCCTTTTGTCAGATTTTAATCTCTACCATTCATCTAAACCTGCTGAACCTGGCATAACATTAATTCTTCCCTAGCCCTGCAGTTTAAAGATCTGCTTAGTTAGGCTCAGTTAGCAAAGCAGTAAAGTTAAAAGAGTAAGCTGAGACCAGGAGATGTTCAGTAAGCCCCATTGTACAGGGATCCTGCAGCAACACAGAAAAAGAGAGTGGAATATGGATTCCCTGAACTGTAACTTTAAACACTGATATGCACTTTGACCACAGTGCTTGTGTTTGAGAGGCTGCAGGGACACCTGCATCTAAAAAGAAGGATCAAGGAAAAGATGTTCTGCCTGTGGCAGAGATGCTTCAAAACGTTCCTTTTCAGATCCCCAAACTGGCTTTCTGCATTCAAAAATTCACTTTCACTTTGAGATATGGAGGTTTATTATCCACTTCTACTCTATTTGTTTTAGCAAAGAAGAGACACCCTGAGTGTCTGAAAAGCAGTGCTTGGAAATGGCTGATTATTTTCTGTACTTGCAGCTCCCCCAGACACAAGAGCTTCCTCTCCGGTACAGCTCAGGGCTGCAGCACGGAGACACACACCAGGCAGAACAGCCAGACCCACTCTGTCAGCCAGCACACACTCTGCATTTCAATGGCTCTGGTCAACAGGAGCACTGTGCTGAGGGATGCCAACAGCAGGAACCTTCTAGATGGAAAATATCGGTGAGCAGGTCATTTTTATAATCCAACATAACTTACACAATGCCCGAGCAAGGAGATCTCTGCTACCAGAGACTATGGAGACTAAATGAAACTGCCTGCATATCCCACAGCCCCCGTGAGGACCAGATAAAGGGGGAGTGACAAGGCCCTGCTCTGGGTAACACAGCTCTGGGAGCAGCAGCAGCAGTTTTTCCAGCACACGCTTTATTCCCTGGTTTGTTCCTCACAACACAACAGCTCCAAGTGATTCTGTGTGTCTTGCATACACATACATTCTGACATACAGCCTTGGCTGCTGAATCCTTTCCGTGTCTCCTTGGTGACTATGCAAAATTCAAGGTACATCATTCACTCTCATTTAGATCTAATCCACACCCACAACAATTTCAGAGCTTTGCTTGCATTTCTCAGCACATCACAGCAAGGGAAGGGCGAGCAGGAAGACAAGTCTCCACCACCATCCCTGTGACAACAGAATCAGACATCTAGGAGAAAATCCCCAGGGATTTTCTCAAATCACTTAGGAGAGAAACAGCCTCTCCCAGCTACACAGTGTCAGGGTTTGCTTCCAATCTTGTTTAACCTGGAACCACCACAGACCGATCTCACAATTGCCAACACAAGGCCAGTAACTAATCAGCAACCGGGTTCAAACTATTGGTTTACCAAGGCTGTAAAACCTGTCACATTCGTAATTTTTAGTCCACAGCTTTCAGCTAATAAACCCCCAGCTCCATGTGTCGCTGGAAACCTGCCAGGAAGCTGGTGAAACCAGCTGTCTGCCAGACCAGATTCTGACTCCTCTGAGTGACCAAGATATGTCTTGTCTCCTGCCACACTCCGTGCCCAGCATGAAAAATAATCTGCTTCCTGAGATGGAGGATGGGTGCTAGATCACAACTCTGAACCACACGCCAGGTAAGCAAAGAACCTCACATTCCTTGAACACATGTCCTGTGTGTTAATATTATTTTGCATCAACTCTGTGTCACAGCATCAAGAAAACTGTAACACTGTCAGACTTCACATCTGCATCTTTGAAATCAGCATCAGGTTTCTCTGATGTGGGGGGAGGTCCTTGACACTCAAACATCTTTTACTACTTTTATCAATATTTCAAACCTACAAGTTATTAAGAGTAATTACTTTTTAGTGCATTACTTCACTAGCAGAGAACAGATACCTTTTCTGTATTAAAGCTTAACCATTATGGGCCTGTTGGAGTGGGTCCAGAGGAGGCCATGAAATTGCTCCGCGGGCTGGAGCCGCTCTGCTGTGCAGACAGGCTGGGAGAGCTGGGGGTGTTCAGCCTGGAGAAGAGAAGGCTCCACAGAGAGCTCAGAGCACCTGCCAGTGCCTAAAGGGGCTCCAAGAGAGCTGGAGAGAACAGGACAAGGGGGAATGGCTTCCCACTGACAGAGGGCAGGGTTAGATGGGATACTGGGAAGGAATGCTTCCCTGTGAGGGTGGGCAGGCCCTGGCACAGGGTGCCCAGAGAAGCTGTGGCTGCCCCTGGATCCCTGGCAGTGTCCAAGGCCAGGCTGGATGGGGCTTGGAGCCACCTGGGCTGGTGGAAGGTGTCCCTGCCCATGGCAGGGGTGAAATAAGATGATCTTTGCAGTCACTTAAAACCTGAACCATTCTGTGATTCTACACTTACACTCAGGGCTCCACAATCCCTTCTGTTATAACTACACTTTATCCATATTTCAGCAACTAACACAACTTTTACCCCATCCTCTCAAAAGCCTTGTCCTTTTCTGCTTGCCCAGCTCTAAAAACAAAACTGCTAAAACCCTAAAAAGCATTCTTTAAGCTGCACATTAGATGATAAACATTTTGAAAATACCAGTGGGACAGTGTCCAACTCCCAGGTATCAGCAAGGCCCACCAAAGCACAGCACAGAGTTTTAGTGCAACAACTAATCTGTGCCCTGCACTGTTCTCTCTCTAATCCTTCATCTGGTGAGAAGTTTCCCTCCACGCCTTGAATGAATTGAGGTTTTGCCCTGTTTGCACTGTTTATCCTCAGCACACAGCCCATCAGCCTCCCGAGATCCAAAGGAGCTGCACCCATTCCCAAACCTGCACAAGGCTGCTTTGGGGTCCTGCTGCCACCAAAGGGAGCTCTGCAGGAGAAAGAGCTTCCACCGAGGGACAGCAGCCACTTCCTTTGGGAAACAAAGACAGGTGGTATTACCAGCAACATCTGGCTCCCACCATTTTCACCCTCTGTTACCAGCAGCAGCAAAGAAGAGCAAGCCACCCTTCTTTCCCTGAGCTCTCTGTTCCAGCTCTGTCTGTTCCACCCCCCATCCCTCTAGTCATGGAAAGAACGAGACCCTCAGTTCTGGGAGAACTGGATTCCTGTTATCTGGCAGGTGTTGCCTCTGAAGTTTTACCTGAGTGTGGACAATGTGTGTGCTCATTCCTGCCCACACACTTGGCTTCTGTGGTATCCAAGGTCATGGACAAATAAATCTGATCTCTTACTTGGACCTTGCTATCAGAACTTGGGATAACTTTGGCAACTCTGCCTTGGAGCAAAAGCACAACACCCCGAGCACTGTCTTGGCACAGCAAAACACATTGCTCTAAAACAAACCACGTGGGTTACTCTAGAAACCTGCAGCTTTGCAACGTGAATGACCAGTGTCACCAGCATTCCAGTCAGCGTAAGTGGCTGCTTGTTGGTGAGCTCATGTTGACACAGGTAGAAGGAAGCAATAAAGAAAGAAAAAAATATGTGTATTAAACAGTGCATGAAAGCACAAACTCAACAAGGTAAAACCCACTGAAATACATTTTCCAAGCTCAGCACACAAAGGAAGCCGAATTCTTCTGAGAATTGGGTTCAAAGAGAATGAAAATAGTTGTAGAAAATGAACACAGAACTTCTGTAACTAACACATTCACCTGCACCTTCTAGTAATTAAGAAACTGGACTTCTATAAAGAGATAAACTGCCTTTTCATTTAGTTTCAGTTCTCCTTTCAAACTCTATGAATGTACTGTCCATTTATGACCAATAACGTCTAGAAGCTTTTTCCAAGTTTCTTCTCCGAGATCTGCTTGTAGTGGTGACTGATCCAGAAGCTGAGTTTCCTCAGTGCCCAGAAAAACTTGTATGGATTTTCCTTTAAAGAAGAAATTGAGGAAGCTCCAAAATCCTGATATATCCTTCTTTTGAATGTTTCAAAATTCTATTCTCATTTATAAAATGCCTATTTGAGACACTGATTGAATAATTCTTTCTTGATCCAATAGCAGTAAAAAGGCAGCAAGAAGAAATGCTTTCAGACATGAATAAAAAATTAAAATGACCAGGAAATACTACAGAATGTTAATTAAGAACAAATAAAGCGGTAATTAAAACTAAATGCAGAACAAAAAAAAGTTCAAATTCTTTCCTGAGTTCCATTAGGCTGGACAGGATTCTAGAGCATACAGAAGAGGACTCCTAAGTGTTGCTCACACGCATTAATAACTACAGGTCTGATTGATAAAAGTAGCTTTACAGCTCTAAGTCTCCAGCACTGGCTTCACTGCCATAGGAGAAATTTATCCAGCAGCCATAAAGCATGAATTAGAAAGCTCAGGAAATGGGTCAAAAAGCCATTGTCAAAGGGAATCATTATTCAATGACATCTTTCATTTCTGGTTAATGACATTCTGGGTGTCTTCTGGGATTCATCAAAGATGCACTTCTCTCAAACACTACATCAGTGGCCTGGAAGTGAGAGATACAGTCCTGCTAATAGGATTTGTGGATACACATGGACAGAAAGAGCAGTGAAGAACAAGAAGAACCAGGAACTGCACACACATGTATCTGAATTCCTGGAAACAGCTCCTTCAGCTGAAACACTCCACTGTGAGGGAGAGAGATGAGATGGCTCCTTGAGACAGCCTGAGAAGAGGGTCCCTCCTCCTGTTGGGCAGGGAAGGGCTCAGATGAGGATTATACTTGCTGGAAAGAGCCAATTCTATGACAGTGACCACCCAAACTCCCTTCTCCCTCCTGTGGCAGCAACACCAGCAGAAATGCCACCCAGAGAAAAATGGGCTTCAAAAGATCAAGTGCTGCCAACTCCTCCACACAGGCAGAATTAAAGACTCCAGGAAAAACCGAGACTGGAAGGGATGTCCCACGGGCACACAGACCAACCTCCTGATCAGGCAGGGGCAGCTTCAAAGTCAGAGTCTGCTGCTCCTGGAGGCCTCCAAGGATGGAGATGCCAAGGTCTCCCTGGGCAGAACCACCTTCCTCTGTGCTGAGCCAGAACTGGCTCTGCTGCAAATCATGACCATGGCTTGTCTTGTCACTGTGTGACTCTAGAGGTTCGGCTCCCTCCTCTCCAAGACCTTCCTTTAAGTGGCAGACTACAATGAGATCCCTCCTGAGCTTTCTCCAGGCTAAGTGCCCCAGCCCTCCCATCCTTCCCCTCTGTGGTCAGTCCTCTGCTCTCCTCTCCACTGGGCTGTGAAGATCCCAGTTCTCCATGGGGGCTCAAAATGGGATGCAGGGAGTAGGTGCAGCCTCACAGCTGCTGGGTGGAAGGGATGACCATGTCTGTGCACAGCCAGCCTTGGGCACTCCTGTGGTCATGCACCACGACCCCCAGCCTGCACCGATCCTGCCCAGACATTTGGTCCCCCCCATCCTGCACAGATGTCAGAGTTTTTCCTACCCAGGGTTTCGCATTTGCCTTTGCTGAACCTCAGCAAGTTCACTCAGCCCACCACTTACCCTCCAGTTTCTGCCACTCGAAAAACAGGGTGATGTCCAGGCCTGAAGGTGCTCAACACTCTCAGCGCCACTATCGACCCCCAAAAACGTTCCACTCCTGCCAGTTAGACCCACAGCCCACTCCGCCCTGTGTTCCTCCAAGGCCACCCAAGGTTTTCACTCGCTTTGCAGTTCACCCACTCGCTCTGAACCCCCTCAGTTCGGCTTCCATGGGAAGCTGAGAGTCTAAAAATCCTTATGGCACGTAACGGCCAATTATTTCCATGAAATGGCTGATAATTCCCCTGAAGAGAGAGCTAAACACAGCAAGGCAAGCAGACAAATAGAAATACAATGAAGCTTTCCAGAAGAACGTCCTTCAGCTCTGGATTAAGAGGATTATACCACTTAGAATATCATTTTTATAACCCCTCGAGTCCCAAGTTTTCTGCAGATAAGCTGAGAACTGAAATTCCGCAGAGTCAAGCTGCTCAATTCTTGCAGGGGCTGTGCAGCAGTCCACTTCTTTGTGCTGCTCTGCATGTCTGTGCAAGGCAGGTTCAGAACAACTTGGCAACTTGAAAGCAAGACCACACAGCAAAACAACCGCGTGTCACGGTCACACTGCAACATGACTAATTTTATTAAAATATATGTTGGGGGATTGCTGTCACACAGCGTTGCTTTGGAGAAAATTTAACAAAACCTTATCTCAGATCATCCACGTCCTGTTTGATTGTTTATGGGCACAAAAGCAACACTCCAAAAACACTTCCCAGTGAAAAATTCATGGTTTCCATTGGAAAATACAGCTAGAAGTGATAGGACCTGGAGAACAGCAGGTAATTCTGATTGTGCTCAAGGGAGTTCACACCTATGTGGCACTGGAGTGAAGGTCACACAGGGCTGACCTAAAGCACAAGGAACCCACACAGCTTGGCCTGGCTTGGTTCTGCTGTTAACCTTTGTCATCTCACATCGTGACATGTGGCTCTCCTGAGCACCCTGGCCCATCACACAATCCATGGGAACCACAAGGGCTACCAGCAGTGCCAGAAATCTTCCACCAAGATCGTCCAAACTGGGACAAAAGCCTTTGGGAAGTATTTTTGTATTCCCTGCCAACCTGAGCAGCGTATTAGAAATGCCTTTAAAAATAAAAACCCCTGGATTTTGCAAACCAAGAGACGAATCCCAGATTGCAAAATACCTGTTGCTATTAATGCGAACTCTCAGAATAAACAAAACCTCTGCAGAACATCCCTTTGTGTACAGTACATACCTTAGTGCAAGCCCGTGAAATGACCATGACAGAGTCAACAGGATTTGCCCCAACCATCCCAACTGCCAGCCTGTCCCATGGTTAAACACGGCAGCACAAACTGAGAGAAACTGAGTCACCAGGTCCTGCCCCTCAGTAGTGCAGACTCTCACACACCGCCTAATCCTGTCATAATCCTGAGGAGCTTCCTCTTAAACCTCCTCAGGTTGTTTGCACCATTGTTTGCTCAGTTAATACCCTTCAAACCCAGTTAATAAAGTGGTTAGGTATTTCCTATACAAACCCAGTAAAACACGTATTTCTTACTTTATTTACTAGGACATAATGCACTGAAACATGGAATCCCAGAATGGTTTGGGCTGAAAGGGACTTTAAAGATCATCTAATTCCAACTGCCTGCCACAGGCAGGGACACCTTGCACTAGACCAGGTTACTCAAAGCCCCGTGTTATTAGTCTTGGATTCAAGAAAAAAGTTAATCAGAACACAGCCTTACACTGAAGTCAATCATTCAGGTCTTCTAAATAACAGTAATAATGATACTTTTCCTGCCCCAGTTTTTCTCTGTTCACCAGGAGATAAGCAGTTACTCTACAGAGAAGTACTTTTTAAGAAGATGTTGGTTCATCTTCTTTTCCGAGTGGCAGGAATCAGCTGGAGCTGTAAGGTGGTGCTTTCCACACCAGGTCCTCTCCCCCTGCTCACTCACAGCTGATCTCGTGGAATCCAGAGATGCACAACATGACCCCCATTCCCTGTGCCCTGCAGAGCCCATCCCAGCAGCACTGCCCCAAGGTTTAAATCACAGGGCAAGCCACCCCTGAAATGTCTTCTCACCACAGGGACTTTAACCTAACAACTGCAAATGCTGGCTCTGGAACATGCCAGCAGCTCAGAGCAGGAGGCTCCCAGGAAACCCCACCTTGCTCAGAGAGACCTAACCCAGAGGCCTCTCCCAGAGCCACCGGTACCTGGCTCCGGTTAATCCTATTGCAACACCGGGAAGGCACCACTCTGGCCTTCCAGGCAAAGCAATACAGCTGTGAGAACAAGAGGAAAGGCTGTGGCTGGACACTAATCCAGGGATACCACATACTTAGAAACATCCAGCATGGGAAAAGCATGTGGCTCCTGATATGCTGGTGAGCCTCCACCAGGTCACATTAAAGCACACAGTTCATCTATTCCAAATTTCCTTGGAAATTCTGGCCTAGAGGAGGCCAGAGACAGGAAAACATCACAGTGAAAGGGTTTGGGCAAAACACAAGTTTAGATCCAGAGATCCTATGATCCCGTGGGAGATGGGAGATGAGCTCATGCACCTGAGATCTCCTGAGCATGGAGAGCAGAAAAACATGAGCAGGAGATACACACAGAGGAGTTTTGCACAAGATGGAGAAAAGCAAATTTTCCTTTTCTGGGAACACCTCCCTTTGTCCCAGCTGAGGAATCACCTGGACACAAACACACAAGTGCCTCACCGGGCTGCTAAATAATGAACTGATTTGTATTTAGCCTGAAATGTCTGCTTGTTCATGAAGCTCAACGTCTATATGTGCATTTTTATTTTCAAACACTCCCTCTGACTGCTCCTTGGCAGCCTGGCTCCCACGGGCTCAGAACCTGAAACCGAAGATGAACTTTGGCACTGAGTTTCAGTGCCTGCAGCAATCTCCAAGCACTGGAATGCCAGGAGGAAGGAGGATGACCACTCCACATGGCACTTACATAAAGAGATATACGACTTGTGAAGAAAGGCAGTGATTGTTCAAGTAAAAGGTTTTCACAGATATTTATGCAACACAGAAGTGGAACATCACCATTCCCAAAGAAGGGACAGATTCTCTTAGATTTAGTGATGAGGTGATTTAGTGACCTGCACCCCCAGAACCAGCATCTACCCTGACCTTTTAACTGCCATTTCCAAGACACAGAAAGTGTTTCTGTCACTTAGTGTCTACAGTTACAGAAGTTCAGCCATTCGCTGGCTTAATAATTTCAATTATTTAAAAAGTACTATTTTGACTATGGTCTGACTGAGCAAATCACCAGCAGCCCAAAAAGGTATTTTAAATAATCTTATCTCTTCTGAAATAAATTCGTTTCATTTTGTTGATGCATGACAGCAAATTTCTGGAAAAGTAAAGAAACAGAAACTGAGGAATAAGAAGAGAAACAGAGAAGTAAGTAGTGTTCAGGAGAAGGACTTCACTCCAGGACACAGTATAACCTTAAGGGGCAAAAGCAACACCTACCACAGCTTTGGGTTTGCTGACTGCCACCAGGTTGGCCAGAAAGTCCTCCTCACAGAGCTGGCTAAACACGTGGGCATCGTAGGCCACCACTATGGAGATCTCTTCCATCATGGTGCCGGGGCAGGCTGGCAGCCCGAGGCTGAGCCCGGGCTCCGTGGCAGTGGAGACACCCGCCTGGAGACACTACTGGGGAAGGAGTGTCACAAGAGCAAACATGACCCAGCAAATCGGCTCCCACGGGGCTTTTCCCGGCCAGGGAACCTCTGGTAGCACGGGAGGCACCCTCGGCACACCTGCTCACACTGCCAGCACCTGGAGGGCAAAAGGCATGGGATGCAGTTTGGGGAAAGCCAGGGAACCTGTTCTGACTCCAGGATCAGGCTGAGGACGAAAAAGCAGGAAGCAAACCAGATGAGTAAGCACGAAAAGATCAGTCAGTGCTCGACAGGAGGACTGAAATCACTGCTGCTCTTCTGCAGCTTGGTAGCAATGGTTCACTCTCCGTATCCAGTTCTCTCCCATGAGAGCTGATGTTCTTGTGAGCACAGTCTCCCCTTCCAATGAACTGCTGCTTCTGCCTTATCTGTAAGTTCACAGAGATCTAATGCTGATTTCTTTAAGGCACTCCTTGAAATTTTCCACAAGTTTCTAAATATCTCCCTTAAAAGTCTTTAAAAACACATTTGTTTTTCCATATATGTGAACTCCATTTTGTGCCCTGTAAATACTTAGATTTTAGAAAGATAACAGCATCAAGTCCCAACCCTCTAGAAAGAGTCCTTCAGTTTCCACATGTAACAGAGGGTAAAACAGCCCTGAAAAAATGGAGTGAGGCTGTAAAGCTGTTTCATGAATAAACTTGTACCTCCACAAGTGAAATAAAAACAATTTATGCAACTAAAAGTTCCTCCAGTCGAAGGTTTTTAACCTGAGTCTGGTGCTGGTCTTCCTGTAGTCAAGAAGTGATATGGTATCTCTTATCGGTGAATCCTAAACAGCAGAGCTGCCTCCCAAACTGCCCCTGACCTTCCGATTCATTTATCCCAACATCTATCTGACACAGAACAAAAACAGCACAAGAAAAACATGGAAAAAATAATCACAAATCCATAGTTTCAAAACTACAAATTAAAATCTAAAAAACAATAAATGATTTGAAGACTGTAATATCCCAAAAGAAACTCCTTCCAGGACACTCGGGCAAGGCAAAACTCATCACCAACTTGGCACTTCTGTTCAGACACATCTGCTCCTTTTTATCTTCTCTGGAAGCCTTTTCTTCCTGGTGAAAACCCACACCTGCTCAAGCAACAGAAATCATTCCAACTGTCCCTCTGCCTCCAAAAACAGTCTGTGCTGGATGCTGCAAATCTGGTCGAAGTTTCCAGTTCAGGTTGGTGGTGGCATATGGTTACGCTCTCGCTTTGCAGAACAAACAGGGTCAGACACACCTTGCTTTTCTTCTTCCTCTGCTCCTGGAGTATCTTTATCAAAGATTGCAGTTATCTAAATAGCACCAGGTGCTATTTGCATTCGAATAGGAAACTTGAGCAACAGCTGTAGCGGGCAGAACTAAAACCCCAACACTTAAACAGGGGGGGAAATTACATGTTATTGCTAGGAAACAGAGAGTTCTAATAGGCTTATGGCAAACAAAAAATGCAGCACTTGAGGTTAAACCCTTGAGACTAAAGCAGATTCTGATCGTGCTTAACCCTTGCAGGAGGAAGAAAGGTACTTTTCCTTTGAAATGCACCTATAGTGCTTTTTCTCCCTTGTTTTTCTTCAAAGGCTTGCAAATTTTTTCCAGTTAGTTCCCCCAGTAGAAAGACTTGATTCCAATCCAGCTCACGAGACGGCTCCCTGTGTCACCTACACAAAACTCCTACCTGCTCTGCCAACCCCCACTCAGGTTTTCCAAAGCCTTGAAACGCTGCTTCCTCCTCAGCTCCATTGCCTTGGGGGGGTAATTTCTTTGGGGGCAGGAGGGGATTTCTTCTTTGGGGGAGAGGGGTTGGTTTCTTCTTGCAGCCCAAGTTCTGAGCGCAGGGCTGGGAGCGGCCCCTGCTCGGCTCCTCCCAGGTGTGCTGACAAAGGCACCTGCTGCCAGTGGCACAGCCCCTTCCCAAATGCCCTCCCAGCCCGCTGGCACCCGCTCCAGGGGCTCCCAGCAGGGACTGGCAGCACCTGGGAACAGTCAGGTAGGCACAGGGGAGGGAGCAGGCAGTGCAACAACAAACATCCCCACGTTAATCAGAGACCATTTGAATTCTGCCATAAGGGCAGGAGGTGGAGAAGGCACATTACCAGACACAGCTGCGGCTACTTAAACCCCTCCCTTGATTTAGCCAACAGGCGTTTCTATTTATAAGGAATTATGGACCAGAACCTATCTTACCTTTTGATTTTCTTCTTAAACACAAAGGTTACCATGATTTAACTGCACTAAATCTACATGCTACTACTGTTTTATCGGCTGAATAATCCTTCTCATATCTATTCCTAACAGAGGGCTTGTAATTTTGGCATGTTCTAACTAGCAATTGCAAGAACTAACAACTGATTCGTGACGTTGGTTGATGCATCTCCTTAAATAGGATGCTTCTCAGTTGTTGTTCCCAGCTAAGGGAGCTGAGCTGCCCGCAAATCCCTCAGAACCTGCATTTTACATTCCTGTAAACAGCCTGTGCTACACCCCAAATGAGCACACAAAATTATAACTATCAAGCCAGTTAAATATCCTGAATTAAACTGACTGAAGCACATACATCCACCCAGACACAGCGGCAGCATGCTCGTGCCAGAGGAAACGGAAGGGAAAGGGCAGGCTGAGATGCCCTTCACCACCTCCTCAGGCCACACCACACACTCCTCCAGCACTTCCACACAGAGCCTTCCCCTGTGTCAAGATTTTTGGGTGCCAAAGTGGCGAATAATCTACCAAAAGACAATAAAACCCACAGAGCAGCTGCATGTTTCCTTAAAGCAAAGAGCCCTTCTCTGTATAACACCAGACTACCTTGCAGCAGCCTTCCTCAAGGCACAGGAACGCAGCCCCTTCCACGACAGAGCTGGGAAAGCATACCTCCAAAGCAGGGATGTGGGGAGAAGCAGTGCAGCCAAGCAGTCAGGAGACAGAGGAGAGCCAGCAGAAGGACAGGTGGGCTGTAGAAAGCTGGTAACTAATTCAGGTAAGGAGCCCTAATTGCAGTTGTTGGGATTTATGTGCCGGTGGATAATAGAGGTGAGTGGAAAATTCCTGAATTGAGCAAACCAGCTCGCTTAGCAAAGCAGAATCCTGCTCCCTCCCAAGATAAATTCCCTCTCACTCCACCCCCAGGAATGTCTTGCTGCTATCTGACGGGGATGGGATCTTCTGACAGACGGGGAAGTGAGGTATGTGCAGCTCCTTGCTAAGCCTCCCTTCCTGCCACCAGCTCCAGGAACACAAAGGCCTCTTTCTGTGATTTGCCTTTCATGTATTAATGAATCCGGGGAGATCACAGCCATCTTCACAGAAGGAAACATAAAACTCCTTTCACAGCACTTGGAATGGCATTTGGCAGGCTTCAAGATAAGTTTAGGGGCCTTTTCCCCCAAAGGGAATCACTTACAGTAGAATCAGCTCTTCTTGTGGTTCCTGTACCCACTAATGACCTGGAAGGACTTTTTCAGGCACAATCAGCATGTGAAAAACACCTGGTTACAAGTCAAAGAGAATCCCAGTCACAGTTCTGTTCTCCCCTCACCCACAAAGGGCTTGTCAACCATCAGAGAGCAGCAGAAACTGGAGCTGTGTCCCAGCTTTAGGCATCAGAAGATCAGACCTGTTCCTAGATTCCCTGTGAGACCAGAACACGAAGCTGTTGCTCCCAGGAATGCCCCACACCATTCCAGAAACCCGGTTGCCAGGCTCCAGCTGATCAGCGATTGCTTCTCCAGGATTTATTTTGATTATTTAAAATGTCAAATTAGCATGGCCCATTTTTTTCCCCCAAAGAAGTGGGCGTATGCACCTGTGTTTCTCCTGAAATAATCCTCCAAATGTGTGGAGAAATCTGGGCTCGATGTGCTTTAGGGTATGTATGTAGAGGGGCAAGTGCTCCCAGTCTGCTCACTCACCCAGGGAAGAGCTGAGGGATTCTGAGTCTTCATTTCATGGTGCCAAATACACAAAGTCCCCTCTCCCAGCCCCAGCACATCCACTGTGTGCCACACAAAAAGCTAGTCCTGCATAAGCATTTTCTTCTATAAATATATAATGATCTTTACCAAAAAGAAGTAAAACTATGTATTAGCCTGACCCCTGAAAGTCCAGAGGGGGAAGAGCAGCCCAGCCCATCGCTCCCCAACCTGCTGGAGGTCCCTCCCTGGATATTTTATAAATTCTCGACTGATTCTGGTCTGTGTATTTGCTCTGTTCCAAAATGAGGTGGTTATTAACGCTTGCAATTTTACGGGTTTGGGTCAAGGTTGCTCTTCATTTCAGGTTTTACATTAACCTGGAGCTACAGCCAAACAAGGCGTGAAGCTGCCCAAAACAAATCTGCCCACTGTGATTTCCAAAACCACATGAACAGGATCAAACAGCACCATAGCTGGGACACCAACCTACAGGTACATGCTCATTATTCAACTCAGTCCATTCCAGATTATTGTGAAGCCTTTTAAATGAACTCGTGAACCTCTTTTGATTTTTAAGTAATTAAATTCACATTTTTACTTTGCATTTTCATATATCTTTCCCATCCTGCCACTATCACTTTCTAAGGTCACTCTAAATTATTTCCTCTCTCCAGCCAAGTTTCCTTCAGATGTCAACCGCCTGCCAGGAATATTTTGCTTCATGAACTTCCCTCTTTTCTGCTGAGAATCTGGGTTAGAGCTAGGATGACCTTCTGCTTGTTCATGTTACCCCAGCAGTGGAGGCAGCACAGGGCTCCAACCAGCTCAAACCACCAGTGCAGTTTATTGCTTGTGGTGTGATGCCTGATGGAAGAACAAGGAAGGAGCCAGACATCCCTGAGCCAGTACTGCTACCAGGTGAAAGGAATATTGAATCCTAGTGTAAGATTTTGAAAATCCCAACCTTTGGCTGTTGAAAGCCAGACTCCACAGCATATCTGGGGCATACATTGTATATACCAAATATAACCAGTTGAGCTGAGCATATTTCCTCCTTCCTCATCCTTTTGTTTTGGAAAAATAGGGGAGGTTGTTTTTTTTCCTGTGTGGAAAAGCAAGAAGTGGTACCAGTGAGTTCCCCAACAGGCCAACATTCCTCCTAATGCCCTCTGAGTGGGCCAGGCTGATTTGGACCAGAGAAACCATACAGAAGGAACAGCAGCAATTCCTAATCTGCCTCAGAGCATAACTTCCTGAAAGCCAGCAGGATTCTGCCACTCTGTGTCACCCCTTCTCTTTGGGGACCCCTTTTTCATCTCCTCCCAGTTCTGTGACAGCAGACACCCATGGGCAGCTCAGCACCACAGCTGAGGGATGTGGTGGCAGCTCCGAAGCAGGGCCAGGTCCCAGGGACCTTCCCACACCTGCCCCAAGCCCAATGGTTCCTGAATCCCATGCCCTCCAAGCCAAATCACTACCAACAGGTCCCTCCAGCTGCTGAAGGCACAGACAGACATTAACAGCTCCCTTAAAATTGTAAATGTCTCTGATAGATATTCCCTGGGACTACTAATCTAACAATTCTTGTATGCCATTTAGATCATGCAAATGCCACTTAGAGCTAAGTTCCACAATAAACCCAACACTACCTGTGAGATGTATTTTAAACCTGTTGCATTTATCACTTCAATGGGTACTGAACAGAAGAAAAATGGGTCAAGCACATTATCCAGGAAAATTAGCACAGCAGTTGTACAGGAATGCTTTGCAGGAATGATTTATATGGATTTCTGGCCGGGGTTCAGTACAGCTTGACTGAGGGATTTCACCCAAAGAGCCCGATGTCTTTTCACTTCCAGCAGATGATCAGCAAACAAAAGATACTAATTAACATCAAGCAGCACATTAAATAGTGACATCTGTCACATGAAGAGACTCACACAGGGCCCAGAATTCCAGCCTCCTCATTCTAAACCCACACAAGATTTTCCTCCTCAAAGTAGACAGATCCATCTCCCGGTATTTTTCACTATCTCCCTGAAAAAGGGTTAACAGTCCTTATCTACCCCCAGAGGAAGATGAATAAAGGTAAAATTAATGGAAAATGCAAAACTGTAAAGGGTACTATTACTGTTACTGTTATGATGTTGTCTGCCAAGTGTCCTCCAGCGCTGAGCCAGCCTTGCTGCACAGGGAGAGCGCAGTGACCCCTTTACCAGGGTGACCTGCAGTGCCCTGAATCATGTCAGATTTTAGCATCTTCACTGACAGTCGCTTTGCACCTGACCTTTAGCCTGGCACAAGGAGAAAAGGAGAGAGAAGGAAAGGCTGGAGAGCTGTGCACGGTGAGAAATTTCTGAAGTTAAATAACAGGAAGAAAAAGGCAGGACCACGGCACATCCTCTGCCCAGGCACAAACCCACCCCAACCCCCTGGGCTGTGCTGCTGCCCTGTCCTCACATGGACACCCTGAGGGCAGCCTCATGGAAAAGGTGAGGCA
Source organism: Margarornis squamiger (assembly GCA_035222235.1). NCBI lineage: Eukaryota > Metazoa > Chordata > Aves > Passeriformes > Furnariidae > Margarornis > Margarornis squamiger. The sequence continues at coordinate 26,474,864 of JAWWTY010000005.1, read as the reverse complement.
TTTCTGTGTGTTAACAGCACTACAGTCATGGCATATTCCCAAAATGAAAAATAAATCCACAGTAGGATTGCTTGGAAGATGAGATAAAGAGTATTTGAGACCGAACTGCTGCGGGTGAGCAGGAAATGGCACATGGTGTCAGCCAAACGGGGCTAAACCAGACAGACCAGTCCGAGCACCTTCCTGGAGCTGGAGCAGGCGCTTTGGCTGAGACACCATCTAGTCTGAGGCATGCCCAGCCACTCTGAAATGAGATTATTTCTGCACTATACATTAGAAGTACAAACTACCGATACGTTCCAGGAGAGCAGCGTGTCCCACAGTGCTGGAGTTGAAAATGAGAGTGTTAACTTGGAGCCAAAACGTCCAGCAAACAGCACTGGCTGGGAGACACTGATACAAAGGTGATGAACAGCCAGCCAATACAGAAAGCATTTGACTGAGACCCATTTGCTGGCAAAGACAGGAGGCAGCCAAGTGTGAGAACTGCCCTGGAGAAATTGCCCTGGAATTTGCACAGGTCAGCTCCAGAGGAGGAAAGCAGCTCAGGACCCGGCAAGCTGATCAGCTGTACAAGACTACCAGCAGCATCCACTAATCTGAGCTCCACATAATCCTCTGCTGCTAAATCCCCATTCACCATCCAGTGCAGTGAAAGGGAAATTCTCCTCTCAGAAGATGATTTGGGAGACAAACCACCCCAGTGCTTAACTGTGCTGATCTAGTCTCCCACTGGGAAAATCTGCATCTACGTTTAATGCTTCAATGTACCACAATGAGAAAAGCTTCTGTACTTACATATTATTTAAAGATTACCCTGTCTTGATTTGACTGTTAATAAGCTTATTTTAAGAGCTCAAATGCTATGTATGGAGGGGCAGAGAAGGCAGGTGCTGCCACCAGTTATCAGGGAGCTCTCTGTGTAATAGTAATGTGTATTTCTTCAGAGACCAGAGATACTTCCATATACTCTTCCATACCCTCCCCATCTCTCTTACTCCAAGCTTGTCTTTTATTTAAAATCTAGACTATAGGTCTTGTATCACTACTACTGTGATACCTATGCAACTAAAAGAACTGAGACACTCCCTAAAAAAAAGAATGAATAATAGTATCAGGAACTGGTCCAGCTCAGCACAGATACCCACAGGGCAAGGGAACATTCTCTGCTCATCTCCACGTGCTCAGGCCAGGCACACGGTGCTGCTCAGGCTGAGGTCAGTGCAAGGCTGAGTTCCCTCACTCCCAGTGCTCCTGTTGACTCCTCTCTGTGTCCAGCTAAAGGGCTTTATTCAGAGAGAAAAATGAGCTGTAACTTCTAATCTGTCCTTCATTTTTTAACATGTCTTTCATGCAGGGGAAGTGTTTATGCAAAATTCCTTCTGCAAGGAATGCAAGGGAAGTGCCTTGAGAGGTAATTTTTGCTTTATTTGAAACAAAAACCAAAACACCAAAAACCTACAAGAAAGAGAGAGAAACAGAGGATAAAACAAAATTTAGGATGATTGGAATAAAAAAAGAGGTTTCTACCACCATAGAATTTCTCAATGTATTTTCAAATCACCATCATTATTTTCACTGTTTGGAAAGTAGATCCATCAAGCAAAAATGGGAAAAAATTGCTAAGAAACGGGCAAGGTGAGTTTGTAACCATGAAACAGTGGGGGATATCACTCTTTCTTTGGCCTATGACAGTCAGTACACTGCCCCATTTAAGATGTGTAAACAAGATGCTGATCTGAAAATGAAGAAAAATAAACCAACTGACAATAAAGTTGTAACTAACATGAAAAAAAAAGCCATGTTGCTGTCTACAGTGAATATTAATGTAATGAAAACCCAGGTAGCTACATAATGGTTTGAAAGGTTAGAGATGTCTTTCTGTGCTGCATTTGTGACAGAATAACCCAGTTTCCAATTACTCTTTATCATGGAATCACAGAATGGTTTGGGTTGGAAGGGACCTTTAAAGGTCATCTTGTCCAACCCTGCTGCAATGAGCAGGGACATCTTTACTAATTACTCTTTAAAAGTGGAAGAGGATTTGGTCACCTTTCTCAGCCACAGAATCATAGATGTATCACAGAAAAGATAGGATGGATGTTTCTTGGAATGCCACACAGTATTTTTCTTCTATACAGATGTCTCACTGCAGCACTTCGACCTGCAGAACCACTCATGGACTTAGCAACACACCTGGGACTGGCAACTGATTCATCAGGACATCACATGGACACCACCTCCAGTTTTAGGGAGAGTGAAATGAGTGAGTCCCACTGGTGACATCTGTGATACAGCCAGTCCCTGACACTGCACGATACCAACATGACTGCGAAGGCACCTCTGCTGAACTGTCATGGGGAAAAAATCCAACCAAGAACATGGTTTGCCTGACACTAGTTAGTGCTGTGAAATTGAGAAAGACCAGAAACAGGTCTGAGTCAGGTTTTTTCTTATCTCTCCCAATGAGGTGTAAGAGCAGCAAGAGAACAAGCTCACTGTGAGCTGGAGATGGAGAGCCCCAGCTCCACGCGTTATCGGCTGCACACTGCAAAGCATCCAGGGCATTCTCTTGGGCAATACCGCATTTTTATTCTCACTTAGTTTTTTTACTTTTTCCATTAGGAATGTACAACCTGTGCTCCCTTTATCAGTATTGTTTGCATTCTTGGATCTTTCAGAGTGGCAGGATTTTGGGGTACAGAACTGGGTGGGCGCAACCCCACCAAAGAGAGGAGGAGAGGCAGCAGCACAGAGCAGTGATCCACACAGCCACTGGGCAGCTGTGCCTCCTCAATGCCTGTGTCAGCTCAGGTGCACTTCACCCTTTCTCAGCACTGCAGACCACTCACATATTGCCAGAGCTCTGAGCAGGTCAGGTTGGAAGAGCCAGAACTGCAGAGATCTCCACCCAACCCAGCCACCCACCTGCTCTGGGTATAATTCAAGGTATTACTCATCATCTCTGGCTCTTAAACACCTCAATCTCCCCATAAGAAAGATCCTTTTCTTCCTATCTTCAGTGAATGGAGATCTGTTGACTCATCTTTTTAAATGTACCTGAAACAACTTCTCAGGGCAGTTTAAGTTATTCTTGGGCATTCGAGCTGGTTCCAAGTCTCCTGTGCTTTGTTCACGAAGAGGATACCTGAGATAACTTCCATACTTGCCTGAGCACCAGGTGAAAAACAGAACCAAAATGTACACCCATCACAGCACAGCCTGGCTTGTGAAATCTCAGCCATACTAAGAAAACACACAGAACTGCAGGTCAGGAAAGGTTCTACAATCAGCAGAGAGTAAGAAGTGGATGCCTCAGTGACAGATGTGTCATAAATGACAAAAAGACCAAGAGTCCACTTTGAATAAATGAGAATACAGCACAAGCATACCAAGCCACTCTCAGACATATTTGTTTTCCAAATGGGTAACTGAATGCTTAAAATAAATATAGGGAAAATTCAATCTGCACTTAAAACACAACTTCCTCATCTCACTTTGATGCAAAAAAATGACATCTGGCCTTGTGCACAACCCCTGTTCTGCAGGACTGCATGTACAAAACCCAGGGTTCATGTCCTTCTCTCTGTTCTTCTCCAGAGAGGGTCACGTAATGGCTGGATCAGCAAAGCAGAAAGAAGATTTTTTTAGCAAAAAGACTCCCACAATGACAACTACAGCAGGTAGACAAAGAAGCTGTCAGTCAGTGCAGCCAAAGGCTCGGAGAGGCCCAAAAGGCAACAGCTGTGCAAGAAGTATTGCCCAGAGACTCAGCCCATGACTGCTGGCTCTGCCTGCTGAAACAAAAAGGAGAAGGATGTAACAGGAAAAAGGGGGGAAATCAGTTTGGTACTTGTTTGTTCCAAATAAATCTCTACAGGATTCAATCCCCTCTTTCTCAAGCTGCAGGACTGTGTTGGAGGAAAGGTTCAAAACACTGGGGCCTGTGAGAGGCTCTGAAGCCTTTACTGAAGAGTGTGGCAGTTCTGTCATCAAAGACAAACAAACATGACAAACACAGCCAGGCTCTGGGACACTGTTCCCACTTAATGCTTTCCTGGGTGTGAGAAGTGATTCAAATCAGTGCTCCTGATTTTCTGCTTGGAAGGAGATTCTCTGGGTGACACTTCCACCTTCCTTGGTTTTTGGGAGCACCGTCTGGAACAAACGGTGCAGCAGCAGCTCCATTACGGCTCTGCTGTCCTCCTTTACCCATGTGCAGCCACTGCAACAGCTCTGCCAGTTTATCTGTACACCAAACACTCCATCAGCACCCTGTTCCTGTCCTGGATACGATTTCAGGCAAAGCTGTGCCATGGCCGGGATCCCAACCCCACCCCACCAAAAATGCAGCTGGTCCTGCAGAGCTGCCTCTGCAGGCGGGCTCTTCTCAGCACTGCTGGCCAGGGAAGGATAACCATCTCCTGGCTCTCTGCAGATCTGGTTAGGCTACAAGCAGCCTGGAATGTGGACCCAGCTGAAATTAAAGCCACCCGAAATAAAGTAAGCAGAAAAATGGCTTAAAGCCATCTTTGTTCCGACTCTTTTTCCTTCCATCCAGCACTGCTGGGTCCAAGCAGTGGGTACAGCAGCCCATGGCCAGCTATGCCTTTAAAACACACTTTCAGCTCGCCAAATATCCTGAGGAGTCTGCTCAGCTGGTGAACAGGAGCACCAGTAAAACCAGGGCAGAGGATGGTGCTGGAGGAAAGACCAGCAGCTCTCTCTGGAGTCAAGGCACCCTGCTGCAACCCAGAGGCTTGTGGCTCTGCCTCCTGGCACGGGGAAGCCTGTTTGGCTATGTAAATAAGATGCATAAATAAATCAGTAAGAATGGGGTGGGCTGAGCAAAGGCAGCCAGACCCTCGGCGTTGCTGAGGCAACAGGCGTGGCTGCTGCAGGGAAAGGAGCATGAAATCAGCAGCTTTTCAGCGGAAGACGAATGGAATGGCAGTGAGGGGAGGTGGCCTTTGCTGGCAGTAGGAAGGAAAGCAGGACCTGGTGAATGCCATCCCGTGGCCATCCTTGTGGAGCAGTTCCTGAGTGCACACTGTGGATTTAGTGTGGCCAAGGGGCTTCATCCTGCCAGCGAACTGATAAATTCCAAAGTGTGCCTGGGAAACCAATAACTCAATTTTGGTTAAAATGATGTCCGTTACGGTCAGCTCATGGGTTAATTACTTACTTAAATAGCTCCAACCCAATCCTATCAGACTCCCCGGGCTATATTAGTGCCAGCTGACCATAGAGCACATTTTCAGTGGCAGTTATCTAATCTATTTCCCGATCATTGCAGGTCCAGGTTATCTCCATGGTATCTCTGCATTCACTAAAGGGATTGGGACTCCGTGAATCTTTAAGTGACTGAACCTCAACAGCACAGATCCACTTGTTCTGGCCAGGTAATTCCTCTCAACCCTATTGCTTCCCCAGCCTGCTGGAACAACCCCGTGCAGACATGAAGGATCATACAGAAGGATTATATAGCCAGCAGTTATAACTGGGCCATGAGAGCAGAAGGAACAACATGAGAACACATTTCATGGAGGACTTAAACGGGAGTTCTGAAGGAGAGATTTTTCTGGGTCACTTAACCTGGGGCTGGATTGTACCAGTTAATTGTTTCCCACTGCTAAATGCAGCAGGTCCGTGGCAGCAAGGCACAACCAGGGACATGTGGCACCTGACCCATGGAAAGGTGGTGTGGGATGGTGGTTGGGTCAGCAGAGATACTGAGTGGCTTGTCCAGGCATCCAACTGGAAGAGGAAGGAGAGAACAGTGTGCCTGACCCCTGGTTTATACACAAACAAAGCAATGATAACTCATTTTACTTCTTCTTTACAAGATAGCTTGTATTTGTGTGGCACTTCAGTGACAGAGTGAGACCCAGCTGGGGGCCTATGTGAGAACCAGATTTGCATGGAGCAGGGAAACTTCTCACCTGCATTTCACCATCCTTTGTGCCCCACAAAGCACTTCATCCTCCCTGTGACTGGAGTGGGGTATGGTGAAGCCATCCCCAGTTCCACAGGCAGGAAATAACCTCGAATAGAGCAGGATGGCCGTTTTCAGTCCTTTTAACTGTAAAAATCATCTCTGGGTCCTTGGGAACTGCACAGAGATGCCTTTGGCAATGTTTTGTTTCCCTCTGTGCAGGGTTGAAAGGAAGGCAACTGAGGCTCACTGAGTGGTGAACACTCAGATGAGATGCCCTCAATTTCCTTAATGAGAATTAATTAAATGACTGTATCACAAGTTTAAGGACCAGTCTCAGAGGAAAGACACACCAGGTTTGATTTACAAGGTTAGCTATGACCTAATGCTGCACGTCTTCCTCTGAAAGAGAACATGTACTAAATAAAACACAGGCCTATTACTCTTAAAATGCCACTCTCTGTCAACTGCCATGGCTTCCAGACTTTCAGAATTGAATTATATTGTAATTATATCCTATTTGGACAAGGTCACAAAAATAAAAGCTCAGTACTTTCCTCCATTACAGCTGCTGGAGCAGCCAAGTCTCCCTTTCTGATATCAACAAACTTGCCTTCAGAATAAATGCTGGTTTAGGTCTGTTAGTGCAGTGTAAGGCACATTAAAAAGTTAAGAGCCTTCATTACTGATCCTTCCAAGAAGCTTTTCAGAGCTTTCTAATCCTTACAATTCATGTTATATCATAAAAGCAACACAAAAGGAAACAAATACAAAACTCAGACCCACATAACCTTATGACAGGTGTTTGTTCTACTGGAGGCCTCATCAGTGAGCAAGAACATGTGAAATCTCTTAGTCAGGGACTTGAACATTTCTGAGTTTTGTCCACCTTTCCACCAGCTTCCCCCAAATTCCTGTGGCAGTATATAATCCTCTATAGCATTCCTGCCTGATGGATCAAAGATTGAAAATCCACATGCCACAGGGGTAAAGAGTTCCCTTGTTTAAACAGACAGCCTGCAAACACTGTGTGTGGCAAAGTCCTTCTGCCAGACAGGATTGTTACTGATGTTCTGTGGATGTCACAATAAAGAAGGATGGCAGGAAGACAGAGAGGGACTCTTAGCTGTTCCGAGGGGAGCCAGGGATCCCAGTGAGCCCCCTGTGTGAACTCCCAGCCCAGTGCTGGATCTATAAATGTGCTGCTCCTTTCCATTAGAGCCTCAGCCACTTCCAGAGGACACACTGCCTGATGGAGGGAGATGGAAGAGAGCAGCAGAGCAGAGATGGACTCTGGCGTGGCCCCAGCAATTAGTGCTGTGCCTTGAGGAGCCCTTTGGCTTCAGGCTGGGAGCTCCTTTGTGCTGGAGAGCAGGAAGGGGAGTTTTTCCAGGGTCACCCAGGCCAGGCAGCAGCACCTCCTTCCCCTTCACACCCCCAGCCCTGACCAGAAGCGCTTTTATCAAGTCTTGAAGCACCTGGGTTTGTCACATCAGTTGGTGAAGTGGCTCTGGTGCATCTCAGGGCAAAGCAAAAAAACCACATGCCTAAAACACATCCCCCTGGGCCAGAGAGTCACTGTCTTTGCATCAAAATCCTGGGAAACACAAACTGTCCCAAGCAAGATGCTGCTTTCCTACTGCATGTCCTTCCTCCTCCAAAAGGAACAGGCCCTACCTCATGTTGTGCTTAGGAAAGGGAAAAACACAGCAAGTTCTCTTGGAGAACGTTCATTACAGCACAAACCTACATTTCACTCTATGTTGCAAGAAAAATGAGGGTCAAATTTGCCTCTGAGCTTCCTGCTGCTGCTAAAAGCAACAGGATTTGTGTCCACATGAGGCCTTTGTGATTAAGATGGTCTGGATGAGTGGCTGAAATGAAGACAACTATAGGCACCAAAATACAGCTCCTTTCAGCAAGAGAACACCCCTTCCTTCCTACCGCGTGAGGAGAGACATCACGCTGACTGTTTTCAGGACTATTTAACATTTGGAAGTAATGCAGCAGTGACAAGGTGATGGATTTTTTTCTTGTTTCTGACATGTCTAGTAGATTGCAAAGTCATCAAAAGGAGGCACCTGCCAGTACATTTTTTGTGTGTCACTGGCGGTGAGAAAAGAGCCCGAGGTGGGGAAAGCAGCTTTCCAGATGGAGAGGGTGTTACTGAACCCAGCAACAGGTACCTTGGGGAGCGTGGGAGCAAGTGGAGCAGTTAGAACCAAAGCCCTGATCCCTTTCCAGTCCCATCCACTGCTCCTGACTCACTGAAATAGAATCAATATTCCCTGCTGTGTGAAGAGGGAGAGTCCCGGGTGGCACAATCAGGTGGCTCGCTCAGACTGCCATGAAATTGTTCCTCGTGAGGATGCACCATGAGGTCACTGATCTTGTGCTCTGAGCTATGGGTTAACCAAAGGACTTTGGAGATTAAAAAGGAGCTGCTCAGACAATCACTTGACTCTGTGAACAACTTCAGCTGTACTTCAATATTTTTTTTCCCAGAGGTCAAGGCCTTAATCTCTGGGCCTCTCCCAGCTCTGTCAGCCACAGTGTAGGTGTGTCAGTGAATGCACACCTGCATTTCTCACTCAGGGGAAGGAGTGATGGGGATCCTCCACGCTGGTGCCATGTGCAGACACAGCTGGGCTGGGGGACTGCTGGAGATGAAGATTTTGCAGCTCTGTTGTCACAGTAACTGAGTGACTCAACCTGACACACTGTCTCTGGCCCGAGCCGTGTGTGCACTCTGAATTCAGGCCTATACTTGTAGATTTAAGGCATTATTTATTATCACAGAGTCTCAGAATGGTTTGGGTTTGAAAGGACCTTAAAGATCATCCCGTTTCACCCCCTGCCATGGGCAGGGACACCTTCCACCAGCCCAGGGTGCTCCAAGCCCCGTCCAACCTGGCCTTGGACACTGCCAGGGATCCAGGGGAGCCACAGCTTCTCTGGGCAACCTGTGCCAGGGCCTGCCCACCCTCACTGCCAACAGTTTCTTCCTAATATCCAGTCTAACCCCTGCCACTTTGAAACCACTCCCCCCTGTCCTATCACTTCATGTCCTTGTGAACAGTCCCTCTCCAGATTTCTGCATCTGCACTGATTATTATGCTGATTAATTACCTGGAGATGAGATTTTCTGTTCTTTCATGGATTTTGACTAATTTGCAGAATCGTATTTTGGTTAAGAATTACTGTCCAGGAAATTGCATTAATTAATTAAACAAAGGAAGTTGAAGGAATAACAAACAGACAGGGTAACACAGTGAGGACTCGATGTTCCTCTGCTGCTTGGACAACTGAACAATGAGGTCCATGGTCAAGGCTTCCCAGTGAACAGCCCCCTACCAATGCTTTTGAACTTCTTCCTATCCCTTTGTCTGGGCTGTACCCACAGTACCAAGGACAACAATTGTTTCCAGAGGAATGACTTTCACCTTCAGCAACATGAAACAGCCAAACACCACAATGCTATTTAAATATCTGTGGAAATATAAACTGTTGTTCTTGAACACAATGAAGCACCTCTACAAATAGAGATAAATATACTGGGTTGTTTCTGTGTAACACTTTACCTGCATTCTCCAAAGCCTCCGGCACACAGCTCTTCACCTCCATTTACCAACCTGATGTAATCCACTTATGCCCAAACACAACCAAGTTTAACAACATCAAACATCTAAGCCTGTGTTTACCACACTACTCGCTCTCCACAAAACAAAGCTATAATACAGTAAAAATATAAGCAATTAACCTCAGGAAACCAGAGAATGCTGAAGCAAAGCGATCAGGGGATGCTGAAAATGTGAATATTGCCCTTATGAAGCCCCCAGCTCTGCTCCTGCTCCAGCAGCTACACGTAGCTCAGGGAATAGCCAAGTAACTACTCACCGAATTTACCTTCCAACAGCATCAACAAAGGCAAAACCAATGCCTGGGGTTTGTAATGGGAAGTTATTAATAGGGCCTTCAGCTCTAAAAGCTGCTGTCCCTGCAGAGCTCTGCATTTCTGAAATGCAGACACCACCTTTCTATACTTAGTTTTGTTTGTTCGCTCATGTTCAAAGCAGGGAAATTCAAGTGCAGGTGCCCGAGAAATCAAACACCAGCAAAAATTCATGAAGACACTGTCCCCACTGCCTGCCTTTGTTTATCTGCAAAAGCCCTGGGGGAAAAATGGGAACATTGTTAGGCTTTGCCTTTTCTTTCTCCTCCCCCTCCCAATTATTTTTTAAAGTTTAGCTTCACTTCTCAGGAGAGCACAAGTGCTTTAGAATTTGTCGCCTCATTTAATTTGTCAAAAACCAAATGAAATGAAACAAATGTCCCATCCCTATTGTTCTCTGTGCTACACTGAGAGTCAATCACTGCATTCTCCCCCCAAGCCACTCCATGCATTAGCCATTAGCTCCAGATTATTGGAGCTTTCTGGAAGACAGAATCACAGAACGCCATCACAGAATTATGGAATGGGTTGGGTTGGGTTGGGTTGGGAGGGACCTTAAAGCTCATCCAGTTCCAGCCCTTTCCACCAGCCCAGGTTGCTCCAAGCCCTGTCCAACCCAGCCTTGGACACTCCCAGGGATGGGGCAGCCACAGCTTCTCTGGGCAACCAAACCAAACCACACCACACCACAATCCTGACCTGTTTCCAGTAACTTAATTTTTTATTTTGTAACATCTGCAGAAATAAAATAACCACCACTTTCTGAGGACACATATGAGAAAGGCTGATCAAATAAGACAAAAGGCAGCTTAAATTTTTTTTTGCCCAAGTGCAATCACTTCCCCACATGTATTTCAAGATTTCTAAACTTAGAAATAAAACATAATTGTCCTTGGGTGCCTTGAACTGGCTTTAGACAACAAAGCTTCTTCCCCCACTGTTCAGATGGGACAACACAGAGTTTCTCACATCACAGGAAGTGAGTTCTAAAAAAGTGAAGACACAATATTCTTCAGGGTCCCAGACTACACAGAGACTTTGGCTGGCAAGGGTCTTGCCTTGGCCCCAGGGTCTTCTGCATGTGAAGAAACAGATTCCTCTGACTTGCTCTGGTGCTTACTGCTGAGCTGCTACCTGCTGCCCCAGACCTGGCCCAGGGGGATTTTCACCTCCAGGGAGATTTCTCCATCTTTAGCCTCAACAGCTTTGGTGATGCTGAAGACAATACCAAGGAACACTTCTTGGCCAGCATAAGTAAGGGGCACAGAGCTCATTTCAAGGCATTTCTGCTTCTGTATTCCTATCTACATGTCTTCTGCACAAGATGTGAGAGCCTGTGGGTTTGTTCCTTTTAACTATGGTTGTAAATTCTGATCCTGGGATCCTGCTGATCCTCCTCTAGGGCCTCTTCTGCATCACCAAAGTGTCTTCAAAAAGAGCATCGTCTTACTGTGAGAACACGAGGCACTGCAAACCTGCCAGGCACCATCAACACAGGCTTTCCCCACAGTCCAACCTAAGGCATCCCTCAGGAAAATCAGTTCCTGGGTTTGTTTCCTTGAAAGGAAGAGAGAGTTGAGACTTTCTCTCCTACAGAACAGCCAAGAGGAGCACTGTGCTGTCAGCAGGAACTCCAGACTCCCTGCTGCAGACATACAGACCACTGGAGGCAGAAAACTGTTTGTAAGTCAGGAGGTGAGTCGATGCTCCAGCCACCTGCACCCAGGATTTCAGTGTACCCAGCTCAGCCTGCACACCTTCACCCCTAGAGCTGAGTTATTTTAGACACATTCTGGCACAGAAGCCAAGATGCCAGAAGCCAGAGCTGTCACCCAGTGCGACTCCCCGCCACCTTCCCCTGCTCTCTGTACTATTTTCAGAATCAAGGATGGAAAGGAGCTGCAGTTCAGCCAGGGGAAAAGCTTAAGCCAGGAGACCTTTTGAGGATGCTTTCCTGCTTCCTGTCATCCCGGAAAGCCCTGGCTCCTGGTGGCACCAAGGGGAACAAGACAGATTGAGGTGGCCTGTTGGCCCACAGAGCAGCTCTCAGATCTCCCCCTCACCTTGCTGAATGAGCCCACTAATGATCTGGGCAAACCCCTCATTGCTGGGGATACAGACAATAAATGTTCCAATCCATTTTTCCACCTCAAACTTTTATTTTGAAGATCCTTACCTTCACACTGCTCTTGTTGATGCCATTACTCAAAAGCACATGTGCCAACAAGTGACTACTACAAGGGCACCAAAATATTTGTACTTTAGGTAGTTAAAATGGGATTATATTTAGCTATTAATAGCAAAATTCCATTCCTTTCCTATTGATAAAAAAATAACAATATACCTGATGTCACTTACAATGCCAACTCAGTAATAGTGAAAAAACCCCAAACCAACCAACCAAAATAAAACAACTGAACAGTTTTACTAATGCTTAAACACCACGGAAATATAACCTCACTGCTGGGCAACATGCCTGCTCCCTGGAATAGTAACTATTATAAGTCGAAATAAATAAGCATTTCGAGCTGAAACTGTTGTTTTAAATTAACAACATCCCTTTGTACCCTGTTAACACTTATTGCCAAGCTTACAAGAATTAATGTCCAGCTGCACTGCAGGCTCTCTCCTCTCATTTCCAGGTGCCCAGAAAAGAGGAAGCTGGGGCTGCAAACAGACCAGGCATTAAAAACCATGACCCCTCTCACACGGACAATTGGATCTGCACCCCGGAGATAACGGCGTGGACGAGGAAAGGGGAACTCATCATTGGCTTTTAATAAGAAATTGCACACAGGCATGGCAGGGGTTTCTGTAGATCCCAACCCTTTTCAATTTTGTTTGGCCTTTTCTTGAGAAGTTGATAAATGAGCAATTTTTCCCTGTCCTTTATATTGGAAGATTAATGAGATACACCACGGGTAGAACCCAAGGAATAAAAGGCCTGTGCTGTTTCAGGGCCCTCCTGTGCTTCTCTGCTGCATTTGTGCTGACTTACCACAACAGCAAAACCCCCAAGTATCTGGGTAACTACATATATACACAGATAAGCACAAAGAGAGAGAATGCTCTAGAGGGAAAGCAAACCAGCTATTTTTATTCCTATCCATTGAAACTCACACCAATCAATACATAATTCCCTGTTAAACCATGCCAGGAAAAAATCACTTCCAGATAAACCAGCGTTAGAGGTGTGAATGAGGTCAGTCACCCACATCAATAAGGTGTGAGTTTCAAATCACCGCTTTGAATTACAAACATTTAAACAGCAACATTATAAGGGAAATCTGCTTTAAATCGACTCAAAGACCAAGTCTGGAATGAGAAAAAGCTTAGCACAGCTCCTGCTGCCGTAACCAGTTCTTCCTGACTCTGCCCTTCCCCAGTCATGGTGCCAGCTCCACTGTGGCTGGACTCAGGTGGGGTCACCTGCCTTGTCAGTACAGTGACAGGTGACAAAAACGTGTGTTGCTTTGCATTGGAAAAGGCACCGTTTCTGTCTCAGGGCCATTTGCTCCCCTCACTGAAGGTGCTGAGAGCAGAGACCTCATAACGCTGCTGGGGAGCCCAATTTCCTCCACAGAGGGAGATTTACAGGGTTAGGGAGAAGCTTCTCACAGAAGCTTCAATATTCCAGGCTTTTCCTGCCACTGTTGATGGAGAAAGATGAGACCAGGAGTCCCTGAGCCAGATGAAAGGAGGTGTCACTACAGATGCTGCCCCACAACAGAACCACCTTCCCCTGCAGGGTCCTGTCTGTCCCACCCCCTGTGCTCCCTCACCTGCCTGAACAGAGCTGACAGAACTCTTTCTTCCATCAAAATCCAAGGCCATTACAACTTCTTTAGGACATGCATAGATCTCTGCAAGAGCAAGTGCATCACCAGACACAAAGGGCAACTGAGGCAGGTTTTGTGAGTATGGAGAATCTGTCAGTGGTTTTCATAAAATGGCACCAAAAAGATTAGCCTTCACTAATCTAAAATAGGCTATTCATTCATTCATTCATTCATTCATTCATTCATTCAAACAGGGCTTCCAGACACACAGAAAAACTCCTGCAATCCCTTGTAAAGACAGAAAAATCAGGAAAGGAAAACAATCCCCTCCCCAAAGCATGAGTATAAAAACCACTGGTAATCGCTCTATAATTACAAATGCAAGTTTCTTAGGCCATGTTATTTCATAGTATGAATTAGTTCAAAATGCTCCTTAAGAATGGATTATTACCCACCAGTTCCTGCTGGAAAACACTCCTGTTATTTCTAATTCCACTGGCTTTGTTCCCAGTGATTTCCTCACTGATAATTGATCGAAATTCAGACCTGGTGAGTAACCACCAAAGATAATCCTGAACTGAGTAAGACATTTTCTAGCAAGGAGGTGACCCATGGCAGCTTGCTCAGGACACTCTGTGTTTTAAGCATCTCCACAGATGAAGCTTCCAACAACTGCCCTGTGCCTCTGAAACAGTACAAAAAACGTGGCCAAAAGCCAGTTTATTGTCATCAATTAAAAGGAACCCAAGACACAGTGAGGACTCTGCAGCCACTGTCCCTCCCCCTGTCCCACAGCAGCATGGGGGACATGGTGGCCATGGGGGTGAGGGTACCTGGGGCAGGAGGGCAAGGGAGTGAACATGGAATCATTTAAAATATCCTGCACAAGGAAAGGAGAAAGGCAGGCACGGGAAAATTGACAAATATCTCTTCCAAAAAGTATCATGAGGACTCCTATTTTAACCTGCCATCAGAAAATACACATGGAGCAAACAACATAAAGATAATTCTCCTGTACTGGGTAAGTCCTTAAATTACTCATTTTCAATAGCCAAGCAGAGGACTAAATACTAAACATCAAACTGCAGCTTTGTACTCCCAAATATTTCTTTCCACAGCAGAGCTGAAATCCAAGTCCAGTTTTACTAAAACCTTCTTTTTCCTGGCTGGAATCAAGACCCATTCTTTCCTAAGATCAGTGTTTTAACCAGAAGGGAAAAAAGCCCTTGATTAATAAATGATGAAATGAAGCAGCACAAAGGAAATTAATAAATCCATTGAGAGATAAAAAAAGGGAGGGTTAGAGGAACATTCTTCTGGTGGGATGTTCTCAATGCATTACTGGGCCACACCAAAAATATATGTTCCATCAGTGCTCACACTCCAAGAAACAACAAAACCACTTTTCGCCAAGATCAAACATTAAGCCCATCCACAACTGTACATATTCCAACAACAACAAAAATAAATCCCTGACCTTTCAAATGACAGCTTTATGAATCTCTACAGCCATTTTAACAGATTTCCATCCTCAAAACTTAGTCAGGCTCCTCTGATTTGGCTCATGACAAGTCCAATACTTGTGGTCCATGTGTTCAGAGTAGCCTGACTCTTGGGTTGGGTAGCAAAGAAACAAACTGAGCCAAACAAATAATACCTGAGCTTTGGCTGCATGATTATCATGCACTGATTAATTGGTCTAGTGTAATCACTGTTTAAAAGTGAATTAATTAGTGAAATCTGACAATTGTTTGTTGATAATGCAGCATTTTTCTGTTTCAATTATCAGCTTGTACCCAAGCAGACAAGGAGGGAAAAGGTCAGAGATTCACTTTCTTCAAAGGTAAAAGGTGTGCACACAAACGTATATAAAACATAATAAGCTAATGATTTAATTCCTCTCCTGTTCAAACCCCAGGAGGGTGAGGAGCACTGAAGTCCATCCTTACCTTGATGTTGCAGGCTTGTTCCATGAGTCTCCGGGCGTTCTCCTCAGCTCGGTACCTCTTGGGCAACTGAACCCTGAAGAACTTTAAAGCTCCTTCAAAATCAGCTTGAAGAAGGTCCTCTTTGGAGGTCTGCAATTGAACACAGGGAACTGCAGTCAGCCCTGGGAACATGCAGCCACGCTCTTGTACGGGATTTGTCACTTACTGGGTGAGTTCCGAGCTCAAAACCACCCTCCTTGGAATCCGCAGGGTTAAAAAGAGAGCAAAGAGAGGCTAAAGCCCATCCAAGGAATCCCAGGCAGGACTGCAACACAGGAATGGATTTTATCCTTCTACACCTGCCAGGTGAGAAAGGGATTCTGGCTCAGCCTGTCAAGATGTCAGTGAGGAGAAAAACAAAACCCAAGCAAACAACAAAAACCTAGGAAAAATTATACTATTTTCTGGAAAGCGTGTGCATTAGACCATTGCTGATTCTCACAGTGCTGCCTTAGAAAGACAATGTATTTACATATATATTTAATATATATAGTCAGAGACATGAAGAGCAGAACGCATGACTCATACGAGGCATCAGCAAGTCAATGTGCCAGTCTGTGACACAATTTCTCAAAGAGCACCGTGCCAGAAGATGTTTTACATGCCTGTTTCTACATCTGCCAGAATCCTGCACCTCTCGGTGTGATAACAAGCCCAGCAGGTCAGAAAAGGTTACACACAGGGCGGGGCATTAATCCAGTTCTGCCTCTGATGGAGCCACTCGAGGGACAGATGGACTCACTCAAGGTACCCATCCTTGGGGCTACTCACACCTGCACCCAGAGATCCAGCAGGCACCAAATCCCAAACCTTGGGACAGTTCCCTTAGATGGTTCACAGAAGCTGAACGTCCAGACAAGACATTTCATCTCAAAAATGTGAATTTCAAGGTTTTTAATCCTATAAACAAACCTGTGTCAGCACAAGGTGGAGACCAATGCTGGGTGACACTCTTACTGTGAGTACCTCAGGAGCAGCACGGGCACCTTTGGTTAAGGTCAACTGCTGAATTAACTGCTCAAGTACCACCACCACCACCACCTTTTCCTTGTGGGCATCCTCCACTTTCTCATGAGTAACAACCTGTGTCGTTTTTGGCCTTATTATAGGCAGGAAGTACATTACATACACAGTTTCAAAGTTTAATTCTTAACTATGTTGTTATACACTCAAAAGAACAGAATCACAGAATGGTTTGGGTTTGAAGGGACCTTAAAGATCATCCCATTCCACCCCCTGCCATGGGCAGGGACACCTTCCACTGGCCCAGGGTGCTCCAAGCCCCATCCAGCCTGGCCTTGGACACTTCCAGGGATGGGGCAGCCACAGCTTCTCTGGGCACCCTGTGCCAGGGCCTGCCCATCCTCACAGCCAAGAATTTCTTCCTAATATTCAATCTAATTCTGTCCCCTGTCAGTTTGAAGCCACTCCACTTGTCCTGTCACTCCAGGCCCCTGCTCAAAGTCTCTGCTGAGCTCTGTTCCTTTCCTTCCTCTGAGTTCTCCCGAGATCTGTTTGATCCTCCCTTCACTCACTGCCAAGGAAGCTGCTGGGTCATCCCTGCAGAGGCACAGGAAAAGCTGCCTTTGGGATGCAGATGAGAAAGGTTCAGCCTTACTAACCCTCACACCTGATCCTCTGCACAAACCTTTGGCAGCAGCACGACCTGGCTGGGGCTCAGTGGTGTTGGCAGTTGGTAACCAACACTTCCAGACTGGTATTCCTGAGGCTGGGAATGCTTTTGCCACCCTCGAGGCCAGAGCCCCATTTCACACCCCCCACGGGCTGCTTTCAGGATCCTCTGGGAATGTCAAGGTGCAGTGGGAGCAGCCCCAGCACCACTGTCAAATCCCACTGGAAACCAAGCGCCTCCAAGTGGAGTTCAGTGGATAATGGTGATGGAAAAGCAGTAAAGGTTACATAATAATGGAATCACTGAGGTTGGAAAAGGCCTGAGAGACCATCAAGTCCAACCATAAAGCCAGCACTGCCAAGGCCACCGCTAAACCACATTCACACCCCTGGTGAAGGGCTCCAGGGATGTTCCAGTGCATAACCCTTCACTGATATCCAGCCTGGTGGGACCAGGAAACACTTCCATCTTCACACCCAGCCCACAGAGTGGCTCTCTGTCCTCCACTCCCCTCACTACCCCATTCAAATACTTCCCCATTACAGGGCAAATCTCCCTTCTGGGGACACTCTGACCCAGCCAGGCCCCTCCTCTTGCCCGAGGCTGTCCCTGCTGCCAGGGGGGTGCAATCCAGACTGCTGGGCACTCGTTCCCAGCACAAAACCAAAACCAACACCAACCATGTCTTTGGCCCAAGTTTGAGCACTCTGCTGGGATTTTTGCATCCTTACAATTGGTGTCCAATACCCAGTGGCAAACTGCAATCCGCATTCGAAGCAGAGATTCTTCACAGAGGTCCTGACCAGGCATTTTTAATTTGAATTTTGTATTTAACTGATTTTTTGCTTACATTAACAAAACGCATTTAGAGGTTTGGAATTTTATTTTAGAAAGCAGAGGAGAAAAAAAGCTTTAACAAAGGTAATATCACCAATGAAATGACCCTGTCAAACTTCAAAACCACAGATACACCTCCCCTTTATGGTCACATTTCAAAATAAACAAAGAAAAAATATAAAAAAATATTATTCACATTATTTTTGTTATCAACTTTCATTACTATAAAAGAAAAAATTGTATTTACATATAATTGTCAGAAAATTATATGTAAAGCAGTGAAAGTCAGATTTATTTCTCCGAGGCCTCTGCTGGAATCTGTATTATAACACTTTTTTAACAATCCCCAATCAATTACTCTTATTAAAGCACAAATATTGATACTTTTGAGTTCTCAACCCCGAAAAATCTGTCGAAATCCCCTAAGATCACAGAAGTAAGGACTTGTCTGACAGAGTTTGCTGAACTAAGACTGTAGTTATGAAAACTAAACCACCCCAGTGTGTGGGGTGATTTGTAAATCCCTTGGTTCATGTCACTCATCAACAGCTGATTTCACTAAACCACCTGTAAGTTTAATGAGCCAATAATTAAAGTCCGGCAGGTGCATTTCATTTCTGTGCACTCGGTGACTCCATGACAGTTTTTATTATTCTAGATGAAATTTTTACATCAACATATTTTGGTTAAAATGTCTTTTTAAGCCCAGGCAAACAAGGAAACTCAGTGAGGACTGTGATCAAAAGGCTCAGTTTGCCTTCAAGGGTTTGACTAAGTCAGTCCTCAAATGTCCTTCCCACATCACTGAAGTATTTCAATATATATTCATAAAATTGTCTCCTATGGATGAGTTGAAACTAAGGGAACTCCCTTTCCCACAAGTTCTAGCAAAGCTGTCAAATAGAAAGGTAATGTTTGGAAAAACTCTAAATGTTCAAGAAACAGGAACAGAATTTGAGAGACTTGAATGATTTTAATTTCTATTTTAGTAAATAATGATACTACTACTTCCCCCAAAATATTCAGGCAGCTGTGATTAAGACAAAGGACAAAGGCTTGGCTTTTCTCTTTAATTTAATTTCTCTTTCTTCAATCATTAACTCTGCAGCCTCATTTATTACTGACTATATCAACTAAAACTCCTATTCCCACCTGGGAACTAACACAGCAGAAGAAATTTTGGATCAGCCACACTACACTTCCTTAATTTAATACTTCCTTCTTCATACAGATAAGAATCACTGATTTCCATAGAATTTTCCTTATCTATTTAGATTTTCAGTAGAAAGTCAGTGAGCACAAACTGCCTGGTTCAGACTTTACACGTGTCAGGAGCAAGGCCAAGTTAAAGGCTGAAAATACTCTGGCTGTGCTCTACTATTTAATTTGCTTCTAGGAAATTCAAAATTTAAAAGTATCCCCCAGTTTTTCCCAACCTAATATACCTGTATATAACTAAAAAGTACCTATTTCTATCTGTTTAATGCATAGAACACCCAGATGTGGGTTTAACTTCTTAGAAAAGACGTGCAGTGTAAGATCAGGGCACACGAGCTGCCCGTGTGTGACCCACACCTGCAGTGCTGCACATTGCAAGGCTTTGCTCTGGGCTGCCCTGAAACACGAGCCATGGGCTCAAGCACTCCCAGGGGATGATCCCAACCCCCTGTGCTGGATAAACTCGGGTGCCAGGCCTGGACAAGGCTGGTGGATAAAGCTACGCTGCCACGGTGACATCAGCACACACTTCTGGGGCAGTACATCCACTGGCTCCTTTACTGGCACCTCGTATGCCCTGAGACAGTATTCACACACACTTCTTCCTACATAAAATCCAAGCTCTGTGACACACTGCATGGTACAAAAATGGTACAGCAAAAAACCAGCTCAGGGATCGAGTTGGGATCCACAAACACAGCACTAATGCTGTGCACACCCAGTGACATCCCTCTGCTCAGCATCTCACTCCTGGTTGTTGGAGCTCCAGAGTGAAAAGGCAGAGTTCATTGTACCACACAAAACACTGATGAATGAGCAAGGAAATCTCCTGGCTTCACCCACCCCGGGCCATCCCCAAGGGGACAAACCCCCCCCCCCCCGAGCCAGCGCTGTCCCACCTGTCCAGCAGCACGGAAAGCTGATGCAGTGAGGAGATGATCAGAATTTTTCTAAGACTGGCATAAAGGTTATAGATGATGTTTCTCACCTAACACTGCAATGGCACAGACTCTGCCCATCCCAGGCATTTATTCCCACAACCACAGCACAGAGAGAAGCTTATGCACATTAGAAAAATCAAAAATCAAAAATCTAGTGCTTAATTTTATGAAACACTGAGGTTTTAAAGTATCTTTGGTTCTGATTAAAGTACAAATTCTGGGTCCTCAGAGATTTCTCATTTAAAAAATATTATGAGAAACACAGTCTCTCCTCTCTGCACAGGGTGTGTGTCAAAAGGGATGTGTACCAGGAGAGGTATATTTGGCTAATAAAACCTGACAGGGAATCACACTGACTCCACAAGTCACATCTCTCTAAAAATACAAGGACTGTTTATTATTTTGCCTTTTTCACCCTCTTTCTTTCTTTTTTAACAAACAATATTATGTCATCAGCAAAGCCAAGCTGCCTGGGAGACGAGGGATGCAAAATTTCCTGGTGTTCTCCATCTGGAGGGCCAGATACAAAGGCTGATTAAGTCAAGTGAAAAAGAGCTTAGTGGTTTTGTCTGCTTTCCTTGGAGCTCATCAGAGCACAATTCAGAGTGATGTGGCAGCCCTTGCTCCAGAGACCAGCAGCAGGATGGGAGATGGGCTGCAGGAGTGTTTTGGTACACTGGGAGGTAACTGGGGTAATGGTAACACACCCAACAGCTCAACCCACAGCACTCAGTTCTACCAGTGACAGCAGATCCCCAGATGCAGCTGCACTTCAGCAGCCACCAAAGAGTCTGTGAATTTGTGATTCTGACCTGACACCTCGCAGTGCAGGGACACGCCGGTCCATCCCCCCCCAGGCTGTGGGGCTGAGCGGGTGTCTGGGAGCACCCAGAGCCAGGGGTACAGACCCACACCACCAGCATGGGAATACAGCACATGGGGGCACTGGGGAAGAGCTGCCCCACCATGGGCCACAGCCAAAGGCCACTCTGGTGTCCCAGGCCACAGACCCAGCCACCCTCTGAGCCGCAGCCAGGTGTGGTGACAACACCCCGAGCACACCCGGCCAGCACCGGGTGCTGACTCCTGGACTGGCCACTGTTTCGTGGCTGTGGGGCTGCTCTGTAGAGCAGGGCAAGTGCTAAAGGTGTGCTGGCGGTGCCGTGAGGTGCCACCCCAGCTGCAGGCCACGCCACACACAGACAGCATCCACTGTCATGGGAGAAAACACCCTGAGCCATGTATTTCCCAGACCATTCCACACAGGTATTTCCAACTTTTTTACACACACTCAACTGTGTTTTCAAAATGAAGCACAGCAAGTGTCGAAAGCCTTAAGACATCAGTACAGCTTGATTCTGGATGGGTGTTCAAAGCCACCCTTTGGTGACACCAGTATAAAATCTGAAATGCTGAGCATTACTCTACTTTGCATCCGTACCCAGAAGTCGACTGGGCACGCTGCTTATCTAGAATGATCCCAGGACTGAGAACAAAAGCATGCACGGCTTCAGAAAAGACATTTTGTTATAATGCAGCCCTGGATCCCTCGGGCTGGTTAAGGAGTGGCACCGGTGCCCATTAGCAGGAAGGGGTCCAGCCCTCCCGAGCTAACATCAAACGGCAGGACTCCGTGCCCAGGAGATGGATCAGGAGAAGCCGAGGGGAAAAACAAGAGCCCTCTCTCTCATCCCTGCGGGGCACAGAGGCAGGGCTGGGAGGGAGGACGGCACACTCCCCGTGAATTAATTTCAAGAAAAGGTGATCTCACCGCAAGCAGCCGAGGCACAAAGAGGCGATGCCCCATGCCCAGAAGTTCCAGCACCCGACACGCATATTCATTCACCAGCTTGCTCCTCTCGTCCTGCAGGTCCTGGGACTTCTTGGCAGGAGGGGTGAGCTTGGCAGCCGGGGTTTTGCAAGGCACCCCTTCTTCCATGAGCAGGAAGTAATACGTATCCAGAGTGAGAAGAACAGGCTTTGGGAACGGCAATTTCCAAAAGTGCACGATCAGGAGGGCCAGTCTCGGATGGGCCGCTCCAGCAACGCCCCTCGCTCTCTCAGGAAGAAGAGAAAAGCATCTTTGCTAAGAATCAAGGAAAAATATGATCCACCGCGTTGGCTCAGCCCGAGTCCGCAGGAGGTTTGAAGAGCAGAGCAGAGCCAACATGGATCTAACAATGCAGGTAAGAAGCAGGGAGCCGGGAGCGGCGCGGGGCGCGGGGGATGCTGCACGCAGACAGGGATGAGCTCATTGCCACCGCGCTCCGAGACAGCGCGCCCGGCAGCGGCACGGAAGGGGTGGGCAGCGGGAGGAGGGGGCGCCTGGGCACCGGGAGCCTCTCGGGGGAAGATGCCGTAATAGGAAGCCAATGGTGAGCGGGGACAGCCCGGCTCCCCCGCCCCAAACCCCCCTGCGAGGGGCTGGGCGGCTGAGCCCCCGCGCCGGGCACGGCCAGCGCATCCCGCGGCCGGCGGGGACGGGCATCCTTCCCTCCACCTATCCATCCATCCATCCCTCCATCCGTCTATCCATCCATCCTTCCATCCGTCTATCCATCCATCCCTCCACCTATCCATCCATCCCTCCCTCCATCCATCCCTCCCTCCATCTGTCCATCCATCCCTCCCTCCCTCCATCCATCCCTCCCTCCCTCCCTGCATCCCTCCCTCCCTCGCAGCCATACAAAGCCGGTGCCTAGGGTGGCTCCCCGGCGATGGAATGAACACGGCAGCGGGGCGGAGAGCCTGGGCAGCCATAGCCTGTCCCTGCACAGCTTGTGCGGGCGGGGATGAAAGAACTGACACAGCGCCGGGCAGGGGCAGCGATGGCAGCACACGCATCTGAATGGCTTCTAGAAACCTGCTGCTCTTTGTCAGGCAAACGCGCTGAGGTCACACCTGAAGAGCCCAGGTGCCTCTGCCATCTGCCACTGCCCCACGGCGCAGGCCTGCCTCTTACACAGCATGTCTTTCTGCCGCTTCCTTTGGGAGCTGCCTCCGTATAACGTGGGGTCTGCAGCACAACAACACCCCTTTGCCACCGGAGCTGACAGCAACATGCCATACATTTCTAACCAACAGAAAGACGGTGATTTAAAATACTGTGAGCAGCTCTACAGATCTAAAACACATTAATGGCAAACAAATGCATATTTAGCTCTAAAAATAATCTGTCAAACATATTAACAAAAAACACAGTTTTATGAAAAACATCCAAAGTAAAAATCTGTAGCATGGGATTGTTGAAATAATAAACATGTTCATGAGTAGTTAAAATATGAAAATCATTTAAAGTTATGATGAACAGGCCTAGGTCAGTACTGCAAAAAGTAGAGAAAATTAGAAAAATAAAAAAGGAAAGAAAGGAAAGGGAAAGGGAGCAACTTTGCCTGTTTTTTCTGAATTCTAATTTAAACACCTGCTGGTATATTCTAGAAACACCAGGTTCTAGCTCCTACATGCAAATGAAAACACTGCTCAAAACATTAAAAAGGAAGAAATAAGAGCATTATAGTGTGGGTACTGGGAAACAAGTTACAGAACTGACTAGGAGCAGAGTCAAGAGTGGCCTGGGGGCTAAATAGGCAAGAGGACAAATAATTCAGAGCCCCGGCCATGTAAAAAGCCTTAAATTCTTTATTGCGTAAGTCAGACTTGAATCAGCTAATAGCTCTGATCTTTATAGAAATTCAGGTTTGGTTCATTTTCGCTAAAGTCTGGGCTTATGAGGAATGGAATTAACTGATTATTAAATAAAGCCTAATTCTAGAAAGTTAAAATAGGATCCAACAGTTAGAGGCTAAAATCAGATGAATTCAGGTTATAAATACGCTGCAAATTTTTAGGAATGAGGAAAATTAACTACAGGATTAGCTTCCCAAGAGATGTGGTTTGCTACTGTCATTATCATTTTTACACCAGGCTTGGATTTCTGTTTAAAAAGAGCTCTCTCAAATCCAAACACTTCCAAGGCTTGACAACCCCCCCCCCTTAATTATTCAGCTGAAATCCACTGCACCGTGCTTTTCAGGAACTCCTTTCACACAGTGAAGCAGTCTGTCACGTTTTTACACTCCCTACCATTCTTACTTCCACATTTGCTCTTATTTTTGTCCATGTCAGACCGGGAACCGACTTTTCCTTCCTGGAAACTTCCCAACTCTTACCCAAGCCATTGGATTACTGTCCCCCATTCTTCAGAAGGGCCTGACTGAAGTGAATGTAGAATGGCCCAAAGGGCAGTACCTGAGTAGGATGTCTGAGGACAAACGTGCTCCCCGTGGTTTGATTTCCATGTCAAGGCCTATCTGATCTTTAAGTGCAGTTAAATTCTGTTCCTGGCCTTCCTATCCATGAAATGCCTGTTTATGTGGTCCTGATGCAGTTCAGAGCTGCTCAGACTTGACACAGCTGAGGCCACTGAACTCAGAAGTGGCTAATGCCAAAACTGTCTCAAAGGAAATAAAACCATATAGAATATGACTTGAAATGATCCACATTTTCTGAATTCTGCAGCAAGATACCAAGGATCTTAATGGGAGGTCCTTTACAAATCTCTGCATTGTAAAATATTAAATCTCTGTATTCCAGTGGCAGAAATGACTGACTTGGAAAGCTAAACAGACTACAACTGGAAGAATAAAAAGGAAGTTCTCCTTCAAGCTTATTCCTATAAAAGGGTAAGACACTCTGCACCAGAACAGCTCTGAAAATCCATACGAATGACATCATGCCCACACCAAAAACTGCACCTCTTACCTTACCGGACATTACTTAGTTCTTTCTGTTCTTCAGGGCTAATCACGACTGTGTAATCTGGATTTAGCAACGTTTACACCTTGATCATTATAAAGAGAGAGCATGAAAAACCAACTGATTTCCATAGCAGATTCCATCAGAGATCCCTGCTGGAGCCCCCGAGAGGGTGAAGAATGAGGTGACAATGTCTGCAAATGCTCCTAAATTATTCAGGGATTTAAAGACAGGGGTTACAGTAAAGAATTGCAGAAGGACCATAAGAGACAGAGCACTGGGCAACAGAACACGGAAGGAAAGTCGATGTAGACAAATGTAAATTGATGCATATGGAGAGCAGCATCAATTTTCCATGTAAATGACAGACTGTGAGCTGACAATTGCTACTCAGGAGTGAATCTTGCAGGTCACTGCAGAGAGTTCTATGAAAATACCGACCCAGTGCACAGCAGAGGTGAACAAAATGCATCAAATGGTAGGAATTAACAGGAAAGGAGCAGAGATTTAAACAGAGAATGCCATTATTCTGCAGTGTAACTCCAAGGGGTGTTTTCACCCCTGGTATTATGCATTACTCTGGTCCTCCCATCTCAAAAAGGAGATAATAGAGACAGAAAAGTATTTAGGGAAGGGATAAGGCTCATCGGAGGCTTCCAAAGGAGGAGACACAAAGAGACCATGATTATTAAGCCTGGAAAAGAGAAGGTGATGAAGGATACGTAGACTTATAAAATCGTGGGTGGTGTGGAGAAAGTGAAGAGATACCAAGTGTCCAAAATGCCTCCTGACACAGGAACCTCAGTGAGAGTCACAGGTGACAGTTCAAAGCCGACAAAATGATCACTGAGCTGAGAAAATCTCTGGAGCTCCTGGTTTATGAGTGTTCAAAGAGCCAGCCGAAAAACCCACGGAATAACCACCCATGCAGAGTTACTAAACATGAGACACCACTTGTTTCTCAGAGAGTCTTCAAGACCCACACTGCCCGAGGCAAAAGAAAAGAGTATTATTGCCCTGCTCTTACAAGTCTCTCCCACGAATCCACTGTTGGCAATGAGATACTGGGGTAGATAAGCTACAAGTCTCGTCTGGAATGACTGTATGTTTTCATTTGCTTCAATCAAACATACTCCTGAAATATTTTCCCACACAATGACAAGATTTGCTAGGTACATGAGACACACACATACTGTATTTAAATAATATTAACCCCAGTAATTAATAGTAGAAATAATAGGATCAATCAGAACAGTGTGTAACCCTGAAAACAGCCTCTTCACCTTCCAACATCTAGAAATGACCAACAGACAGTGGAACAGGAGGAATCATCGAGATCTAGACCAGTGGTCAGAGCTGCTACAGAAATGCAGACCAACAGATTTCAGGTTCTTCTCTCTGCCATCAGGCTACTCTTCCTCTAAAGAGAGAACACATTCACCTATCCAAAAATGGAACTGATTTTAAGTGTGAGCAGGAGATCAAATGGGCTAAGAAAGTAACTGGTCAGAACAGGATGGATTTGGAGCATGCAGATAAAAGTGGACTTTTAAAGATAGGAAAGTGGTTATATTAAGGTTGGAAAATCAGTAGTCTGGAAGTTGAATGATTCTGGACATTTTCAGGCACAGATTTCTCCTTCTAAAGAGATCATCTCTAACAAGTCACCCAGTACTGGTTTTTGGGGTAGGGGAGGAATTCTTCAGTACAGCAAAACCTGAAGTTCAAGGACATCTTCAGTTTAGGAACTAGAAATACAGAAACAGTGATCTGAGAGACTCTTAAAAACTGAATTTCTTGCCCTCTGCCTAATGCAGAAGGCCTTGAAAAGAGAAGAGCTGGTTCTGATCTCCAGCACCAAAGAGTCAGGATCCTCTTCTCTTCAGGAGTATCAGCTCTTACCCTGGGATCAGCTACATAGAGAAGCTATAAAAAAAGGGGGTGGAAATGTAAGAAACACCTTTCTTGCCTTAGATTCTAATGTGGACACTTCTGGTTATCTTGAAAAGAGCCTTTTGAAGGTGCAGTGCACTCCCAGAGTGGACTGAACCAGCTCACCTGGAACCAAAGCCAGTTCTGGCTGGAAAGGAGCCCCGTGTGTCACTTCATCCAACCCCTGCCTTAAAGCAAGGCCTGACTTCAAAACCAGTTCAGGCTCCCAGAGCCATTGCAGATGCAAAGAGAGAAGAGAGAATGAAACAGCTGTTTTATCTCTTGGACACAAGGCCTATGTTATATTACCTACAGACTCAGTGCACTTTTCATCTGATACCTCTCAAAAAGTTACAAGATTTGTCACAATTTCATTCCTGCCTCAAAGACAATTGACGTGTGTTAATTATCTGTGCTGACAATGTGCAAGTTTTACTGATGGGCAAAATCCAGGAGGGGTTAGGTCAGCTGTCTGTCCAAAGAAGATAATTAAAGGGAAAAAAGGAAACCTACAACTCACTGTATGTTCCTTAAGAATTGAAATGGAAATGTATGCAGAAGTACAGCATCATTTTATTCTAAATAACCCTTCTTACCCACAGGAATGTTGACACTTTTTTAAAATCTACATCTGCATCTGCCATCCTTGCTACTGTAATTGGGATGCTGCTCCCCAGCCCCTGGGGCACAGACTGGCACAAACAGCCTTGAGACTGAAAGGTGCCAACAGAAATAACCAAGAAATACAACTGTCCTGTTGGTGTAATACACTCCTTATAACACGCAGAGAGGAGGAGTGTCAGAAATCATCCACCCCATTAGAAATGCTGCTCACATTCACCTGAGTTCAAGGAACGATGTATAAAAGTACTGGGTTTAAGACATTAGATGTACTGAAGTGAATCTCTGTGGCTGGGAAACATGAGCAGCAACAAACACTATCATTTCTCCCTATGTTCTCCCCATTTTCACTTGAATTTTACACACTTTCCTAACCAAAACGATGCCTTTCCTCTGGCATTAAGCAACATGGTTTTAACAGTCGCACAGATCAAACCTCCACAAGCCAAGTGTTGAGCTTAAATGTCATGAATCACACACTGCTTGAGCAGATGGACCCTCAAAAAGAAAAGTCTGGATATGGACCTATTTTAAAAGCCTCTGGTTCACTCGTGCATTTCCAGGGACCATGTGCTCTTCTCTGCCTTTCCAGGAGTCAGCAGCAGGAATCTAGAGCCTGAATTCTCCACAATCACATATTTCAATAAAGCATGCCAGCAGCTGGTTTTGCTGAGGTGCAAGATCAGAAACAGAACATTTAAGAATTAATCAGGAAAATCTCTCTGTGTGACAGGGACAGCACCCAGGGAAGGGCTGGAGCTGGGTCAGGGCAGGGTCAGGTGGGATCTCAGCAAAAGGCCCTTCCCCCAGAGGGTGGTGGGCACTGCCCAGGCTCCCCAGGGCAGTGGGCACAGCCCCAAGGCTGTCAGAGCTCCAGGAGGGTTTGGGTGATCCTCTGGGGCACAGGGTGGGATTGTTGAGGTGTCTGGGCAGGGCCAGGGGTTGGACTGGATGGTCCTTGGGGGTCCCTCCCAGCTCAGCATATTCTGTGATATATTAAAATATGAAAGAAAGCTTATAATTGATTTATTTTTCTTAGCACATGTAAAGATTTTCATGTTTTTAATTTCCAACAAAGATACAAACTAGTTGATGACACCAGGGACTGGGAATTATGCTGGCACTGGAAGGGAGTGGGAATTATTCTGGCACTGGAATGGTGTATTTTCCTCTGTCACTCTCAATTAATGGTCTTAACTGGGGTTTTTAAAATGAAAATATAGATGTTGTTTGTTGAGTTGTTCTAACCCACAGGTTTCTACACTGCTTTTTTCCACACTGGGGTTCTTTTCACACTCCAGCACTTCCCTGCATTTTCAGCTGCTCAGAAAATGAGAGGTGGGGGATTGGATTTTCAGCTCAGCCTCCTGAACAGTAATTCAGGTGCCGTCTCTCCGTGATGTCAGAGAGTGACTAACGTCACCATGTAAAACAGTGCCACCAGCTGGGGAGCCTGAGCAGCCTGGGGAGAGCAGAAAAGCACAGAAAAGCACAGCATTTGGATGCTACAGGAAAACCCCAGTGCTTTTCCTTCAGTAAGGAATCAGATTAATGCCCTGTTACAAATCCTGGCCTCCACAGCTAAAGAGCTTTCATGCTGCAGGTGTTCATTCTCCAGCCACACTCAGGGGCAGGAGTGCCCTGGGGGTTTGTTCTCCAGAGGTGACTGCACCAGGTGTCTGAGTAGCTGCTCAGAGGCAGCACTGCCACTCCCAAACCAAAAGGCATCCCCAGCAGCTGGAACAGGGAGCCACAGCACCAGTTCCAGATAAAAGCTTCCCTTCCGTTGCTATTTAGTGAGGGATTTGGATGCACACACTTCACTGGGGGTGAGGAAAATGGCATTTACACAGTAAAGACTCCAATATTCCGCTGCTGAAGGATTCCCTCAGCCAAATTTAAAATAATCCAGGAGACTGTGGATGGGAGAACAACAAAGAACAAATCCTTAGGAGCTGTTTTCATTCACTTCAGACTTAGAGAGAAACAAGAGATTTGAAACACAGTTTTTTAAGGTAATTTTTCTGCAGCACATTCAGGTTCTCTAACTCAGGAAGAGCAGTACAATAAACGACTTTGTTCCTAATGATTAGGAGAGATTATGAACACATTTGAATAGGAAAAAAATACTTCAGGTCTCACAGTACAAACCTATTTCCTTCCTTTTAGCAATTCCTGCTAGAAGCAGATCAGAATGCCGATTCAATTGTATATAAGCACCAGCTCCATCTCCATCCACTATGGAGCTGTGCTCTTAGTGAGCATTTCTGACTTCTCTTTCTTACCTGGATTTTCTTTGTTCTTGTTTCTGGCTGCACCACAGAAATACCTTCCCCAGATAACACCTCCCCTACCATTTATTTAGAGCCTGTTACTGCTAGGACAGGCAGATACAACACACTGCATGCACATATATTAGATTTGAACTGCTATAAGCACAAGTAAAACCAACTCATAAAGCTCTTAATTGTAGTAAGAGTGACAAAATACTTCACTGAGTTTTTCTCCTCTGGAACAGCCAAGGAGAAATGTTCAAATGGATAAGCAGCATGTTGTGGGACATAAATATATGTATATATATGATGGAAAGACTGAGCACTTTCAGTTAAAAG
The DNA here is from genome assembly GCA_035222235.1 of Margarornis squamiger. Lineage (NCBI taxonomy): Eukaryota > Metazoa > Chordata > Aves > Passeriformes > Furnariidae > Margarornis > Margarornis squamiger. Next base: position 26,444,661 of record JAWWTY010000005.1, on the reverse strand, counting down.
AAATTCAGCTAGTTTTTCAACGTGAAAAACATTCCTTATTTGCTGTATGGCACCCATGAGTTAAGGATTTGAGTCCTTTCCAAAGTTCCCACTTTTTCTAAACAGATGTCCTGGTGCTCACCCCAGTTCAGCCCTTCCCTCTCAGAGCAGGACAACACATAAGGAAATCAGATGGTCCCAAAGCCCATCCCTGCTAACTGAACCAAACTAAGTTCTCCTTCCCTGAAAACCCTGCCAGCCATCTTCGGCTCCACGCAAGCATTCCTCCTTTTAGTTCTTCCTCTTTGGTTTGAAGATCCATGTGCTGGTACCTTTGCCTCTTCCCAGGCCCTACCACGATGGCATCATGCCTGTTGGGTGCTGGCTGGATGCTTCCTTCTCCTTTTCACTACCTATCAGGCCATAACCCACCACATTTCCCTCTGTCTGTACTGGCCTTGAAAACCAGAATATTAACAAGCCCCCAGAGCTGCAAATGAAACACAAAACAGGAAGGAAAGAGCACACACTTCCCTCTGTGGTTTTTACAAATCCACATCCTGTAGGAGCACTTCCCTGGAAACACACATTAAGGCAATGTCCTGTTTCTAGGAGACTTCACTGAATACATGCTGGGTCAGTGTCAAACAAGCACACGTTATTTTGGACATCTCACCACCACAATGACATGTTGTATCTCCTGCCTACACTGCAGTATCTGCCAGAGTCCCCCTCCCTCAGCTGGGACCCCAGGATCCTTGGGGTCCCTTCCTGGGATTCTGTGGTACGTGAAAACACCTGTGTTTGGGAATTCCCAGTTGCTCTGGTCACAGAGCACATGGATCCATAGGCCTGGGGTGCAGCTCACCTCGCTGACACCAAAGGGCCAGGGCTTTGCCTGCAGGTTTACTTGTTTGGGTCAATTCCGTGCCAAAGACAGAAATGCTCCTTCGTACAAAAGACTTCCATTTCTCTCTTAACAAATACATTTGACACCAAATAAAATTCAGTCACTTTTTTTACAAACAATCCCAGAAACAAAACAGATACACTTTGAAATGAATCAGAATTGTTTTCTTAATAGTAACCCCATGAGACATTCAGATCCTTAGACTGTACTCCTTGTTCCACAAACTTTATGACATGATTAAGTTTCACAAAAACAGATCTATCCTAAGTACAATTTTGAAGACATCTCTACTTAAATGGATATTTCTCCTCCATTCCCTACTCCAGAAGTCCCACTGTTATTGCTCCTTTAGACATGATATATTAAACTAAAAACTATTTCAGACAGTTTAATGAAACAAAATAAATTCAAAAAAATCACTTACCTTTAAGAGAGCCAAGGCTACGTGGAAGATTATGTTCATCCCCTGAAAACAAAAAGGAAGACTTCAATCAGTCCCAGCATACAAATCTCTCTTTCCTAACGCTTATCATTATGTAGCATCAAAACTAGATGCTGTCAGTCTCTAGGGAATGCTTCCCTTTTCCCTGCCCCACTTCAAAGTTCATCCTTAAAGCCCCACGGGGCAGTTTCCAAACTCCAGCTGGGCAAGACGAGGCTCTTTGGGAACCTGGACTGAGTCAGGTGCCAGGGATGTGACAGGCGTCCCTACTCCATCATTTCAGGGCCTGTCACTGCCTTCAGGAACAGGGCACCAAGAAAATGGAATAAATATTCTGGGGATAGGATTTCTGTCAAGGAACTGAGCTTAGCTGTGATTTATCACGTACAGTCCTTCGTGCTCAAACTAAAAAACCTCAAAATAAAACAAAGATGACCCTACAAGTACACAACACACCTTGTTTTACTGCTGTTAATCGAAATTCAAAACTATTTCAAAGCTAAACAAGCTGCTGTCTGTATCAAATAGTTGCTTGCTGGTGTGCACAAGTTGGAATTACAAATGTACAGAAATGCATTCACAGAGACACATAAAGACAACATGCATTCATTTAAAGATTAAAGAAAGTCTACAGCCTACACGTCTTGATTATTTAGGATTATAAACAGCTTTGCCTTCATCCAAATAGGAAAAGTAGCACATGTAATTTTCATTTGTGTAACGTGGACTTTGTGTGTAGACTGTTTTCCTCGACTGTATTTCCCAAATCTTCTTGCCAGCTTGTTAAATGGCAGGATGAATCTTTTCCTACAATGGCTCTCAGAGATGCTGTCCAGAAACGTCTCAACAGATCTGCACACAAGGAGTATTCACACTGTAACACACACTGTTGTACGACAACAACAGGACTTTTGAGAAGAGGACCTTTTCCAAGGAACTTCTGCTTCTGCAATTATTTTTTTCAAGTCTCTTCCTGAAAGCCTGAGACCACATTTCTATAAAAATTAGCTTTTATAAAAACCTGCTGAGACTTTACAGAAGCATTCTTAGGAATAAATTGTATTTTTTTAACATAGCATAGTGTGTTGAAGGGACTGTACCATCCATGAGTCCTGGAAATGCTGACATGAGACATAATGAATATTGCAACACTGAATTACTTTGCAATTCGCTGCATAATCACTGTGAGAACAAGCTGGTTTTCCACTAGAGGTCACAATTGCAGCAGGACTGAATCCTGCTTCATCACTAGGAAACCCTTCTTCCAAATGGGATAACAATTATTTTACATTATTTTGCTTTTTATACTTCCTTTTAATAGAAAACTGTCTGGTTGGGGCTTTCAGTCACAACACGAAGCTCCAGCAGCAGTAAAATAAGTCCACAGGACTCTCAGTTTTATTCCAAATACAAGTCAAGAGCTCATTCCACAGTCACAACTGTCCTTTCCTAGCAGAGAGGGCTTGACATGAGCATCTATAAATGAGAGGAATATCTACAAGTCATAACAGACCCCGGTTTTCCTCTTAACAAGGTGATTGATCAGACCTTGTTATTTTATGAGCACAAATATTATGTCTAAGTGTTGGATTCCTGAGGAATTAGTGTGTTTTCTTGCAAATCAATTCTCATTTATTGACCTGAAGGTCACCCCCCCTGACAGCTCAGTGAGGTGGAGGAGGATGCTCTCGATTTCAAAGCAAGGAAAAGCTTTACTCCCATTTGAACAACACTCTCCATAACCAACAAACTGCATCCCAGAGTTATTTCTCCTAATTCATGCAAGGCTCTTCTACCACAGCCAAGTTTAACAATTATGATCATGAAAAAGAAGGCTCAGCTCATTCTTGCACAATCTCTTATTTAAAATCTGCTTCATTTACCACACAGTGATTTATAAGCCACAGATTAAACTTTGCCAGCTATTTTAGAAGAAGGACTGAAAATACCAATGTGCACCAGACATATAAATCATTGGTAGCAATATCCCTCCAGCAATTTTATAATGGAAACATGAAAGTACATACAAATCATCCCAAAGAGGAAAGAGAAGGGAGCCCACATGAAATGAGCTTTGGATAATTACTTTTTGAAACCAAAGGTCATATGTTTAACTAGGCATTTTGAAATAAATGCTATAATATCAGCCAGATCTCATCTTGGTATTTAAAAGATGTGCACGTGTGAAAGTTGTTCATAATTGCTCTAATACTTTTTTCAACATACAACAGCCTAAAGTAAAAATACACACTTACAAACAAGAACTTAGAAGAGCAGGGGAATGGAAGGGGCTTATCCTCATGTCATATCTCAGAATCCCAGAGGGGTTTGGGCTGGAAGGCACCTTCGAGCTCATCTCATTCTAACTTTTGCCACGGGCAGGGTTGCTCCAAGGCCCTGTCCAACCTGGCCTTGAGCCCTGCCAGGGATGGGGCAGCCAGAGCCAGGTCACTTCTCCATTCTGTGGCCCCTCTTTGGTTTCTCAGCCTGCAGGAGGGGTGTGTGGCCCGCACGGCTCGCTGACATGAAGCCCACGGGCAGAGATCCAGAAATGAAGCGTGGAGACATCCTCCCCCAAGGAGCTTTAAAGCAGCCTTTTGGAGAGGACCAGCAGTCTCTGTGACAGCCTCACGTACCTGCCTAGCTAACCACCCACACAGCATCTTCTTTTTGCCAGCTGGTGTTATTTAAGGACCTCTAAGCTTGTGTGGAGGCCTAGAGCGTTTTAAGTGATCTCATGAAGCTCAGGAGTTCTGGAGAAGGAAGAGGCTGAACACAAAGCAATCAATACAGTAAGATAAGGGTCAGGAATGGGAAAATGTTGGAGACTGTGCCATTTGACAGCCTCCTTACAGCCCCTGCTGACTGTCCTCTGCTTTACAGACACTTCCATAGGACAGCTCTGACTCCAGGAGAAAGAGCATCATTTTGCAGAAGAACCTTTCATACCTACTGGTGCTGGGATGAACCCTCACCATTCAGAAGGTCCCTTTTAGTTCATAAAGACTGTGCCTCACAGAAGCATCTGCTCCTTTGAACTGTATGTCAAAAGCCCATCATTTCCAGCCACGACTGGAGGGAACATTGTCACAGGCAAACCAGTGAGATTCTCTCTCACGGGACTGTAAAAACGAAATTAGACACGTGCACTGGAATTAAGACTGGATTAAAATGAGTGAAATCTTCTTGTGTTGACTCTGGCCTAATGACAGGTTTTGCCAGTTCCTCAGCTCCCTCCAAAGCCAAGATTCCTCCTGCAGACAGAAGCCTCTTTGAGGAGCCCTCCCTTTGAATCCCTCTGCACTCTGAAACAAGAGGAGTTTCACAAAGGCCTGAAAAGGCGGCTGGGAACAAAGAACAGAGAGTGGTAAAGATGCCATTCTGTAGGGCCCAGTGTGTATTCAGTGAGAGCTCTGTGGCAGAAAGGCTGCCTGTGGCCCCCCTGGGAAGGGAGGAGGCAGAGCTATTCATCCCACCCGGCAAATCCGCCCAGGCACCGGAAAAGGGAAGCGAAGGGGCAGCAAAGCAACCCTGGCTGCGGGCAAAGCTCAGCCCAGCGCGGAGCTGAGGGAGCCCAAACAATTTCCTCGTGTGGATCTGGACAACATTTGCACAGGGGACGACTTTGGAATTCCTCTTCTCCTGCTTGAAAGCTTCTCTTCAGTGGCAGAAGCCCCGGGAGAAGGCAGGATATATTCAATAGTAGCACCTCTGCCTCCCCAGCCAGAGCCCCTGCTTACACAGCAACACCCTCTGCATCACCTTCAACAACAAAAGGAAATAAATCTCTTAAAAATATACAGAAATTTCATTTATCTGTGGGTTTTTTCCCCTAGATATGCATGACATGTAGAAGGAAACAGTGAAGATACTGATAAAATCCTCTCTGAAGTTCAGAACCAGGTAAAAAGACAGACAGATGAGAGTCAACTGGGCACCTGCTAAAGGGCTGAGAAGCCTCAGGCTCCACATGACATGAACCTCTTCCAGCTTTCTAATAACTGTATTTTCCTTTTTTTAAAAAAGAGACCAGCTATTCAACTGAAGTTAATTTGACATTGTTTCGTAATTCAAAAATGTTCCATAATTATGTGCTCGGTTGCAGAGTCTTTCAAAGGAGCCACAGAGGGTAATTGGGGTTACAGACTCCAAAGGAGAATTAAAATTCTATTTATGTTTTGGATGGCTTCCAGCAACACATTTATTTGGCAACTCTAATATGTTGAGAACACCCAGCAAACTTTAGGAATGCCACAAATGCCTTTGTTTTGCTGACAACATGAATATATGGTCTGAAGCTCCAATTTCCCTCTGTAAGCAGGGCAGCCTCGGAGCACGATCTGCAGGGACGTGTGTGTTAATTAACATCTTTTACACGGGGTTTGTGGGGCTCCTACATTTATTCTGAGTCAATGGCAAGATGAGTAAAGGAAAGGAAGGTTAGAAAGCTTGTTCAAATAAGGCACAACATGAATTAGCAAGCTTTGTGTAAGCAACAGATACAGCTTACTTATTGAACAGTTGCATTGGAGAGGGGAGAAAGGGAAAAAACAAACTGCAGGGAGATCTCACATATGAGGTGTAGTTGAGTTCTCAGACTGGGCTTCCCCCACTGCCCATACAATTACACCAAAAAATGCTACAACCCCACAAAGAAGAAAATAAAGTACAGAAATCTCCCTCCCGACCCTTTGATATGTGACAAACACACAAACCTCATTAAATGCAGTTGATTGAATCATGAGAGGAGCAGGTACCAGGGAGAGGGCAAATCAGCACCAGGGATTCAGGGAGGTTGTGTCACTTCTGTGCTTTGCAGTGTACAAACACACACAGTAAAAACTGGCAGGCAACCAAGAACCTGTATTAGTAGGATTTTGCATGAAATTTTCTTTGGTTGGCTCCTTTTAACAGCAATGAATGGGATTTAGGGGTGATTATTCATGTGTTTGAGGTGATTTCCATGCCATTTGCTGCTGAGATGTTGCTATGGCTGAATGGAGGTGGAGGCTGCTGTGACATTAACACTTTTTCCCCCCCTCCACATTCTGTGACTGTTTGCAAAGAGTAAAAATTACAGCCACAGGATTTCAAGTCATTTCCACATATGAAACTGCTCCCTGACATGGGGTATTTCTGCACTGGCATGTTCCTAATTCACCAGCAGCTGGTTACGAGCTGGCAGCATCTGTTAAGCAAGCCCTACACTAACATTACTTTGTCTGGTTTGCAGAAGTCTGAATTAGAAGGGGTTTAGACATTCCTGTTCCTCTTTCCAAACCTGATTAATACAGGGGAAAAGAAAGGGGCCTGAATCCCCACTAGCACCAAGGACCTTATCACATGCAAGGAGAGATAGAGAGGCCTCGTATCTCTGTAGATAAGGCAGGTGCTGCAGCTCCTCTGTGGAAACAGGGAACGGCTGCTGGACATGCTCAGAGGCACAGGAATCTCCCAGATTCCAGCTGTCCTGAGAGGAGATGAGGTGAGGGGTCCAGAACATCTCGACAGAGAGCTGTGCCTCCTTCCTCCTCTATGTGTGGTCACACACCACAAAGGAAAACATGTGTTAAACCAATGCCTCCTTCCCAGGGTGTGTTCCTCACCCCTCTCCCTTTCCCTGCCCCAGCACGGCCCTGGCCCTCTCCTCTCTGCACCCTGACACTCATTTTCCCTTCCCAACAATGACTCAAATGCAGAGTCCACATTTTTATTTCAACGTATTTAGAAAATTCACAGCAGCCTCAGATTGTGACAAGAGGAAGCGTCTGTCTTGTCACTGGGAGACTGCACTACCCTCTCTTCAGAAGAGCCCCCAGATTAGCTCAGCTTCCTGGGTTTGTTCACAGATTATCACTCTCCTGTTTGTGATAGTTTCCTTCAGTTACTTCTAAAGCGTTTCTGAGGCCTGCCAAGACTGTTTAGGATATGCTGCTATTCCAATACAGCAGATGGCACTGGTGTTAAGTAAGCATTATGGAAATTTACTGTATTCCTAGAAAAACCAGCCAAATGAACATCAGCTAGTAGGTGGCTAAAATATTTCAGGAGCAATGGGAAAAGTAATTCAGAGACATAGCGACATGGCACTAGATATGCCATCCCTCTAAGGCACAAACTTGGTCCTTCAAACAGGTCCCTTATCTTTGGTCCCTTTTTTTACCTGAATCTTAAAGCATTTTCTGAAATAGAAGCAACCTCAACATTTTAAGACCACAAAATTTATCAACATCACCCAAAAGGTACTTTCTGTTCCCGTAAGTTATCCTGAATTGCAGATTGTTGTGACACTGTTTTTCCTTTGCTCATGCTGAGCATTTATCACCAGCCTTGTTATTTTGGGGATAAACAAGCTGCAGCCACGAATGGGAGATACATAAATTATGGCTGCTCACAGGAACAGCCAGACTACATCGTGTAAAGGGTTCTGCTAAACCCCCTGGCTCTCCTAGAACCTCTCAGATGGACTCCATTAAAATACTCTCCCCCTCAGTCCAAGCCTGAATTATGATGACTCCCGTGCAGCTTCAGAACATTTCGTGTCCCCTGTCCCAATACAGAACACAGTATTACACACTTCCATCCAAACACCTTGTAGGACTTATAACCCTCACTTTGAAAAGAACTTCAGATTGTTTATCATTATAATCTGAATGTTTTAAACACACACATCCAAAAGCTTTAAAAAGTTTCTCATGCAGCAAACACAAAAATTGCGTCATTATGTCTTTGTCTTCACTTGAGTTTCTGTTCTAGTACTGAGAAGCCCCCACGGTGGATTAGAACTGTAGTCATCAGATGAATTAGGCTACAATTACTTTTAGCATGGATTTAAATCACTCATCTAACTACATAAAAGCCACACATCCAGGGCTAGAAAACCCAAGGTATCTCCACTGCAGACCTCCCACTTTTGCAACAGCACAGAAGATTACAAAGGCTGACATGTCCACAGATGCCTGAAGGCAGCAGACCCACAGCACCACTGGACATGCATGGCCAAATCCCAGTTCCCCATCTGGAGTCTGAGAAAACCTACTCTCCTTAAATTAATTAAGAGCTAATTATAGCAGTCTGGGGAAGAAATCCTTTCCAGTCTCTTCACAAGAAGCAGCAGTGGCTGATAAAGACTTGAGCCAGGAGACTCAGCTCTGCAGCAGGACTGATGCAAAGGGGACGGGCAGGACGACAGACACAGATTAATGCCAAAGTTTATCTGCCTGTACTGCTAAGAAGGAAAACAAACTCAGCCCCCCAACCTTTCCCAACTCAGAGGTATGACACTGACTTTACCTTTGTAAATGGTACTGAAGTTTTATATCCAAAATAGAAAGGCAGGCAATTCCAGTGCAGATGTGCCTACTTCAAATTTAAGCCCAGCTTTTAATTTGCTGCTACTAACAGAGATTTTATTTCTAGCGAGCCCAGTCTGCTGTTTTGTAAGATTTCTTAAAACATTCATAACTGGGAGGGTTAACAAATGTAGACAACATGTCCACAGCAAGTAATTCCTAAAAGTTCACTTTTTCTACCCCTATAGATCTACCGAAGATAAACAACCGTGCACAACCTTTTATTTAATTCACATTTCATCTGAGCGCAGATTCAGAGAGGAAGTGGGCTTGTTCCTGACTCAATTCCTGAGGAAGTTTAATAAATTGAAATGTTAATCTGTTCTTTCTCAACTCTGCTGAAGGCATCACAGAAGTCTCTGACAGAGACAGATAAAAAATAGCAGGTTATTATGGTCTCTCCTCCTCAGTCAGTGCTCACACAGCACCGGCCCCACGTCTGAGTGGTACCATACGGTGTTTTCTGGCACATCCATCCCCAGCAAGACACACACGAGACACAAATCACATCTCCAGCGCCAGTGCTTGTAATCCTGCTGAGATTCTCATTATTCCATTAGGAAGGAGTGCTCCCAGGAACCACATCTCCACAATGTGGAGCCACACTTCTACTACCAACAGGTGCTCATTTACCAACACCAAGTCATCCACGTTTCAAAAGATTTTTAAAAACACCCATCAGCCTTCGTTGTCACAGACAGTTTCTCAAAACTAATGACAAAAGTTATTTTGCACAACATGCTGAAACAAGCAGCTCATAAATAAAGACTGAGGAGTGATGGTATCTACCTTTCAATTCCCACTTCTCCCACTGTGCCACGTGGTCCTGTGAAAGGCAATTTCCCTTCTTTGTCATTAGCTATATCAGCAAACATGGAATTATTTTATATTCACAGCTGACAGATTATCAGCTGCATCCCTTTGTATTCTGTCAAACACTGAATGGCAGCTTAGTAGTCAGTCAAACTACACAGTCAAATGATGTATAATGACATTAAAACACACAGCTATTTGGGCCAGACCAGAAAGGGCAGCGTGCAGGAGGGGTTTTACACACTCCCTAAAAAGAGAGAAGCACCAGCCTTAAGTATTTTACAAAACTGCAGACAAAAATAGCCAGATTGACTTAAAAAGGAGGTTACCCAGAGTGTCTCAAAGCTTTAAGTTAATAATGGAAGGGCAGCTTGCAACTCCTTTAGTTTTGGCAGCACTGTATACATCACAAATGGTTAAAGTCTTTGATTTTTAAAGCAGAAGAAAAAAATCATGAAAATTTAAAAAAAGAATGCTTATGAATTGCCTGCCAACTGGTTTGGGTTGTTTTTCTCTTCCAAATGCCTACTGAAGGTCATTTGTTTAGTGCCTTTAAAACGCACATTTTCATTTTAAATGGAACATTTGAAAACGCAAACTGAAGTGAAATGTCAGCTGTTTGATATTCTGTAGCATTACCCAGGTGCAGCTGTTGCACTGGGGACAGCTCTGAGTGACAAGAGCTTTACCTCACTGAGTTGCTATTTCTGAGCATGACTCGAAATAAATAATTGAAAATGGAACAAAAAGAGACAGCAAAACAGAGCAGGCTCGCAGAGCGTTCAATAACACCGTGTCATAGTGACAGAGAAGACTGACAAGTCCAAATACAACTCTTGGGTTTCATCAACAAAGATGCTCTTCAATGCAAACAGAAATAGCAGAGGGGAAGAGACAAACGGAGCAGCTGAAAGAGGCAGCCCAGAGGAACATTGGGAAAGATCTTCAGGCCCAAACCCACACGGTTTGCTGGAATCACACGAGAACCTTCACCCGGATCAATAGCTTTGGGGTTTTATCACAGGCAGCCAAGCCTTGGAATCTGTCCCACAGCACAGTGGAGCACCTGCCTGCAAGCCCGAAATTCCCTTCAAGCTGCTGTCACAGGGAAGACAAAGAACTACAGAATATTTCCTTTCTACATGAGGATGGGTGACAGATTCTGTGCCAGAGTTATTGAGCCAATATTCTGAGAATATTTAAGTAATCCGGGGGGTTCAATCACATCCGCAACAGCCCGGAGACAACTTTGAAAGTCAAAAGGTCCTAAGACAATAGTGTGAAATAACCCTGTCACACAGGGCCCATGGCAAACCCCAAATCTGTGTGAATTTACATAAAACTGCTCTGAAGCGGTGCTTCATGTCAGAGTTATGAGAACACCTGGACTATAATGGCACTCATTTTGAGGGGATTTAAAAAATCTCTCCATAAAACTTAATTCCCGTCATAAATTTAGCTCCTTTATCACAGTTTATGCCTCTGCCCAGGGGGTCCATCCCCAGCTTGTGCTTGTTCCCCTGTGCTTGCAAGGGAAGGGAATGTGTCTCCCTGCTCAGCTGTAGAACCACAGGACTTCCAACAGGGATTTTTCCTCTCTGGATGGAGAGTTAAAGAGTATCTTTAACAACCAAATTCACCCTCCCAGCCACAGTGAAAACCTAAAAAAAACATAACCCCATATAAAGCCTTTTGGTTGACATGGAATCAAGAAATGGTTGGGGTTGGGAGGGACCTCTGGAGATCTCCTAGTCCAAGACACAAATCATTCATCCATAATTCAGATATTTTCACGGGGAGCAGAGAAGCTCCCTTGGAATGATTAGTTGGCAGCATCTCTTCAGCAAGGGAATAACTGGTTTTCTTCCCTTAACTTTGTCTTTCATAAAAGAGTTGTGTAGGATGCAAACATTTTGTAACAACAGACAGGTCAGAGCTGTGGAGAAGGCACAGTCAGGAAGGAAGTTGAAGGGTATTTAAAATTCACCTGTAACTATGACAAATTAAGGAGAAGGCTGGAAGCTTGTTTTTAAAAACTTAACACAGTTCACTTCAAAGGCTTCTTGATTTTTGAGGATGTTTTCTGCAGAAGAATATGTTCCTCTGTTAGCAGCTGCCACTGTTTTTAGTCCTTCCAGTTGCCAGAATTATCAGCACGCTGGTTCTTCAGAGATAAAGTGAAGAACAATTCAATGCAGAAAAAAATCACTTTTTGGTTTCCCCTTAACTCCTTCCAGAGTTGGACACAGAGCATTTAAAATTACAAAAATACTCTATGTATTTATTTACTTTTATGTTTGTGACCCATTTAAATCACAGAGGAAATCAGTGACAGGTTCCAAACCAGGTGGATGCCCTGAATTCCCAGTGACCAAAGGAAATACTGATATTTTACCAGAATAAACATTCCAGCCTATCAATCTACTCTGACTGGTTTTTTCAAGGGAGGGCAGGTATATCTATGGCACAGACACACACCATTTTATATCAGGAGTAGTGTGTTCCTAGTTGGAATAGCAGGGAAAAAACCCAAAAGGAAGGAGCTTCCCTCAGCTGTGTTTGGCACTTCTCACTGTTTGTTTAATACCAGGCCACCAAGGAACATGCACCACCCTCACTGTCTGAACCAGGCCACTTTCCTACTAGATGCCTTCAAGAAATTACAACTTCTGACTCTGAAAAATCATTTAACAAATTAAAGGAAGAACAGATGTGTGCCTCACATATTCTTAATGAGATCCCTCAGCAAAGAATGAGGCAACCCACAGTTCTAATTTTAAAAGCAAAGCAGCGTTCTGCCGAACATCTTCTCTCCATGGTTTCTACATCATTCTGTTACGTACGTTTTGAAATGCAACAGCAAACACCTCCAACAAAACGAAACAAAACAAGAAGACACATTTGTGGAGTGGAGGAAGGGCTTTCCCACTCGCTATTTCTTTACCTCACAAAGCAGTAAGTCAATGATGTGGAAGACCATGCAGAGGGGGAACTTGGCAGTGAAGAGCGTGAGGAACCACTGCGACGCGTACATGTGAGCTTCCAGATTGAGGTCTGCGAAGTGGCTGTGCAGGTCTGGAAGCTGCTCCTGCAGCGAGGGGACACAAGAAACAAGGCAGGATTACTCACTAATCCCAGCCCTTCATCGACACCGCCAGGAAGTACCACCTTGTCAACCACCAAAAAGCACAACCAAGCGAAACCCTGGCTGCTTCTGAGCAGTGGCAATATGCTTCCTGATAAATTCCAGTGCCCACGGTTACAGCTTTTAGTGAGAGATGCACAGTGGACTCTGCCAGTGTCAAATAACACGCTGAGATTATCCTGAGGAATTACAAAACCCCCAGCAGTCGAAAGGCAGAGCGGTTGTGAAATCCATGTCATGCTGTGTGTGTTTAAGGTATTCCTTTGCTGTGTTTTGCTGCAAATGCTCCTGCCACAAAAAATAACAGATACTAGAACCAGATCACCTTGCTGAGCCTGAAAGCAACAGAGTGGAATTTCTCTAAGTAGGAGCATATAATAAACACCCCAAAACAAGCACTGAAAATTCTACTGTACAGCGATGATATATTAAGTTCATAAAGTATCTTTGTTAACAGTATCTGTTAATAGAATTTGGTTTGTTTGTTAATAAAAATCTTTGTGAACATATGTAAATATTGAGAAGACCATATGCCGAAGTATCACATTAGTTAGTATGTCATTCTACTCCATCAGGCAGATTTGACATCTGAAAAAATTATCATTGAATTAGAACATGAAATTAACAGTGGCCTGTTTGGTTTGGTTTCAGTACATCCCTCAGAGGTATCTAGGGTCACCTGTGAGAACTGACTTCAGCAGCCTTCTCTGTGATAACAAAAGGGCAGGGCTTAATGACCTGTTAGTAATTTCTTATTAGTCATAACAACAACGTGTAAACCTTGCAGCAGTTTAGTTATGTTAGAAATTCCACCTGAGAAAAGAACAGTGCCTGGAAGAGATAGTAAAACCTGCCAAATGACCTACACTTGATTGGTATTTCATAAGCATCGGGATGTCCTGATTTGCCTGACCTTTTAACCACCAACATAATTCATGGAAAGTAGGACACTGATGGTGGCACTCCAAAGGACACACTTTGGCCTTAATAGCACAGAGACATTCTTGCTAAGGAACATCAGGAAAGAGGGAAGAGAGGGAGGAAGGAAACAGAGAGGGGAAAAAGCACAGCTACCTGCTCTGCATGGATACAAAGATTAGCAGCAAGATTGGTTCTTCAAAGACAAAAGAAACTGGAAATAAATCTGACTCATGATGTTTGAATTGAGCTGTTAAGCTCCCTGCTTCGGTTCTACCCCACCTCCAAAAGGAGAGGGGGTTTATTGTCCAGTAGCTTTTGGAAGCAAAGCATTAATCTCTTCTTCATGCCAGTATTTCCATTTATGAGAGTAGGAGAATTTGTTACTCTGGCCCCACCTGCATTAACTTCTCCAGCTGGAAAAATTTGCAATGGAGATCTTCAAAGTTATTTCTGTAGAGGTCCCTCAAGCCATAGTCATACATTATTTTCACAAACACACAGAATGCCTGCTCCTCCGGCATCTGTTGGGGAAAGCACACAAGAGTAAGGTTAAAAACAGAGCTGAGGCTGGCAATGCCTTGCACACAGACACACACTCAAATACCTTATGCACAACCAATTCAGAACCAGGGATATACTCAAGTTTTCAGCAAAGCCCTCTGACTATGCAGAATTAAGCAAGTAAAATCTCAAGGGCACTATTCTCCTTGCTGAGCACCTGGATTTGGCTCTTTTAAGGCCTTCTCTGAAGGAAATGTGGGATCATCTCATTGGTGTCTGTGGGTATAGATCCCTACAGCAGCACAGCTGTCAGCAGCATTCCTTCTGCCAAACAGGTATGAGAACAACCAGTACACAACTCTCAAGTGCAGAACAATTTAAAAACAAAAGAAAAGAGAGGACAAAAATAAAATAAAAAGGCAACGACTCATGACAGTGATTTCTACTAAGAGAGACTTGGTTAAAGGGGGAAAATTCAGGAGAACTAAGGTACAACCGACCCTTAGGTAGAACAATGCTCATCTACTTTCATCCAAACCAGAGTTTGGTGTCCAGGTTTCCCCAGATCCCATCTATTAACAGCCTGACTTTTTCAGAAGCCCTATCTCTATAATCTCTATTTCGTTCTGACCAAAATTTCTCACCCAACAGAGTTTTGGGAGGTGGTATTATCACAAGCTGTGTGAGCCACTCTAACCTTACATTTTTTGACTTGAGCCCTCTGAATGCTGCATCTGTGGGAAGCCCTGTGTCATAAAAGCTCCTCATCATCTCCCCCCTTCCTCTGTGCCTTCAGGTAACACAACAGTACGACAGGCACAAGCAGAGTCACTCTAGACCCCAAATCAAGCTTTCAACCACATTAAAAACAACATTTATTTGGAGGCACCAGATTGTAAGAAATAAAAACAATTACTGGGAATCAAGAATGACAACTCTTGACCTTTCAGTGTATTCATTCACTCAGCCTCTCGCCAACACCTTATCAAATACCAGCTACAGATAAAAGCTCGGTATTTTCTTCAAAGGGAATTTTAGTCTCTTGATATTTACCTCCAGGGGTTCATCTTTATGTTCAGCCCATGATTAGGGCCTGTCTCCAGGGCCACGGGCAGACACTTTCATTTTCGTTTTCACACATCATAAAGGAAAAGAACTAGTTAGCATAAAGTACTGCCAGCTCAGCTGCTGGCTCCCAGTGCCAGCCTGATTCACCTTGGGCAAGTTCTCAGCAACCTCAAAGCTCCTAATCACAGTTTTATCTGGATGGAATGATCCCCACTGACAGTGGACAAAAGCTGCAGACAGAGTAAAGGCAAGGGATGATTTGATCCTGACCAGAAGGTTTGAATCTGCCCTGTAAGATGGTGAATGCACATTTCAGGGGTTTTGGTAAACCCCCAGTTGTTTCGGAGGAAACCACAGGTGCTCATGCACAGGCACATCTCCCCTGCATGCTCAGTCAGACACTCGTGCAGGGACAGCCGTTCCTCCCTGACACAGGGAGAGGGAACAGAGGCCAAAGAGGCCCCCAAGTCCTTGCTCTCAGTGGACAGAGGTTCTCCAATATTACCAACCCCAGGAATTCAAAATCATAAATCTAGTTTTCATTTCTTGTTTTGTTTAAGCAGAACACAAACTTTGGGCATTGCCAGTCTGATTTTTAGCATTAAGATGACAAAGGGCAAATATCTACTCTTCGAAATTTTAGTTTGTTTGTTTTTCACAGAGCAGTGGCTCTGAAAAGCAGACAAGAAAAAATGTCAAATACTGTGAGACTTAAAGTAAACTGATTAGAGTTGGCAACACTGTCCCCCTGTGATTAGAAGTTACCTGCTCACCCTTGATGGGAATTTCATCAAAGCAGCAAAATCACAAAAACCGAGGATGGACGATCAGGCTACCCCCAGCCATGCCTGAAAGATATCTACACTGGAGAGAAAGGATACCCTGTCCCAGCAACAAAAATGGGAAAGGAAGGGCTCTAGAAATCCATGCAAAGATAGGAAAGTTAGAGAGGGTCTTACAAGCAATCACAGCACACAGATTGGTTGGAGAATTTGAGAAAAACAAGAGCTTGAGGACATCCTGGGAAGCTGCCAACTTACATGAGCTCATTGGGACTGCTCCCCTTCCCCCCTTTCTCTGAGAATTTCACTTTAATATCCTATTATGAAAGCAAACGTTATAAAGGGCATATTAAAATGAGTGTAATTTCCATTTAGTATTCCCTGTGTACAAGGCAATTTCTTCCAACTCCAGAAACACAGGAAACAGAGGTGATTCTCTGTAGTAATGACAGCACAGAACTCAGGGAGAGGAGCTCAAGTATTAGTCAAATGTTAAGAATGTGCCACCCACACATTTCCAAACAACTCTGGTATTGAAAATGGCTTATTCTTCCAGTGGAGCTTCGAAATCCTGTTTTGGGGAAAAGCTAATTGCAAAATAACTGTGAGATGAGCTGATTTGCAGTGTACGTGGGACTGCAATAATGGGACTGATTCAGGTTTATCCTTAAAGGATCTAAAGCTTCTCTCCAACCCTGGCACTGTGGATCATGTTCCTTAAGTCTTCCAGGAGCCATAGCTCTCCCAAGGAGTTACAACTGAAATTAATCAGAACTGGAGTTCTCAAAGCCTTAGGAAGTGTATGTGTAACATACATACCAACAGCTGACTCAAACCCACAGTCCAAAATGTATTTCAATCATGAGTAATGATTTACTAATTAAAACCTGACAGAAAGAGTGGGCAAGAGCCTCAATAAGAGTTGTGGTTGGGGTCTGGGGTGGTTTCTTCTGATATACTTTATCTGAATAAATACACTACTTGGACCTGCAGCTTTTCCACTGGGCCATCAACGGTAAAGCATCTTGCAGCTATAAGAACGGTGTATTTATTTATCTGTCTCTAGACATACATGCAGCATGTGTTCATATGGGAAGCAACAGATCAAATTTTGTGCAGTTTTTTGGTTACAGGCTAAAATGTCAAGGTTGAAATTCAGCTTTCACTCACAAGATATTATAAAATGTCCCTGGGAGATAAAGTCTCCCTAGAAATTAATGAGACTGCTTGCTCTGCTGAGCTACTCTGAGAATGTCTCCCAGATTTAAATTCCCCATAAACACAAAGGGAGCTCACCTAGGTGACAACTAAATTAAAAGAAAATATTAATATGCAACAAATCAGTTTCAGGTTTTGACACAGAAACACTTGACAATTTAATGGATTTCTCCCAGATAAAGGAAATCTACATTCATAAGGATAGAAGCCATTAGTCACTATTGCCAAAAAGCAACAAGAGGAAAATGAATACAGGCAAATAAACAACAGTAAATATCTGCCAAACAGCACCAGTGATTTTACAGCTGCTTTGGTTTCAAATATCAAAGCTCTCATTTTGCAATTAACTCACATGAAGCAGAAGCACAGCTGCAAGGAAAGACTGTCCCTGGCAATAGCCGATGTCTTCATCGTACACGGAGTAGGCCTGGGAAAAAGAAAAGTTCAAATGTATTTAAAATGCACACGGACATGACCAACACGTGCTCTCATCAATGAGCTACCCAGGATGTTTTAGGGTATTTCCTTCCATACCTGAAGGGGCCCACATGGAAGCTGGGGGACAGGACAAGGGGGAATGGCTTCAGATTGGCAGAGAGTGGGTTTAGATGAGATATTAGGATATGGGAAAGAAATCCTTCCCTGGGAGGGTGGGCAGGCCCTGGCACAGGGTGCCCAGAGAAGCTGTGGCTGCCCCTGGATCCCTGGAAGTGTCCAAGGCCAGGTTGAATGGGGCTTGGAGCAACCTGGATTAGTAGAAGGTGTCCCTAACCATGGCAGGGGGTGGGATCGGATGATCTTTAAGGTCCCTTCCAACCCAAACCATTCTGTCATTCTATGAATATTAAAATCCAGGTGATTATCCACATTTACCACTATCCTCTATCAGTCTGTAAATGTGCTTTGTTTTTAACTCCTTACTATGCTGCTCATCTAACTGTGCATTGTAGTGGAAGGTATTATTTTCCTGGTCCTGCCTCTTTAAAAACCACAAGTGCATCCTCATGACTTCATAAAATAGTTTCAAGAATAAAAAAATGTTAAAAATATTCTCTGTGTCAGATGTTAAGATAAGGAGCACACTTCCATGATTAAAAAACAATTTAAATTCTTCCAAGTAGCCTGGAGAAGAGAACTGTAATTATCTTGATTGCAACGTTTTGGATTAATGGTAGTACTTCAAAAGACACGAATAAACTGTTCTGTACCTGATGAGACAGGTGTTTCAGCAGCAGCAGCCTCTGCTGTGCTTGGTGGGGGCGTGTCAGGTGGAGTTGCCTCTATTCCACTCTCTTCCATCATTTTCCTTCAGCTACAAAAAGCTGCACAGGAAAAAAAGAAAAAACGTATCTTGAGAAACAAGGGAAAAATATGTTAGATTAGAATGTAAAAGACAAAACACAGTTATTTACATTTCTGAATAAAATACAGTTGTTTACACTTCTGAACAGAGCAAGTAACTCAAATACCTATGCTAGGGAAAAAAAAAAAAGGAAAAAAATTTACTTATCTCAAGGACACAATTATCCCACGTGTCCTGAATCTCCTTTCTCCTGTGTCTTCCCTTTATTTTTAGCACTGTGGTAATACCTCAAACTCCAGGCCTCTTTCTAAAAACCTTACTGTGCATGTCTAGATACTGCTTCCAATATATACTGGTGGTACTTGAAAGAGTAACAATAGAGAAGTAATTACACATCACAGAACCCATATCCCACTTCAAGAAAAACTTAACTACAGGGTAGTATTTTGCTGGACTCAAACCAGGACCTGCATGAATAACATTACAGTGATTTATACCAAACAAATTTTCCAGTACAGCCAGTTCCTGTAAAATCCAAATACCACACTTTTCTGGTGATGTTATCAGAAGACAAAATAATTGAGAGGTTTGGGGTTTATTGGAAGTATCTTTCAAAATATATTACTTCTAGAAAAATAGAGCTATATGCTGTATTTAACAATCCCAAACTAATGGGGCAAGGGCTTAGGAAAAAAAAAAGAGAGGCACAAAATTAAGATTTTCATAAACACCAGGAGATTTTTGTTCTTCAGTGCAGACGCATCTCACAAAAAAACCATTTCCTCACAAATCTGATAAACTAGACAGCTATGATTTGCACCACTCCCTGAGGCAGCAGTTCTTAAGGAAATTTTAATGAAATAAAAATTCTATATAAAGTAATTACATATATGAAACAGGCTCAAAACATTTTCCACCATATCCATTACATCAGTGGCTACTGAGGGCTGACAGCTTATTCCCTTTAGGAATTTACAGAGGAAAAGGCCTAGATAACATGTTGAATAAAAATACTCACATATTTATAAAAGAGAACTCCACTTAGAAAAATACAAGGGTTTTCCTCTATTTTAAAAAAACAAAACCAACATCATTACCTCGTTGTTTTAAATGCATATACAACTCTTAATTTAATATTGTGGAAAAGTTATTGTTATTACCATATGGAAAAATCCAGAAAGCAGGACGTCAATGTCAGTCTTGACAGGTATGCAAACTTTCAAAAATAAATGAAATAATCAAAATCACAGAGAAGAAACTATAGTCCTTCTGACAAATCACTATGATTTGCAGTAAGTGATTTAAAATTAAAAGCTTGACACCAGTCTCAGAACAAGTAACCATGGCTTATGTGCAGCACTCCAAGAAAACTCTCATAGCAGATGAATTTCAGGTTCTGAGCACCTCTAATCTATTTAAAAGCTTCTCTTCAGATGGGATGAAAGGGTCAGTAATTGCTTGGAGGGGAACAGACTGTCCTTGCAGAATGAGTACATCTCATCACTCCTCAGAAAGGAACTGCAAAGTCTTCCACTAAACTTCACCAAGTGGAAGAATTTGCAATATTGTCTTTTAATCAATCCACAGAAGTCTACATTCCTCCACATAGAGGTATTTCTGAAGTCACTCCTCCTCCAATTAGACACTGCAAAGCAAGGAAAACTTTTCCATTGTGCAATTAAAATAACCACTGACCAAAACCTGGGAACATTCTATCAAGGCTCCTTTAACGTGCTGCTTGATTACACCTAATGCCATGATTAAAAACTGCTGAGAGGTGCTTCCTACTCAAAATAAATTCGTTGGTCATGTAAAATTATTATAAAATTCCACAGGTGTGGAGGGTTGAGTTGGCTCCATGCCAAACCCAACTGCCGGCTACACGGATTCCCCCCCACCTCCAAGAGAACAGGGGAAAAAAGTACAAAAAGACAATTGTATTAAAGATATATATATATATTCACATATATTACAACTATATACAATCAA
>JAWWTY010000005.1:26378721-26424138 GCA_035222235.1 Margarornis squamiger | reverse complement strand
CAGAGAAGCTGTGGCTGCCCCTGGATCCCTGGAAGTGTCCAAGGCCAGGTTGAATGGGGCTTGGAGCAACCTGGGCTCATTGGAAGGTGTCCCTGCCATGGCAGGGGGTGGAACATGATGAGGTTTAAGGTCCTTCCAACCCAAAGCATTCCATGACTCTCTATGGAGTAATATTCAGGCTAAAATAATAAATGGGGTGAAACCCAAACCTCCTCCCTGCACAGGCTTTCAGGGCTCTTTAGAAAACACCCCCAGGTCACTCTCAGCCCTCCACAGATGCTGCTACATTTGTATATTTTTATTTTTCAACCAGCACAGAAGGCGTTGGATGCAACTGCCCTTCACAGGAATCAAGGGTAGTTCTGCTCAGGTGAGTAACGAGAGAACTTCACTGATATAACAAACATGACACGAAGCCCAGGGTAGTTTGTGCTGTGGGGAGAGCGTTGGTTGTTTTTGGAAAAACAAGTTCTGACATCACAAAAGTACAGGACCTGAGGTTAGAAAATGCCAAGAACTACCGTAGCCTGAACATTTCATCAGAAACAGTTTTTCTTGCCCTTGTTACGCTGAAGAACGAGTAAGACTCATTTTCCTATCATCATGATGACATGCATTTTCTTACTCTTAAGAAAAACCCACACTAAAATAAGTAACCTTTCCTTCCCCTCACTTTTCCAAGACAAGAAGACAGATCCTGTTTTAAAAGGCACGTCAGAGGATGTTAAGAATTTCAGGAAACTTGACAAAGTCTAAGCAGCAGCAGGACTGACACTGGAGGGAGAGACGGTCCTGAGAGAGTGAGAGCTCCTGAGCCTACAGCCTGGGAAAACAGAAGCCAAGGGCAGAGCCACGGGGAGGAACAAGCCACAGAAATCAGAGGATCCACTCTGCCCAGAACTCCATGTTTATCTTCTTAAGTCCTGAATAAAAGCAAGACTGGCAACGCCCTGAATGGAAGCTCAGAGACACTGGGACTAAAGAGCCAGGAGGGCTGGGGAGCCAAACCCACCTGGGGCTACCCCACAGTATCCCAAAGGCAGCTGAGCTGCCTCTCCAAAGGGTAGGAACTGGGACTCAAAAAGATGTGACTCCTTTCCAGCCAACAGCAGGAGCAAAGCTCCAAACTAATTCTACCAGCAATGCTGAAATGGAGGCAAAACAGAGTTCAAGTCTTTAATCACGTTCCTTTTTCATTCTGCTAGGCAAAATCCAGTATTTGTGAGGAATTCTGCAGAGGTTGCAGAAGACAGGATTTCTGTAAGCACAGCCCGAGTATTCCTTTAAAGGTCACTGTTTCTGAACAACCCCCCATGCATTTCCCGTGTGAAAAGCTGCCCTGGGACCTGCAGCTCTTTGCCCTTTGTCTCCACCACCGTTTTGGAGGCTGCTCGATGGAATTACCTGGGAGCTGAGTGAAAATAATCCCAGCCCACTGCTCAGTTTCAGTGGCCTTGCAAATTCCAGAAGACCAGTGACAGAAATAATGGGAAAAAGTTTAATTAGCCATTACAATCTGCTTACTAATTTGAACCACCTCTAGCCACTGAAGTCACATAGAAAAAACAACTCCAGAAGTGCACAACATAAAATTTGAATTGTGAGAAAAAGGATGTTAATTTAAAATTACTAAGTACTAAATTAAGAGAAATTCCTTTGAATGCTTAATGTTGCATATGACTAATTAAAACCTTCCACTGATTAATCACCATCATGAGTCTTTATGTATTTGTTCTCCAAATCTATCAGTTTATGGATGCCTAATATTTTATCTCTGTAGCACTCCTAAAAGATGTATTATTCCTGCTTTTGAAAGGCCAGCTCCACCTAGAAACAGATGTACAGAATTACAAATGAGAAGTCTGATTTATGATTTCATCATACTATGTAACACTTCTAATTTACTTAAAAAAACATCCAGGCTGAAAAATTAACAGCAAATTATCAATGCCCGGGGGTTCTCTGTTGTGAGAAGCATTATAGAGAATAATTTGCTGAAAATAGCAATAAATTAATCCAATTGAGTTATTTTAAAACAGGTATTGAGAAACCAACAACTGGAACTGCTTTCAAAGCTGATAGAGACTGAAAAGTACAGAAAGTTGTCAGAAATAAACACGTATTTCTTTTGAGATTCACTGTGAAAGAAGCCACGGCAAAAGAATTATGGCAAAAGGGGGAAAACAAGGAGGGTGAAGGAAATCCTCACTCTGCATGTTAAATACAAAAATATGAAGGGAGACAGCAAATTTTCTACTAATCAACTTCCTGAACACATCTGAACTAATAATAAATCCATTTCAAGCACATCCAGAGCAGGAAGGCAAAGTCTCTGCTTGGAGAATATATGCTCACGGTAAGAAAGCTGTATTTAAACTCCAGGAACTTTGTGTCTGTTTTATTCCAGAAGAATCCCAGGGGTTGTCATCTTGCTGGAACCATTTCTAACAGGGAATGTGTTGAAGGATCTGTGTCCAACTGAGTATCAGAAGAGATGATAAATTAAAGGGAGTAAAAGCACTGTAAATTTATTAAGAACAGACAGTATTCACCCCAAAATCCTGGGGGGAGATAAACTGGTAATTCATTAATGGCCTGATAAAATCAGAATAATAGATGAAAAAATTGAAACTTTTCTAGAAAGGTGAATCCACAGAACCACAAATCAGCAAGTAGTGGATATTTTCGTTTAAATAAAAATATGAAATTAATTACTGGACACAGATATACATTGGCCATATAAGTGGAAATGTCTGAGGGCCCCAGTAAAAGGACAGCCCCATTAACAAACCTTTGAAGCAACCAACAACAATGAAAAAAAATAAAAAAAATACTAACTGCTTGATCTGTGTGCTTTTTGAAATCAATTTCCACCAGGTGCATCCCAAACTCTGATCCTGACAAGCAGCTGTTGTCAGATACTTGACACGAACTTCACTTCTGCACCAGAATCAGATTAAACCGAGAAAGATTCTGCTGCAAAGCCAAAGCATCCTAAACCCGGCAACTAAAGATTTAGTTTTTAATGAAGCCTCTAAAGTCTACACGATTTCATTGCATCTACCCAATGCACAGAGATTTCTGAAGCTTTATGCATATTACATTTCCAATTACACTGGGTTTTTTTAAAGTAACCTATGGGACTTGAGATATGATGTAATTAACCGAAATTGCCGCAGAAATAAGGACGCTGCCTACAGATACCACCACAATACCATCTTATTAAGAAAAGAGCTAAGATTTATTATTAAAGATTTATGCTTTTAAGGAACTGAGGAGCACTAACTTTCTCTTTCCGTGTGAAATATGGAAACAAGGAAAACCCCAAATCCCCTGTTTGCACTGCAGCCATTGTAACTTGGCAATTTCAGGAGAATGGGATTTTCCCCGTGACAACCTGTGACAATGTCACAGTCTTTTAACTGATTCTCTTCTTGAGCCCTTGGGAACTTCCAATCACAACTCCCCAGTTAACTGAGATTTTAAATACTCCCTGTCTCATGAACGGGACTTAATGAAGGTTCTGACTTGAAGTCTATTTTCATTCATTTTAACTAAAGGAGGATCTCATCCAGAGAATGGAAACACCTCGTTAGGAGTTATCTGTCTCCTGAAGAGAAGAACTGCTATGCAGGTATTGGTACATCAGCATCAGAAAGTGAATTCTTGGGAAGCACCAGGGTCTCCTAAAACAAAGTCCATGACACGGGACCGCCTGCACATTGGGAAAGAGACTGAAGAATCCAGAGATGGACAGAAATTACTCTCTAAAATAATTAACGGAGGGAAATCTCCCGAGATCAGAAACTTCTACAGACAGAAAACTGCTAAAGAAGGAGCATTTCAAAGAAGAATGGAAAGGAGGCTGATCTGAATTTAAAACCTTGGATTTGGGTAACTGTCTCTGAGTCCCAGCAGACTGAAATAAGGAAGACTAAGGAGTACATCTCAAACTGCAGAACGAAATGTTTTTCATCATTCTGCATCCTCGTAAGCATGAAAAGGACTGGTGACACCTGCTGAAGGTTCTGTAATAGCCAATACCAGCCCTACCACAGCGACTCAGTAACAATTATAGCAGAAACCAAAGGGAGTTCATGACAAAGCATTCCTGGAGTGTCTGTCCCACACAAGGCGCTCACATTTCCAGAGCTTTCCGTTCCCCCTCACGACTCACGGGGATAGAAATGACCTATGGAAGCCACTCAGTGTCTGGCAAAGACACAGCTCCGTGCTCAAGTCTGGGTTAGTGGAGTTAACAGACTTACATGGTGTCTGGAGTCACACTCTGCCTGGGAAACATCCACACTTTGATGAAGACAAGGTATTTTCTGACACGCTCAGTCACCGAATAATTTTAGTGACGGTACAATTTCAAACTCCACACCTGAATTTGTTATAAGGGCTAACAGTCTCAAAGTAATGATATTCCCGTGACTGCAGCACTGAGGACCTATCACGTTACACAAGGAATTTCTGTACTGACTGAAAACTGTATTTTTAGACATTAGTTACTCATTTATTGAGTATCAGGGAGAGGCATGTGGCTGTTACACAATGTGCCTCCCCCAGAGCTGGGAGGGCTGAGGCAATGAAGACATCTTCCCATTTATTCAGGCAGGACCCTGAACAGGCTCTTTGCAGCACCCAGGATGCCAGTGCTGACCTTTCCACTCCTACAGGCTCAGCAGAAGCCCCTAGTGCAGATGCAGGAGAAGGAGTCAAACTTATTCATATGTAAATGGAATATAAAGACAAGATAACATTAAAAATCCTTTGCATGAAACAAGGCAACAATATTTACTTGAATTGCTCTTCAACGCAGGAGGAAGGAAAATAAACAGCTAAAAATAGATGAAAAATAATTCCTAACTGATTGTGTTTATGCTCCTGTGTTTATCCTAAAACTGGCAAATAGGCTCCTCTCTGACAAATAATAACACCAAAGTGGACAAACACTGCAACATCCCATTTGTAAATGTGAGGAGATACTAAGGATTGAAAAACGTGGAAGAATAAGTGCATGGTGAGGAGAGGTGACCATCTGAAAGAGATGCTGCAATGAAATGGAGATGAAAATGTAAAAAAAGGATGAAAATTAGACTTTCAGCTCAGAGGCCAGCACTGAGCAGCAGCTCTGCCAAAGAGCAATCCATCATTCACAGCTTATCAAGGGGAGAGGAGCTACTGGTCACAGAAGAGCAACTCAAAGACATTTTCCCATTTCAATATACAGCAACAAAAGCCAAACAAACCACCCCACACCAGAGCCCACTCAGTGGCAGCTTTGCTAGAAAGCAGCTTCTTATTCCCTCTGCTAATGCGGGTACCAAAGAGCAGCCGCTGGAACGACAACTAAGCCGGAATGTTTGGTCTCACAGCAAAGCAGCCCCACGCTGATCCTGCATGGAAAACCTTCAGGCAGGTGAGACCAGGCCTAGGAACAAACTACAAATCTGATTCACTGAGGGGAGAAGTATTTAGTACCAAAACATGTCATGGCACAAACAATTCCTCTCCTTCCCCAGTGCCTCAGCTTACTACAAAACATGAGCAGCAGCCTGGAGTCTCTGAGAGCCAATTCAAGTGTTTGTGGGGGGCGCTGGGTCTGCTTTCCCAGCCTGCCCAGTAAGAACACCCACCAAGCCAACCTGAGGGGTCTCCCTGTGCTGTGCTCCCTTTTCCCCATTGAAGTCACACTGGTTGGTTGTCAAGGGGGACTACTTTAATCAGAAAGTTGGGAAAACATGTGTCCTGTTCAGTTGTGCACCGCACATGCTGCGAAGAGCTGAGAGGATTAACGGTGCCAGGAGCTGGGACTCCCCGGAGCACGGAGCTGTAAGGACACGTGCAGCAGGCCCAGAGCACTGTTCACTTAGGCACTGCAACAGCAGAGCGAGCTCTTCAAGCAGAGCTGGAATTTGCAGAGTATTTCAACAGAAAGCAGGCAGGAAACAGCTCTTTTCCCAAAGACTCCCCAGAATTCGCTCTGTGCCAATCTGCCCTGTGCGGTGTCCTCAAGTGAAATCTCCAGTCTAGAATCTGGAATTCTTTTCTTTCCTTATCACCATTGTCAGCCCTAAAGTTTATTTTTAGGTACTTTGTCACATAAATGTTCTGCAACAGAAAAAGGTTCCATCTTTCCCGACTTCCTACTGTTCTGAAGATGAGATTAAGAGATGGAATGAAAACTGACAGACCTGTTAAAATGAGGCAGTGAGCCTTTAATGGTTTTCCGTTTTATCTGACAGCTCAGATCATCTCTCATTTCAGTGGGGAATGAAGAAAATGCTCTTCAGCTTCTTGCCCTCCCACTTGAGGACAGACCTTTCCCAGCCTTATTCAATAATCCCATTCTTCAAACTTCTTGCTTCCTTATTAGAAGAAGGGCATGAATGCCCAGCACCTCTGGTAAAAGTTATTCTAGTAATATAAAGCTGCCACAATATCAGTTTCAACACAGATTATTACTTCTTATTCCCAACGGAATGACAAGCTTATAAGCAAGTTAACTAGCTTTAAACAATATTTCTCTATAATTCACCAGATCAGTCATAAACACAAGGTCTAGTCAGACCCAGCATGGACACCTGTCACAGCCACCATCATTTAAGCAAACTACATGAGCATGAAGGAGAAGTTACTGCCTGGAAATCTCCACAGCACTTGTGTCTGACCTTAATACTGGCAAGTAAGTAGAAACCATCAAGCCTAAAATCATTAAACTCATGAATAATTCCATGCTGAAGACTGGATATGGCTGTTCTGCCAGGAAGCAATGACTCCCAAATCCTCCTCTGAACCAATGAGAGCATAAAAGAATGAGGCAGTCAGTAAGTCTACCAGGACTCCTCTGTATATATATGTATATATGTGTAAAGATATATAAACTGTTTCAGTTCTGATGAAATCTGGTTTCCCAGGGTTTTTTCCTCTCTCCTTTTCCCTGTGGCCCTGAGAGCAGGGAAGGCTCCCAGCTCTGGAATTTGAACAGAATTCTTCATTTTTACCACAGAAAACCCAGGAAGGCCTGAGATGTGCCTGCTGGACAGGTAATTGCTCTGAGTTGCTTCTGCTTCAGATAGATTAATTTCTTTATTTGCTCTTTATTGAACAAAACAGACTGAGATACTCATTAAGGAAAAGGAGATTTTTCTTTCCCAAGTATGTTCCCAAATCCTTTCATCATCCTCATGGAATTTCTACAGATCTTTTCCAATGCAGTAGTTGTCTTTAACCCTGGACACAGTAAGCAAACGCAGCTGCAGCAGCTGTAAAACACTGAGCTACTCAAGTCATTCTATCCCTACACCAGGTCCATCTGTCTATACATCCTTTACACCTCATTATTTACCATTCCCTTTTCCCCTGTGTCATTGAGATCCCTTCATTAGAAATGACTTTCTGGTTTCTTTCAGGGGACTAACCAGAGTACATGGAATGAAAAGGGATCTCCGTGATGCCTGGACTGAAAACCATTTGTTTTGTGTTAGCTTGTCAAGGTCTATTTTCAGTAAACTCCTAGGCCTTCATTATAACATACTTCTCACATTTAATTCTTGAAAAGAGGAATATTATTCCATCATTTTTCACTTAACTGGTATCAAAGTGACAAGCCCACAATTAGATGCATTGTCCTTGTTATTCTTTTCCTAGGCTGGCACAGGAACTGTTCTGCTGTGGCCCTCTGGAGCCCTGCAAGACTAGTGAGAAATCAATATCATTGGTTCAAAGTTCTCTCTGTTCCTTTACTTTGTACCTTTTTTTTTAATGTGAATGACTCACAACAATGAACTTCAATACCTAAGCAGCTATATTTAACAGTCATCCACATTATTGTTTGGAGTCTGTATCCCCACAGAATGTATCTGGAGAACAGGAATATGTATAATTGCACCCCAAAGGCAGGACATGCTTTTCTGCTTGTTATGGCAACTTCATCATTTCTGTTAATCAGCAGGAGGTGGAAACAGTAACAAGGAAGAGGAAGTGGAAGTGGTTTTGTCTAAGGCAATCCTTTATGCCACATGAATAGAATGAATTCTACATTATATATCATTCTACAGCATATTCTGCGTGAATCTCATGAATGTTAGAAATAAATGTGATACAAAAACTGACTGCCAAACCCACAACAAAATCCACAAATGCCAGCCAGAGAACTACCTACCAAGCCACAACATTCTACCTTCTGGCTCTTTCCTGAGCAACACAACTCTGTCTGTACAAGCTGGACAAATCTGTTCATTTATTACCTCCACTTCTCCATGTGCAAACTGGAAAATAGTATCAGAGGCTTTTTCCATCAGCAGTGAGTGACACGCTCTGCTCACACACTGCTTGTGGGATGATCACTGAACTCGATCTCCAGATAATTATCTGCAGACATTTTCGTTTAAGCTCACAGCAGAGCCTGCTCTGGGGGTTTCACTTCCTCTGCAGACCTCTCAGCCTCAGAGAGCCAGGTTCTCCTATGCCACACCTTCACTGAGGAGGTGCTCTGACCCCACCTGCCCCTCGACGAATCCAGCTGGGGCCTTGCTCTCCCCTCACTGCATCTCAGGAGGTACCAAATGCAACGTTACAGAAACACTCCACTCTCCACATGAAATCTAAATACAGCTTTCAAGCCTTATTGATGAAAGCCTTGGATCAGAACAGGGTTCGCAGGGCAAAATACAGTCACAGCCAAATATGGAGCACACTTGGAAATTCAGAGCACTGACTGTACCTTACAGATTTTGTACAGAGATTCCTGGCCGTCTCCTTCTGTATCTTTGAAATAATCATGTGCGGGATATGTACGATGGATATCTCGTTTAATGACACTCTCTTGAGCAGAATCCTGGAAAAAAGAGACAGAAATCTGCCTGTATTAACCCAGTAACAGTGTAATCAAACATAACATGATAGAAAATGCATGGTGTGATCAACACGGGTACATGAGATAAATGCTTTAGTGACTCAGCCCCCAGAAACACTCCGAGAAGAAACTGAAAATCCTTTACAGTCTCCTATGCAGTAACAACTTGACAGTTTAGCAGGAGAAACGTGGCATGTTTTCAGGCCTTCAGGCTTGAGGTTCATCCTTAAAACTCCAAGGAAATTATTAGTTATTTAACTGTTGGGGCATTTTTACCACAGATCATATGCTTGCTGTATTGCTCTGGCAGTAAAAAAGAGATTTAGACTGTCCCTCTCTTGCAAGCTCAAAGGTACTGATTTGAAATGCATATCCATGTGCCATAAAAAGTGTTAATTAAAGATTCATAAAGAATTTCTGTGGAAGGGTGGGAATCACTGTAAACAGACTCGAGAAACACCACTGTGTGCATGAGAAGTGGCACCAAAATGTCAGAGCTGGAACCACAACAGTTAATCAATTATCTTCAGCTTCCAGTTCCCCTCGGTGTGAAACGTCCTTTTCGGCTGGTAAATATCAAATGGTGCTTTTCTCCATTACCTCCATAATCCTTAAGGAAAACCCAACAAAATCCTTACCTGCAACTTGGAAAATAAATCCTTTATAATATGCACTTTTACCTTGAAAACAAAATATCTCTGTTAGAGAAAAGCTTCTAAACCCTCAGACTATGTCTAGTAATCCAGGGCTTTCCATTAAAAAAGCTCTTTTTACACCTGCTGGAGTCAGTAACCAGATAATCTCCTGAACTGAGGTGGTTTCCTAATCCCATAAAGCCTCTGTGACTGCTACAGTGTAGAAGCCTGGAATGGTTTGGGTTGGAAGGGACCCTAAAGCTCATCTCATCCCACCCCCTGCCATGGGCAGGGACACCTTCCACCAGCCCAGATTGCTCCAACCCCCGTCCAGTCTGGCCTTGGACACTTCCAGGGATCCAGGGGCAGCCACAGCAAACTGTGCCAGGGCCTGCCCACCCTCCCAGCCAGGAATTCCTTCCCAATATCCCATCTAACCCTGCTTCCCCCTCTGGCACGGGGAAGCTGTTTCCCCTTGTCCTGTTCCTCCAGGCCCTTGTCCAAAGTTCCTTTCCAGCTTTTTTGGAGCCCCTTTAGGCACTAGAAGGGGCTCTAAGCAATCCCTGGAGCCTTCTCTTCTCCAGGGTGGACACCTCCCGTTCTCCCAGCCTTTCCTCATAGGAGAGGTGTCCCAGTCCTCTAAAACACCAGCCATCCTGTTATGTGCTATCAAAGGGAAAGCTGACAAACAAAGGTGATGTTTTTATTATGCCAGCTGGTACTGGTGGAGCAAATAAAACACATTCTGTGCTTTCACCATGTTACCATGATGATTCTCAGGACAGCCAAGCACCATGCAACTATGAGCAACCAAAAGCACACAGTCTAAATACCAAGCAATAAAGCACAGACTAATAATGAAACCTTAACAACGAGTCCTCTAATCAGACTTCTTTAATGAGTGTCTCCATTTCCACAGCTTCCAAACACCAGAGAGGCTGCAGGAAAACTGCAGTTTGGGTCCCAGATCCATGTGAGCAGTCAGTTACACCGTGAGGAAATGCCTTAAACAGCATTTGAGATCTATGAGCACAGTTACAGAGCCTGGTATGTGAATTCTTCAGCACAAATTTGGTGAGATCCAGAGAAAGTTACAGAAGGGGCACCACGTGGAGCACACACATCACTTTCCTGTCATGCTGGGACATTGTGTTTGACTTCCCTGTACTGCTCTTTTCTTCACCAGAGAGGCCAACATCTAACTGAGCACAAAGGAGCTGACAAGGAACACGTCCAAGGCAGGGCCAAAAATATTTGGGTAAAGGCCCGACTGCACATTCACTTTTACTGAGTTAAAAGGAGCCTCAACAGTCTTCAGCATCATTAACAAAAGATGCCTCTGCAAAACTAGAGCAACACAACTCAATGGACCCCAAAAAAATTTACTATGAAAGACTGAAGAATTGACTCTTTCTCAAAAAACAATATTCCTTCAAAATACAATAAACCCATCACTGGAGACAAGCAAGAAATGAGCCTAGAGTGATGCTCAGTGTAGAACTACTTCTTAAAATATAGGAAAAACACTTGGGTTAAGTTTTTACCTTTTTCCCATTGACAGCACTGTTCTCAGGAGAACCACAGTTTACAGTTATGTTAATTTAGGTTTTCAAAGGATTTTTATTCTTCTGAAAGCTATGATGACTTAATTTATTACGAAAAAAAGCTAAGGTGAGATGGTTATCAAAGCATTCAGAGTTCTAATGATCTTTCTCACTCTTGATAATCATTTTGGTGCTGCCAACTCAGAGAAATAACATTCTACTGGGGAGAAGAACACTCTTCACGTGCCAAGGCTGTGACAGCTGCCACCCTGCTGAACAAGTTCTCTGCTCCGAGTCATCTCACTTCTGAAACAGCCCAACTTCTGCACTGGAATACCAACTCCTTGCCACTGCTGCCACTTCCAGCTCTCAAGATGCTGCTGAATTGGGCATTTGATGCCAGAAGGCAGATCAACACAGAAATAATGAAAACTGTTTATAATAAACAAATGTTGCAATAGAATTAAGGGTATGTAGGCACTCAAAATTAAGAAATACAGGGCAATCTTTATGCATGCACATCAGGAATTGTTCTTTAATTAAGAACATCTCACACACACTCCAACCCATTTGTTGTCACAAGTGGACCCATTCTGGTGATGAATTACAGTCAGGGAGCAGAAGAGACTCCTGGAGGCAGAGTCCTCCTTCCTTTGTTCCAAGAACTGCAGAGTAAGCCTTGCATCTGCCAGAAGGATTTATTAAGAAAGAAAAATCTCTTGTGTTGAGACTCAGAATCCTTGCCCACTTCTGTGAAACGAGGCACATTCCTTATGCACAAGAATTCCAGGAGTGGTCACACCTGAGTTTTCCTTACACCTTCTGCATTACAGCTGCTGACTCAATAGGGAGAGATGCAGAATTAAAGGAATTCAAGAGTTTAACATGAATATTAAGGAAATAATAAACCGGGTCACAGGTGTCTCAAAGCTGGCATTCAAACTGGGCAGCACTTCTGACCTCAATCTCATTGTGCTCCATTTCCCTGGTTAATAATAATTCCCCCTCTCAGTAGGGTGTTATGAAAATCAATTACCATCTGAAGCACTGAAATACTGTAGTGATGAGTCCTGCAGAAATGCAGCAGAGGGAAATAATAAGTGCAGCCTCAAATCCTGATCTGAATGGTGCCTAATAAGGCACAGGCAAAAATAGTAAGGGGGAAGAAAAAGGTATCAAAGCAGTTTATTTGTACACAGCCAGGCAGAGATCCTGGGAAGAAGACAACCCAAAGCCACAGACCTATGTGTGATCAAGAATGTATCATTATGTACAGGAGGAGGCAATTTTCCTATTGTACTTACCTTCCTAAGGTTTATCTCTAATCTGAAACTCCTTCAAGTTTGGTTTGCCATCTTCTAGTGGAAAGTATTGCTGCCTGTGGCAGAGGGTGGGAAGGAGCTGAGCTCGAAGGTCCCTCCCTCTCCAAACTGGAGACTCAGTGCAAGTTCACCTCAGTGGCCCATTTAAAAGGTCTGCATCTCTGGTGAGGCTCAACCAGCTGATTTTGCATCACCTGAACTCCACTAGCTAAAAATAGCCAGAATCCAGAGTACCAAGGAAAGGAGAAAAGGGGAAAAAAAATCAGAATGGGCCTTAAGCAACTAAAATTACCGTGCCCTGGAAATCTGGTGTGTTGTGTTCCTCCAGGATTAGACACTGAAACTTTGCTACATGTTGTATGGAAAGCAAAAGCCCCCAGGCTGCTGCAAGCGTTCATCTCTCCTGTTCAGCCAAAAACACCTCCTGCTGCTATCAGGACTTGGAGGAACCCTCAATAAACCTGGCTCTTAACGCTGAAAAGCTGTAAATTTAAACACTGACTACCAGGTGCACGTTCCTGACAGTATGACATTGTTTCAGTGCCCAAGTGTTTGCTGAAGGAACAGATTTTTTGCAGATTGCTTATTTCGTTCCTTAAAGTTCCCTGTGGTTCTGTGCAATTCCACACAGGCACACATGGGAATATGAATAATAACTTTAAACCCTCTAAAACATAATCACAAGCAGGCAGAAAATAAAAAATGCACCGAAGAGATGAGGTCAGCGAGCCTGGGTCTGAAATGATCTCCACAACTGGCACGTAGCTCTGCCCTCGTTATTACTGATGTCCTACCAAATTCCTGCCTGCAGTGAACCTGACAGCATGTTGTGCCAGCATGTACACAGACATCATCAATCCCTCTCCTCTCCTCCTTTTCCATGCTCATTAGAACCCTCCAAGCAGAATGTGTGATCCAAGAAAACCTCAGGTTCCCTACTGATCAGTATTTGGGGGGAGGGGGGTAAATCAATATATCTTCCTTTTAAAAACATTGAATAAAAGATGTTTGGCTTCTGCTCAGTTCTTCTGTAGCATTTTTGTAATACATACCTTGTGGTTCAGCTCTTGCCTATAAATAGATTTTCTTTCAATCATCATCAGCTTTTATTCAGCTGAGAGCATCTAACACTCAGAGAGTACTAATTAACAGAGAAAGGAGCAGGGGATTATTCTGTAGAGACTTTTCTTTAACAGGTACATATGAATATATTGAAAGTGAACACAATATTTAGGTTAATTCAGTAAATACCCTGGTCAGCTGTATTTGCAAATGCTGGCTCACCCTCAGCTGCATTTATTGCTGCTTGGGCAAAATCCCTTTCCACGAGCAGAAGGAACAGCAGTTCCCCTGGACAGGGGGCCAGATCAATAGTTCATCTCTGAGCAGCCCTGCACTGCTGGCAGGTCACACCTAGAGCTAAATTTAGTGTCAAGGTCTCTCTTCTCTCCTCATTTTGGATTACTAATACAGCTCTGCCCGAAGGAAGGAAACATCTTCTTTTATCAAACTGTCTTCTATTCTTCTCACTCAAGACAAGGTACTGGGCAAATTCTGAGAATACCCAAGACAGGATCCTCAGAAATTATTTACATACCCTTTTTTCAATTAGGAATGCAAAATTATCAATCACTTCTAAGCAGCCAATCCCGACTGTTAAAAAGACTGGGGGACAGGACTCTGCCACTTTTAGCTGCAGTACCACTGGGAATGCACTGGCCAAGGGCTCCTTAGGAGCTCCTTAGGAACTGCACTGTTAGTTATGTCACCCACAGGAGTGCCAAGGAAATGGGGACTGATGCTCAGTTTGGAAGGTTCTCAGTGTGTTCCACAGAATCTTTATGACACATCACCAAGTCTGACCAACAACCCAGCACTGCCATGCTCACCACTATAAACCATGTCCTCAAGTGCCACATCCACACATTTTTTGAACTCTTCCAGGGATGGTGGTTCCTCCACTGCCCTGGGCAGCCCATTTTAATGCCTAATCTCTCTTTCAGTGACAATTTTTTTCCTAATATCTAATCTAAACCTGCTCTGGCCAAACTGAAGGCCAAGGAACTACTGGAGCAAGACCAGAGGAGGCCAGGAACTTGGTAAGGGGACTGGAGCAGCTCACCCATGGAGACAGGCTGGGAGAGCTGGGGCTGTTCAGCCTGGAGAGGAGAAGGCTGTGTGGAGACCTCAGAGCATCTTCCAGTATCTGAAGGGACAGCCCAAGAGGGAACCTTCACCAGGAACTGGAGGGACAGGACAAAGGGCAATGGGTTCAAACTCAAAGAGGGGAAAGTTAGGTTAGATGTATGATAGAAATCCTTCCCTGGGAGGGTGGGCAGGCCCTGGCACAGGTTGCCCAGAGAAGCTGTGGCTGCCCCTGGATCCCTGGAAGTGTCCAAGGGCAGGTTGGACGGGGCTTGGAGCAACCTGGGCTGGTGGAAGGTGTCCCTGCCCATGGCAGGGGGTGGAATGAGATGAGGTTTAAGGCCCCTTTGAACCCAAACCATTCCAGGCTTCTACACTGTAGCAGTCACAGAGGTAAGGCAGAAACAGCTCAGCCCTTAACAGGGTTGAGCCATCAATCAGCACCAGATGATATGACATTTTTCTATAAAAAAATCACAGCAAAACTAGATCAGACACAAACCAATCAATTCCGCATAAACTCTCTTGTTCTGAAAAACAAACACTATCCATGACCTTTACTATGTTTGGGGTTTGTTCTCCTTCTCCCTCTCCCATTCTGTACACGCTCCCTCTCGCCCATGCTACTGATACATCATTTATTCCCCTTACTCTGTCATACCCTCTCTGAGAGTTCTTGTCAAAAGGAGAACACTATTTGTGCTACTGGGCAAGAGATCAGCTCCTGAAAGTATCAGGCAGAATGTTTTGCCGTTGGCATGGAATGCTGTGAATTCAGAGCTACTCTGACCACACCTACCTTGGAAGCTCCCTGGTGCCCCACAAGGGATGAGATGCTCTGCACGCCACCTGATGGGGTTTGGACAAGGTTTTTCCCAGGTGATTTATGGTTGGCAGGAAGGGCCATGCACATCTGATTGTACATATCACAGTGTTTCAGTTCTGTTTTAGTATGTTTGGGGCTTTATTTGGGCCACGTGATCTCTAGCAGACAGGATATCCAGTATCCTTTTGTTAGAGGTTGGAGAGAATTGTTTAGGCCCTGAATTTTGTCTGAGGATTGCCCTGGTTTTTAATGGCTATTCCTTAGGAAGGTTGGCTCTCTGGAGGAGATGAAGATAGACCAGCCCAAGGGAAAGGCATATTATCCAGTTTACTCATCACCATTCCACCTTTTCATCTGAGATGTGTACAGGCACTGCCACATAATCACACAAGCAAAAAAGGTAACCTCCAGATTTATCCCTGGAGCAAGTAACAGTATCCAAGTTCCTTCTGGTTTGTTAATTTTCAGATCAGTTCCCTAATTATGTCTCCTCTATTAGAGACACAACTGCATTTGTAAAGATTGGAAAAAATCATCTTGTAATTGATCTACAATCTGAAACTCCAATATTTCTGACTCTACCACCAAGTCATGGGGTAATTTCCAGAAGCAAGTGGAGAGGTTAAGGCCTGTTTCTAACAAACAATATTCACTGCCCCAGCATCAGCTAGCTGTGGAAAAATCCAGGGAAACTGTTTACAGGAAACGGAAAAGGGGGTGTATTTGAATGCTCGACTCCTATTTATCTACTTCAATTAATAGTGCTACAAAACTTACTTCAATTTTAAACAAGGGCCTAGAAATCTTCACTATAAGAAGTATAAAAAAGAAAAATATGGTTACTCTTTAAAAACCCAGATCTTCAAAAAGCAAAACTTAGGTCTTAGTTTCCTGCAGCATCACCAGCCAAGCAGATGTCTTTCTAGTCAGTGTTTCTTTCAACACATTGTTACAAATCCTGGAATTAAACGCATTTTGGCCATCAAAAGACAACACGATCAAAGTAACTGGTCTATTTAAGACTTTAAGGAAAAGTCTGCTTTCCAGAGTTGCTCCACTTCTCTTTTACAAGCGAAGTGACTCCAGGACTAAGAAAGAATTCCAAGAAAACCCGTGGCTACAGAGGCCTCCCTGACCTTCGGCACCTACATTGCTGCTGTCAAAGCACTGACAGAAGGAGAAGACGCTGCAATGTCAAGGAAGTTTATCCAGTCCAGTGACACTGATTTGAACAAGGAGGAAATGCCTTGCAGCACTATGCAGATAAAGATTTGCCAATACATTGATTTTAAAAAGCTTCTCAAGTCTGCACTTGTTGAAGCGCAGACTGTTTCCTCAAAAAGGAAACGTCTGTCCCTCATTTTCTTAAACAATGGAGTTCTTCCAATAATCCAGGCAGAAACACTTCAGCAAGACCCAGGGCCAGCTCTAATGTTTATACACCAACTCAGTTATCTCCCAGACCCACTCTCTGACAGCAGCCCCATAATTCAGCAATCCTTTGATATCCTGGACACCTCATTCTAACACTTGTTGTGACAACACCACCTTTAACGTTGGCTTTACTATGAAGGCACCTTGCTATATGGAAGTATGTGATTTTCTGAACCGCTCATCTTGCAGGACTATTAAGATCAACAATTCCATTACAAATTAATCTTCTCTTTCTTTAAGAAATCCAAAATCTGGTAGGTTTGCTGATTTGAGAACCCTTTGCATCACTGCGCATTGACATTAGACCATCAGACCAACAACTCTGACTCTTTGGGAACATAAAACACCAAAATCACTTTTCAACAAGATCTTTACTGCAGCCTGAGGAAACAGTGCATGGCACAAGATGAAGGCCAGCCAGGCACTCAGGGAGAAGGAGAGAAACACAAGCATGTGGTTTTCATGCTTCTGTCAGAAGGTGAAAGTAATTACAGAGATACCACAACACGGCACTAAAAGGGAAAGTTAGATAAGGCTGGTATATCAGTGCCCACAACACTTTATTCTGTTTTATTTCTGGTTCTTACACAAATGTATTTTAAGAAGTCCTGTTCATCTGCGATTCCTTGCTGACTCCTTCCGAGACAGCTGCTGAAGGTGCAGGTCTGTGCTGAGCAGCCACTGCAGGTGATGTGCACTGGGAGTGCAGCTCAGGAGGTGGCTGCAAGATGAATCATGGGCATAGGCAATGTGGACATGCTGACACAAGGAGACTACAGATCTCACTGAACCCTCTCCTCCAGGCTTCTCCCAGCTGCAAGGAGTGGGAATGCAGCACACAGGGACAGCTAAAAGTAGGTTTAAGCAGACTCTGTGAGCTGCTGAGGCTCACAACAAGCTTATTGCTACAAGTCTTTAATACAAGTTTAGATGAAGTAATGAAGAAAAATACTGGAAGCACAAGAATCACAAATGGTGGGTGTGGGAAGGGACCTCTGGAGGTCATCTGGTCCAACCTGCCTGCTCAAGCAAGGCTGGTTGCCCAGGACCATGTGCAAGCAGGTTTTGAAGGTCTCTAAGAGTGAAAGCTCCACAACCCCATGGCAGCCTGACCCTGCTCACCCTCACAGTAAAGGAGCCTCTTCACATGTTCCAACGGAGCGTCCTGCATGCCCTGCCTCTGCTCCTCTCACTGGGCACCACTGAGAGAGCCTGGCTCTGCCTTCTGTACAACCTCCCTCCAGGTACTTACATCCATGAGAGCCCCTCGAGCCTTTTCTGCTCCCAGCTTTCCTGGAAGGAGAGGTGCTCCAGCACCTGCACCTTCTCCCTGCCCCTTGCCTGGAGTTTCTAAGGGTGCTACAAACTGCTGTGCCCACCAGTCCACTCTGTGTCTCTAACTCTCCAGCAAAGCCAGCACGTTCAGGGTAAGGAGATTGCTGAATTCAGCTTCCCTGAGCCCCCAAAGCCCCACCATTCCCAGGAAGGGACACGCTGCACAGCTCTGCACTCAGCTGGGTCCTGTGGGGCTGGGTGTGAATCACCAAAACAACACCCATTTTTGCCTTTGTCCATTGATCTGGTTTATTGCTGTTGCTGGAAAGCTGAAATTCACTTTCGATTCGGTGCCTCCTCAGGTTCAGATCAATAGAGCTCTGATATTAGACAGGATTTATCTGGTCACACAGGGGACAGAAACACAAGGACCAGTGTTACCAGTCCCCTATATACCACTTTTCAGTGTATCTGAACATTTCTCAAGCACTTTATACAGGCACTGCATAGAAAAAGTAGATTTTAGGGATATTTCAGCTGCTCTCTCTTTGTCAGAAACCAAGAACCTACATCCACCTCTTATTTAACAATTAAGTTTAGTTATTCCAGTTATTCTGGCTGTAATGGGGAGGTTATCTGGGTCTACAGCTAATCCTGTTATTTCACAATGATCTCTAACTGAATCCCTTCATTTTCAGAATAACACATGAACAAAATTTCTGTCGATGTCTGTGCAAACACTCTCCATGACAAAACAGAAGGGAATCTGTTTAAATATGCTAATTCTGAGTGAACCAACACTGCCTTCTCAGCACCTCTGACATTTCTGCCAATGAGCAACACAAAGAGCAGAATTGATGATTTCCCACCCCATAAGAACCAAGGAATAACCATGAGACATAAAACCAGCTACTTTCAGCATCACAAGATGCAATTAGCTCATTTCAGCATAAACCCTGAGGCAGGGAAGAATAAAGCAAAGTTATAATGATAAAATGAAAACAAACCACAAAGAAACACTAATCCCTTCAGATAAAGGATATTTCTGAAAAAATACGAGACAATCCTTGTTTTAATGCTACAGAAGCACCTTCCATGCATTTGCAGTCATAACATGGCTCAGTTATGTAACTCAGGATGTTAAAGTCTACATCAAAGCCAGCAACCATGGACTTTTCAAGTAAAACTAAATATACCCGACTTTACTTGTTAAATTCACCACCCAAGAAAAGCCCCACAGCTGGACTGAAGTGTATTTTCTTACAATACTCTTGAAGGGTCACCACCAATTAACCACAATTCTATGATCTGGAGGGTTTGCCTACCATGTTTCTAGATCATTACATTGAACAGGAAGAAAATCCCTTCTCCATTTATTAATTGAGGTTGTATCCACAGACAGTTAATTCCCAC
This sequence comes from Margarornis squamiger, assembly GCA_035222235.1. Classification (NCBI taxonomy): domain Eukaryota; kingdom Metazoa; phylum Chordata; class Aves; order Passeriformes; family Furnariidae; genus Margarornis; species Margarornis squamiger. The sequence goes on along the minus strand of JAWWTY010000005.1, from coordinate 26,404,681 downwards.
ACACCAGGTTCTATTGCAAAGTCTGCCAAAAACCACCTTGAAATAAAAATTAAATAAAAACCAAAACCCAGACAATTAAACTGACTTAGCAACTTTGATGTCCCCGTATTCTTTTCACCTCCAGGAACATCTGAAAAGGTACTGGCAGAATTGGCAACGTTTTAACAGGGGGGAAAAGTTCTACTTGTGGAGTATCACTGCAGCAGAAGGACTAAAATACAGGGCAGAGAAAAATCTAAACCAGGAGAGAGGGAAATGGATTTAAACAGAAGGGACAGACCTGAAGACAAGCAGAGGTGGTGAAATGCAGGGGACCAAGAAGAAATAAAACAAGATAAAGGATGGGAGATGAGAGAAGTACCAGACAGATTACATTCAGTTCTCATTGACTCACAAAGGGAAGCTATAAATTAAATGGCTTATCTTAATTCAAATCCATGAAAATCAGTTTGAAGGAAAATTCCAATTGGTTTTATACTATGCAAGCTACAAACTGAATAAAATGTGGTCATAGCTATTAGAGAGGTAAAAGGGTTTTTTTTCTCTTGGAGTATCACAAACATATACTGGACTATTGAAACAGTTCTACTGGTTCAAGAATTCTTCAATTCCTACAATATCCAGCTGATGGAGGTTGAAATTTAAACTTCTTAAAGTTGCTTATCTACTTTGGACTTATTTAAGTACAAAATAGCTTTTTTAAGTACTACTGCTCCCTTCTTGTGCTGAATTCCTGCAGCTGGAAAGCACAACTGAAGAAATCTGGGAGTGCAGTTCTCTCTGATCTGGACACCCACAGGTATTCCTGAAAAGCACATGGACACCCAATGCCTGCCTGTGTTTCCATCACTCTTTCCATCAGGAATTGCTGTATCTTGCACTGCTCTTCACCATCCTGTTTCTTAATTGACCCTTTCAGATCTCACCTGGTTATAATGTGGAATTTCTTATCCATGTGACCTTTGCTCCCTCACACTTCCCTTACAGGGCTTTCACAGCCTATTTGCCATTTTTCTTACCGTGGGCAACTGTTAACTGGCAAATTAAAGGAAATATTAATAGAAAAGGGCCATTTAGAAGTGTATAAATGCATATCAGAGAACACTGAAAGTAAAGAAAGCTTCTTACAACCTCTGACTCCACATTTCTGTAACAAGGTGTTCATTTATACACCCATTTGCATGTATTTATATCTAACACCCATATTTCCACGGGAGCAATATTTATGCCTTGCCTGTAGTCTATATTTTTTCCAATTTTGGAGGCTGTTCTTCCTGGAATATGGAGTAGCCTTTAGGTACCTACACATTTACAGACCAATAGCCTATATTACTGTGGGTCACTCGGCTTATCAAAATGAGATCCACCCACAGTGTATGATGTTCAGTATGGAAAGTTCAATCTAGAGCATAAAAAGTGATTTATTATGTTCTATTTTTTTTCTATAAACTGGTATTTAGTACTGTTTTAAAACTAGATACCTTATAGGTTTGTAAGAATGATCACTTTCAAGGAGCACTCAGCATGGCCAGAGGACCAAGTCCCAAAGAATATCAAATGATACTCAAATACATTCTTTTCCCCATGGAAAAGTAAGGACTAAATTAAGACAAAACTGCTTCACAGAAGTTATTCTTTTTTGTGACATATGCAGACAAGGTAATGCTGAAAAAAGAAGTACCAACAAGCAGGAGAGCTGGTACCCTTTTCTCAAAACATGATGAGCCCCTGAAGTGAGACACAAATGTACCACACTGGTGAAATGAGGACTCCCCTGCCATGGCTCGTGGCAGAGTGGCCAGACCTCACATTGGAAATGCCTTCATTTCAGGCCAGGTGCTTTATTTCATTTCAGGCCATGAAACTTTAGCTCATGCATAAGAAACAGTGGAAAAAAATTCAAAACAGACCCACCAGAAAAAACCACCACGAACGCAAACCCCTGTAAAATGTGATCATAAGGACTAGCAGGCTCCCCCACTACACTGTCTGCTAAACAGGCGGGGGCTTAGGCAGGGGCTTAAGGTTGGGGGGGGGCTTAGGCTGGGCTTAGGGTTAGGGGGTGGCTTAGGGTCCTGATCTTTGGAGCAGGATGATGAAGGTGCACAAGCCACTGATTGTGCCTGGCATCTCACTCTGCTGCCTTACACAGCTGTGCAGTGCTGGGCATGGTAAAAAGAGCATTTGGACAATGCCCATCACAACGTGCCTCAGCTTTTGGTCAGCCCTGGAGTATTTAGCTGGACAGAATGATTGTGGCAGGTCCCTTCCAACACAACTACGTTATTCCATTTTATTCTTAAACTTCAGAAACCCAACCCTTGCCCCTCCACTCATCTCTCTGATCCTGCAGCTCCTGTCTGATGCCTTTACTAAAGCACAGAGGCTTCCAAATCATGAAGCAACCTCTCTGAGGGCCCAGAGCCCATGCAAGCTCAGAATACAGGCAGAGGGACATTTCTGCCAGCTGAGTGGAACACAGGCAGAGCTCTGCTATGGAAACCTTAAATAACATTCACACATCTCTTTTGGGATATGCTACCAGCATCGTGGTGAACATCCTGAATGTGCACTTGGGCACTGTCAAGCTCCCCAACTCGCTTTGTAACTGTGCCCCAAAAGGCAGGGGTACCTGGCCTGGCAATCCATCTAAATGACTCAGTTCTTACACAAAGCAGGCTCATTATCTTAACTGCCAGATCAAATGCTGATCAGGGCATTAGCAATATTGAGTCTCACCAGCACTTTCACCTTCTCAAGATCAAGACAGAAAACTAAATTTACTGGTACAGAAAGTAGGTTACAGCCTCTCAGAGAGAGATTAAGCAGAGGGAAAAGATTAATGTCCCATTATATAAGTGTCTATCAAGATAGAATGTAAAGGATGGAAAATATCAAAAATAGATAAAACCAGATCCGAGTCTAAACAGAATATGGTACAAAGTTTTCCATGAAGTACCTGCAGCCTTTTCCTGCAAAGAATCAGTAAGTGTAAATACAGATTTCTATTTATAGGCAAACCAAAAAATGCATGTCCAGGAAACACCTGGAGTCTCTCACTCTTCAGTTCTGCACTCCTAGATGACAGCTGCCATTTCCCCAAGTTTTCCTTTAATCAGAAAATGTTTTATCTCCAAAGTATTTTACCTGACATGCCATTTCTTGCAAAGCTCTCAGAAAGCTACAGTATTCTGTTCCTAGTGAAAATTTAAATAAACAAATTACGATATATATCTCGGAGCAAGGTGGGGAGCTATTCATTTAACAGATAATTCTGGGTTTGTAATTGAAAAAGCTTTTATCTCACTTTTTTTAACCCCATTAAATCTCCCTGCACATTGTTGGTCCTAAAACCCAATGCAGTGTGACAGTGGCTCAATCAGCAGTTAACAACATTAAAGTTCACAGCCCATTATTTTTAGTTCAGCCTTGCTTTGTATCATAGGAAAAAGGACAAAATGTAGAGGTTCAGTCTCAAGACAGATTTTTAAATTATCTCTGTAGCTTTCCTGCAGCTAGATTTGCTGTTTCAAAGCAAGTGGGAGAAAAATGACCTAAAAGCTCTGCCAAATCTGAGCAGCATTGTCAGTTACTTATCAAACAAAGGGAAAACTACGCTATATGAAAGTTGAAAAAAAAAAAAACGGGGGTGGGAAAGATTCCAGGTTTAAAACTCCAGGGATCTATCATATCTAATATACGACGATTGCAATTTTAAGTTACCTTATGTTACTTCATGTACTGCAGAGTTTAAAGAGTTGAGCACGAATGAAAGTGGTGGAGAAAAAGAGAAGAAAGGGCCCATCTGGTTCCTGAGTCCACCCCAAAGCTGACTCCGAGCAGGTGGAGGTTCCACCTTTCCTCTGACAGCACAAGGAGTGCAGGGTCATGATGTCCAAGAGACACGGTCACAGGGTATTTCCCAGGTGGCCCGAGGATTATCCCTTCCTCCAGGAAGCACATTTTAGGCTGGGCTAAGAGGGGAAAAACAACCCATAGCACCAATTGCCCCTAATTCTCATGCCCATCATATAATGAAACAATTAATATTTTAGATTGTATCTACATTCATAAGAAGATATTCCTCTTGGCAGTGAAAATAATTCAATAATAAGTAAAAAAGGCAGATTACCAAAGAAAGTATTTCCTTCTCAGACTATTTGTTAAACTGGGCTTTTATACTTGTAAGTGCAGAATTTCTTTTAATTCCTCCTAATCTTTTGCTTGTACATCCTTTAACACACAAACCCCATATACTAATATATAAAATTCTCACTTAAAAGAAGTATTTGTTTTTCCATTTGCAAATGACATAGTTCCTATCATTCTTAGTCATCCCAAATATGTCACAGATTGTAGCTTCATAGAAAAAAAATATACATAATGCATAAAACTTCAAACCAAATAGCTTTTGCTTGGGATTGTTTTTCCCAGTGCACCATTCCAAGAAAGCAATAGAACACACTACTGAAGGGCAATACATTAAATTTGCAGAGGGGTCTTTTATTTGTCTTTGAAATTATTCATTACAAACAAATGCTCCATGAGCAGACCTCATCAATAATTGACAGGATGATAGGAGGAACCTTGCGAGACAGAAATAAACAGCACTGGGAAACCTCTGAACAAAAACAGGGAAGAAAAATATGGAATAAACGCTCACAAAACACACCAGTGTGAGTTAAGATAACCCACATCAACACTGGCACTGTGACCATCACCGAGTGAGGCAGCAAACCAGGTGTTTTGGGTTGGTCGAGGTCTGTGAAACAAATCAAAACTGACACAAACCCCGTACATTTAAAGGACACTGAACACACTTTAAATACAGACCAAAGTGCATTACTCTCACTGCAGGTGCAAAGCAAAATCCATTTTTCAAAGGTATTTTTCACACCTCTTTTCCAGCAGAAAACCCAGAAACGGGCAGTGATGTTGCAGGTTTGTTTTTTGAGAGAACAAACATGTATTTCTGGATGTTCACACACAAAAAAAAAAAACCCCAAACCAAGAAACCAAACCCTGAAGTCTTTAATTGTTAATTTGCAGGCCAGTAATTCCTCATGCTTCGTTAGGCTTACTACTTATTTCCCAGCTGGCTCCCAGAGAGAGAAGAGCAGCTCTTACCAGGGGCTGGCAACAATTACAGGAGGCTGCTCAGCAGTTCCCACCCATCACCTCAAAGAGAAAGGGAGAAAGCCAAGAAAGGGATTTAGCCCAGCTAGTCAAAATAGAATTGCATCCAGGAGTTGTCCAAACCCCACACTTTAAGGAGCTTTTAACACCAAAGAAAGCACCCAGGCATGAGTGAAGTCACTAAAGACACTGCCTGGGTTCTGTTGTTACTTTTTGTCAGCAAAACTACTGGAATTGTTCAAGAAATCTTTTAATTTGGGATGATAAAATCACCATGATGGAAAACTGTGCAGTGCCAACCTGGATGGCCCATCTCAAAACTAAGGCAGATAACTTGTAGAATTGTGTTCTATACTCCAGAACGACTTTTGTAAGACCAAGCAATGACAATTTAACCCTAAAAAGAAATCGTAATCCTCCTTGAAATTAAGGGGATTAAACATACTGAGCATCATTTCAAGTCAAAGGGTAAGCTAACCTCTGCCTGGATTAGCCATCCTCTTCTGGAATGCCATATCCCAGGACTGTGGCACGTGGCAATCCCACTGTCCCTGGCTTGTGCTGCTCCTCCCCTTCGCTATGCATCCCCCAAGCCAGCACCAGCATTTATGTGATCACACGCTGAACTAATCTAGGCCACAGCTACCCCAGAGGAAAATCTATGATTAATTCCCATCCAGGTCAGCTCGCGGGTGTCTCCTGCCTGCTGCTCACATGAGCTCTGCTGGCAGTGGCAGAGCAGGGGAGGTGGGCAGGGAGGGGGCAGCAGGGGCTGTGACACCTCTGGGGTTCAGAGCAGCAGCAGCAGCTCTCAAGAACTCGCTCTCCAGCAGCTTTACAGGAAGCAGCAGTTCTGTGCCACTCCACATGGCACGCAGGACAAAGCTTAAAGGTCCCCTGCAACTGAGAGGACTGGAAAGGACACTTGGCACAGGAGCTGCTTCCCAAAAGCAGAGCTTAGGCAGGACCTGGCATGATTTGTTAGTAGGTTTGACACAGAATCTCCCAGATCACCTGTGTATCTGCTCCACTCACTTCTATCACGTAAATATATATATATATATCTATATATCTGTATCTCCAAAGAATTCCATCTGATGAAGTGGTGCAGGAATGCTTATCTGCAAACAAAGAGATCGGGTTTGCCTGACTCTTGGTAGCTCAGTAACATCTCCTGGAGAGTCAAGTGCCTCCTACTTTCCCCCAGTGCTCCCCATAACATTTGTTAAAGTTGTCTGCATCTCTAGCAACCAACACTGTTTTATTTTCCTCCTTTCCTCCTTTTATTTCCTCCTTAATAGTTTTTAATGTATTTCAGTCCTTTCTTAGCCAGCAATAGTTCTAATGTATTTCTAAACATAGCAAATAACATACTGCAGTATTTCTTAATTTTCAAATTGCATTGAAACCAACACACTTGAAGCTTTAAAAAATAAAATTTACATGGCAACCAGTCAGGCACAGAAGATCAGAACTTGGCCCCGAGACTCCCCTGCCAGGTAACTGAGGCCAAAAATAAAACGCTCAGCTACAAAGAAATGGAATCCAGCCAAGTTAATTTTGTACAAAACCACACCAAGGAAGAGGGCAATGCACCAGGAGAGAATTGGATTTCCAATCTCTCATCTCTCCTGTGAAAGACATACAACACTGACAGCACAGATGGCACCGACTCAGTCCTAATCAAAACTAATGAAGTTGAACTTGATACACAACCCTTTAATGAGCAGAATGTATTTTTGTTTTCCCATCCATTTGAAAGCTATCACACAACCACAAAATCATTTAGCCAGCACAATAAATGCACAATGCAATATAAAAGAGGTAGTATTTTGTGAACACCTGAGAAAGTCTGGAGCAAAGGATGAAATACCAAGATACAATTGAACTGTGGGTGACCTTCCTGTCCCAAGACCAATTGGTGCCACACAATATTCATTTTTAAAGGAAGAAGACTCGTTCAGTTTTGTTATTTTTAAAACAAACTTTACAAGGCAGCACACTTTAAAAAAATCCCCTCATTAGCATTGAAATTCATATCTTGCACGTACACGGGAAAAATGATGGCAATGACTTAGATGACATTTCACTTTGCTGGCAGCTACAGCATTAAAATCTTCATGCTTGAGGGTCATAGAGAAACGAGGAAAACATGTGGAATAACTAAACACAGTTACCCCACCTACATCACCGTGTCAGTGCTGCATTCAATTCAAAACAAAAAAGCCTGTATTTGTATCGGGCTGTCTGTAATTCCTTTCAAAAGAGAAATCTAAAATACTCTGTAACAAACCACATTAACTACTCCCAAGAAGGCAGAATCAGTGCGTGGCTTAGTCAAACGAAAGAATCAATATGAAAAGCAGAGAGGCTGTGGCTGTCAATGAGATGCAGCGAGCCAGTCCAGCCCCAGCACAGACGAGGTGGGCGCATTCCAACTCCATTTCCAGCTATCACAGCCCCGTGCCAGGCCCTGGAAACACGGCCCTGCTGCTCCAGGCCCCCAGGACACCACAGGCAGGCTCTGGCTCAGCACCCACACGGCTGCAAGGGAAGGGAAGTTTCCCTGGATAATACAAAACTTGGGAGAATCTCTCCTTACCCTTCTTCCTCACAGGCTCGGGCACGTGGATCTGCAGGACTGCAGGCATCTCACTGCACGGGTGCCACTGCTTTGATAGGAAATCATTCCAGATATGTTGTTTGCTCATCAAACCCCAAACCAACCATACACACTTGGGTTAAATGCTAAAAACCCCCTATGTTTTGCCTGATCTGAGTTTGAACAAAAAACAAACCTACAAACTCCCAAACTTCATGATGAAACCAGCAAAATGATAAAATTATAAACGTAATTTTAAAACCCTCTGCCTCACTGAATTCCTGTTGTGCAAACAAACAAGAGTGAGGAGCACAGCACAAAAGATACCGCTAATATAATAAAAACACCCTGTTAGCATTCTTATTAATTATTTTCATAAACATATATTGTGCCTTGCAATTAAAATTCCGTGTGCCTCAGTTGCCATGGCAGCACAACTTCCACAGCACAATAAATTCTTCCAGCTCAGCCAGGGCCACGAAGCTGGAGGCAGGCTGGGTCTGGGAGCTTTTGGGGTGACTGGCACAGACAGAGATCAAGAGGCAAAAAACAGCTTCCACTGCACAGAAAACTATCAATACTGGATAGAAAAATCAATGGATAAATCGATACTAAGCGAGCCTTTGGCATTTCCAGGGCGGCTGCTGAGGAATGCAAATTGTGACTTTGGTTCCCCCCCCCCCCCGAAATTGCCTTCCCAGTGCCATAATAGCTGCAAACAATCCTGGCAGACTCTCCGGGCAGCTCGTCCCGAGCTATAAATAGTGCCGCTCCATCTGCCGCGCCATGCCCGTGCCGCCGGCGCTGCCGGCACGGCTGCACCCTGTGCCAGGCCTGCGGGGCCACGCTGCCAGGCACACGGCACCAGGGCAGCAGCACACCTGGGCCCGCTGCAAGGAGCTGCTGCCTTCACGGCCATTACTGCAAAGGAGGGGGCTGAAGGCCGAGGGGCTCTGCAGAAGGGAGAATTCACAGCCCCGCGCAGCGACTGCAGGCGCTTCCCGCGCTGTGGCCTTCAGACGCTGCTCCGCACACGACACCGGCCCTGCTTTTAGTTTCGTACAAATTAGTAATAGGCAACAATAAATCTCAAATACCAACTGCAGCAGCCAAAAATAATCCAGCTGGGGAGCCAAATCTAATGTCGTGGGTGAGTCAGCATCAGGACTTTGGAGCGAGGTGAGAGCCTGGGGCTTGCCCTCTCCTCTCCAGCCCCCACACCAGCTCACACACACCAGGGCAGACCCCGTGACTGCTGTTTCAACACAGAAGAATGACAAGAAAGCATCTTTTCTCTCCCAGAGTAATCCAGACAGCTCAGAATTCTGGAAGCAAACCCTCATGCTGTTGGCATGTCTTCAGTTCAACACGTGCCATGCAATGCCCACCCCGTGGAACAGTGTGACCCCTGTGGGCACACACCATGGCAGAGAAACACCCCCTTTCACTGCAGAACAGGCTGAGATGACTCCAAAATTATTGTCTGGCACTGACAAATGATGTTGCTAATCTGGGAAAAAGATGTGATATTGGAAGTGTTCACAGCCAGGTTGGACGGGGCGTGGAGCAACCTGGGACAGTGAAAGGTGTCCCTGCCCATGGTAGGGGGTGGAATGAGATGAGCTCCAAGGGCCCTTCCAACACAAACCATCCCACGGTTCTGTGACACTTGAATTTGATTTAGCCACATGGACACACTGTCCTCCAATAAAAGCAACCTCTGTGTAAAGATTTTCACATCCTTATTCAGCATTTACATAACACACAGCACTAGATTATTTATGTTTATAAATCTATCCCTGTAGAATTGTGCTCAATAGACTGAGAATGCACACGTTGCTTATTTTTTTAAACAATGTGGTTGAGTACCTCTGTCATATCGCACTCGTTTGGTTGCCCACTATTCCTGATGCTCTGCACACAGCTGTCTCCTTTCCCTGCCTGCTCCTGTACCCATGCTGCAGTGCAGATCTGGGCACTGCTCCCTGGTCTGTGCTCAGCCCCTGGACAGGGCCTGTGGAACGGCGCGTGCCCTGGGTCAGCTCCGTCGCTGCTGCGACTCCAGCGTGGAGCGGGAGCAGCCGAGATCCAGCAGGATGGCTGGAGGCTGAAGCCTGTGACATGAGGAAAGGCCAGGGCTGCCTGGTCTAACTGCAGAAAGAGAAGGCCAAAGTGCAGCCTAATTGTAGTCAGTCAGGAGGGAGACCTTTCTCTAGGACTCTCTACATTCTATACTTACAAAATCTCAAAGCTGTTTAAGCCAAGCACTTTGTTTCTGCAATCAGGACATGGGTTGTTTGTATTGGTACGCTGCTATTTTCTTTAATACAGGACATTTTAATTTTATATCATTTTGATAAAAAACTGCTTTGACATAAACTATAACTGCCCAAAGCCTTTTCAGTTAGAAAAAATAACATCAAGTAAAAACCTTTTGTTTAATGTACCAAGATCTTTGAAGAGTTGAGTAATTTTATAGCCTTGAAAGAAATGTCTCCAGCATTGCTCAAACCTGCTTTTTAAGCAGTTTGTCCAGTCTCTGTATCTATTTAGGAACTTTGTTGTAAGGATTAGGGCTCTCCAAGAAGAAGACTTGGAGAAGGGAAGAAGAAATGGATAAATGAAGATCCCACTGGGGAATCATGCTACTAACTGGCTCAAAGTCACTTGCTGGGGTGAGAACGTGTCCCAGCTCAGCTCTCTGATCCACAGAACCACAGAATCACAGACTGGTTTGTGTTGGAAGGGGACCAGGAAGATGATGCCATTCCAACCTCGACTGCCATGGGCAGGGACACCTTCCACCAGCCCAGGTTGCTCCAAGCCCCATCCAACCTGCCCTTGGACACTCCCAGGGATCCAGGGGCAGCCACAGCTTCTCTGGGCACCCTGTTCCAGGGCCTCACCAGAGGGTTCTGAAGGAAGACAGCTGGGGATCAATATTTCTTCCCTGCCAGCAGCCAAGATCTCCCAAAGCTTTCCCACTTCCACTGTGTGAGCACACACCAAGCCTGCCTCCACACAGAGATTAGTTTGGGAGCAGAGTGAGTAGCAGTCAGTAGGAGGAGACAGCAAATACTCACATTTACTTTTTACAAGGTAATCTTTCTGACGAGGTAATCTCTAATGTACTCTAACCCACATACTGTTAACTTGCACACTCTTGACACTTTAAATATCCACTTTTGCTTCACATGGGAATTCGCCCCAGCAGCGGAGCCAGCGGAACAGGAACATTAATTCCCTCTTTCTAGGCAGCTACAGAATTGTACTTTCTCATACATGACTCTATCAATGATTTTGTTTCAATTATATGCTCAGACTGCCAAACTGGATAAAACACATCCTTTGTGAAACTTGCAGCTCATCCCTGAGAAGATAAATTCACCTGCATGAATAAGCAAAAAAAGCACAGACAAGGTTTCTTCTAAGCACTGAGAAATAATAATTCATGGAAAACTTCAGGTATAATCACCATAGCTTAAAAAACCCCTCCTAACAGTACAGAAATAAACAGTGGAACTGGTCTGCAATTTAAAGTCCTGCAACTGAAGCAGTCACAGAGCTGTTGAGGTTTGAAGGGACCTCTGGAGATGAGCCAGCCCAACCCCTGCTCACAGCAGGTTGCTCAGGACCACATCCAGGAGGGGCTTGAGCATCTCCATGGACGGAGATTCGGCTGCCTATTCCTTTATTTCCCAACGCTCACAGTAACAAGTTTGTTCTGATCATTAACCAGAGTATCCTGTATTTCAGTCTGATCCCTGCCTTTGTCCTGTCACTATAACTCTGTGTCTGCCTCATCCACGTACCAGCCTCCGCACCAGATATTTGTACATAAGGGTAAGACTGAGCCAAGCTGAGCCCAGCCTAGCCTTGCCTACTGCAGGCTAAATGATCCCAATTGTCAGCCTCTCCTTGGGCACTGGATGCTCCAAGCCCTTCATCACCTCCATGGCCCAGTGCTGGGCTCAGCTCAACAGGCCCTTGATGTGTATTTGCCACTATTATTTAAAACTATGCACATGAGCATGAATAAAAGGTCACTTTTTACTGACACATGGCTCACTCTGGGCACTGTGGCTTCCAAAAACACAGCACTGCTAGCAAGAGGTAAAATACACTGAGCTCATGAGCCAATACCTTTTCAAAGGGTGTATTTCTTTAATAACATCTCCATTTAGAGGAGACCAAAACCAGTTTTTCCCTTTCTGCAGCAGAGGAGAAGTGAGGTTTGCAGGCCAGAAATCAGTGTTCTGCTTGTAAAATACTAAGCCTGAAGCACTACAGGAAAGCAGCAGAACAAAAGGGTTCTATCATTACTCTTCATGCTTTAATTACCTTTATCAAATGCCATCTGAGACAAGCTATTTTTAAACCCTTCCACTGATTCTGTAATTATATAATCTTAACACAGATTTTATTCTCCCCTACTTATACAGGTCTATCCTAAATAAAACTTAATGCATTTGTGCAGAAACTACCACAGGGTATTTACACACCAATCAATCTGAAAACAGCAACTTCCAGAATCAAGGTTAAAGCTGTCAGATAAACACACACAAATTATAAAAGGGAACCAGAGGATACACTGAAATAATTGAGCAGGACAAAACACTTCAGTAGCAGGGATGAGTGGTCATTAAAAGACATGCCATTATGCAGTGGAAATACAATGTGTGATAATGTGAATACAAACTGACATGGTGTCACTTATTGTTACTTATGTGGTATCATTTTTTATGGATCCCTTGGGAAAATGAACAACCAAAACACCCTTTTATTTATCATTACTTCCTGTCTTTTGCATTGCAGAGTTAATATCTGTCACTCAAATGGTAATAATTGCAAAAAAAGAAATAGGAGGTGATTAAATACCTTTTTTAGATCATAATGATTAATATTAAAACCTTTCAGTTTTACTTATGATCAGATTCTTAAGCAAATTCTTTACCTTAGATAAATCTAAATTCTGAGGCCTTTCTAGAGGCCCTGGACAAAAGATGTCCAGCATTGAAACCATCCTCAGCACTGACCTGTTGAAAGAAATTTCGAAGAAAAAAGCCACAAACCCACCAAAAAGTCCTGTGAGGAGCAGCTGAGGGAGCTGGGGGGCTCAGCCTGGAGAAAAGGAGGCTCAGGGAGGACCTTCTGGCTCTGCAACTCCCTGACAGGAGGGGGAACCGAGGGGAACTGGGCGCCGCTCCCAGGGAACAGGGACAGGAGGAGAGGGAATGGCCTCAGGTTGGATATCAGGAGGAATTTCCCCCTGGAAAGGGTGGTCAGGCCTTGGCAGGGGCTGCCCAGGGAGGGTTGGAGTGCCCAGCCCTGGAGGTGCCCAAGGCAGGACTGGCCGTGGCACTGAGAGCTCTGGGCTGGGGGACAAGGTGGGCATCGGGCACAGGGTGGGCTCCTTGGGCTGGCAAGGCTCTTTTCCAGCCTCAGGCATTCTGGGATTCTATTCTATAGCCAGGCAAACTGTACACCTGGATATGGAGAAAAGGCAGGAGAGCAGCCCACTGGAAAGAAGGGGAAAGTTGTCCACTGACAATGTAAGGAGATGCAGCCCAGTGAGAACCTACAGAGTGATTACATCAAACACCTCAAAAACCAAGCCAGAACTCAGAAAAACGAGTGAACTGTCACAGACTAACACACACAAGCAGCACTCTGAATTGGAACTAGTGTCAAAAGCTCTTTTCCAAATTTCCTTTTCCTGGAAAGGTCCTGACAAGGGTTCGGAGGCATGTTTGGATGGGCTTTTCTTGGCCAAACAACCCTTGCGTTTTTTTAATGCCTGATGGCAGAGAATACCAAGTGAGGCAGAGCACGCCCAGCTCACATCTGCTGTTTGCCTCAGAGCTGGGACCTTGAGACATGAGAAACATCACTTTAAATCCTTCTTAAACCAAGGACAAAATTTAATCCAATTCTTCCGTATCCTCCCCAGTGAGCGCTCAAAGGCAGCTCTCTCTAAGCTCCTTCTCAAACATTCAAAGAAAGCAGACTATCATCACAAGGGAGGGTCAAGTGATGGACAAAGGAGGGAGGAAAAACCCAATCCACTACCATGAAAAACTATTTGTAATAAATCCAAATCTTGCTAGAGAGTCTATTAACACAAGTCTAAAAGGTGAAGAGTAGAAAGAAGGAGCAAAGATCCCAAAACATAAAAAATTCATGCTGTTTGATTTGAAAGGCTTCTCTCTCTTTTACACATTTTGAGCCGGATCAATAAGTGCTTTTTAGGAATATTCTTAGCATTGTGTAACTTGCACATATGTGCTAACTGAAGATATAATGCAGCCTTCCATTGTTCTGGAGAGCTAAAGGAATGCCAAGTATAGCTCAAATCCTGACAATATTTTTTTAAAATACATAATTCGTTCATTCCATGTTCTTCTGCTTTGATAATTATTTCTTTTCATCTCTCCCTGACTCACACACCAAGAAGACCAAAGGAGAATGAACAAATAGAGGTGGGAGGAGAGCTGAGAAGTGGCACGGACTTGAAAAGCTTTGAATGCCTTCAATCATCTGGAAAATCACAAGTACCAACCTTTTACCTTCTGTAATTAAATACTCATGACATGGAGTCCTGTGCAGCTTCTAGGAGTTCACCACTAGGTACAATTACATTTTAAAGGCTTTTCCTCATTTTTATGCTGCTTTTAGTTTCTAATACAATATTTAGGCAACTCTACGTTGAATTCCACACCGGAAAACACCTTGCAGTTGTAAAGGGCACGAAACAAGTGGTGGGGAGGCACTAGAGAGGGGGCAGAGCTCTGCCAGTCCCCAGCCACGCTGCTGTGACACATTCCCACTCAGCTCCACAGGGAAAAGCACACCTTTCCCTGATTTGGTGGGAGAAAGGAATGACAGTAACCCACGCTGGAACTGATTTCAGCACATCCTCTGAACACTTCCAGGCATGGAGAGTCCACCACTTCCCTGGGCAGCTGGGATTTCTGGGTTTATATTCTAAAAATTAAGTCTCAAAAGTAAAAAAAAAAGCCTAGGCTTTTAAAAAACCACTAGACTGGATATGAAATATTAGCCAAGAGCAGCCAGAATCTTAAAAATGGGGGAAGAGAAGAGGCACAATGGTGCCCACCGTGGTCAGACTTTAATCGATAATCATTGACAAATCTGTGCCCAGATTTAAAGCCCTTGCTTCAAATACCTTCATACTCTCCATTTTCCACCTAATTTTGGCAGCTATTGTCAGCTCCTACTGTAGAAGTACAATACATATTCCTGAAAAAGGAGATTGCATGTCACCCCTTGCTGTGCCACATCCATGCAAACCCACACCCACAAAGAATTCTATTAGATAATTGGTCACATTTGAAGAATAAGAACCTGATTTTGTAAGAACTAAAAATTGCTCAGCACTCCCTACAATTAAAAGACAATAGTATGTACAATATGCTGTATTCCAACCCTAAATTTAGATAAATCAGTATCTCCAAATCCAACGCAGAAAGTCTTAAAGAAATTATATGCATCAAACACACAAGTAACATTTTATATTTAAGAGAAAGAAGTGAAAGACAAAGAGAAAAAAAATAAATTGCATTTTAAATCAAGTTGAAGTGCATGAAAATAACATTGTGGAGACAAAACACAAGGCTGCAGAATAAGGAGTTTGCAGGCTCCTTTTCCTCAAGGAGAAAGAACAGTAATTCTATCAGTGCTCTGGCTCAGGGGATGGGAATCAGGACAAAGGGAATGAATTTGACAGTAATCCATGTCAGACCTGCTAACACCACAACATACATCTCTTTGACATTAACAGAGACCCACAGACACAAATGAAGTGCAGACAGTAGAGAATCTGTTTATATTTCTACTCTGCTTTGTAGTTAAGGATGATTTTGTAAAATGAAAGGGTTTACTGAAAACTACGGACAAAGGTCTACACCTTTTCAGTAATTATTGAAGACTGGTTGCAATTAGAGACTGATAATTTCTCCTGAAGAACAGCATCCCTCTTGCTGTGCGCAGCTCTCCATCACTAAATGTTTCATCCTGTTTATCCTATGCAGATGTGTTAAACAGTCAAGTAACTACTCACTTTTAACTCCCAAAACACAAATTTCATCAAGGCCTTAATAAATGTTCAGACCTTGTGGATTCCAGTTCCTCCAGTTTTTAATAATATATCATATCCAGAATTGGTTTGGTGTGTAAATGTTGAAAAATCACAGAGTTTGTACCTAATGAAGTGTGTATGTAAATATATTGATGGGGGGTTTTTTTCTCCAATATCACAGAATATATCTGTCAGCAGGCAGAATGCATCTAGGGCCTGCAAATAGAAATCCCCAAACCTTTCTATCTCAGTATCTAATAGCAGAAACAGCAAACAGCACCATCCAAAGGACTGTGTACATGGAATTAGCACTGGTAAATCCTACCAAGACAGTTTTCCCACTCCCACACCAACCAAACCAAAGTTAGGGGTTTTTTTCCTTAACTCTCACCTGAGATCTTCCCCTTCCAGAATTTCTACCAATAATTCCTCTTAGCAAATACACACCTAAGAGACTCTAAAGCCCAAATAAAGGAATAGGAGTAAGGCAAGAGCCTGGGCTGGTAAGGAAATTGCACAAAGTAAATTAACTACATTGATTAGTACCTGTACAGTCTGGCAACCACAATATACACACCCACCCAGAAGAGTCTAAGTATGCGCTGCCTCGTACTGACATAATTCCATTTATTCTTCACAAAACAGAGAAAAAAGGATAGAACAGAATTAGCTCAGTTTGAACAGCAACACTTATGGCCCATGCTGGGTACTGGAACTGAGCAGAGCAAACTGAGCCCAACAGAACATGAGCTTTGTTTAGGAAACTGAAAAACTACCTGAGCTTTTTCAGAACAGAAAATACTCCTCAACTCAACCACATTCAGTAGTAAGAAAAAAGTTTTAACGTAAATGGAAAATATAACTATCAGGATTTGTGCAACAGTTGTAACACTTGATTTAAATTGTGTACTATATAGATAATGTGTTGGAAAGGAATCTGAACAGCATAAAAATTAAAAAGCAAATTCTATTAACATTTGACTTGCAAGGAGAAAATGACTGACTCTAATTAAGACAAATGACTACACTACATACCCATTTAGCATACAGAACATTATACATTGTC
The DNA here is from genome assembly GCA_035222235.1 of Margarornis squamiger. Taxonomy (NCBI): domain Eukaryota; kingdom Metazoa; phylum Chordata; class Aves; order Passeriformes; family Furnariidae; genus Margarornis; species Margarornis squamiger. The sequence goes on along the minus strand of JAWWTY010000005.1, from coordinate 26,387,779 downwards.
ACTGGATTTGGAACATTTTATGCTAAAACCTTTCTTAAAGCAGACAGGTGTCATTCCCACTTAACCGTGGTTAAATCTCTTGGCAGTGAGTACGTGCATTAAATATGACCAATGCTCACGGGAAGGAAGGTTATTTTTTGTAGACAGCAGCATTCCGAGGAGGTAACTCTGTAATTGGCTTCTGCCCACGAGCACCTCCACGGGTGGGGTGACAGAGGCAGAGGAGCGCTGCTGCCACACAGCACACCAGGAAGGAAGGCAAGGAACACTGCAGAGCCCACTGACACTCTGCCGGTGTAAAATGTGAACCAACTGCTGAGAGAAACCGAATGTCCTTTAAATAATTACTAAGGTAAAGGCATAAAAGTAAGGAAGGGACGTTGAAGTTAACAAATTTAATTGTCCTGCCCCTCTTAAGAGAATTAGCTCTGTACTGAAAGGAACCTCCTTGGCTTCACCAGGCACAGGGCCCATCAGGTACTTCCCCTGAGCAGAACAAGGGCAGGATCTGACCACACGAGGAACTATCAGCCCGCTCAGGCTGTGCCTTCTGCCTTCAGTCCCAGGTTTTTTTAAAACTGAATAAGTGAAGAATATAATTTCAGTGTGTGCAGACTGTAAAACGCAGCACCCAAAGCTAAGACAGCAACGTCCAGACAGCAAGGACTGCGCTGACAGCGCAGCAGACAAAGGCAGTCTGCTCTGCACTCCGCTTCCAATGTATTTATTATCCCTTCCCCATATTCTCCCAAGTGTTCTGGTGTTGAATTGCCTGAGCAGCCTTTACAAGCTTTCCCTACCTCCTGAAAACATGCTCTCTTTCAGTACCTTTAACAGCAGTGACTCAGTGTTAGCACAGACACCACTCACACCCCATCATCTTGTCATTAGGAGCGTTCACGGATATTGTTTCTGTTTCAAATCTGTTTGTAAAAGCTTCTCCACCACCCTGCGACCCCTTCTTTATCCTGCCAGTTCCCTGGTATTTGCTGCAACAAATCCCAAGGCTGCTTTCAGTGCCCAATTACACAACAGCGTTATCCCCTAACTGCACAAGACAGCTTTTCATTAAACTTGCTCTCACCAATACATCACTATTAGCGAAGCATTAAAATGTATTTTTAGCCTCATTTCTTATGGAAATGAAGCTTTCCCAGCTACTCCTCCAGTTCCAGCTTTCCCTCGGTTTGTATCTCCATTCAAGGTCCATGATCAGGGGCAGCAGGACAGGATTTTCCCTGGCACATAAGGAAAGGCACTCGGCACTTTTAATTGCTGCCCACTTTATTATGGTTAAACAAATTGTTTACGACCAGAAATAGAAAATAAATTCCTCCAAAACTGGTGTTTTCACTGAATCACATTCTTCCTTGCCTCTACAAATCTGCCGTGCCCAGCACTGATTGCAGAGGAAATCCTTACTGTATCTGGGAATAGGTGCCCAGTTCCTTACCAAACCCCACCTTAGCACTTCTGCAGGGCTGGAAGGCGACACTGGGGTTGGGGTTTTTGTTTTTGCAGGGAGGGGGGCTGTCCTGGGGGCTTCAGTAGAGGCAGCCCAGGAGGTTCAAATCCTTGACAAAATTGTTCTTGTTTTAAAGCTTGGCCAAAACCCTCCTCTGTGCTGTTATGGACATGTTTCTGTTTGATATTAGGTGACTGAAAAAGTTGCTCTCCTATGAATTTCTTCATCGTTGACTTTTATTTTTCTAAGACTCAAATGACTCACACAGCAACACATGTCACAGTCCCGTTCACAAAGAGGACCACAATTACTCCCCTGTCCATAGATTTTTCTTTTTTATTTTACTTTTGGGGTCAGCTGTGTTTTAACCATTATTGAATTCATTCTGCTTTTTCCTTGATAACTAAGGATTTAGCTGTCCTCTTGGGGAGGGCAGGAGGACAGAGACCTTTGCTTCTACACAAAGACAGACAGTAAAGGGATGTGAAAATAACCAGTAATCAGCATCATGTGCAGCATGAGGAGCCTGGGGAACGTCACTCCAGCACTCACAGAGACACCTTTCACAGCAATAATAGCTTCTCCCTGCTCCCTACTTTGAATAAAGCATCATGACTTACACTACCGACAGTGCTTCAAAGCAGTCCATTTATTTACAGTTAATAATTCATCCCCCCCGTTCTCCATAAATACACTACCAGTGCAATTTACGGCTCATAGAACCCTCCCATAAGAAATGCTACAACAATCCCATAAACCAATGATTTAAGGCTCCACACTCACATCCATGCAAGTATTAGAATCATCCTGCTATTTTATGCAGGCTTTAGAAAGCCAAACGGAGTGGAGAACCAGTATTTCCTGCACCAACAACCAAGACTCTCCTAGAACTTTACTGCCCTGTGCATATAGCTTGGCTACTCCTCACATCCTCTTACCCACATGCAAATGCCATGAGCTTGAAGAACCTGGAATACTTGGAAGCACGGGAAGTGAGCCAAGGGAGGTATTAAGAACTTGTTAATATATTGCTTATATAGTGGTCAGAGAATGAAACTCAGTGCAGACAGAGCATCCAGTCACCTGTGCCAAGGAATGCAGCATCTGGCAGATTTTAGGCTAGTGGCTGTAACAAAATGAATTGCTAAAGACTCTCCTGCTTTACACAAAAATTAGAGGCCCATTCTGAGGCATGCTGGCTCTCCAGAATAGAGTTTTCTAAAATACTCCACCACTCCCCTGATTCTTCAAATTATTTTTATGGGGACAAACTTGCCACTAATGTCAGTGCAAGATTTCGATTGCTGTTTTGTTGTTGTAAGGTAGGTTTGAGTTGATCTCTAGAAAACGCAGCCTCATCAGAAGCAGAGGTTCAAGGTGACCCTCCCCTGGGGCAGCCTGAGGCTGTGTCCTCTCGTTCTGCTCCACATGTCCTGTGTCCACCCATCCTGGACACAGGGCAAAGTGGGACTGCTGAGTTTAAGAGCACAGTCCGCTTCCAAAATTAATTTAATGGAAACACAGCCCAGCCAGACAAACCTCTCCAGGAAGGAAAGGTGCAATGGGGGCCACCACTGCGACAGAAATGCTGAAGCATTTGTTCCATTTATCCCCACATCGTTCAATCTTTCACCCAACATTTTAATGCAGTTAAAATATCTCCTTAACTGGAGTAGAAAGCTGAATCTTGGAAACAAGTTTTGATAAACAAAAACTTACTTGGCTTGCAACTGCCTTTTATTATTTGTTCGTGCCCTGGAGACTTGCAGTTCTGAATTTAAACTAAAAAGCAGAAGTAGAAAACGTGCTGGAGGACATTATCTGGAGGAACGGCCTAAAAACACCTTTGAAAAGAACTCAAACTTCCAGTTAGTTTGAGTCTCCTCTTACAACAGCTCTTCCTCTCCTGTTTCCATCCACGCTGGTCTCAGCTTGGAAAAGCCTGGAAACCCCGACTGACGCTACATGGAAAAGGGAGAATCAGAAAGAGACAAAAAAACCCTGAAAAATCAGGCCAGGTCTATTTAGTAGCTTCGAATGAGTATTTGAGAATTGAACTTTAAATCCCCTGGTTTCCAAGTGCTGTTCTGTCTCTGCTGCAATCTCTCAGAAAAGATCACAGTATTCAGAGCTCTAAAATCCATGATGTGCAATTTTTGTCTCCACAAATCCCAGTTATCCTTGGATATTTATTGCCTCTTTAACATCCACCTGAGAATGACCTTTACCTTTCAAGCCCCGACCCTGTGGGCATCCACCTCAGAATGCTGAGGTTTGGGAGAGGCAGAAGGAAAAGGGAACCTCAGGGAGACAAACAAGGACTGTCAAGAAGTGCAAAATTAATTAGAAGCTCTTGGTCATACCTGAATCATCTGGGGGATTGGTTTTGTTTTAAACAGATGTGTTACAGGATAGAGAATTTATACCTGAGACATGAAAAATACTACCTGAAGTTTAAGTAATATAAACAGAACATAAACTTAGAGACTGAGAAGGCACCAGAACAGATGAAATTTGGATCATCAGGCATTTTCTTTAACAAAAAAAAAAATGATGTGCAACCAAAAGAAAAAGTGGCTGGTGAAAACCATTTTTAAAAAAAGGATTTTAAAAAAGCTCTTTTTTCCTAAGGAATTTTTAGTACTGAAAATGCAGCAAGTACTAAAAATTTAGTAATTAAAAAAGCAATAAGCTTTTCTAAGTAATCTTCACGGGTCTAAGTAAATGATTTCCATAGCAAAAAAAAGAGAAGAGTATAGAAATCAAACCTAGCAAAGGTGAAGATAACTATTTAAGGTGCTTCTCTTTACTTTCACACTCTGTCCTACTGAGAGAAATAAATCAACTAATCAGAAGTGTAAAAAACTACGGCTCCAGAAGCCAATACTTGATAACAACTGAAATAAAAACACCTTCACAAACAAGGCCAAAGGTTTCAGGCAAAATACTCTGAAAACCTTTCAAACTTCCACTTGTCCCAGCCTTGCCGCAGCGCCCGGAGGGGATGAAAGGTGTGCACCTTCAAACCCTCCTGCCACTGAAGGTGTCCCTGTTGGGGAAAGGCTCCCTCTGCCCGTGCCTTGTGCTCGTCAAGGTTTTGGGAGCACTGGCTGGAAGGGTTCCAAGCCCATCTGGAATTCATCCCATGCTCCCAGATGGGAGCTCTGCATGGCACAGGGTGGGGAGGAAGGACATCCTCCTTCGCCCTCAGCCCAGAATGGATTTGTGCCTTTGCCCACACAGAGATTCACTCCTGGGAGCTCTCCAACCATAATGAGTGGGAATATAATGATACACTTGATCAATATCCAGAGCTTTAAAAACAGGAGAGCAAAATACAAATGAAAAGGGAAAAAAGTAACTATTCTACCAGTGGTGAAAGGGAGTTTTGAATCATGCTGGTTATCAAAACTACTCATTTGGTGGGAGAAGTAAACAACTGGGCCTAAATTTAATATTAGTTACATTTTTTTTTAAGTGTTAAAACTAAAATTACTACAAATGAGTATGTATTTTTATTAGGGTTCAGAGCTAAGATTTTGCCACCAATTCTTTGAACCAGGCCTAAGAGGCTGGCATAGTTACCAAGCCAGGACACAAATCCATGGCACAAAAAACTGAATTCCCATTTTAAATCTAACTGTGAATCCATGGAACTCCAAAAAGAAATCTAAATATAACACAATGTATGCTAATATTGCCCTAATTTTGTAAGAAAACGATTAATAAGAAAGCAGGTCAGCTCCAACACTGCCAGAGATGCTGCTGCAAAGAGCCAGAAAGAACCCAGAAGACTGAACTGACATAAATCATTTTAGCCAGTTCCAACAGCACAAGCCACAACCTGGACTTGTTTTATAAGCATGAGGTTATTTTGTTGTGGACAATAAAGGCAGCAGAATAATAAACAGAAGTGTGACCAACAACCTTCTGTAATGCAGAAAGTTCTCACTCAATGAAAAAAGGCTTCTTGTAGCAGCAGTCAGCAAAATAGCTCACAAAAGTCTTATACAACACTAAACAGTTAAAGAACAATTGGGTTTTTAAAGATTACAGTCTCACATAAATAGAAAAGCACATTATTCATAAAACCCCCCACATACACCCTACAGCATTTGAGATTCCAACTCCAATCCTGAATGTGCAATTAGTCCATCAGACAAACTGGACAGTAACAGATGACAGCAACAAAGCAAGACTGATTCAAGATTAAATCTCAGCCTTTAATCTAGTCATGGAACATTTTAATGCCTGTTATGTTCATATGATTATATTTCACCTCATGTAAAAATGGCCAATATGCTGTTAAATTGGAAAAAACAAACTAATGCAATTAGGGGGAAAGGGAGGGCTCAACAAAGAAACTCTAATAAAATTTAGCCCAAGTCTTTGGAGTTGAGATACAGAAGTTTTTAAAAAGTATAACTTAAGGACATCCTTTGAGCTGTCCTCTGTTCACCACCACAATCTGTACTTAAAGTTTTCTTATTAATGTGACATAATATAGCACAGTATTCCTAGAAGTAGCACTTTTACCTACACAGAAAAATCATACTGCTTTTAAATCCTGCCTGCCACTTTGCTTGTTTGAAAAATAGACTGGATACGTGAAGTGCAGAGCAGCAAAGCAGAGCTGTGTTCTCTCTCTTTTCTCTTTCATGGTCTCTGATTTTTCCAGCAGTATTTTTTAACAGAGAAGAGAAGTTTTTTGGAACATATGTTACCATATTGTCTCCAGCTGAGCACACAAACACAGATGCACTTGTTTCATTAGCAATGCTCCTGCTGCACTCCGGGCTATGGGAGGGACATCCCATGAGTCATGTGTGTTATTTGCTGAAAAATCAGGAGTTTGGGACTTTCCATATCCCTGCTAGGCTGAGTACAGGAAACTGAGGCAAGCTGCCCGACAGCTCTCAGGTTCCCCTGAAGGCAGTGGCAATTTTCCTGCAGCAGGAACAAAGGCTTGGACTAAAAGGAACCCAATTAATAATGCTAACAAGTTCTCATATTTTAAAGCTGCAATAATGCTTTTGGATTAAAATATTGCCAAGTTTTGACGATTTGTAGTCTGCAAACATTGTTATGAGACATGCTATAAATGTCAGTGCCCACACACCTTCCTTTTTCAGTATTTTCAATTAAATAGCATTTCCAATAAGGTAACAGGAAAAAACCCAACAAACCCACGACATAAACCAAAGATCCACCTGAAATTTCATGATTTTCTGTACAAGCACATTGTTTTACAAATGATAAGGATGAAAAATGAAAATACCCATGGTCATGCTGGCTTCTGCAAGTTCACCTAGATTCTACTCTAAGAAAATGAACAAGACAAACTCAGTCATCAAAGTAACTCAAAAACTGACATCCGAAGCTGCAATTTTGCCTGACATGTTCCCATCTTTTTCACAACATGAAAATGTTATTGGGGCCGATGGATGTTAACTGATCTAATGGCAAAATGAAAGGCGTAGGATGGAACAGCTCTGTATAAAAACTAATGAGGGGATACAGTTTTGGAGATTTGCTGACAGGCAGAGCTGTTTCCAGCTCTGTAAATGCACGAGCCCCAGTTCTCTAGAGATCTCATCTGAATTCTGCTTTTATTTCTCAATGCATTATTTCAGAAAACAGATAACATGCTGTGATTAGGAGTGGAACAATGTCAGTCAGACTAGAGCCTCACCACGGCTCATTAAGGTATCAGCTTTTGCTGTTTGCTTCACTGGTAACTTTGGGGACTGCAGAAATGCTTGAGAAAACACCAGGTAGGTGTTGGGAACCACTAACCACGTGTCATCAGCACAGGGAAATTTTATCAAGGCTTTGGTTGTCCCTCCTTGAACGTATCATGGCAGTCCCTGCCCTTCCTTTTACCCTCTTAGTTTGATACCACAAGTTCTCCTCCAGTGGCACGCTCAAGGAGAGGACCTGCTGGAGATCTGCTGCAGCAGCTGCAGCTTGGCAGGGGTACCTGATTTAGTGCAGGCACCTCTGATTGTGCAGCATCCTGCTTGAATCATAAAAGCCCCAGTATTTAGACAGGGTTAAGAGGCCCTCCTTGCTGAGACTGCCTTTGAAACAGCTTGGCTCTTCACTACTATAATTACTTTTTAAAAAAGTTAGAGTTTATCCCTAAATACTTCACGTGAGAACTAGCAATACAGTGCCCTTCACAACTGCTTTCTTGGTGCTTTTCCAGAAGGTATTTTGCTTCCGTGGCGAGAAAAGATGGAGACAGTCGATCATCCTGCCACTCCTCTCAGTGCCACCTTCCACACACACACACAGACACACAGCCACAGATGGTCATTTTTCACTCACAATTTCATTCCCAAAAAGCAGCTGAAGTGAACTGGGAGTTCTTTTCCTGCCAGACCAAATATGCAAAGGAATACCCAGAGCTGGTATAGGAGAAGTTAACAAGGATATACCAAGGGGAGAGAGCAGGAAGAGCGAGCAGGCAGGTCCTCTGGCATCAGCACTGTGTGCAGCAGCAGCTGGGAACAGATGCCTAAGGATAAGGATAAGGATAAGAAGAGGACAAGCACAGTGGGACACAGAGTCTGCCAGCCCCGGGTAACCTGCAGCAGGAGGGCTCCTGAGCCAGAACACAAGAACAGCACTTCCCACACTGCTCCTCCTTGAGCTTCTCTGCATTTTTAACCCATGTCAGCTCTGGCCGTGCAGGGACTCTTTTGTCAATACACCCCACAATCCACTATACACACAGTTTGCTTACACAGAGCTACCTTCATTTGAATTTCTTTTTTCCACTGGAAGAGAAACAGCGAGTGATTACACCCAGGTCTTCCCCAGGACATTCAGGACCTCACAGATTTCTCATAGTCTCCTGCACCTTAACCCTTCCTTTTCTAGGCTGGAAAATCCTAGAGACAGCTCTTCTCTAAAGACCAGGAGCTCCTTTGCCATTCCTGAGAACTCCTTCCAGCTGTGCTACCATGGACTAGTTACACTTGGGATTCAAGGTCCAGGCATACCATGGTGATGGGAGAGATGATTTCTAACAATTTTCTTAATGATTTTTTAAATCACCAATATCTCAATACTTTTTGCTAAGCCATGGCTCATTAAACTACCATCTCCACAAGGCGACTCACAGGAACCCAAAATCCTGAGAGGAAACAGACAATTTATTTTGTTATTGTATGAAAACCAAGACCTGCTTGTCTTCAGAAGATTTTTAAATTTAATCTCTTGAATTTCATCTGCCACTTGAAATTCCAGTCTTCCCCAAAATAAATTATCAGCCGGTATTCCTCACATACATCACATTTCAAATCTCTTTATACCAAGATAAAGAATTTTAGTCTTGCTATAAATACGGTTTTAAACAAAATCAGTATCATTCTTACAAGACCACTTTGTTATGATTTTTATTTTCAAATTGCAGGCATTACTAATTCAATGAAATTCATAAAATAAGATGAACATAGAAGCACAATTGTATCAACAACCAACCACCACAGACATAACTTTTTCCCCAAAAGGGATAACATGGCCAAAACTTCCAGTGGCACTTAAGCAATAGCTCTCCTATTTTGCCATGAGAACCAGAGGAAACAC
>JAWWTY010000005.1:26342661-26378579 GCA_035222235.1 Margarornis squamiger | reverse complement strand
AATTCAATGAAATTCATAAAATAAGATGAACATAGAAGCACAATTGTATCAACAACCAACCACCACAGACATAACTTGGGATAACATGGCCAAAACTTCCAGTGGCACTTAAGCAATAGCTCTCCTATTTTGCCATGAGAACCAGAGGAAACACAACAGACAAAGTGTCTCCATAAACCACACCCAAAATACCAATTCACCACCAAAACAGAGTTTCTTTAGTTAGCAACATGTACAAATAAAATCTCTGGCAAATAATATTTCAGCCCAACAGAAGAGGTTGGAGAACTTGTCATCTGTCACTGAGGCTCTTGCCAAGACACCTGAAATGTGGTAAACACTTCTTTTAGATGCAATGAAATGCAGCCTAGAGAGATTTCAGGCTGGATGTAGTTCCCTTCAAGGACATGATCTTTCCACTGCTCTCATAAAGGGTTCTACCTTTCTGAGTCAAGTGAAGAACACAACAACACAACAGCAAAATTGGACTGCACATTCAAATTTAAAATTGAACTTCAAAAAGCACAAAAGCCAGAGACCAAGGAAAGCACAGCCAACAAAGAAAATAATTAACTGGTTGTGAGTTCCCAAGATAAGAGAACAGAGAAAATATGGTCTCCAAAAGCCCTGAGTCAAAAAATCAAAAATCTGAAATTTAACCATGATAACAAGTGTAAGCAGAAGTACATGCTGATTTCTGCCTTTTCTGTGGGGCATCTTCATAAGCCAATGTGAGATATTGCCTGGACAATATCCAGTATCACAAGGAAAGCAGCTTTGGACAAAGGTCTTGCATTTCTAGCCTGTGTCTGCTGTCTTGGCTTTGGCACTTTTGGCACACACTTAGCACTTCTCCAACTCGAGCCACAAAGATGTCTCCAAAATCCTCAAGATGCACAAAAAGCTGCCACTGAAACCTTGCCATTATGTGATTGTTTACAACACTTCTGTACATACAGTTGCATTAAAACTCCCTATAAAAACTGCAGTGTCCAAAATCTAACCCAGTGCAATGAAATTCGTATGAAGATCCTGCTCAGGGCACAGATGAAAAGCAGCCTAATCTGTTCTTGACCCAGTAACAAGTCCTTACTGGTAGCACATAGATCCCTCTTTTTTCAATTACAGTGAATTTCCTTACCATTAAAAGCCCTAATAAACACAGCTAGTTCTGCAAAACCCTTGCTGAGGCAGTTTGAGGCATTATTGCCCTCAGCTGTGACTGCAGAGGATTCACTCCACGAGTTTAAGCAGAGGACAGGCCCATCCTTCATTCTGCTACCCAAAAAAGGGTTTGTGCTGAGCTGCCAGTGACCCCAAACAACCAAGGTAAGAGCAAGTTCTGCCAGTGCCTTTCCTAGGGCAGAACAAATTTGCCTGGTCACGGCTTTGTCTGTTTACAACTCTAAATTTAGATGTCACACAAGAACTTTTCAATAATACCTGCAGAAGCATAAATAACCCTGAAGAGGTCATACAAGGACTGGAAACCCTCACCTGTACAGGTGTTTGAAGACTTTCCTGCCCAAAGTGTATGAAATTCAAAGTACATGTTTCATGCTGAGTTGGAAGAAACCAATGGACTTCTGTGATGAGACAAATTTGTGCTTTTTCAAATAACTTACAGAAGAAGGAAACAAAAAGACATCTATTTTCACTTAAAGAAAACAAAGAAACAAAGAGCAATTCTGTCAATATGCAGAAGGGCCCTCTCATGACAGACAGTGACATCTGAGCTTCCCCTTCTCAAAACCTTGCTGTCTGTCCCTTTGTCTAACACTGCCAGCTGTAGACTTCAGACTGTGGGCTTTGAGGAGGGATAAGCATCACTCAGGAAATGCAAAACTCTTTTCCCTGGTAATCACTGCTCTTACAGAAGTTTCATTTTTGTTCCCAATCACCTCTTCTTTGTGTAGACTGAGTCACAGAGTGGTTCAAAGGAAAGCCCTTCAGCGCTGCTGTCACATCCTGCTGCAGAGGGTTAAGTCTGGCAGCAGTCAGAATAAGGCTGGGAAAAAATCCCAAAGATTTTACTGCCTGAAATCACTTTTCTTACCCACTTGTCAGTGCAGCTGAAAGGCCTAAGGTTTCCTTATATTCATCCTACCTTTCACAGTACATGCACAAAGGAAGAGCCCACAGGAATTATGGATGTAAAAGTGAGGGGTTTCCAGTATTTTCTTGGGGCTGTGCTAGGGCACAGAGCCATTAACAGCTGCTTCTCCATTCACATCCTGCTCCTTTAGCACTTCCAGCTCATGGAGCCCAGAGGATTGTCCTAATATTAGATGGGGAAAGCAATCATTTCATTTCAGAATGATCAGAAAAATCACAGAGTATGCTGAGCAGGAAGGGACCCACAAGGATCATCGGGTCCAATCCTCAGCCCTGCACAACCCCATCCCCAAGAGTCACCCCCTGTGCCCCAGAGGATCACCCAAAACCTCCAGGAGCTCTGGCAGCCTTGGGGCTGTGCCCACTGCCCTGGGGAGCCTGACCAGTGCCCAACACCCTCTGGGAGAAGGACCTCTTTCTAATATCCACCCTAAACCTGCCCTGACACAACCTCAGGCTATGCCTGGGATCCTGTCACAGGTCACCAGAAAAGAGATCAGTGTCTATGAGTGGGAAGCTGCTCTTAAATACTGCTCTACATCACTTTTACCCATCAATTATAATGGCAAAAACTTCTGTTAAGAATGAAAACTTACTGCAGAGACCTATGTATAAATTCTGTACATACTTAAAAAAATTTAAGCATGTTAATGTAAAAAGAGGGGGGAGAAATCAGGTATTACTTGAACTCCGTTTAGTTTAAGAGAGATCACATCATCTTTGGAAAATGCAATGTTTAAGCAATGTCCCAGGCCACTACAAGTGACAGGAAAACACTACCTCAGTGATGCTGGAAAGGCCTAAAAATTAAACAGCGTTGAAAAAGAAATCAGTGTATTTTCATGTTTAGCTACAACTGTCACGTGGGAAGATGAAGTATTTCCACGCACAGGTGAAATCAATGACATAACCTGGCATTACGTGTCAACTCTAATATTGACCACTAAGTTAATTTACCCAAAAAAGGACATTTCACTGCTTTTGCTGAGTGTAAAAACTAAGTGTGCTTATGGATATTCCACTGTCAAACGCTAATGAATGAAAATCAATCATAAAACCAATGCAAACGCTCCTCTGAAAAGGTCTCCCTGAACTGTACCTGCCTCAATAAAGCAACTTCTCCAAACTCTTCGGCAGAGAAAGCACAAAAACAAACCTCACACAATACCAAGCACAGTTACAAAATGGATTCTGAAGCAAAAACAGGAAAAAATACCTTACTTTAGGACAATAAACTCGTACAAGTTCAAGATGTTTTTCATCCCTACAATTCCCCTTCCTTTCAAAGGAGAGCATTTTCAGGAGAAATTCTCTTAGCCATTCCAGAAGATAAGGAAGCACACCGAATTTGCTGAAGGGCACACTACTTTCCTGGTAGTGCTTTTGCTGCCATCACACAATTTCTAGGGCTTTTCCTTAGGCTGAAGACATGAGGTTCTGAAAATGGTGAGGCAATCGACCTTGACATTGCCTCTGGTGCACTGCAAGCAGAAGCATTCAAGAGAAATGTGAGAGCACAATATAAACAACCTGCAAAAAGGAGTTTTTCATATATATATAGAATTGCTTTGCTTATCTATGAAGCCCATCTCTTAATTATTTTTTTTCATTTAAGAGTTTACATATGTTTTCTTCTCATTGCTACTTTTTATTATCTCTATTATCAACAATTTTTTTTTCCTGTCAACTCCTATAGTTAATGCCTGGCCACCTATTTACCAGGTATTTCACAAATCAAAAAGATCTTTATGCATGTGGAAGTGGGATATGTACTGCAGATGCCGGCTCTAGAAGCCTTATTCTTTCATCAGATTTTCATACACAAACATGAGACTTTATATAATGACAGAATGAAAATCAAAAGTGACAGATTGGGTGACTGGAATTTCTGTGACTTTTTTTAATCCATTAAAATGCCCAGCCTTACAATTTTGGAAGAGAATTTAGCACCAGCTGGAATCCTCAGACAGCATTAGTAAAACAATAACAAACCTCCCTCCAATAAAAATTTTAAATCATGAGTTTAGAAAACACTTCCCCAAACCGAAACTCACTAAATGGAAAGATTCACACACTCACACCTGAGCAGCAGGTCAAGTCCTGTCACCTGGGAAACAGCAAGGAGAAAAGCAATATTTAACTCTGCTGAGGATGTCTAATTTGACAGACGCCAGGAGATTTACAGAGAATAGACTGAAATGTGGCTTTACAGCAGCTGAAATTCAGGGGCCAGGTAAGTGAATCAGTGTTCCTGCAGCAGCAATATTAAACAAAACAAAATAACACAAAAACAAACAAACAAAAAACCCCAACAACAACAAAAAAGAGGGAAAAAGAAAAGGAAAAAGGGGGTGAAGTTCCCTCGGATGTTCCTGCATGTCTGTAGCTACAGCACCACACTCCCAACCCATCTGCTGCCTCCAGGCTGCCTTCAACAAATGGTCACTCAAATACAGGCACTTCCTACAACTCTTCCTGGATTTCAGAAGGTCCCACAGAAACTCTTCACCAGAAATGCCAATGAAAAGCAGAAGCATTAAGTGTCCAGCTCTGGAGCACAGGTATAAAATGACTTAACTGGTATGAAACCAGCCCTGGGAGTGGAGAGAAATGAGGTATTTCATTGCTCTTTGCCCAAGTCTTGCATGCTTAAGCAGGAAACAATGAGAAAATAATGACATGACAAAAGAAAGGGAACCCAAGTTGCGTTTGTAAGAAGAGCCAGGGTTACACAACCTCAGAGAGCAGCAGTCAGCCAAAAAGAGCCTTCTGAAATAAACACCAGCTTGTCAAAAGAAGGCAGCAGATACTTTCCTGCAGACATGGAACATCACGAGATCCATGAGAAGGGTATGACTGATTTTTCCCTAATATCTACGAGAGCTGGTTGTCAGCAACAGCTCAGCTCAAGGAACGTCTGAAGTCACGTTTGAACCTGCTTTGCAGACGGTGCAATGCCAGAAACCGGTATCTGAACGTTTCAGACAGCAAGTGAACAGCTTTGAGGTCTGGATTTGAAATCCTTCAACCGAGTCCTAACCCAAAAGGATTTTCACAGAGAACAGAGTGTAATATCAGGCAACTAACGCCAAGGCTGGGTTTGATAGACATAATACTACTTTATTCCATTGTTTCAACTTTCTTACAGGTTTTTAAAAAAAACGTACAGGGGTTCAGAACCACCTCAGCAGAACAAAGAGTACAGAATTAAGGGAGCTCTAGAGTCAAACCACAAGTGTGCACGCGTGGTCAGCTTCCATTACAAAAAGTAATAGGCACAATCTTTACATACGCATTTTGGTGAAAGAAGGAATAATAGTGCAGTGTTAAAAGGCACCAATAAATCAATAATTGGGCCCTTTTTAAAAGCCAATAACCATCTAAGAAACTGACATTTGGCTCAAACTTATAATTTAAATATTGTATTGACTGGCATGCATCTGAACCCCTGGCAATTTATTACACAAACCTAATGTGCGCCCTTGCAAAATCAAAAATATTTCATCAGTGGACCTGAAAATCAGTTCAGTACAAAAGGAAATACCAAAGCTCTTGGCCTGTAATTAACACTAAACTGCCTTGTTCGCCTCTTCCAAGAACCCTTGTCTAACAAACAGCTATTCAACAATGGCACAGAAGTGTTTCTCTTAAAGCAAGTGTAATATTTTTAATCCTGTAGCATTGACCTATTCCATGTGCTAGGAAAACATTAGGCATGGACCACAATTTACGTTTTCTCTTAAAAAAAAGAAAGAAAATAAAATAAATACAGTATGTGCAAGCAAGGTTCACACAACAGATTGACAGCTACAACAGTAAGCAATTTAGACTTCCCCAAGAGAAGGGCTGGTTAGTTTGGATTCTCTAAGCAGCGCTGCCCACTGCTGTGTGTCACTATCATCTCTGCGGGAGGAGAACCCGTGGAGCCAGTAAGGAAAAGCTTTACAGACCCTAAAGGACACTACACCGACACCGTGGGCTGGTTCAGCGGGCTCGAGAGCGAGCAACTACAGGAGCCCCAGTACACAGGCAGCTGCACTCGCTCAGCCAGCCACCCGGGGCTGCTGCTTTCTGCAGCAACAACGGCCTGAAGCTCAGTTTACCTCGTAGGTGCCCTCAGACTAGCCCACCCAGATGCCACGGAATCTAGGGATGCACAGCGTGGAAAAAGAGCGGAAATGAGAGGGATAGCTCCTGTGGAAGTTGTACCAAAACGTGACAGGTTATCCCAAAGCATCATGCCCAGGGCAGGGTTTATGCAGGGAGGGTTGTTTGTACAACTGAAAATTGTACAAGATGTGAGCAGAGATAGAGCTGATTGTTAACCTGCAATATCTACTACAGTCCTCAGGTATATAATTTATGGATAGCTGCTTACTGTGGTGTTGATTGCTTTCTCTTAAATATATAGAGATTCAGAAGGCTACAGTATATTCTGACACAAAGATAGTAGGACAGCTTGTCTACGAGGGGGAAAATATAAGGTAGTAACTACGTTATTTATTTTGTGAGGAACCTCCTCTGATAGTTACTGGTAGTTACTTCATGCCCTTTGGAAGATTTTTAGTTCTGACTTTCTTCATCATCTCTGTGGAACTGCTCTCCTCACAATTTCACCAGAGTTCAGTGACCCTCTTACAGTAGCCTTTTCCTTTTCCACAATGCCTTTTAAACTCACTCTCACACCACAGCAAGCTGTTCAAGTAAACATTTCTCTCTGGCAAGTTTCCAGATACAGCAAACACTATCAAAACTCGGCGTTTGATCACATGCACCAGTTTGCTTTAAATGGAGCAGGAATTAGCCCGTTTCCTTGGCTTAGGGTCCCGCACGTCCCTGTCTTTTAAACACGTACAAGATGAACATATTGTCTCCGACAGTCTCCGCAGTCCCAGCCTAAAAACGCTGTTGGAGAGGCTATAGATCACACAGTTGCAGAAACTATTGCTTATAGCAAGCCATGTTGTTAGGAAGGAGAGCGCTGGGTTTTCCAACACCCTCGAGCTCTCCAGCAGGAAGTATATGATATAGGGGAGCCACAGCACGTAGAAGACACTGGTTATCCGAAACAAAACCATGGCATAGCGGCGGTCAGGGCTGTGCCCAGTCTCCCCAGCAGCATCCACTTCGTGTGTGGGAAAGCGAGCTCTCCGATCGTTTATCTCTTTGGTGTGCTGCCGGCAAATCTTAAAGATGTGGAAATAGGTGAAACAAATGACAAAGGCAGCGGGAGCGTAGAGTAAGCACACGATAAAGCCAGTGAAATAGGCGTTAGTTAGCCAGGAGGTAGCACACCATTCAAAAATATCTCCGTGGTAACCAGGTTTTCCCCAACCAAAAAAGGAAGGCAAGAAGATCAGGCAAGAGTATATCCAGATCAAACTGATGCAGATTCTCAAGCGACAAGGTGTGACCAGTTGGTTATAGGAGAGAGGCTTTGTTATAGCGAGATAGCGATCCACACTGATGCAAGCAAGACATGCCATAGATACGCTTTTGAGCACAGAGATGATATATCCGAAAACTTGACAAGTCAAGGACTCGTGGACACCTGTCGGGTAGTGGAGCAGTGACAAAGTAGGAACCAAGCAGCTGACTCCAACAAAAAGATCAGCATAGGCCATGGTCTGAATAAAATAGCTGGTGGTGTAATGATGCAGGAGTGGAGCACAGTGGAAAACAAATATCACAGTTAAGTTACCCGCAATGATTAAAAATGTTAGCAAGACAATGATGACCGTCTCAAGGATACAGATGTCAACTGCATTGTAGTGACCAAATCCAAGAGGGCAGGAGAGGTGCTCAGATATGTTCATAACACCACTGCTCATATTCAGAGTCCTCCATTCAATCCATCGGGACTGGTTCATGCTTTGTGCTTAGGGAACACTGCAATCTGAGCCTGAGCGAGCAGGTGACCTGCTGAACAGCAGCTAAACTCTGCTCCAGCGTCTCCCGATCTCTCTGTGCAGACACTGCCAGTGCTTACATGGGAGGGGATTACAGTCCCACAGCTGTTGATGCCTCCTCAGCATCAGTGCATCACCTCTGGCACACCTTGGCTTTAAGGAAAGAAAGAAAGAAACAAACAAAAGAAAAACAAAAGCCAGAAAGAGAAAGGCCACCGATCAGCTCCTCCAGTGCTCTTGACCCATCTTTAGCAAACACAAGGCACTTCTAAAACAAACAGGTACCCAGAAATACAGAAATAAAAACTCACAAAAGAGACACATTCATTTCCCAGGGAAGAAGGGGAGGGGAATATCTGACTGCTTATGTTCCTGAGAAAGTCCTTTACTTTGGAATATGCTGGGGGGAGGGGGAGAAAAGGAAGGAGGAACCTCGGTACAGCTCAGGTTTCCTGGACCAGCAGTTACTGGAGATAATCTTTATAATGTCCTAGTTTAAATCACAGACTAACAGGAGACTAAAGCAAAAAGTTCATCCTCTAATGATGTCCTTTCTGGTTCCATTCAGGAGGTGGTACTCTGTCTCATCCATGCTATTCATTGGAAGGGTAAGGAAAACATTTTTGTCAAGGTTAATTCCAATAGACTCACCACTGTTTGGGTATGAATAATGAATTTTATTTGGAGGGAGACGGGTGGGGGATGAGGCAGACTTGTCCTCTGACTCCCAAGAAAGAAAACATACATCTCACATACAATGAGGAAGATCGTGTCTATTCATTTGAAAGTGAAAATAATTTAAGAATAGAATTTGGAGACTTATGTCAATAATCACAGTTCCTTCAAACAGTTATAGTCCATTACAATTATTAACGCCAGAACCATCATTCAATGTCCCCACAGACAAAATAAAGCCTCTCGAATTTAATTTCAGCAACGGCAACTTAAAATACTCATCTTTGGAAACTCGGCCATATTTGCTACAGTGGATCAGTACCCAGGAGTTCACAGGTATAGCCATGATATTGCTCACCTCTGTAGCAACACCTGAATCATTTCACAAACCCCCACACAAGGAGCTCAGAAACTTCCATCTGCATTCTGCCAGGAAGCTAATGAAATGCTGATTTGACTAGAAAAGCTGCCATTGTTTACTACTCCATTATTCTGTCATTCAGC
This sequence comes from Margarornis squamiger, assembly GCA_035222235.1. Classification (NCBI taxonomy): domain Eukaryota; kingdom Metazoa; phylum Chordata; class Aves; order Passeriformes; family Furnariidae; genus Margarornis; species Margarornis squamiger. The sequence continues at coordinate 26,369,376 of JAWWTY010000005.1, read as the reverse complement.
TTCATCTTCGCAGGGGTTTAGGGTTTCTGTATCTATTAGATGGTCAGCATAATAAATAGCTGCTTTAAAAGAAATGCTCTTCTAATTGCAGGACATTACCTTGTTCATTTTAGTCACAGTTATGGAGAGAGCAAACGTTAAAAGAAAGGATCTTCTGTGTTCAGTTCTAAGGAAATGCTTGATTAGTTCAGGAATCATTAGGCAGGTAATTAAATGTATACAATCTTGTTTTCCGAAAGGCCCCTAAAACGTTAAAACCATCTTTAATCCTAGAGTTCCTGAGACTAGAACACTGGCAGTGAAAATTAATGAATCCACACGAAATGATCTCCAAGGTCATTCAGATATTATGCTGGCATCTGCTTTAAGTCTCTTTAAAAGTACCGGGATCTCTCGGTTGTTTTTGACAGTCCTTGCCGCGTCTTCGGGAGGAATTTCAGACACTAGAAAAGCCCAATGTCCAATTCTGTTGCAGCACTTCGCGAGAAAGCATTCTTTTTGGAGTTCATTTCCCGTCCTGCATGGCCGCGCTGTAAAGTCCTTTCAGGTTTTATAACACCCCCGAATATTTCCGGCTCTGCGCTCCCTTTGTCTGTAAGCACGGCGGAGAGGCGCTCCTCGCTCGGGTGCCCCGCTCCAGCGACAGAGCGGCGGTCTCAGCTCCGCGCACCCCCTGCCCGCCGCCCGAGCGGAGCGCTGGGACCGCGCTGCGGCTGCTGCTGCTGCTGCTGCTTCCCCCGTGCCATCGGTGCCTGCACCTGAGCCCGCTGCTCCTCCTGCTGCTCCTCCTGCTCCTGCTGCTGCCGCTGCTGCTCCTCCTCCTGCGGGCGCTGGAGCGGTGCCTGCCGCTCCCCTCTCCCGGCTCTCCCGGCACATCCAATGGCAAAGCCGCCGGCTCCGCGGAGGAGGGAACAGCGCTCCGACCCCACCGGGGCACCCCATGGGCCGCCCCATCCCGCACGGACACACAGAATCCAGGGATGAGCCCACAAACCACCGGCACAGCCCGGCTAAAACTGGCCGCTCAAAGTTAGTCCCACGTTACTTCATTCTGAGCACACCTTGGAAGCATCACCTGCTGAGGTTCGACTTGGCAAAAGACCTAAAAATATTTTACTCTTGCTTAAAAGACAAAATTACAGCCCCCCTCTTTTAGTTGCTTCCCCTAATCAATTACTTCCATCCTTAACATACAGATAGTAAAACTCATCTGCTCCTGGTATCAGTACTGTACCAGTCTCTAATTGCTTCAACATCAGTTTAGACACAAATACTTGTGAGTAACACATTATTTTCCAAACTTAACCCAATTAACTGAGCTCTCTACTCCTGCAAACAGATGCTGCTATTCCCTGATTAAGGACTCAGAACTTTTGTTTACCCCAGGCTTCCTAAAAATAAACCATCACAGAACTATAACCATCAAAGTTATCTTACTCAGACACGCTGTCCATCCTTAGACACTGAAACATCAAATTTAGATACCAAAACACCAACCACAGAACAGCACTTTGAGCTATCAACCCACAAAAAACGTGTCAGGGATGGTATTGGAGGCTTTAACCAAGTCATTAGAAACTACAGTGATTTAAACGCTTCTAGTTCCAAGACAAACCACAGGCAAAATTTTAATAAGCTGCTCCTGGGTTAACATCTTGTATTTCGAGTACTGCCTGGAGCGAATATTCAAGGCTGAATGACAAGTCTGTAGCAGCACAAACTGCAGCAGTGCAAGAGTCATTTGCAGTAAGGGCGTGTGATCATTCCAAAGTCTTCCTTTGGAGGATTTAATAGAAATTAAACTTACTCCCATACCTCAAAATGGTAAATGGCTGAAACAACAGACTTAAATGACTAAATTTAGCCCCTGAGCACAGCTTTAAGCCCGAGCTATCCACACCACGGGCAGAACAATAGGGAGCAATTTTTATTCCTCCTCTTCCCACTCCTCCTGTGGGGGAGGAGGAGAACAAACAACGGTGCGCTCAGGCACGACAGGAACCAGGACTGCTCCCTGGGCCGGCTCGTGGCTGGCACCACAAAGGGCCAGAACACCTGAAAATGGACCTGAGAACGCCCCACAGGCACAAGGGCACGGCAGCTAAGCAAAGGGAAAGGTCGGCATTTAGTGGACCACAGGAACTGCGTGCTCAGTGCATCCTGCTCCATACAGATTTGAGGATTGGTAACTCCTAAAGCTCCCAAATGTCACAGCAATCACTGAGTCACCTCGTCCCCGGGTCAGTCCCAGCTGGTGCCTGCTGTGTGTGCCCAGAGTGCCCGACTGTGAGAACCAGCACTCACAGCAGCCAAATATTTCGGGGCTGGCACGAGAAATCCAGGCTTTGAGGAGCAGGTAACAGGAAAATCAATGGCAACCTCTGCTGGTTGGTTCTAGACACAGGTAAAACACTTCCTTTGCAGAAATTATCATTAAAGGGATGAAGTGATTCACAAGCAGGGAAGTTAGAGCTCTTGGTGGGAACACAAGCAGGCTTCCTCCACCAACCAAAGAGCCAGGCATGCTGCAAGCTGCCAGCAGCTTTATCACCTCAGCTACTCACTGCACCAGGCTGATGGCACTGACTTGCACTGCTTTACGTAGATTTGGAGGCAAGTGAAAATTAAAGCAGGAATCAGCCAGTCCTGACGAAACCATGCAATTACAGATGGAATTTTACAAGATGTGGCAACACGGGAACGTTGTATCAGAGGCGGCACATTAAAAGCTCTGTGGGAAAAGTTTAGATTTGTGTTTAGAGACACATTTGAGACTGTGGAACAGTTTTAAACAAATGCGCTTCAGGATTTTTTTTAAATCTGCGTGTAAAGAAAAGGAAGTGAGAATGAGAAAAGCTCTACTGGAAGAATTGAATGTCTGTCACCAAGGCAGTGCTGTACGTGGTGCAGAAGTTCCATAGCTGGTTACGTCCAGCAGAAGGACTGAGCACTCATCAAGCTGAAGGGAAGGAGCAATCCCACACCTTCCTTATAAATTACATTGGCTAGAAACAACACAAGTTGCCATCCAAACCAGAAGACTCACACCATCTGATCCTGCCGAAAACAGAGGGGATGTGGTAGGAGCAGGGGCTTCGTGCATGTGAAGTGAGGCTGTGAAAGCAGAGGTGATGTGTGACCCCGAAAGGAAAGAGATAAAGCTCCTCAGACAGAAAACATCTACAGAGAGGGAGATTTAGAAGCTTCAAGGAAGAAAACAATCTATTAGTCATTCTATTTGGAAAGGAACAGAAATATTTGTTTCCTAAATCTTTTTTTGTAAGGCAACAGCACTGATGGAAGCAATCCCTGCAGAGCACCAAGCAGCATCTCAGTCACACCACTCTTTTCTAGTTTGAAGCCTTTCTTTGTTAAATTATTGGATGGTCATCTGGATTAAATGGGCAACAGCAATTTCTGTAAAATCTTTTTAAACAGCATTGATTAGAGCAGGGAGGTGCAGCTGAGAGTGCAGGATGAGGAACACAGTAGTTATTTACTTAGATGCTGGCTTGAATGACAGTGCTGATATACCTACCAGCTCCTCACCTTCTTTTCTTCTGCCCACCTTTTATTTTTTTTAAGTATTACTTTCTTTTATCCACTGCCTTCTGAGCCTGTATAATAAAGGTGTTTCTTCAGTTTTCTTTATTTTTAATCTTAACCATCTCTGGCATTTACTTGCCCACCTATCTCATGGACAGCCTGGTTTTGCTCCTAATGCCTCCAGAATAATTCTATCTTATAAAGCTTGCAGTTGTAGTGCAGCTTAAAGCAGGAGAGGAGGAAGAAAAATCAGTTGTTGCCTTAAAAACTGTGAAGTGTGTACATGGATGGGTTTTCCTACATCAGATTAGTGTTTGAAGTTGCTCTATGAAGTCATATTGGTGCTGTATTTAAGGCAGAAATTGGTTCTATTTGTTATTTGGAATATAAAGTCTCTTCCCCAAAATCCACCCACTACAGCTGTCAATTTAAAACCTGCCATGGAGAGCTCTGGCTTACACACAGAGATTGTGACCCGAGTACAGGCATATGATGAGATATAAGAGATGTATGTGTATATAGATATAAAACCCCTTTATTTTTTCTCAAAACAGCCTTCTTAAACCCTTTATGTTGGGTCCTCCATCCAGCTGAGCTGTGAACATCTCCAAGGATGGAGTTTTCCCAGCCTGCCTAAGCCCCTGTTCCACATCTGACCTTTCTCCCTGTCACTCCCACCATCACCCCAGGATTTTTTTGCTGTGGTTTGTCTTCATCCTCACCAAGACTAAACAATTTGAGGCCAGTAATGAAAACCTAGAAGTGTCAGTTCTGAAGGATAATACAGTATATTGTAGAAATTTTCAAGCCATGAAGTATTTCTCCCCCGAGAGTCTAATTTACCAGTTTTACAATGACAGATCAGTTCCTTTCCTTCTCCCTCCCACCCCAAGATCTCAAGGAATGCCATGGACATTTTACAGTGCTATGGCCCACGTACCCCTGTGCTGCAACAAAGATCAAGAGGTACCAGTGACGCCGCTGCGTTTCTGAAATGCAGATGCTCTTGAGGAGCACTTATCTCATGGATACAGGAAAAAATTATCCCCAAAGCCTGCACAGGTCTTTTCTGCATTAGGGCAAAACTGAATTTGGTGGCAGCAACAGAGCAGGTTCTGTAAGGCAGGGATGAAGGAAGGGGTATAAATGTGGAAGGGGACAGTAGCTTTCTAACAGGGCAGGGCATGTGGAAGGGAGCTGATGAGCTCTTCTCCTTCTGCTACTGCTCCAGCAGACTCAGGTCATCCTGTTCCTCCACGGCACTCCCAGCTCAGCCCTTTCCCCACACTGTCAATACGAGTCAGTATCACGTAACTGTCAGGCAATTAGGATGCTGTGATGCAGAACAAGAAGAAATGGACAAATAGTATTTTTTTCATGTGCATCAGTAGTGAGAGATGGGCATTCACATTTGCAAGTTTATTGTACAGTCTTTTCATGTTGTTAAGTAACAATTACATCAAACACTTCAAAAGCTTGAAGCTTTTAAATTAGCTCCTAACATTATTTATGTATTTAATAAATATTAAGCAAGGTTTTGGAGTAAATTGCTACCATAATCTCCCTCTAAACATTACTGCCTGTGATCTCATGGATTTTATTTCATAGAATCACAGAACGGTTTGGGTTGGGAGAGACCTTAATGATCATCTTGTTCCATCTCCCTGCCATGGGCAGGGATGCCACCCACAGATAAATACCAAGCAAAACAAGAACATTTTTTTCAGGAGGAGCTTCCCTCAAGATGATATTGATGCCCCTGTGACAAATGGCGCCCACTTCACAAGCTCAGTTCAGAGTGACAAATACCCCCAAGCTCCTGTGCCTCGAATCAATAGAAATAAAACTTGGTGCAATAAACTGTCCAAAAGTGAATTTACTTCAGGGAAATGCTGTGCAGTCTAATGACTGGTGATGATTAGAATTTTTCAGAAACTAAACAGCATTTGCTTTAAACAAACAGCACTTCAGCTACAGAAGGATGCTATTTACTGACTGCCCACGTATGGTAAGAAATGCATCGGAAGCACAAGAAAAATCTCTGTGGATGGTATGAAAAGCAGAAAATGAAACATGTGCCCTCAGACAGTTCCATGCATGTGCTAAAACTAAACCACCTGCTCTTACACTAGGACCAGTTTAAAAAAGAAAAGCATCCTGGCAAAAGAACACAGACTTTACCACCTACCACTGCTCCCATCTTACAAGGGACAATTAAAATCTTCACCTGTTAAGTCACAGGACAAAAGACAGCAATTAAGAAAATGGTAAATGACAAAAAAGAACAGCTCTCACAGGGCAGGTAGTATTACCTTTTCCTGTGGGAGTCATTTCTCTATTTGAAAATACTACTTAAAAGATTTTAGTATGGCATTCATTAGACTATTTAGTGGCAGGTTTTGACATAGTTGTGCTTTTACTAATGCTTCTGTTCCTGGCAAGCCAGGAAATCCAGTCCGTAGATTCTGGGATTCTACAAGTGTATCAAGGGGGCACCAGGACAGTGTATGCTGAAAAGGATTCCAGCTGACTTGGCAGGAGCATAAGCTCAGTCAGTATTAGCAGTAATTCCATGTCAGTAGAGCCAGAATAAGGAATTTTAAGGCTATTAAAAAAAATAAAACCCAAACACTGTGATCACCTACTTTGATTTTTCACACACTGAGAGTCAAAGAGTTCTCTTAAACTACAGCACGACCTTTTAAAAGGCAACCAATTTTGATTTAATGAGTTCAACTGATGAATAATTTATTGTAGCCTTAATTAGGAAGCCAACTGTAAGGGTTGTGCAAAAGCAGCAACTAAGATACGAACACGAGGATCAAACCCACATACTCCTGTCTGTCTTCTGGAATCACAAGTTTGGATGCACCAAAGAATCAAGTTCCACTTCAGGCTAATTCTCTTTTCTAACCATTGTGAACTGGCAGCTCTTGCGTGGCCACCTCAGGGACACATATCAGGAACAGACTGCAATCCACTCGGCGTGGATGTGGCTTGGGTTAAACGCTCCCAGAACATCCTCCAGAGCAGCCAGGCTGATCTGCATGGGCTGCCTGGAAACACGTGCCCAGTCACACCAACAGTTTATGTTTTATTTGTGTAGAGAATTGACAAATTCCACCCTAAACTCTTCCTTGAATAGATTTTTAAAAATAGTGCTTCCTCAAGGAGCCGAGAGGCGGCTCAGAAAAGCACCGACCAACCAGGACCATTTAGGAGATAAAGCCCCAGCTCTGACTGTTGGTGGGGGCAAACCCACTTGAGAACTGAGCAGTCATTATGGTTTTTTACTGGGCAGCAGGTGGGACCGAGCCCAGATCCCAGTAAAGCCAATTCCACTGTTTCCTGAAGACAATAAAACTGAAAACAACTGAAATGAAGAGCAAACTTCCAAAGACTATCTTTAAACCAAGTGATACTCGGGATTACTATTCTACCACTTTGAGAAGAAATGGGAAAGAGGAACACAGAAAGGATATGGCAGGAAGACTATTTATAACCTGAAGGGTGGCACAATTTCTTTTTATGGATTTTAAGCTGAGCTTCATTTAGACCAAATCTACCTCCCAGCTGGAAGTGCTGAAGAGGTATCACTTATATTCTCCCCCAGCATGGATCTGTATCAGCACACACTTGCATCGATACCCACATATGAGCAAAGACAAAAGACATGGAACAGCTTCCTACCAGGAGTGGGGTAGAGGGAAGATTTTGCAAACCACAGTGGAATTAGACTCAAGGCTAATTCACAGGCATGGAACCCCACAGTGGGAGATGTTTGGAAAAGGCCACTGAAAGCAAGAATTACTGATTTTTATCTCTCCCCCATCCCCGAGTTAAAAACTGGCTAATTAAAATTTATAAAATCATCTCACATCTGATAACTCTGTTTCAAGATTAATAACATTTAAATACATTCAACTTCCAATAACTAGCAAATTCTGTCTTAAATTACTTTGATTGTATTAGATAATGAGGACATTTACATTTATAGCTAGAAATTGGCACATGTAAAATGTTATGTGAGCTGAGAAATTATTTATTCTAGAAGAAATACCAAACCTGACATTATTTGCCATCTCTTAGAAAAAAAAGCTGAAATTAAACACCGACTTTATCAACACTAAAAATAGGTTAAATATAAAGACAGCATTTTTGAGATCTGCAAGTCCTTTTGGAAAGAACACCATCAGGGAAGGGAGAAGTCAAGCCTGTAGATTAAGTTCAACTTCTTTCACCACTATTAAATTCACAATGAACCTTCCCCCTCCTGCTCAAGATTATGGCTTTGAGCTAAATGTCAGTCTCTTAATTCATACATTTAAAGACATAGCACATAAAATTGCCCATAACTCAGTGTATCAACAGGCTGAACTCAACACTGCCTCTAAGTCAGTGACCGTACACTTTATTTACAGCCATTCCACATAATGAAATAGAGACACTGGAAATTACCCTCTAACAGTTAAGGTTTTTTAATACACTAACTACAACACAAAAATGAAATCCCAACAGCAATTTCCTACAAAGGAAAGGCTTTACACAGTGATTTGCATTCATTTTGCTGCCTAAGTTATGAAAATACTCAGTAGTCAAAAACATGCCATAGAAATGGAATAAGGCTAGATTAAAAAAAACCTTATTTTTCAGCTAATGTTCAAACCCAAGTGCTCACAGGGGATGCACTTTGCTGTATTTCCTTCCCCCCCCAAAGAAGGCTCTTCATCAAACAAAGCAAAAAAAGTAGGGGAAAAATGGTTACATTCAAAAAGCTATATTTTATTGTTATGGCAACTGATGTGCTAAAAATATAGAAATAAAGTTGTTATGGCAACTAGAATTTTAAAAGCAGTCAAAAGTAGAATAATCAAACATTCTGCTGGCTTAAAATGTAACGTCTATGACTCAATTTTCAGAAAGAGCTTCAGAGACAAGTACAGGTTGGGTTTTTTTTTGGATTCTGCTTTAGAGATCACAAATAGTACAATTCCAGAGAACTCGACAGAGCACAAGGGAGCGGATCAAGGCGAGCAGAAAATTAGTCATTCCAAGTTCTCACGGCCAGTAGGAAGAAACACACACCTTATGCCACTTACTTGATCTCCTGGTGGTCTTACCCCCATGCACAAAATGCATCAGTTTATTATTAAAATCACCAGCAACAGGACACCATCTGTGTCAGTCATCACAATGACTGCAAGGCACCCTGGCACAGGTTGGGCAGAGAAGCTGTGGCTGCCCCTGGATCCCTGGGAGTGTCCAAGGCCAGGTTGGACGGGCTTGGAGCAACCTGGGCTGGTGGAAGGTGTCCCTGCCCATGGCAGGGCGTGGCACTTTGAGGCCCCTTCCAAACCAAATCATTCTGTGATTCTATAACTAAAAGTTACTTAATGATTTTACGAGGTACTGAAGAGTTAGGGAATACCAAAATTCATCTGTCTGAAGCAGCAGAGTTCTGCCCCTTGATACATATGGAATTACAAAGATGACTATATCTACAAGATTATGATATTTAAATTTCTGATACATTCTTGGAGATCATGACAGGGCTTCCAACTACACAAGCACTTCCACAGCAATCTCAGAGAACTCGCTGTCTCCCAACGCTTCCCAGATTGTCAAAATTGCTACTTCTATTAAAAATTACCAGAAGTGTGAGCACTGTGAAATGTTCCAGAGCCCATACTGAGACAAGCCTTAATTATTAGTAAGCAAAGTATTTAACAGATACTTCAGAGAGTTATGACTAGACACAGTAGCTTCTCCTGGAAATATCTGCAGAGGAACCACGTAGATAGCACGTGCTGGAATCCCAGTGAAGCTGGTATTTTAACACAGCATGTGCCTTGTATTTTGGCTTCACTGCAGTGAAAAGTCAAGGCTCCTACCAGCATTACTCCTAACTCTGTTCTGACCCCCATGAAAAGTCTCTCAGCCCATGCAGGAGTAGCAAGGTGAAGCGCACAGCTCCCAGCCAGGCTCTTCACTTGCACTAAAGGGCCAAGAATCGGATGAATTCCTTATTGCAGCACAAAAGTCAAGAGATATACACACTGAAATTCAAACAACACCCAAGGATGTGCGGCAAGCACAACACTGACACATTCAAGGATATTTCTGTAGTTTTGCTTCCCCAGCCTCACTATCAGTCCTTGAGGTGGATACACAGGTAACTCTTAAGCATTCTGTGAAGCCACAGGTACTTCTAAAAATGCAAATAATGTAGGTAAATATGTTACCTAATGAATCTGTGCCCAAGTCAACAGCTCCTGCAAAAGAAACTCCACGTACAACACTCGCTATACTGACATTTGCATCAGTCAGAGAAATGCTGGACATGGGAACATCAATGCCTTAAATCAGTTTCCAAGGTATTGTGCCTATGCCTGGGCTGAAGGAGCCAGGCTATGTGTTTTCATTGCTGACTCCAGCAGACACTGCAGACAGTCCTGAAGACACAACCAGCTACTGCTGCTCTGCACCTTCTATAAAATGAGTTTGCTCATTGTGTAATACCCTTAACTTAATGGCTGCCTGAAGTGTAAGTTGAGTTAAAAATAAAACAAGCAGCCATCCAAATATCACTCCTTTGCTGCCAGCTGTGTAAATCCACTGCTGCCATTCAGCAGCAGTATTCTTGGAATGCCATTCTGCACTGAGTATACATGTATACATATATGAAAGTATCCCAAAAGAATATTCATTCTAACATTCACAGGCACATTTTAGCCCTACCACGTGTTAATATATTTTCAAATTTCCATTAAAGAATAATTTGAGTCTTGATAGCAAAGCAAAGGAAATCCTGGCTGGTGCCAACAAAGACCAAAAGAGCTTTCTGAACCTACATTTACAAATCCATGGCTCCAAAAGGTCCCTCCCATTCCTTTGCCATGCAGGCCCCAAGAAGCACAATTACACTACAATGTTACATTAACCTAAGACTGCCTCAAAACTGGCCCCACCTGCCCATTCCCTGCTCCCACCTCACCCCCTCAGGGAACCTAGGAGGGAAATGGGGGGAAAGAAGTTTTCTAAATAAAAATCCACAAATTAACCCGATTTGCCCCGAAATTGCTAGGTAAGAGTACACAAAAGAGATGTAACATGCAGGAAAAGAAACCTCTTTTGGCAAGCCCATGGTCTGAAACCACAACTCCTGTTAACAATGAGTGAGTTTTCAATTCAGGCTGTGTATTCCACTAGCCAGTCAAAAAAAAAATCCCCAAAAAAACAGGTTGTAGTTTGAAACTGGATTGCTTTGGAGACAAACCAGCCATATGAAGACAGCTTTGTCATATGCAGGATATGATTAAAATATGTGAAGCTCCATATCATCAATGTTCAGTTGTCAGCTTAAAAAACAACCGATGAAAACCCTCCACAAGTAAAAAATCTCAGCTGCCAAAATATTTGTGTATGACCACAAAAACTTACATAAGTGATTATTAGAAAGAGTATATATGCAGTAGCAGACTGCAATCAAACTCCTTTTGGTTAGTTTACCTCAGAAGCTGCAAATTTGCTTGCTGGTAAGGGAAATGACTCTTAATTTGTGTGAGCATACTCATCACGGCAAAGAGAAAAACTCCTTAATGGGTACAGGCTGTAAAGAAGAGCTATATTATCTAATCTCTTCTGAAGTGATTACTGTAAAATCTACTTTAATACTAGCTCAGCCCTTTAAAAGAATAACCTGAAGAACACATGGATAACCCTGTCATTTGGGGGTTTTATCATAAAGGAGTCATACATAAAGGAAGGTAGCAAAAGGTAGCAGAATTCACCTCTATGTCAAATTCCAGGTTGGATTGAAGCTATGTATTCATCACTTAGGTGTGATTGGATTGTTCTTCCCACGCAGCTAAAGCCTTGCTGGGTTTGGCACTATTTGAATTGTTCTGAACTGCTGCCCACTGCTATGGTAAAACATCCTTTAACCACATGTTGACCACCAGTACTGCTGTAACAAAGGCATCTTAAGAGGCTTTAAACACAAATTGACACTGGAATTCTGTGGAGAAATAAAAGAAGAGAGATTTAAAGTATACTTCTGGATTCTTTGTCTCTAAGCATTTGGAGCTCTCTGTCTACTTCTTAGAGCATCAAACATACCGAAAGGTGCAACTGATAGTCAGGAAAGGTGGTTTGCTCTCTTCAATAAATGTATTTGAGACTTGTAAAACTGCAGCTCCAGCCTCCTGAATAAGAGTTATGCAACCTTTGTTTGAGAGCAGAGGATGGTGAGGAAGAAGCGGGTTTGAGAGGAAAGAGGAATACCAAGAGCAAGCTGATTGTTGAAAATAGAATTATCCCTCAGGAGTTGCAGCTCTGGCAGTGAACACAGACAGAACCATTTGCTGCCAGGGAGAGATCATACACCCAGGATTCCATGAAGACAACACATCCTGCAGAGAACTTCCCAAACGATCCCATTTTACTCTAGGGTGTAGAATACCACTGTTTCAAACATTCTTACTACAGCTGCTCTGCCAGCATCAGCAGGTTACTGCTGCAGGGAAGCTGAACCCCTGGGAACACACCACCATTCAGATTAAATGGGGATGCCTGTTCATCATGCCTTATCTTGGAATGCATCGTGGAATTTCCAAGGAGCTCTGAGGTGCCAAGAACCAGCAGCTATTACCACACTCTGAGGGAACAGCGAGGCACTGACACATCCCCACTCCATCCCACTTAGCAAAACACTTATCTGCATCAATATTCTTGTACCCTGAGTCTATGAGACTGCTTTAATATCAATTCTTCCACCATTTAAACCTATTCAGGCCGTAACACAGGAACTACCCAAGGCTTTATCAGTGTTTGAAACAATGGGCAGCTCTGCTCCCCTGGCCTGCAGAAAACAGATCATCAATTCTCACAGAAAAAACTCCAAGAGGGCACATGCAAACCTGATTTGCACTCCACCCTTCAGAATAAATATGTCAGTTTATGTGACTTTCAGAGCGGGGAAGTCACACAACACTCCAAAAGAGCCAGGAACTGTACTGTGAGTGTCATTTTAGTGTTACCCTAAGACGTTATGTATGGAGAAGATAATTGTAGAAACACTCTTAACGGGGCAGAACTTCTAGTTTTATGCAGGCCCTGGAAAAAAGTATTACTGGCATTATTTTCCACCTCAAATACTATACATAAACATTAAAGTTAAGGTATCATAAAACTAAGCATTACTAATGGGTGCTCCTTTATTTCCTTAAGAGAGCTGTCGTTACACTGAAGAATTCCTTTGAAGATGAACAGTGAGCATAAGATTTTCCCTTTTGTGTACACAAAATCGAAAGATTTTCTTCAGATGAGCTCTACATGAATCAAAACTTGGCAAATTAAATTTCACCTTAGGGACATTTTATTCCTGAGTTTGTAAGAGTAATATTAGCATTTACTATGAAACTAGGTACCCGGTACATTCATCATAAACTAAACCTTTTATCTGAAGTCTGAATTTAAATTAAGCTATTTAAAGAATTAAAATTCTGTCAACTTCTGCTCTTCAGAGACAATAATTTTTCTGTGATTTCTAGAAAGTGTTTTCAGTTCATATATACTTCATTGTCCCACAGTATTGCAGCACCACTAAAATAATTCAAACAAGTAGGTGACTATAACTGTCAGCACTAACAGCTCAGCTTATACCAAAAATGGGTCTTCCTATCATTCCAACCAACACACGAACTCATTTTTCTCTGCAAATCACATTAGATTATAAAAATATCAATAATCTACTTGCCATGAAATGAATGATCTCAGTTTAAGAGAAGGGTTAAGGAACAGTCATCCTGTTCCTACCCTTTCAGAAAAGGTGGGGAAAAGTAAAACCTAGAAACTTCCTACAGATTCTGAATTAAAAAGAAACAGGGAACTGGGAATGCTGCATGTACATCTCTAAGTGATCATATCCTCCAAAATTATTTTGCTTAATATCCAAGCATCTCATTCAAAAGGCAACAGAATTTCTCCCTCTTTTCAGTCAACTGAAAAATAAATCCCATTTTTATTCTAATGATCATTGATCCTTATGTAATAGGATCTCGTCAAGCATACAGCTCTGCCATCCTTGATATCTACTCTCTCCAAAACTCAGGGGAGATCATTCCTAATAAGTAAAGAGAACAAACAAGTTCTGCAAAGAACAAAACTACTCCTCGCTACACAGAAGCCTAAACTCGCCCATTTACAGTGAGGACAAACAGATGCAGCATTCTGAACACAAATATTTGCTACAAAAATACTCTCATGTTTCAGCCCATTAACCAGCCTGCTGTGGCAGCTGGTGAACAGTCATCTTTTTAATTAGACACCCTTACTGATTAATTAGTCTCAGAACACTGAGCAGTGGAACCCTGCACGATGCCACTGGGACAAAAAAGATTCCTCTTCCTCGTGCAAACTCACCATCCTTTAGTATTGCTGCAAGGAACAAGCTCGGCTCATTTTCTACTCAAATGAGAACAGCCTTCCTCTAGGTGAGGAATTCTCCCAATCCACAGCTAAACTGTTCCAACCCAAACGCTTCACACAAGTAAAGGAAGTTAAACAAACAAAGCCACACAAACATGGCACATCAAAGTCAACTGCATTTAATCTTTGTATAAAAACAATGGCTCATTTGTAGTCTCCTCCACTTGCCATTTACTAACTATGCAAGCAAACTGGCAATAGAAACTAAAAAGCCAAGTAAATATTAAGTGTGAAACAACAAAGCAAACACCTTTTCTTGTTTTAACAGCTTGGATCATTTCCAAGTTTAAGAAGTGACTACATTAGTTTACATGAGAGCTGATCTTCAGACGTTTGAGCTCAGTTTGCAGCTGGATGTACCAAGAAACACATAGAAAGAGTTAATTGAGCACATGGAGGATTGTGCTTAAGCACATGTTGAAACTTTAACAGCAGGATTTGCTATTTTCAGCTATCCCATTTCTAACTTTTAATTGTGGACAAGAGACAATTCCAGAAACCCCAAATCCTAACTTCGGGGTTTCTTTTTGCTTTATAACGAGCATGTTTGTCTTGTAGGAATCAGAACCAATAATGCTGGTTCAAACTGAACAGGTAAACCACATCTATGAGCTCTAAATTGGTTCCATTTCATCCATCCCAAAAGCCAACCCTTTTGCTCCATTCTCTGCAGCAAAGGTACATACTTTCCTATACTTGGTCCCCACTGGATGGGAATCACACCCCTGGAGTAGTGACAGCCCTGATCTTCAAATGACTGTATTACTGAGATCAGTTACTTTCATGATATGGCAATATTTAATCCCCAAATCAATGCCTCTCGTAATTTGCTTCAGAGCTTGGAAGAATTCTTAGGATCTTCACTCTTCTGTGGAGTGGTTTGGAACGATATTGGCCCAGACACAAGACACCATTATACAGTCAGCAGACTAAGCTATTTTTTGGCCAACTCTTCTGAAGCCTGACCCTTTAATTAGTTATTATCTCTAACTGTTCTGGGCACATGCCCATGTTGCCAAAGGAAATTATGACAGCAAACAAAGAATCTTATTTTTGGTTCTCTTACAAGTCATTTGGAAGGACAGCCATTGAATCTCTCTTGAAGACCTTTGACTCAAAAAGGAGCATTTACATTCCTATGCAAACCTCCACAATACTACCAACATCTAATTGATCTGACAGCAGGATTATTTTTCTGAAGTTACTTTAGAAGGTAAGAATAAATTTAAAGCAAGTTTTGTTTTCTCAAACCAGAGCAGCAGCACTAGCATCTCAAATTAGCCTATATATGCCATTAGATGAACTTTATACATCCAGCTCATTTCTTGATGGAAATCAGATTATAAACTGAAAGCCTCCTATGAAGAGATGATACATTTTAGAAGTGCACCACTATTACCCTTTTGTTATCATAAGCAGGTTTTCTCACTCTGATTTTCTTTTCCTTTAAATATAAATAAAAATACACGTTTCTCTCTACTGAAGTGTATCTTATTTTCCCTTTCCCATCCTGTGCCACGTTCAGCAGGGCACACATGCCAGCAAGGGAACTCAGGCACATTGCAATTGTCACACAGAACAGATTTACATATATGTCAGAAACGAAGCAGCTGCCAAATCACAACTCCTACTCTCTGAAATTGTATGCAAGGCCTACTATTGTGCTCCAGTCAAAATTCCTGAGTGGCTCAGGGTAATCACGAAGCTGGAACTCGGGAGGAGACTCAGACAGTGCGAGTAGTGCTTGTCAGTACAAAAGTGTTTGTGAGAGCACAAGTACTGCTTTTCCCCTTCCCTCCTGGAACTCCAAACTCACCTCAAGAAGGGAAGTGTGTCAGATGTATCTGTGAATGCTCTGATGGGGGAAAGGAAACACAGTCCACTAGATCATTCCTGACACAGCACTGACCTCCAGTGCACAGGACTAAAGGACATGGAGGCTCTTGGGAGACTGTAAGTGCAGCATTGATTTTTCTAAATAAGATAGTTTATTTTGCTTTCTGTGCTGAATTGAAACTCTAAAATAGGCCCCAATTTACCCTCTGCTCCAGAACACACTGAACAAAGCACTCCTTCAGCTGAAAGCCACTGCAGCAGCTTCCAGAGCTCTGCACATGGGTGGATATAAATGGTACAAAGGCACAGCCAGATGTGTCAGGGGATGGGAATTGCAGCTGCCAAATCTAACACAGCACTGCTGCACACAGCTGGAACACAACAACAAACGTGTCCACATTGTGGGCTCTCAACTAAATTCAAATGCTCAGAGTCTGCTGTCACTCAGTGCATCATGATGCACACATTTCTGGCCTGCCAGCAGCACAGCTCTCACCAGCGAGCACAACTGCATCAGGAGATAATCAGCAACACTGCAGCAAAGTCACAGTTCTTACCACATTTCCCTCTGAAGTTCAACATGCAATTATTGCTGACACACGTATGTAACACCACAGCAAAGCCTTGAAGAGTATATACTACTAAAATATATGTGCTACTCCTCTCTCTGCTTAGTTCACCTTACCAACACACCACCATGAAACTGAAAAGTTCTGGTCACAGGCAAGTATCAGATAATTCATTTAAATAAAAATCCGCTGACCATTTTTTGTGGAGCACCCCATATCAACTCTTCCCAAAGATGGGCCCAAGCTTTAGTTTGGATCTCCTGTTTCTCTCCATGAATCCCTTCCTACCAAAGGATGGGATTTCCAGCAGTTTAGACAGTCTATAGAAGAAATGTGGGTGACTTCAGGAGAAAAGTGATTTACTTCAGAAAAAGACTTGCATAAATGCTTCAGTTCAGAACAGAATTTAAATGTCCAACCTGTAACAGTATTTCACATTAATTACTGTACAAAATACCTTCCAAAATACATGTCACTACAATATTTTCCTAGTGAAAAGGCCAACTGTAACAAGGTATTGTTAAGGCCTGAGGCCCCAGCACCCAGATAAACCTGGCATTTTAGAAGTTTTCCGCTCCCTCCTCCTCTGCAAAACAAACATCTTCCCCACTTTTGGAAAGCAGGAGCAAAATAATGGAGGTGGCTTTGATGCAACATACAGCTGACAGATGTCCTGTGAATGGTTTCTAAGGAAAATATAACCCAGCTACAACGTCAAAATGAAAAATTTACACTATCAAAACATCCTTCCTTGCTGGTAAAAGAAAAAGAAGCCATCGGGACAACTCTCATTCTGGGGACGCCTCTAAACTTCCCAAACGTAGTGTGTGGGTTCAAATTAAGAGGACAAGTAGCCAAAAGAGACAACATTATGAAAGGGAAGTTTTACTAACAACATCTACCCCAGAATTTCTGGATGGACATCTGGATGGACAGATGATACGTAACCCAGATAACGAATCCAACACTTGCTCTGAGCAACATCAGAAATGATCCCCGTCCTCTTCTGCCCCCGTAAGCACATCTGAGAGCGCTGCTCTCCTCAGAGCTGCAGAGCCCCTGGGCTGAGCTCACCTCCTGACACTGCACACAGCTCGTGACCCCAGTGGTTCTCCCTCCTGCCAGCACAGCTCCAAGCAGATCCAACAGCTCTGCAGACAACTTCTTGCAATGTTTACTCACTGCACTGATGACATGAGGACACAGAACGGGACAGAATCCCAAAAGGATTCTCCTCTCAAATCACCCATACAAGCAAGGGGACTGGTTTCCTGCTAGGTAAACATGGTTTTAACATTGTTTTTTAAAATAAACAACAAAACAAGAAATATCTAACTCTGTGAGGTTTTGTTTGGGCTTGTTTGTTTGTTTTAAACCCCATAAAATATAGGCATACAGAGAACAAACTGTTGAAAAAAGAAAGTGATGAATGTGAGCTTATAAAAAAGCCACGAGCAAACACTTGAACGACAAGCTGATGTCCTTATTATCATCACAGCAAGAGAACAGACAGCTAAATGTCAAGCATTACTACAGATATAGGTCAGCAACTTCTCTTGTTAATGCCATTCAGCAGGTACCCCTGGCAGGAGGGAAAGTCACCTCATCACAACTTCAGCTGCTTAAAACAAGTCAGACTGTTCCACTCCCCTGCTGCTCCACCACTGAACAGAACTGCTGCCCAGCAAATTCATCTGCACCAAAGGAGAGAGGGACAAAAGAAGGCAAACACAAATAATAAATCCCTTACCATTGTGATGAGCAATCTGTATTTATCCAGCATTGCCTGGTTGTCGTGGCATCCTGCCAGCAGCTGCCAGATCTCTGCCCTCAGCGCTTCTGGAACGCCGCTCTTCACCAGGCTGGACAATCCATTGGGTCTCACAACAAGGTTATTGTGCCTGCAACACACATGACCATTTGCCTCTTGCCCTTCAACTACAGCAGTCAAAATAAAGGGTAAGAACATCAAAAACTTTTAACTTTCCAATGTTATTGTGAAAAGCAGAGCCAGCAACTGGCAACACGAACTTTCCTTCCAGTGGTTACATTCATTAGTATCTGTTAGATGGAAAGCAAAAATTCTGCAAGGATTTACAGTAAGAACCAGTGGCAAAATGTAGTGATATCCAAATTCTCTAGGTATAAAGCAATCCACAAAGATTAACAGACAACTGCAGAAATTGAACTCAACTGACTAATGAAGAACAACTCCAATCAAAAGAGAAAACTGTCATCTGTGCAGACAATTCAATTTACGTATTTGTTCCACATATATGTTTTAGTTTAGGTTAAGAAAAAGCAATTAAAAATAACATAAGCCATATAGAGAAATAAATTTTGGCAAACAAATAGAAGCCAGTTTTAAGAGTACTGCCATGAAGACTGAAGTTCCAGTTCCACACTGCATGCAAAGAATATGTGCAATTCCCACAGAGCAGTAACCCCTGCACTGGGTAAACCTTAGTAAAATCCTACTATTCTAAATAAAGTCACCTGTTGGTCTGAGCTGGTCCTTCACTATCTGGTTGCACACACACCAAGAAATGCAGGAACACAAAACTCCCTGTACATGCACAGTATTGCAGAACTTTCAGTCACAGATGTTTAAAACCTGGTTTTGAGATAGCAGTGCTTGCTGATCTAGAGTAAAACTCCCTTGGACTCAGGATGGCAATTTCCAGAGCAGTGCAGCAGCAAAACTGCCCAAATTGATTCCTTGTTCTTCCTACTGTAGGAAGAGCTTTCTCTCTCTGTGTTTTGACCATTGTGTTTTCCAACTCTCCTGGTAGGAGAAGAGTGAGAGTGGCTGTTTAGCCAAATGCCAGCAAGCTGTGATTAATGAAATAACCTGCAGTTTGACTTCTCAATAAATGTTTAGAGTGCTCATTCTATGAAACAACTGATTAAGACCTGAACAGTTTACCACTGCTGTTTAAATTTGACAAGTGTTCTAAGCAAATTTCTTTCTCCTACACTTAGAGGATGACATTCCCACCTTTCCAAACGACCTGAGAATTAAAAAGAGTGTGATTATACGATGCCCTTATTCTTTTAAACACAATTATTTTTAAATGCATAGTGCAAGACAAGTAGTTTCAAACTTTACACTCAGCCAAATTAAAACCCAAGTAGTATCTTTTCTCTTTATCAGTCCATTTTGCAGCCAGTCATATGAGCCTAATAGTCTTGTGATGAGAAAAAGGTAGAAAGAAAAAACAGTATTCACAGAAACATTAAGAGGACTAAAGGCTTGACACTTGAAGGACTTGAGTGGGTCTAGAGAAGGCCAAAAAAATGCTCTGAGAGCTGGAGCCTTTGATCAAGAGACAGGCTGGGAGAGCTGGGGGTGTTCAGCCTGAAGAGAAGGCTCTGGGGAGACCTCAGAGTGGCCTTTCAGTACCTTGAAGGGGGTTATAAAAAGGAGGGGGAAGAACTTTAAATAAATAATAATAATAAAGTGCAGTGTTAGATGGAATATTGGGAAGAAATTCTGGCTCTGAGGGTGGGCAGGCCCTGGCACAGGGTGCCCAGAGAAGCTGTGGCTGCCCCTGGGTCCCTGGAAGTGTCCAAGGCCAGGTTGGAGGGGGTTTGGAGCAGCCTGGGCTAGTGGAAGGTGTCCCTGCCATGGCAGGGGTGGCACTGGGTGAGGTCCCTAGACAACTCTAAGCAGTTACAGAATTATGAAATGTACACTCAGGAATAAATAGACAAACACATCAGAAAGTTAATGCTCAAGTTAGGGATTTGTTTATTACAGGGATCTGGTCATATGTTATGTGAGAAACACAGAAGGGCTCCTGTGAGGAGTGGGCAAGCTGATAAAATAAAGTGAACAGCTACAAAGGGACATTCCCATAGAAACAACACAGGGCCATTTTCAGCAACACCAAGGAAACAATACAAATCTCTTATGGTAACAACTAAGGGAGATGCACATTCCGTGCTGGAACACCGTCCTGAACATAGTCCCAAGGGAGAATTAAGCAGCCAGACCTCCCTGGCTCTGCCCTGTTTTTAGGCCCTCCTGTGGCAGGGGTAATAGTTGAGCAACACGAGTCTTGCCACAGAGCAGAACTCGAACTTCGACAGCCAACTCACCCGGTTCTGAATGGCTCCTTGGGAAACAGCCTGAACATTGCCAGTCCCTGCTCCCAACAACAGAAATGAGCATAATCTGCTCTTGTCCTTTAGCATGTGGGGAACATGGGTCATTCATAGATCTAACATATTTAGTTTGCTACAAGTGCTGCCATTCTCCTGCACAGCACTCAAAGACACAATAAAATAAATAGATATACCATTACATTCCAAGTGTTTATCTTTTTGCTAAATTATCTTGCTCTTAATTCCTCTTTATAGATTTGCAGGAGACTCTTGGAGCAATGTTTCTTCTGAGTCCAATATGTTACAGTGACATTTGAATAAAATGACAAGAAGCAATTAAAATGCAAGAAATTTTTCACCTAAGAGACAAATACACCAGTTCCCCGAGTGCAAATGTTTTTTGTTTATTTACTTTTACTACAAGTGCACAGATCTTCCACTAACATATGCTGCAGTTTCCAACACACCAGAAGATGTGATTTCAGTCTATTTTTAGTTTTCAAATAGTTACCATTTCTCATCTGTTACTCTAAGTTTTGTTCTTAAAATGTAACATAGGGCTATTCAAGAATGCAAGTATTTTCAAGACTTAATTTCCCTCAAGAGGCATTGCTTGAGACATTACTAGAGAAATGTTTGCCATTGCTGGTCTTCAAGCTGGCTGGGAGCTCCCATTTCTCACCCCATTTTTTAACCAGAGTGTTTCAACTACTAAATGTGTAAGTTATATTAGGAGTTCAAAACAGTTTATTTCTAGTCTTAAATGTTTTGTCTCACTCATTAGAATACTTGAGAAACCAGAAGAAATTGTTGGTTACTTGAAAGTTCAGAGGATGAGCTGTGGATGTTTTTTTACTTCAGCATGTTCATCCACAGGAGCCCAGGTATTTCTCAAGGGCAGAGGTGAAAACTAAAAAAAAAAAATCAACTCACAAATGAATTAAAAAAAAGAATGCAATGCAATGGGGATGCCCCTCAGAACAGGCAAGTTCTAAACAGCTCCAAAGCCCATCTCTGGATTTTCACAGATGATGCCTCATCCAGAACCCTTTGCATGAGATCTCCAGTACAGGTGAAGTCAGCAGCAAGAAGCTGAGTTGCTCCAAAGCTACAAAGTGGCCAAGCAAAGGGAGAAATTGCCCAAATAAATCCTTAAGGCGTTTTTCAGCTCCCTTTTTGGAGTTAGGAAAAGGAAACTGTCAGTTTCAGATTAAGGACCTCTGGTTGTTTTTGTCTCCGGTAGCAGGAGCATTCTTTACAAAGGGAAAAGCAACTAAGTGGTTCTGGCACTTGCTAATAGTCCAAGGTCTCTCCGAGGCAGCAAACACAGGGACTTTTTCCCTCTCTTGGCACAGCATCTGCTGCTACTGAAACACTTAATTAAACCACAGAAATAACACTGTTGAGAACATACTCCGGGCTTACAAACAGTCTTCATTTTACTCACCGACAGAAACCGTTTCAGTGAGGATTCAGTCTTCCTAGAACTCCTCTTAAGTGCTTACATACAGAATATTAAAAAAGTTTAACCAAAGGCATTGCTTCTAAACAAACTGAATGTACAGCAGCTGGCACAAATGGCTTGGCCAGGACACGCTGGAATTGCTCTGTCTGTCCTATCCTGAGGACACTGAGTTTGGTGGGGGTTTAACCCCCAGCCCCAGGGAACCCCAACCAGAAGGTTGTTCCTGAGGAGTCTCACACCTGTGGGAGCAACTCTCAAACACTGAACAAAACCAGACTTTGGCAGATGCTGCGGGAGAGATTTGTCAAATAACTGCAGGTTATTTATAACAGTCCCTTTTAAACTAGGTTTAAAACCCACACTTCAATGTGTTTTGTATTTTAGTTTTTGAACTGTGTGCACTGAAGAATTTCAAACCTCCTGCTCAGAAGCATATACAGTCTCATGAAACAAAGAAAAGGTTAATATTTAAAATGTAAATGTAAGGAATTAAGCATTACCATCTCCCCAGCAGCTCTCCCCAGGAATACAAAATCTTCTCAGGACAATCCTTTGACACATCACCGGTGCCACTGGAGAGTTCATTATCGCTCTCTGCAAAAATAAGAAAAGGAAAACAAGAAAACAAGATCATGCACAGGTTGACCAAAGGCACAGACACTAAAAATGTGCACATATAGGTTTCAGACAACTTTTTTTTCCCCTCATATATCAGTTCAAAACCACAAAAAGGCATCAAAAATATTAGTGGAACCACAAAGAATGTTTAGCAGACTTTACAAAACAAGTGTATTAATAAAGTTACCATGAAATTAAAATAACAGGACGAGGGAATAACTCATTGCACACTACAGCAGAAAGAGCTGGGACCTGAAAAAGTATGAGGTAAGGAAAGAGTGGAGGCTGTCACCCCTTCATTTAATGAAATATCAGTGTAGTGTTATCTAAAAGTCACATCCACTCCAGACCTCCCAACAAGAGAAGCCTCTTTGAGAGCAGAGTAGATCCTGTTACTTCACGACACCACATCCCTTTGGCTCTCCTCTGGGACTCTGAGCTCAGGAAGCCTCCTCAGAGCCCCCAGAGTCATTCTTTTTACTGAAATAAGTTCCTGGATGAGCAGGAAAAACCACAGTGTGACATAAAAGGTTGTAGTGCACTGAACAGAAGAGAATGCTTCAACTGAAACCTCATAATTTTCAAGAATGAAACACTTAGGGAGGGATATATGTCATTGTATGACTAAACCCAGAAGGGATAATGTGAGCCTGGGACAGCATGCTCTGATCCAATCCCAGTTCCCATCTAAACTCCCAGTGCCCTGTGGGTTGGAGCAGCTGCCCACAGTTGGCTGGACAGTCTAACCCTACAGGGCAGCTCCTCATGTGAACGAGGTCTTGCAATTATTCGGACTTTTTCCAGTTTTATCTGAATAAAATACTGCTAAAAATTACATGAATGCAACTTCAACACCACTAAACACCGACAGACTCTGACTCTCAGTGTCCTCAGTAGGGAAGACAACCCAAAAAGACACAGCAGCAGCCCCAAAGATTCACAGACTGGTTTGGGTTGGAAGGGACCTCAAAGATCGTCCAAGCCCCACCTCCCTGCCATGGGCAGGGACACCTTCCACTGGAACAATCCCAGCCCTGTCCAACCTGGCCTTGAACGCTGCCAGGAATGGGGCAGCCACAGTTACCCTCAGGCTGCTGAAGCCAAGGACAGTTTAGATGTCAGAGGGCTCCAAGGCTGCTCTTTCCTATGAGCTGAGCTGTCTCAAGAAGCTAAAATCAAATGCAAGAAGAAAAACCAAAGCTACACGTGCTCTGCAAATCCCTCAGAACTCTCCTCAGCACAGCCCAGTCACCCGTGGGTGCTGACCCAATACCCTGCATTCCTCTGGTACATTAAACACTTCACCTCCAGCTTTATGCAGCCAACAGGAGCAGCTCAGGTAGAGGAGGAACTTCAATATTCGTGCAATTATCCTGTTAACTCTTCATCCCTGTCATTCTCACTTCAATTACTTGTTTCTAATTTATGTTCTTCACAATTGTCAAATACAAGTCATTAATAAAATATCATCAGTGCTTGAATTTGACAGTGAGCCGTGAGGACAAAACATACTGTACTTCAAGGACAACTAACATCAAAAACAGTGCCCTAAGAGAGAAGCATATCAGAAACCCCTGTATTTTAAAATGAACATTAGTAAAAGCCTTTAGCTTGGAACTTGTTTTCAGTTTTACAGGTCACAAAGCACAAGACCAACCTCCATTTAACTACTTCTCCATTAGAATTAAAAATAACCCAAACAAAATAACCACCCACATCACAAATCTAGAGAAAACTTGATTTTAAGGTTATCCAATCTTTTGCATGCATTCACTAGACCTAAAGATGGAAATATGAAGGTCTAAATTTATCATTTTAATAAAATTTGATGACTATAAAAGTAACCAAAGGAATCAATTGTGCTCCAAGGGAGGAACCATATTTAAGGACTCAACTTTCCTTTCATTTTAGTATTACCAAAAAGTAGCGTAAAGACCAATGTCTTCACTTACCACCCAGGCCTAGTAATAATGAAAAACACCCTTAAGTTAAAGCAACTAAATGCATGACATATTTTTAATTCTCTCCTCTCCTGATTTATCTAACTGGATCAAAGATATAAATTATAAATGCAGTCCTTCTAAGTCACATGGAAACAAGAAAAAAAGCCTTGAGGAAACCTCCTCTGCATTGAGCTCATTTGCCATTCAGAGACACGAGGTACATGTTATTGACATGGGTATATATTACAAATCTGAAGAAACCTGGCTCACACCAGGAATTTATCATAATCCGTAACTTCCAAAAAGTTTCACACAGTCAAGGTAAAGGAAAACATTTTGGCACAAAATTCCAAAAGGAGAGATTGGAATTTCCCCAGAAAGACTGAAGAACTATAGCACACCTTTGCAGGAGTTACTGGTGACAATCACACAAACCAACCATCAGTCTGGGATAAAATCTGATAAAGAGGACTGAAGTCCCCCAGCAAACCAAACCCTTTCAAGATGAAGCTCCACCGACTCCTCTGAGGAGCAGAGCACACGAGCTGTTCCTGAACCCAAGCCTGAGCTTGCCCAAAACACTGACATCTCACCAAAGAAACAAAGCAAAATTCTTCGAAGTGCTTAGGGAGCTGGGTGTTACACAGCACAGCACACACACTGCAGGGCTTCAGCCAGGCAATTCTGGAAGACTTGGTGGAGTTTGGAATGTATTATTCAGCTACATGTCAGCAAATCACAGGCCTTAATTAGAAATGCCATATGCTCCCTTTCAAAAGACGCTAACGTCAAACTTCAAAATAGAATAGGGCAAAGGGGAGAGAATAAACAGCTTTAAAAATCTCTGCTTTGTTTCCACTCTAAAGATTATTTACATATTCTAACCTGTGAAAGCACTTAGGTACAAAATAAGGAGGAAAAAAAGAAGATGCCACAGGAGAGATGATTAACTGTAGATGTTCTTCTCTGAGTGCTTTGATACAATTTTTTCCACGTTCCATAGCATCCCTAAGCCAGCAGCATTAGCCAGAGCATGATTTAATCCACCCTTATATTGCTGGGAATGCCACACATCCCTTCCTCTAAGCATCCTGTGTACTTCTCCCTTCCTCCTGTATTTGCCCTGATATCTCAGAGCATCAACTGGGCAATCAAACTTAGGCCTTATCAGGGCAAGAGGAGGAGGGAAGATGTCCCAAACCTCGGTGTTGGAAATGTGTGTACACACAAAATACCCTGGAGAATACCTACAAGGAACAGTAAGCCTGGAAGGTTCTTGCTTTGCTTTACATTGCAGTGTGATTCACAAAACCCCACAAAAAGGTCATGCCTCATGAATTCAGACTCAGAGCCTTTGCTGCTCCTCATCCCACCCTGCCAACAACAGGCTGAGGGTGCACAGGAAGGGATGAGGGACATCCCAGCTGACCCCAAGGGATATTCCAGACCACATGGCATCATGCTGAGCATGCAAAGCAGAGGGAGAAAGGTGGGAGACCTTTGGAGTGATGGCATTTGTCTTCCCAAGTCACTGTTTGACATGATGGAGCCCTGTTTTCCAGGGGATGGCTGAACACCTTCCTGTCCATGGGAAGTGGTGAATTAATTCCTTTCTTTGCTTGCATACACAACTTTTGCCTTCCCTACTGAACTGTCTGCACCTCAACCTTTGAGTTTTCTCACTTTTGTCCTTCTGACTCTCTCCTCTGTCTCATGAGGGAAGAGTGAGCTGTGTGTGGCTGAGTTGCCATCTGGGGTTAAATCACAGCACGAGGGTAAGTCTTGAACACCAAGGTGATTGTAGAATGTTGACCGTGCTGACAGCTTAATAACAAACAAACCAACCAACCAACTCACCCTCCAAAAATGTCTGGTTTTCTAACCAGAACTTCCCATGTTCTACCTTGTGTCTGGTGCCTGTTGCCTCTCAGCCTGTTACCTGGCACCTCTGAGAAGAGTCTGGGCCCATCTTCACTGAGTCCTCTAACAAAGCAGTTGCAGACAGCACTAAGATCCTCCTCTGTGCATTTTCCTATCGTCTGAACCAAATCCATTTCCCTTAAGCCCTCCCTGTACACCACGTGCTCCTGCAGCCTGGCCAGCTTGGCCACTGGCCGTGCTCCAGGGTGGCCCTGTCAGGCCT
>JAWWTY010000005.1:26304699-26342561 GCA_035222235.1 Margarornis squamiger | reverse complement strand
TTGCCTTTGCTGAACTCCACAAGGTCTTGCCAGTGCCTTTCTCTAGCCTGGCCAGGTCCCTCTGAATAGGAGCCCTGCCCTCTGGAGCACTGACCACTGCCCTCAAACTGCTGTTGTCCCCAAACCTGCTGAGAGCACCCTCGGTCCTGCCCCATGGCTGACAAAGACATTTAACAGCACTGGAGCCTGCACTGCTTGCTGGCTGCCAGCCACACTGTGCACCACAGATTGATTCTTCCATCCCAGCAGCCCAGCCAGGCTTCCAACCACATTACTTGCCACTTGTCCCGTCCCTATCTCGTTGATTTAAGGGTAAGGACACTATGGGACAGAGTGCTGGAGTCCTTGCTAAAACCAAGGAGTACAGCACCCACTGCCTGCCTCCTGCCCACCGCAGTGGTCACCTTGTCCCAAGGATCTGTCCTTCAGAAATCTACACTGGCTGTTCCCAAGGGCATTGCTGGACATTCACATGTTGAGAAACTGCTTTCAGGAGTATTTGTTCCATAACCAGTCCCGAGGACTGAGGTTAGACTGGCCTAGAACTTCCTTGTGGTCCTTTCTTCTTTTGAATCCTTGCCATTTGCATGAGATGAATATGGAAGCCTGCACAGATATCCCCCGGGGTGGGAGAGGCCCCCTGGATGACAGATTTTGCATGTAGTCTCTTTTGTTAGTACACCTAGAAATAAACAAACCTGTAAAGGTGGTATTTCTCAAAACTCTGCAGAGATACTCAAGATCAGGCTAGAAAAGAGTGAATCTAACTGAAAAGATCTGCAGTCTGTGGATACACCAGTTCATTCCACAGACTTCATTACTCCTCCCCTATGGACTGTATTTCCAGCTCAAACCTAATTCTTTCTAACCTCCAATTTATGCCAATCATTTTTTTCCTCCAAAACCATTTTAGCACATCTCACTTTCAAAAAAATTATCTTGGCCTTTACTGCTTCTTTTCCAGAGTGCTCTGCTTGTTTCCTCAAAGGACACATTCTCCGGACTTGCTTTCATTTCCATTTTCTCCTCCAGCTGGTCTGGATCTTTTCCTTGATAGGAGGTGTTCATCCAGTGTTCAACCCAGAAGAACTACACACACAGTAAGTGGTATAAACAAATACCCCACAGAAAAAGACCCATCACACACACAGAAACACAAAATCTTGGCCTGTTATTCCCCATCTCGTGCTTTGTAGTGCAGGATATCAAACAGGGAGCACAGGGAACACTCAGAGGGTAACACCAGGACTCTCCCATCCATATTTTACACCAATTATATAACTACAGAGCAGCTTGTCCAGTGGATTCAGTTATCCTTCAGGAAATCATCTGGACCACCCAAAGTATGGCAAATACCTTAGAAGTCAAACTTGTTTGTCAGTTCCCAAAAAGGCAAATAGGGTGGAAAACTACAGAGTTGTTTCAGAGAGCTCGAGCATAAAAGTAAATAAGTGAAGTACCTCCTAAAATGAGCAGAGAAGCATGAATACAGCAGATCAAAATGAACAGGTGGGATTTGAGCACTGATGTGAAGAAGAAAGGATTTATAATGTTTTAATTGAGAAGCTGTTACATGTGAAATAAAGAGTAGGTGGAACTGAAAAATAATACAGTTGGAGCAGCCTGAAGAAGGAAATCAGGTCATGAAGATAGGTGGGAATAGAATGGGAATACTTCAAATATGGAAACTTTGATTTTTATGTAGGAGAAGAACAAAAATGAAGGGGGAGCTGAAGCTGGCAGCATATTATCAGGGCACAAGGTAGAGCATTACTGACATGGAATCTTTCCACACATACAAGAAAAAAGAGGATCGTGAGAAAGGCCACAAAAGAAAAGCAAGTTCCCATTTATAAGCTAACAGGCAATTATAGAGCATGAACTATCATTCTGCCAGGAAGGACAAGAGTGAAACAAAGCTGAAGTCACAAAAGTCATTCTAGTGTTAAATAAGGCAAATTTTCAGAGAGGTCCAACTTTTCAGTGCATTACAAAATATTTTGATGAACACAAATGGATTTTCAAATGCCTTCCAAGTAACAGATTTATGAAGTGACAATCCTCAGTATATTTGCTAATTCAGAAGGAAGAGGAATAATCAGGAGCAGAAAAATACAATTTGTGAATCTGAACAAAGACAATTCTGCTTACAAGAACCTTCTGCTTATGTTAGTTACATATTAATCTTGAAGAAAAGCTAATTTGGCAGCCACTGAAATACAAGAGAACAAAAAGCAAAGACACAAACTTCTCACTAAAAGCAAATCAGTATTTTGATTCTTATTCCTTTTTATGAATTATAAACCACACATTTTTCACTTAGAATAATTCAAGCAAAAGGTAATGCTGACAAATCTCAAAATTTTGATTAACTTGTAAACAGGGTGCAAATTTAACTGCTTCTCTGTGTAACCAAAAGTCTGGGTCCCAAACCCTGTGTTTGACAAACACTGCAAGAAGGTGGAACAGCACGGGTTGGGTGATCTCTGCCTTTCCCTCTCTGCATACAGTAATGGTTTTCACATGGTAAAGTCTGTGCCAAAGTCTTCCAGAGGACCCACACCTGTACTTTGGGACAGTCCTGTTGGCAGCATCCAGTGCTCACCCTTTTAACTACAACAAACTCTGCATTTATAACCCTGTCTTACCTCCTTATGTATCTTCAAAACCATAACTTTGTTCTATATCTGAAGAATTTCAACAGAGGCCCTACATCACTGTCATCTGGAACCAGAATCATTTTTAAGTGTCCCAAAAATAAAGGTGAACTGGCCATCCAAGCCTGAGTGCAGCAAGAGGCAGGGCTGACCCTGCCCTCGTGGAGCACACACCCAAGCGAGCCCCCCAGCATCTCTAATTCTGATGTACAAATGCTTAAAGCTGAATAGAAAAGAGTGGAGAAGAATGATGCCTTCAGCGGGGTAGTTTTGCTCCCACACAAAGCCAATGAAATGCCGCACAGTGGAGCATTTCTGTAAACACAAACATCTTCCACACCTACCGTGCTGAGAGCTGACATCCCAGAGAACAGGCAACAAAATCAAATGGGAGCTTGTGTCACAGTCCTAAGGCAATGCATCAGTAATTTATGAATTCTTTAGATTAGTATCTACTCCTATCTTTGATACAGTCAAATGAAAAAAAAAAAGAAAAATCAACATTACAAACACCTGAAAATTACCTATTGCCTGGCATTTCCTTAAAGTGCCCAAGCAGTGTGCAATACACTTGGATTAAAAAGCACTTAGACTTACAAATACTAGAAAGGTGATGACCAAAACTGAACAGAGAAGCATCTCACTTTGAAGTTAGTCATTATTAATAAAAAATATGGGGAACTGTTGGTTGAGAAAAGTGTTCTTAACCATCTCTATACAAAAGTGATTAAATATTTTTTTCAATTATATGAAATGTGGCAGCATGAGGCCAAACCATGGAATTCATGACAAATATGAGAAGACCCTCTAGCAATAGGATGTTCAAATTCCTAACAAACCCGCAGGATTGCAAATCCTTCTCAAATCACACTCATTCTGTTTGTAGGCAGACAAGGAAAAGACAACCCCTAACGAATAAAGCAGCCAAACCATTACTTAAGTGTGTTGCACTTCCTGGAATGGAAACACTGTTAAAATCCCCCAATCCTCCACTTCATTTACAGTCCTGCAATTTGATTAAACACTTCTGCAACCCACAGAAGTGCTTCAAATTCAAAACATTTCAAATACTCACCTTTTAACTTGCATGAACAAATTTAAATACAACTGAAACTATCAACTGCCACCAGATTAGAAAAATCAAGTCCTCTGGACTCAGCATTTTGTTACATACTTAGGAAAGGGTCACATTCTTCCTGGCAGCACAACAGCAGCTGTAGAAGTCAACTGAGTGCATTTATTTGATGATTTTTAATAACAGAAGTGAACTGGTAAGGTGTGAAAATAATCCAGCGCAAGAGAATAGACAGCAGAGTCCATAAAGTGACACAATAGGCTCATCAGGAACTTTCATATGGATGCCATCCTTAGGAGTGCCTGTATGTTAAAACTATCTCCTATGGAACTGGACCAAGGGATTCTTGTCTGGAATATGGTCCCTGGCAAAATTAATTTAGGATCTGTGAAGTTTTAGTTCATTTTAACAAAGATAGCAAAAAGACTCCAGCACAGATTTGACTGATCTCGTTTCAGACCCACCAGCTCTGCTTTGTGTTGGATTAATATAAACAGTTCCTATGAAGTACATAAAGCTATTTTTAATTTGGATAAAAATGCAGAGTTGACTATTTTGACACTCCTAATGTCATTCTTCTCACTCAGTCATCCCCATTTGTTCGTATCATAACCCCTATTTTATCACTAAATACTCTCTATTGACTCCTAAATCATCACTTCCTCTACTCCTTTGCTCTCCTGAATCCCAAATCAGCCTCTACCACCCACACCACTTGACACAGCGTCCAGATTTAGTCTGGCTGATCATCTCTGATCACTTAACATTGCCCACTCCTTCCCTACTCTACACACCACCTCTTTGTGTGGCCAACACATCACAATAAGAGGTTGTTTCAAACTTTCATGCCTGTTTTCAGTGCCAAATCCCACCATCTCCATATTGAATTTCCACACCTTTTCAGTTCCTTCTTCTATTGTCTATTTCTTTTTGTCCTTAGAGCACATCAAGTTTTATCTTATTATGTTTGTTATTTCTTCTCTTGGTACCCAAACCACAAGCAGCACCAGTACTGCCTTCCTGGCAGTCATCTGAGAGTGTTCCAGAGGCACCCTACACCTCATGTCAGGAGCTTCTTTTTGGTAGGCAAGTTCTCTTTACCTGAACTACCTTCTCCATGAACTACCTGTTTCAGGGTCAGGGCTTACTCTGCAGGCCACTCAGAGATGGGAACCAGAGCTCGTAACCAGACATTTGGGACCACAGAAAACTTCAGAAAAACTATCTTCAACTCAGTTACAATCAGCTCAAAGAATATAAACTGGTTTTAAACAGAACTGCTCCTGCTTACAGTGATCCTTAACCTTCTAACATTATCTAGACTCCAGAAGAGACTCACATGGAATTATCCATGTTCTCCTGAAATGTTACATTATAGTTTAAAAAAAAATAATAATTCAAATACTAGAGCCAAAGGAAGGTCATCCTTTCATGTATGGTCTGAGCAAGCACTGCTGCTAAAAG
The DNA here is from genome assembly GCA_035222235.1 of Margarornis squamiger. Taxonomy (NCBI): domain Eukaryota; kingdom Metazoa; phylum Chordata; class Aves; order Passeriformes; family Furnariidae; genus Margarornis; species Margarornis squamiger. The sequence continues at coordinate 26,337,365 of JAWWTY010000005.1, read as the reverse complement.
CAGCCAACCTATTCTTCCCTTTGCCCCTTTGTTATTTATTCCTAGGACCACATTGTCCTTTCAGTGCTTCTGCTGGAAAGCTCTCTTCACAACAGCACACTCCCTGAGCTCTGCCTTCTCCAGTACTGCAGAACCCACCCATCCCTTCCAGCCTGTCATCTCTTAATGCTCTAAAAGGGAGGAAGAGCAGGTCAACCAGCTGTGCTCTGCACCTCTAATAAAATCAAACATTAACAGTGAACTTTTCTGCTTATTAGTAAGAGTTGATAATTACAACCACTTGATTTGAAACCTTTCCAGAAAGTGTAAGGATTTCCTCATCATATATTTTAATCTTTTTTTAATTATATTTAGCATTTAATAGAAAACTTCTTATCAAGGAGAGTACTTTATATTCTAGGTTTTGACAAGATATCATTAATATTAACTATACTTTAAAAATTATTATCTTCAAGGCAAGAACCTTAAATGACTGGGTTGCCAGAAATATCTATTACAATATTAATAATTAAAAAACAAAAGCAAGGTTGACCTGAAACATCTCTAAGCAGCAATTGCACAGTCTGCAGAGGTCTTAATTTTTCTATAAAGCTGTTCACATGAAAAATAAAGCTAAAATGAGAAAAAAATATTAAAAGCCAGGAATGTTATTTATCTCAATTTTCTACATGCAGGTAGAAATGCTGCACATTGGAAAAGGACTAGGCCTAACACTAGTGCAGTGATTATTTTAAATTATTATTGACAGGAATCACATTTGGCCTTTTATTAAAACAAACAAAAAGAAAAGAATATTGAAAAAATGCCTTCTTTTTTATGACCATCTTTATTCATATTCTCATGGCACAAGACGTCCCAGCGAGCTGTGGGCATGCAGAGTACACGGGAATTGGGCACTGCACATTCTTATGCAAAGACAAATGCAACTGTAGTGCTTCTGAAATGGACTAAGGAATATTCTGTGGGCATGGAGGATATACAGATAAAGATAAAAAAGAAAAAAAAAAAAGGAGCAAAGCAAAAAACCTCTGTATGGCCAGGTGGCTACCATGCTTAACATTAAAGAAAAGAAAAAGCCTTCTTCCAAGGCTAACACAAGACATTGTAAACTCAAGGGGTTTTTTTCCATCATCATAATTAGTACCCTGAAAAGAAAAAGAAAGAAAAAGAATGAAGAGATTTATTTAGAACAACTGCAAATGACTCATTGAACCTGCATATCCTCCAGGATAGAGAACTTGTCGGCACAGAACTCGAAATGCAGTTTCCATGAGAACAGAGGCACATCATGGTATTTTTAATGTCTTCTCTTAGGAAGTAATCTACATTTATAATATGGAAACTAGCATTAGGGAGCTAAACCAAAGTTAGACTTAGGTTCATACCCCAATGGAATACTTGCTCTCTGTAATAAAATAAAGCCATTCTGTGGTTATACCAAGAGGACAATACCCATGCTATTCCTAATCGTGCTGCATTCATCTCATACTGGAACAGTTTTATTCTTCCCAGTAAGAACAATACCTTAAAAAAAGTCTTCAAATAATTACAAACTCTACCCTATCAAACAAGCTCTAGAAATCATCCTGGCTCAACAATTCACACATTCAGAAAGGAAAAGAACACCCATGCCTGAGTGACACTACACTGACCCACAAGTGCCAAAGGGCAAATGTGAACTAATTCTTGCTATGAACAGCAAGGCAACCCCAAAGACCAATTAAATACAAGAGTTGCTTTGGAGAAAATAGTATTTTTACTATTCTGAAGTGGTCCTTGATACAAAGGAGGGAGTAACACTGCTAGTCCATGCCCATTCCACTCCTTCCCAGGAATCTGAGAAAGGTTCCAAGAGCACCTGACTGGGTTTTGCAAGCCTGGTGTCACCTGGGACTGGGGGGGTTTGGTTTCTAAGTGCAAGAGGGTAACCACACCTGCCTGTACCAATGCCAGGGTTCTGACTCCTACTGCATCAACTCACAGCCAATACTCACCTATAACTAAGAACCAAGGAAGAACTTTGCCACAGTAGTGAGACTTTTTATAGTATGGACAGAACAGTGCCAGAAATCTGAAGAGTAACTTGGTAAAACTAACTTCGTAAAATGTCTGGTAGGTCAGACATGCACATCAAAAAAGGCACATGGAAAACCTACTCAGTGCTGTGGACTAATCCTCACAATACAGAGAGACAACAGTAGGCCAAAGGCCTTCAAAAAACTGAAACAAAAAAAAACCCACCAAAACAAAAAACCAAAAAAAAAAACAGAAACAGACAAAAAAACCCCAAAAAATCAAAACCAAACCCCATCAGTGGGAAAGATATTGAGGTGCTAAGAGGGCAGGCAAATACACTGGATCCATCAACTGCAGCAATCTCCAACTGAAAGAGGAGATGTTTTCATAAGAGGGAAAACAAACCACGTGCTAAGCAGACAGTTTGGGGATGGGGGAATTGCCCCTGGGAGTCTCTCTGGGCTATTTTTTGTTTCCCTTTATAAAAAGGCATTTAAAGCCTGCCATTTCAAAGCCCAATTAAACACTGTCCTTTAGGAGCACATTCAAGGCAAACAGTTTCTGACCAGAAGAAAATAGCCCTAGGAAAGGTTTTCTACCTTGCTGGCAGAGCACAAGTGCCTCAACACCCATTTTGAAGCACACAAAGGTGGACACTGTCTGCTGCTGCTACTGAAAGATCTCCAAAGAGTGGCTCGATAAAAATGCCATCACTAAAGAAGTGCTGCTAGTAGAAAATTACTGGTGATCTTTTCATCCAGAACAGTTTTATCAAGAACTAAATGAGTAAAATTAACAGCAGAAATAAGCTAGTACTATCTATGGAAACTGCAAGTGCTCATTTATCCTTACCTTCTTCTGCCTCATCCTCCTGGGATGACATAGGCCCTCCTCCACTTGTTGGGGTGACTAATTCTTCCTCTCTGGCAGATTCTCTTTGCAGACTGACAACTTCATAAATTGCATCTCCAGCACTTGTGTGGCTTTTTCCTTCAGACTAAAACAAAATATGGGTATGTATTAGGTCCCCACTGTCGAAAAATAAGGCTATCAAAGGCTAAACAATAGTTTGGGCAAGACTCCCTCAGACTTCTTTGCCTTGGCACAAGTAGAGGGCAATACCTGACAGTTCTGTTTCTCTCAGTTTTACAGGTAGAAAATATAAATAAAACCACATTAAGCTGCCTCAACCATTTTCAGTATTGTTTAGAACAAAGATAAAAAAAGCTTTCCAATATAAGTATAGCTATAAATGAGATGAGGTCAAAGAGAAACCTTTTCTAAAGAAAAGAGGGGAGAACAAATGGGAAAATATTGGAGTAAATGAAACAGGAGCTGAATGCCTGAGGGGGAAAAAAAAACTAATTGTAAAGGCAACGCTGAAGAAGGAACAAAATCTCATGCTTTGGACAAGCAGTAAATTGTGAAAAGTTCCTTTTAGTGCTTTATGCACTGAAAACCAGAAAAATTCATCTTTCTTCTATGGACCATAATTTGAAATATCCTCCTTCCTATGGGGAAATGTAATGGGGAAATGTTCCCATGGCAGGGGAACTGGAACTAGATGGTCTTGAAGGTCCCTTCCAACTCAAACCATTCTTTGATTTTATAACTTCCTTATGGAAGAGAAGTTAGTTAACTATTCTTAAAGCAATTGCAAATTTTAAAAGAAAAGCAGTATTAGTTTATCCTCTGAGTTACAGTTCTGAACACAGTTATTTTTCAGTGACATGCAGTGATTAATATACTTGTAGAGAATTGCATAAAACTGCAAACTAATGATGGTATTAAATGAGCCAGCCCAAAATGTGTTATTTTGTTCTTTGTGCATCTTGCCTAATCAGTTAAAATAAGGTAATTTTTGGAACATATTAAAACCATCAAATTAACCATGCAAAAGAACACAATTTCAGTTAGAGAACATTCAGTTTGTTTAAAAACAAAAGTTATGATACAGCTGGAAGACTCCACGATACCTGCAGTGGAGATTCACATGAATTGCTGACCAGCACTTGCAATTTCAACAAGCTGGTGAAATTATGCAGATAAGCAGCTTAAACAGGGACTGCTTGGACTGGCAAATATAAATCATACCGAGAAAGCTTTCCTTCTGTATTTTAGAGGAATCATTCAGATCTGCTTCCTTTACAGCAGAGGCTCCAATTATCAGCCAGTTTTACTGACTGAATTTCTCATGAAGTCAGTTTAATGAACTTTGGGGTGTAGGCACAAATACTCTCCATTTTGTAACATTCAGCAGGATTATCTTAGAGCCATTATCCTGTTTTATTGTCACAGAACACCATTATCAAGTAATTACAAAGTTCTTGGTTAAATCAATCAAGAATTGATTCCACTAATGTTATTAACCATTCCTATCTATAGCTTTTATTTTTGAGGGAGTAAGGCATGAGATAGTGCCCGTTTTGGTCTGTGTTACAAGAATTACAAGGTTCCAGCTCCTCACACTCTGGTTAACTGTGAGACCCATCTGTATAAAATGTAAATAACTTGGTTCCTGGTTTTCTCTGAAGCACAAATTTGTTACCGACAGGAACCCACCTAATGATGAAAATGTGCACGAGCAACACAGTAAGACAAAGCAAGCACAACCCTAAATTAGACATCAACCTGCATTTCTGTCAGTCTTCTTACCTGCCTGCACCTCACCAGTCTCCATTCAGACTAATAAATCTGAATGAAGCCTTCCTCAGAACAGTTCTGATGTTTCTACTATCAAATGGCTGATCTCAGTGCCATCCAGAGAGTTATTCCCCAAGGAGTAAGAGTGTCCTGAGGCACAGCACCTTTCAGAGGTACAGGCAGGAACACCTACCTGGCAATGCAAACTGTCCAACTGATAACTGGTGACGTAAAGACTTGCTACAAGTCACCCAGAGAGATCCTGCCATCCACAGTCAGGACCTAATCTTGGAGAAAGAATCCTAGGACTAAAAATATTCCTTCCCCAAAGATCTGCAAAACAGCCCCTCTGGATTTTGCAGCAGGAGGAAAAACAAGACATGCATGTGTTTCTTCAGGGAAGGGAGGCACGTGTGCATTTGTCACGTTATAAGGGGCGAGAAACAGAAAGCATCCATACCACCCAATTAAAAATGGTACAGTTGCAAGTGATTTAAAAGGCAAACCGAAGTGATTAGAGAGAAGTATTGAACAGCTGAGAATGGAGTATTTTCAACTGTATTTAATTTCAAAATGCAGATACTCTCATTTGCATGTAACAGTTGGTTTTCTCAGATTTTCTTAAATTCTAAGTTGCTATGCTAATCTCTAGAAGAAACACAGAAACAGCACCGCATGAGATTTATTTACTCAGTAAGTGTTAAACACAACAGCACTTTTCCCATGTAATATCAACACAGCTTGTTTTTTCAGACCTATTGCTGTGTCCCAAAAAAGATGACAACTCAAATACTTCACCAGGCTCAGTAAAATTAATTTGGTTTCATTAGTCAAACATGAGGGACCACTATTCCAATGCACACAGTACAGGTGGCCTCTGCTCTTCACTTTTTGAGCCCATACCAAAACATAAGCCTTTGGAGAAGCAAAGTCAGAGGCTGCAGGAGGACACACATCACCCTGCAGTGATGCTGGGCAGACAGACCCCCTCAGCACCTGAGCCAATGCCAAAACCAGAACAGACTTTAGTTGCAATCTCAACAGCCTCTCTCTTTTAAACCTCTGCATTAGGTTCCTTTGCCTGCAATGGGTTATACTCTTACAGCCACCTACCTTCACAATGTCAATGTCAGTAGCTCTTTGATTTTACAATGAACAATTAAAGAGTCATTTCCCAATTTTGCCAGTCAAAGGGACTTGCTTCAGATGTCAGCACACAGGTCAGACTGCATAAAATTGTGGAGAATTCAATAGGGGAGGCTCAAAATAATTTAAGCCCCCAAAGCCAATAATTTACAACTTCTTACAATTCAGTTTCCAAAGTGTGCTGTGTCTGGGGTGGAGTCAGTTCTCTCCATAGTGGCTGGTCTGGTGCTCTGGTTTGGGTTTGTGCTGCAAACAGTGCTGATAGCACCAGGATGTTCTCCAGGAGGTGGCTGAACACCTGCCTGCCCATGGAAAGCAGTGAATGAATTCCTTGTTTTGCTTTGCTTGAGCACACAGCTTTTGCTTTCCCTACTGAACTGTCTTCATCTCAACCCACGAGTTTTGCCACTTTTACTCTGCTGATTCTCTCCCCCATCCCACTGTGGGGGAGTGAGCAAGTGCCTGTGTGGGCCTTACTTGCCAGCTGGGGTTAAACCATGACACAAAGGGATCGAACCTTTATACATGCTACTTCATCATGATGCATTGGAGCATCCCTGAAATATACAGTTCAAAGAAACAAACTGATGAGGTGAAGGTGCCATGCTAACTTTTATAAAGGCCAAATTAAGATAGACAAGACAAATGCTCCCACCATCAACTTTCCTTTAAAATACTAATGAGCATTACCTGTTTTAGCTTCATGTAAAAGGTTTCTGTGAAGGCTTTCCTGCTGAAGTACCAGAAGCGTTCGTTGGCAGGGTACACACGTACAACAGTCTCCAGCAAAAACCTGACTGGCTCTACCACTTCAGTAACAACCATATCCACAGCCACTGTCATGAACACACGCTTATCTGAAACACAGGAGGAGTCACAGGCAGACAAACTTAGTCCAAGTTCAAATTCAAAAAGCTGCTGCTGGAACTGAAAACCCTTCCTGGGTCCTTATTGATTCTAGTGCACCTGTTTTATTGAGCTGAGTCCTACCCTCTAATGCCTGTTGCACAGAATGGGAGCGTGCATCACCCAGGGTACCAAGAACTCTGACAACTTTATAAACCAAAGACAGCACGTCCTTGTTTTAAAGACAGGGACAAAACACAGTGCCAAGAAAACACCATTGAGATACATGACTCCCACCAGACAAAAGGCACATGCACAGGGTAAGCTCACATTTTGAAGTGTAGACTCCTAAAGAGTGTTGCTATATTCTGCAGAAATAACATGGCTTGAAAATCCATTAGCACAAACAGTGACTGTATATACTTGGGACATGACTTAAAGCAACTGATGTGAGCTCTGCCTTGGGACAGGGTACAGATCTACATTCAAAGCTTTTACATCCCATCAGAGAACACAAATTCCAGCATTAAGAAACTGTGCTGCATAAACAAAGCACTTGGCTGCATCACTGTCAGCTGCCCCAGGATGCAGGGGATGAAATGCTATTTGTAACCATCTCACCTCACAGCTAAAGAAACAGAACAGCAATGCCTGCTGTTCTTACTGCTCTGCTGAGTATGGCAGCTGGAACACTTGCATGTGCTTAGGACCAACAAGTCCTGGTAAGCAGGGACAGGCACAACAGCCCCAAACATTAATCTAATGTCTCCCAATCAGCAGCATGCTGTTCTGTGCACAATTGTTCACAACTCTATGTTGAACACGTTTATACAGAAAAATTTCTAGTGATGGAATCTTGAAACAAAATGGTGCATCTACTCAGACATGCACCCTGACTGCCAAGAGAAAGGACATCCATCAAACCCATGTTGGGCAAAACAAATGCCCTGATTAGAGTCCATTACCTTTAGGAGTTTCCTCATTAAGTACTAGAAACATGGGGGCATTAGGATTCCATATTCCAGTAATGACATAAGCCTTCCCATCAGAACTCTTTCCCATGGATTCCTAAAAATAAAATCATACAGGGTTCTATCAGAGTCAAGGTTTGAGATGAAAGAGACTGAGCATGGGGAGGGGAAATAGTTCTAGGAACCTGAGAGTAAGACTGTGTGCACCCCAGAGAACACAATTACGTTAACAAGATGAAATAGTGGAATGAGCCATTACTAGTATGAGGTTAAGTACATGCTTCCTCAAGTTCTCTGGAACAGTTCCTACAGATCCAACCTCTTTAGGGATGAAATGAGACTGATGCTCCCTCTCTGCAACCCAGCTTGTGGTGGAGAAATAGGAGTGACTGAGTTCTCCAGATTTAAATATGGAGAAGGGAGGTTGAAAAGAAAATACCAATGTCTACCTACATGTTATAGTCAAGAAATGAACTAACAAATCATTTAATCCAGAGTGTAAATGTAAATGGAATTCAGGTGGAGTAAAGACAGGAAGTCAAGTATCAAATACAGTAAAAAGGTGTTACATAGGTTTACAGAAACCACAACACTCCATAACTGATTATAATTTATTCAGTTTTATAATAAAAAAATAAAAAGGGAAAATGTGAACTATTTTCAGCAAATAAAACCAGGAAAAAAGTGAGCTAGTAGATACAAACAGGTAGATAAGAGTCTGACGAGAGAACTAAATACTGTCACTAGAATTGGCAGCATCAGCACAGAAATGGACAAGGCAAAACTGGGACAACTGCAGAGCCAAAGAAGGTCTGATGGGTTGGCTGTATTCTTATCCACAGAGAGAAAGTAAATTGGTATTAATACAGAAACTATCACATCATTTTGTAGTTCTCTTAAAAGCAACTCTAAGAAATTAAATATTGTACAAGAGAAGTGGATACTTCACACTCTGAGCAAGAATTTCAAGTCAAATGAAGGAAATGAAGGCAAAGGTTTCAGCCCCTTGGGAAAACAAGGGCACTTCCCCAGCACCTAAACATAAAAGCAACCACTTGCTCTCAGTTTTTAGGGAACACACTTAACATAACCCAGAAAGCTCAGTTATTTTAACAACCTAATCTGTGCCTCACCAGCTGAGCAAAGAACAGATGCTACAAGTTTCAACATTAATTGAAATGTTTTGTCCATTTTGGGTTTGAAGACACTTAAGTTTTTTTTCAAACCACTTCCATCATATTAGAGCTTATTAGAACCAAGTATTACCATGTCTAGTAAATGCATGTCACTGTTCTTCACATTTCGTCCAGGGCTCAGCAGCATCCCAAAGCACCTGTGAAGTATATTTAAAACAAAACCAAAAAGGGAATAAAGGGAAAAGGACAGACATTAGCTTTTCAGAACACAGAAGTATTTGTTTGAACATAACGGACAGCCACCTACTGCTTCTAATTTAAAGAAAACCTTTGGCAGCAGTTTTCTTGTTGGTGTTATGGCAACGCTCAGGAAACGTCACATCACATGTTCTAGAAAAGACAATGAAATTATTCTCCAGAATAAAGATGGCAGAAATTAGCACCTGACCCATGAAAATCCAATTATTCTTAAGGATGACCTAGAATATTGAGTTTAAAGGTACCAACAACTCCATCAGAGATGGAGACTGACAGGAAGAAATTCACTCTCTCCTCAGTCCATTTTAAAAACTGTTCTGTTTTCACAGGAAAAGTTACAAACTCATCTATTCTATCATCCACAATGGCACTGGTGTAAAATATCATACAGCATCATGGGCCCTTAAAAAAACACCAAAAAACCCCCAAACAAACAAAAAACCCCACACAATTTGCTCAATTTTTAGACTTGGCTCTTCATTTTTTAAATCTGAATTTGTGTATTATACAGGGCCTTGAATTCCAGCCCAATCATTTTACAAAAAAAATTCTTACTATTTTTAAGTGCAAAAAAATTATAATTCTCCAGACATTCAGATTTTTAAACTTCCTGACTATTGAAGGAACAAATCCAGGTCTGATGCTTCTGCAAATCATCTTTATCTCTCTCTCCTTTGAACATACCCCATTATGAATAAAACACACCAAACAGAATTATGTATTTGTAGCAAACTCCAAGGTGTTTTGCACAGGCTTTTAAAAAGTTAGCTTTCAGGTGAGAAAATTTAAAAAAAAACAAGAACAACTTCAAAGCAATTGTGTCCTGAAATACTATGGAAAACTGGGGTTGTGCTTCAGATGGTTTGGCTTCAAGAATTTTTACTTCTGTTCAGCTCAGTTCTCTGATAATCAAACAAACCAGTTCTTATCGCTGACCCTCAGAACAATGCAATATGCCAAACAATATTGCTTAGATACATGAACACCAGCAACTACCATTTTAATAACACTAGTAACTGTAAAAGTCTGAAGATATGCAATTACTACACCCCCAGTAAGTTTTCCCCTATTACACTTGAGTATCTGATTTTCATTTTCCACCTCATTACACTTAACAGTAACTTATATCCACAACTGTATTTTCCCTTCTCCATACTCTTTCACTACTAGAATCCTAAAAATCCAAGTGGTAAATAGAAGAGAAGACAACAATTTCTGATTTATCTATATCCATAACACAGTGCCACGTAAAGCACCCAAAGCAGCTCAGATGCAGGACTTGGATTCAGCAACTCAGAGACTAATCAGAGCAGGTAGAACCTGCCAGTAGACTTACTACCTCTTGTTCCTGGGGCAGAAATAGCTCTGAGAGAGATATAATTGATAATAGTAGGGGGGTAATTGGCTTCTGGTCCAGCTGCTAAAGAGGCCAAGATCCAGAGGCAAAGTATCTGTGCCTTTCAAAGGCAACAGCTCCCAGATCCTATTCTTGCTGTGCATCCCTCAGACAGGAACAAGTTCTCACGTGTGCCGGCCCAAATTTTTGGGAAGTATGTTTCCACAGGAGTGGGATTCAGGAATAAATAACCCTTGCCACTCACAGAAACAGACTGCAGATGTCTGGCAGCATCCTGCTGCGAGAGCAGTCAGGGTTTGTCTCCCCTCTTCTTTCGAAGAGCAAGAGGAGTTTAAATGAGTTCAGGACCCTCACACCAACAGCTGTCAACACATTCAGCCTCCACCGTGAGGAGGTTCAATCACACCCCCAAGATTCAAGGTGATCTGCACAGACTTGGTCTCATTCTGCCAGGCTGAGTTTCTGCACCTCCAGCTGCTACAGAGCTGCTCTGGGCACCTGCACAGACTGCACTGGCTTCTAGACCAGCAGAAAAAAAGAACTGAAATCATTATTCACTAACGTTTATTTCTATTTATAAAATACAGATGCTACCCACAGATAAGGCTGACGGTGTGAAGCTAAAATGAGAGCATGTGACAGGACAAAGGGGAATGGCTTCTCACTGACAGAGGGCAGAGTTAGATTATTAGAAATTAGAATATTAGAAATTCCTCCCTGGGAGGGTGGGCAGGCCCTGGCACAGGGTGCCCAGAGAAGCTGTGGCTGCCCCTGGATCCCTGGGAGTGTCCAAGGCCAGGTTGGATGGGGCTTGGAGAAACCTGGGCTAGTGGAAGGTGCCCCTGCCCATGGTAGGCAGTTGAATGAGATGAGTTTTAAGGTCCCTTCCAACCCAAACCATTCTGGGATTCTTTGCTCTTTGAGAGTTTGATCAACCAAGCAATACTCTGTAATCCAGTTCTAAAGACACCAGTGAAAACTTTAACCTAAGCTGTACCTACATAACTCAGGATTAATTCCCCTGTATGACTTGTAGCACACTCTATTTAAACACCAGAGTATTGAGAAGACAGTATAGTCAATAGTCCCACCATCTTTCAGAACAAAAGGCTATTTCACTCTTCAGAACAACCTTCCTAAAGGCCCTGATCATTAACCAGAATTTTCACCCTGAATCCCATAAACACCTGAGACTTGACATCCCACACTGTGGGACTGAACCTCTGTAGTGTCACCCGTGACTCAGAAACAAACATCATTTCCTTACCTGCTCTGATGTAGAAACCTGGCAAAGCCCAGGTCAGTCAGGGGCCAAAGGCAGGAAGGACAGAAGGAACTCACCTGAGAGCGGCCTCCTGGATGGCCCTAACCCAGCCCCAGGCCTGGCCTGAACACCAGGGGGCCAGCTTCTCTGAGGTTTGACCTGAGACCATGACAAAAGAGTCTTGGAATCTCTAGACCACAGACCAAATTTCTCTGGCAGTATTTTTTTGCACTGCAATTTCCACTTAGAAATACTTCTGAAGACACATTAAATTGCCTGGAACCTCACTGTCTGATGGTAACCTGCATTCACCTTTTATACTGGTTTTGAATTTTAATACCATCCAGGGTTAAGGCAACATAAAATTACTTACAAGACTGTGTGTGTTATGCCAATTAAATAACTCTTTCACAGCAAGGTTTACAGTGATAAAAATAACATCTTAATTGAACACCCTAAACAACATCAAAATAAAAGCTAATTTCTAAGAAAGGTAGCTTTACTTGGGGGAGAGAAACAACCAAACGCTATTCAGAAATGATTCACTAACTGAATGCTGAAGTCAAAATTATTTCAATTTAACATACATTGAAAATAGGTACTTTTTTTAAAGCCAGTGAGTAGCAAAACCACAATTTTAGAACACAAAAGAATCTTGATAAAATTCTGCTGTATATTCCTTGTCTAAAATTTTCCTTTCATTTTTGAAGTAAGAGCTTGAAAGCAAGTCAGGATATCAGTCTTACATATTGGGACAGTTGGGGGCAGGTTTTCTTGATTCTCCCCTTATGTTGAATTTGCTTTTCACTAGAATGGAATTCTCCTGTTGTTACTCTCTTGATAAGATTGCCATCTGGTGGCATTAATTCCATTGTGCAATCATACTTTGTGTTATTGGTGTATTTTTTTCTGTCACATAACTTGCAAAGTCAGAGAAAAGTACCTTAAATACCATACTTTTATAAGATTCTTACCTTTCAATGGCCAGTTCTTTGTTTGAGAGTTGCTGGACTGTAATCACCACTTTCTTCTCAACTCCCTGTTTAAGCTTGAAATACAATTTATCTCTATCCTTTGGAACAGGGCTAAAAGAATAGAAACATTCTTAAGCACAGGTATAGAACACGAATTTTTAAATACAGAAAGAGTTTATATTTTCTAAATTTCTAATCAATTGGAAATTTATTAGCTTATTTAAAAGAAGTCTACAAAGAGACTACTAGACTGTATTTATTCAAGAAAATTGTTTCCACTCCAGTTTTTAATGTACTTCCCATCACCTTTTCCATTTACATAGCCATACCTGGAGCATCCCTACCTGAAATCATGCACTGAAAAGAAACTAACTTGAAAAAAGCTATCCTGAATTTTAATCTTTTTACAGAAAAAAGCAGAATAAACTTGGAAAAGCAAAACAACAGTTTCCTTTTTATAACAAGTCTGCTTACGAAAAGAGGTCAAATGAACTTTGCTGCAACACAGTGGCTGTGCATTCCGAAAGCAGCCGTGTGCTTTCCTTCAAACAGATACCTGCTTTGCCTTTTCCTTGCTGATTACCTGAAATTTCCTTTTCCATCATCTTCCTTGACTTCCAAGGAGACACTGAAAGTGTACACATCACTGTCTGGAGTGGGAAGAACAAAGTCCTTCACATGGTCAGATGCTTGTTTGGAAGAACGCTTGAATGCTGTGGAGAAACTGTATAAAATCCGACTGACCTGCGGGAAAGCAAAAGAATGGACAGTTCCATCCAAACCAAGAGTAATTCAAATGGGGTATTGTGATGCATTTTTGAAGGTCATAGAAACACTGTTAATTCCCTTATGCTGAACAAAAAGCATGCCTCATGTAACAACACTCAGCCCTGGGTGTTTAATAACCAAGCCAGTGCAGTAACACCATCTCCCATTGCCATGCCTGTCACGTTCCCTGCTCATGTCATACTCAGTGAGTTAATATAAATTACAAGATTAGGAATGCAGCTCATTAGAGGACCTGGATAATGTGCTTTTCAGGTTGTGTAACAACACAACATACAGCTTGCTCTGGCAGATGTCAAAAAACAAGACAGCTTTTTTTCAACCTCTATTTTTCCACTCAAAAAAGTCCTTTTCTCCCAAACTTTCAGAGTTCTTTCTAAAATACCTAGAGGAGAGTACTGCAAAATCATTCTTTGGTATTCAAATGGTCTACACTGCAACTTGACTTTGAAACACAGCCAGATGAGGCTTGAAAAACAGAGTATTTGTCTTAACCTGAGGCTTGCTAAATCTTCCCATTATCAGTGCACTTTGGGGTTGTACTGAAACACTATAAGAAAAAACTTATATTAATATTCATGTATGATTGCTAACATTTTTCAAGGCACGATATGCCATTTCCACATCTGTACAACCTCTTAATTGTATGGTGACTGGTAAAAAAGGATTAGCAGTATTTTAATACTTACAGCCTCTTTAATCTCACAGGAGAAAACATGGATCTGGAACTCTTCTGTTCCACAGCTGCTTTCAGTAAATGCAAAACAGTCACTCTCTGAAGTCCCATTTTGGCCACGCACACAAAACAACACCTTGTAGATGGGAAAGGAAGCTATCTCCATGTTGCTGGACTGATCTATTATTCTGGCAAGGAAAGGAACAGGTCAGAACAGGACTATACAGCTTAGTAAATGCTTCTTTGCAACGTTCAGGTGAGTGTTCATCATAGATCCAACAGCTCATACAAAATTGTAAATTTCTCTCCAACTCAGAACCCAAAGGAGATTACAGAAACTCTGATAATGACATTAGGAGTGGTGTCTCAGAGGGAACTGCTAGACAGTGAGTTTAAAAGAATAAGAGCTACAGCCACAGTGTTCTCCTCTGTCTTTTCACTACTTGCCCATATGCACATTCACATCAAGGGTCAATAAACATTAGTCACCTGGAACAGAATCCCAAGTCTGTGACAATAAAAATACAGGACTAATCTAAAGGCAAGAAGAACCCAAAGAGGATCCAGCACAGTGTAATATTGGTGAGACACAGTAAGTGGAACCCCACAGGACAAGAATTCAGATACCAGAAACACTGCTCAAAGACACCACCGGTGTCACCTGAGCTTTGATGGAGTGCATTATATCACACATGGGTTCACCTTTCCAGTTCTGTCCATCTTACTGATGCCCTCTGAAATTAAATCTCAATGGAACCTGCAGTTTCCCTTGCAAAACAACCCTCTGGAATGGCCACAATGGGCACACAAGTAGATACAGCACACCTAACATCTTGTGTCTCGGTGACAGGTGCCATCATAAAAGCCTGTAGTGTAATTCCCTAATTCAAAGGGCGTAGTGTACCATGGAAGGAAATATTAAATTGCACTCAAAGAGCAAAGTGGAAGAAAATAATATAGGAGCTTGAAGGTCCTTCTATCTTCCTCCACAAGATGATAGTCAAACAAGCACAGCTCAGGCAAGGAAAGAAATCTAACTATATCCTTCAGGTACTTTGGTATCAGAGCTTCAAGATAAAACCTGGGATATTGAGATGCTCCCTCCTTCTGATGGCAGACTGCTGCAGGTGCATTTTTAGCGCACCCTGATTAAGAACCCTTGACTCTCTCATCACTAATTAAGAGATCCTTCTCACATGGGGAAAGTAAAGCACCTAGAGACAGTCAGCATCAGGAGGCACACACAGGTCCAAGCTGGCTTTGGCATAGCAATGGCTGCAAACAGGGATCAGCATCTTAACTCCACCACATCTGTGGATGAGCTGATGCTTCTGGAGCAAACCCAAGGCCAGCAGGACTCCTGCTTTCTCAACATGTGTACCTTGGAGGGGATTACAGGCTTGGGAGGTTGGGAGAGCACAGGTATTGTCAGCTCTCCCTTTGCAGGATCTCTCCTTATCATGTTTGAACAGAGAGGCCATAGAAAGAGCTGCTTTTGCTCACACTGCATGGCACCTGCTACCACCAGCCATGCACTGCAGCATAAATTTGGGCACACATTTCATTGCTTCAAAGGAATTTCTCAAAATTAACTGTTTGCAGCACAAACTTCAGGCACAAATCCCACAATTCTACATCCCTGTGTGAGTAACAAAGTCAGAAACCACCTCCTCTGTGTCTGCTCGAGTGACAAATGAAACACTTGTGTGTTACCTTACAGAGCCCTCCGGAATGTTTGGAACATAGAGTGTTACAGGCAGAGGGGCCTGACTTGAGGCCTTCATGTTTGCCATGGCGTGCAGAGCCTCTGGTTCGTTGCGAGGGGCCGACACTTTGGTGCAACCCAAGTAAGTGAGTTTGTTGAACAACACGCTGTCCTCTTCCAGGGGCTCACTGGGGGAACACGGCCTTGGTGCCGAGATTTCTGAAAAGGAAGAAACCACTTGGTAACCATTTGCTTTTATTTTTACGCAGTTCTTGTCTGAACGAGTTCCACAGCAAAGTCTCCTGCATTTTCAAGCAATGGACAGGAGAGCCAGCAGTCCAGCTCCAAGAGTAAGAAATCCAACTGGCAGATTAATATTCATGTGAAGTCTGTTCTAATCTACTGCATGTTGCCAAGTGTGGCAGGGGGACAAGTTACCTTTTGATTCCCTTCAGCAGCACCAGAACACAGCACAGACATTCCAAAGCTTTCTAAGTAAACTGCCCTGTTATTTCTATTTCTTATTACTAGAGCTGATATCACCATAATACTGAAATCATAAAGGCTGAAATACTGAGTTATTCCTGTCGGGGCTGGAGGAAACATATCTACAAGTATTTCTTGGTTCTTGCTAAAGGGCGTGTTCTGTTTGAAGCACACCAAGAAGGGAGCCAGTAAGGTAAGTTTCTCAAAAACACAGCATACACATAACTAATAGATGGGTATTTCCACCTCACATAAACTGCCTATCTTATTCTAGCACAAAACCTTCTTTCTTTTATTTACCAAGAGGTGCTGTGTGAATTATCTGACAGAATACCTCAGAAGTGCTCTGTGTGCTATTGAGGGAAAAAGAACTTTAATTTAAGGAACACAGAGATGGCCAGAGCCTTGTATTTCTAATATATAATGGAATACATATATTTTTATTTTGTAGCTAGATATATGTATATAAATATTCCAATGTATTTTACATAAAATATATACAACAGAGTTTACATAAAAAGCTTTCAGTCCTCCCCTTTTCACCAAACCTTCAAACACCAAAAGAGTACCACAGTAATTCCTGTATCAAATGCAAATCTGGCCTTACTGCTCCCTGGTTACAGGACCAGAGCTGAAGAGTCGATCAGCTTGCTCAGAGTATGTTTCATTTGCAGACAGCACTGCCAGTGAGCACTGCCCTAGCACAACTGTCACCACTGTCCCTTCAACAAATCACATCATCCTTAGTCCCAACTCATCCAGAGTTGGAGACAAAATGAAAATTTATCAACCAGAGCAGCACACAGTATCAATCTGATGATCATCTATTCCTGTCTAAAATCCTCAACTACTGAGGAGGCCCCAGGGTACTCTCCAGTAGGGTTTGGAATGAAGCTCCAGGAAGGTTTATATTCATTTTAAGTTTAACCTGAAAGCACCTCAAGAAAAACCCTGCCACATGTGATTAAGGAGGGAAGCACTCAGGCAATACCTGTCGTGGAAGGGTCTAAAACAAGGTGCAGAGAAGGTGGGTTTGCTTGTCCTGCTGGGCCATCTGCAGCCGCCTGGCCAGTGGCATCACTGGAACCTTCTTGGAGAGCAGGGACATACTGGTTCTTCTCAGAATCCCTCAGTATCTCTTCCATTGCCTTCTCCAGCTGATCCTCTCCATTTGAAAATACCTTTAAGCACAAGGAAATTACAGTTTTTAAAAGTACTTGTAGTTTTACTTTCACTATTCTTTTTCAAGCACAGTCTTACTCATCGCAAAAGTTAAGAACCTTTGCTAGACAAGACAATACTCTAAGAATCAACAAAATTGTCACATCTCATTCCATATTATGCACATGTTCTCACTGCTAATCCAACCACCATCCCTCAGACAACTACAGACCTCTCTTAGAAAAACAGGTTTGTGTATTTAGGTCCTCCATTCAGAACAAACACCAACAGACTTTGCTATAGATCAGTCTTAAAGAGAATTTTATTTTCTTAGTCACATCCAGTCCATTTCAATTGTTTGACCAATTGTACCACACATAGGAGGGATGCAAATCTAAATAAATGGCAAAACAATGGTGAGACATCCCCCTAGGAAAAAAAAAATTACAGCCTTACACAAGTAGCAGCTTTCCAGACAAAAGAGAATCATGGCCAAAGCTGCACCATGGACTCTGCCTCCAGAATCCATGATGAAGGACTCAGATTCCTGCCCCTTTCCAGACTAAAGAAGCAGCTATTTTTTAATACAGACAGAAATCATGGCTGTAAATAACTCCAAACAGTTCTGAAGTGACAAACCAACTACTCACTGTCATTTCAAGGGGAACACATTCCTGTTGTTCCAAACAGACCGAAACCAGTAAATCAGCTACTCTAACTCAAGTGAGGAAATGTGTAATTAACCAATCAGCTGCCACCCAAGTGCTAAAACTTCTGCTATTTAAAGGTAGAAACCTTTTAGAAAAGGTATTAGTCATGCATAAAGTAGCACTAGGCAGGAAAACCAAATTAAAAACTAAAATCCAGGACCCTCTGTGGTCTAGTCCTGTGCAACCTAATTATATGCTTTTAAGATAACATTCAGAGTCTCTGATCCCTACAGAACAGAATATTTCTCAAGCTTTAAACCAAAGGTCGTTCTTTAAAAATAACTTTTTAGTCTTTTACTAATGTCTAAACCCACAGAATACTAAAAAAGCTGACCCCCAAAGAGGTTATTAAAAGAAAACCTGACCTGCCACTGTTGGACAGATTTGCTTAATCCAAGCTGTTAATTTCACTGGGAATGAACAAGGACAAAAATCACAGTCTAAAAGTTTCCTCAAGCACACACTAGTGTCTTTAATAAAATATTCAAAACAAGCTGCAATCTTTTGATCAATACATATTTAAAAAAACGGCCATAGCAAACCTTTAGCTGAGGTTTTTCATCTTTTCCAGAGGTGTCCTCAGATTGCTGATGAACCAAGACAAATTCTTCATTAATCAATGGTGATACAGCTTCAGGAATCCTACTGGCTTTGCTAAATGATGTGTTGACTTCCATCTCGGGTCAGTATTCTCCTCCAGCCACCAGAAGCTAATAAAGAAGGAAAAATACTAAATAACGAGTTTTGAAGCTGTACACAATATGTTAATAGGCATAATGTGAAGTTATTGTGGAATAATAATATAATACTTAAAAATATACTCCATTTTAATCTTCCAGAGGCTGCTCCCCCAACCTCCCCAATTCCTGGCCTCGGTCCTCCCTCATACAGGTGCAATTCCTATCCAGGGTCATGTGAAGACACAGATTACCTGAACAGTTTTTTTCCCAAAAACTGCATACCAAAGCGTTCCCTCTCCACACAAAACCAGGGGCTTTTATTATTCTCTAGACCTCCAGAAGATGAAATCAAAAGTGATACCACACCACAATCACATTCTTCTCAGCGGATTTCCGTGAAACCACGTGCACCAGTTCAAATGAACCACACCAGTTGAAAGAATAAACACCACAAAACTAAGTATTATAGAAACCAAGAACAAGTTTTCCCTTGTCTGCACAACAAAAAATAAATCTAGAAACAAAGAAAAAAGCAAAATCATGGTCAGCCTCTAAATTACATGTTGATATAAAAATACAGAACTGAAGCCATTTTGAACAACTCAGCATGAGGACAGCTACTGTATCCACCAAACAGAGACAGTATCACCTCTGTTAACTCAGAATGTCTTCCCTGACTCGTTAGGGAATGAAGAGGTGGAATGAAGAACACTGTATATGCAACTTTCAATATTTTCTGTGTCAAAAAGCAGAAAATACATTTTCAGGTAGACTTTATAAAGAGCACGCCCTGCCAGATTTGATCTCATTCCATTCCAGCTCCCTGAAAAATACTGTTCTGGCTGAGTGCTGGGATTTGCTGTGCTAAGACTCAGAGTTGAGGAGAGCCATACACAGCACAGGGAGAAACAACCTGCTCCTGTGTCCTTTGCA
Source organism: Margarornis squamiger (assembly GCA_035222235.1). Taxonomy (NCBI): domain Eukaryota; kingdom Metazoa; phylum Chordata; class Aves; order Passeriformes; family Furnariidae; genus Margarornis; species Margarornis squamiger. The sequence goes on along the minus strand of JAWWTY010000005.1, from coordinate 26,317,617 downwards.
AGGCTGGGAAGTGCCCAAAGAGGGCAGCCCAACCCATGGCTGCGGTGAGCACGAAGAAGGGTGGGCTCAGCCTCGCCCTGCCCCTGCCAGCAGAACTGTGCCACACTTGCTTCTCTTCCACTTCCAAACCACCCAGGGAGCAGGCAGAGAATGGCAGGGCAGGTCCAGTTACAGGGAACCACAGAGACAGACTGGAAAGAGAGAGAGACATGCATGCTCTCCACCATTCTGAGCAGATGTTACTTATGTCAGCCACAGGAGAAAATTCAGCAATTTCAAACCACAAGACAGGTGTGGGAACTACACAACTTGTAATACTAAAATATTTTCTATAATTTTTGACTCTACAGTCAACATGCTTTTGCTCTTTCAAAGACTTGGCTTGGCATAATCATTCCTACATGCAACTCCACACAAAGTTTTTCCTTCTCCCTGACTGAGCCACAGTTTTAGCCACCAACCCAGTGAGGGAATTATATGTGGAAATCCCAGAGTAACCCAAGAACTCAAGTTCTTCAGATAACTGACTTGTATGGCAGAAAAACTTGTTAAGAGAGCCACTAAGCAACAGCTATAATATTTAGAGAGTGGTTACAAACTTGGATTAGCAGTTTAGCACAGTCTGATGACTGTCATATCTCCAGACTGAGCATGAACTCACAAGCAGGAATATTTTCCTGAGAGATGACATAATCTGAGCTCCACCCAAGCCTGGGTAATGGATTTACCACTGGAGTGGTTTGTCTTTTTAAAGCATCTTTGCTTTAAAGATCTTCCTGGCACAAGCAAGACAAAGTTTTAATGCACAGGATTTTAAGTATGTTACAGTTTATTAATGTCATGGTGCTTTTTAACAAATGTTGTAAAAACATTGCTCAAGAGCTTGTTTGCAAGAAACAGCAAGTCAGCACAAAATAGTAATTTCAAAGTAAATCCTCCCTATAAAGTGAAGGTCCACTATTACAGAACTCTTTGAAGGCAATGAAAAGCCATAAATTATGCTCCCCAATACAGGATATCCTGAAGATTCATTAGCTCTGCAGTGCCATCACCACTGGAGAAGGCAGCAGAGAGGACTGTCAGCCACATCAGGAACCAAGCTTAATGCTACCAGAGGCTCCTCTCCCTCCCACTGCACACCAACTACTGCTGGAGGTTCTGAGGATGACAGAGATGAAGCCTCACCACTATTTCCAGCACATCTGCAGAAAGGAGGGATCACAAGATCTCCTATTTTGACAGTTTTTTGTGTTTCAGTCTTATTTATTTTGGAGGCTTACTTATGAGAGAATAAAATAGAAACATCAATGTAAGATGATTCTATTACTTTAATTATCAAAGCCAAATGCAAGCTGCTAACATTAGCGTCTCACCAAATCTTCTTTCTGCAACAGGCACACTGTGAACCATGAAATGCTTTCTGTAGCAGTAGTTCAATAACAAAGCCAGGCAACATGTACCATTTGCAAAGACAAAGTAAGTTATGGTACTGCAGCTAGAGAAGCACACTGACAGACACAGTATTTGTTCTTGCCCTATGTGGACAAAGGCCATTGAAGATAATTCTTACTTCCCAAATTTTCATCTGAAAGACCAAGGAAGTACTATAAACCCTAGATGACTACAAGCTCCTCACTCAGATCAGATACTTAAAAGCATACCAGACACATTCTTGCAATTACTCTGAGTTACAAGGCCTTTAATGCTTTCAAGTGTACTCCAAACTTGTCTCACAACCAGCTTAAACCTCCCCAGCCAGTGCAGACACACACCTTTTTCCATACACAGCTCTATTAGCTGAATAAACTAGCACCTCCAAACCCCTAATTTCAGCCTTTCATTACAGACTCCTCCAACCTGCCATCCAGTGCCATTCTCTGAATGCTCTCTATCCCACTGCAGTACAAACAAAGCCACTCGAGTTGCAGTTTAGCAGTAGAACACCAACACAAACAGGTCAGGCATTCAAGAAAAGCCTTACACACCATATTTTATGATCAGTCTTTGACCAAAAATAGGTTTTAATGCCACAGACAAATTAAGTACCAAAACTCATGAATAAGTCATTTTTTCAAATTAAGCAACTTCAAGTCTGACACGAACTTGACTTAAGGGTATAACTGAGTCTCATTTACACCACCTTAAGTAGTAAGCTACTTAAAGAGCAACATTTTCTATTTTTCCATTATAAGGTCACACGATCTAATACTTCAGCTTCTGGGGAAAAGCAGTAAAAAGAATAAAAACCTCTCTAAAACAATCATGCATTAGGGTTATTTGAGGAAGAGAGAGAATAGAACATCTGAAAGGGGTTTTTATTCCTTAGTAACAAGAAGAAACACACACACTCTGGACATTCCAGTCACCTCCAGTCAGTGGATGGTTCCTGTCATTCCCCTTTTGGGACTTACTCCTTTTTTACTCATTCCTGAGTCATGCACTTCAACTCCCCCTTTTCCCACAAATGTAAAGAACAAACAGCAGTGTCAGCTATCACACTCACACACAATCTAAGAACAGACCCCTGCTACTAAACTCAAACCTCTCATGGTCTTAATCATCCCTTCGAATGAAAACCTCAAGGTTAAGAATGTAAGACATTCTTTCTGATGGCATCAATCAGAACACACAAACACTTGTACAGTTAGGTGTATTCCCTGAAGGCAGCAACAGACCACCCTGGCACTGAATGCCAGCTCAGGATCCTGAGGAATGGGGTTTAGCCTTTGTTTTACCAGTTTAAAGTTTCTGTGAGGGCAGCAACCAGCAGAGAGGGGCTGAATCAGGGACAGGACAGGCAGCAGTGCACATCAGCTACCTCAGCTCCAAGGCCAGGGCCATGGTTTAAAAGCTGTTGGTGCAGTTCAACTCCAAATGAAAAACACAGCCTGCGTTCTGAGCAATGAAACCTCAGAGCAGATGGTACCTTCCCAAAACACCCGAGCCAGGAGTCAGAGCTGCTCCTCCAACTACGCCTTCAGAAAGACAACAAACTGTGCTGTCAAAGTTCTCTTCACAGTAGCAAACACTGGGCAGTAGGTGCTACTACTGCAAGGAGTATTTGCCACAAAAGAAGGACCTTGCACAGTCCTGCTACTTCCTATAGAGAAGATAACTTTCCTCCATCCTCTGGTGAACAGTATCACACAGGAAAAAAATAAAAATCAAAAAATCAGAAACCCAGCAACAAATACATAGGAGGAAACGGTTCCAAACTCAGCTAAGTAAAGCCTACTATGATAAAAAGGTTAAAAGTAACAGTTTCAGAAAAGGTTTTCTGATAGAATTTCAGAGAAAAGGATTTTTGAGATAAAAATAAATTAATTAGAAAGTTTTAACAGAGGGTGTGGAGGGGTGAGGTGTGGTGTGTGACTCTTGAGCTGCAGGAATAATACAGTGACTGAAAAAAAGCTGTTGCTTTGCTCTGTGAGTTTTATCACATAGTCTTGGTCAAGTTAATCTCCCTGATGCACATCAGTTCCAAGTGTTTTACCTATACAATGAAAAGACAACAAACCAGGAAGATAAATATTTCTCTATTTTCCATAAGCAACAAGAAACATGTTTTAAAAGGAAGCTTCTTGCCTGCTTGAAAGAAGGCAATCAAGAGCAGGCTAATTCATACTTCCTTTTACTAAGCCAAATCAGGTCCTCTACTAGACAGGCTTTCAAGGTTGTATAGTCTGACTGACAACTGTCTCTATGCTCATGCCAATTACCGTTTTATTACCCATAAATTGTTTCCTAGTGTCTTATCTCTGGCAGTGAAAGACTATGTAAAGCACATAAAACACATTGATTTGGCTTACTGATACTATTTTCCAAGATCAAAATTAACTTATTGCAGAGATGTATCACTGTATTTCCAAATACACACACATATATGATATAAAAATCCTTATTTCCAGGAAAGCACTGTTAAGAACAAGTAACCCCTGACTTATTTTGCCCACACTGTCTTCTCTGAGAAAGCAACCTCCACTCTGTAAGCAGCAGCAAATAATTAGTCTGCTCATGAATGGCAAACTGTTTGGAATTGTTGTACCGGGTGCCTGGATACAGAGGTTTTTCCAGACTCTTTTTACAACTCAGTCCAAGCCAAGGAATAATAATATAAGGAAAACATAATCAAAGACAACTACACAAACAAGAAAATGTCTGTTTCTCCTTCAAAAACATACTGTATCTGCATCTCCTCAAATAAATGATAAGCAGCAGTTGTCAAAACACATCCCAGTGCCAATAATGAGGCATTTACTGCAAGGAGAGAACCAGCTTTCCTGACTTGAATCTCTGGGTTACACATAAACCACTAAACCACTTACACAGTCATAGTCTGGAGTTGCTTGAGGGAAAAAATATTGGCTTTACCTTAAATTTAAGATCATCAAGGTGAAGAGCCCTTCCAGAGGAATGGTGGGCATGTGGTTGGCACTGATCAGGAGCACGACTCTGCTTATTCTCTTCCAAAGAGTACAAATTAAAAATAAGAGTAAATACAAAGGCTTCTGCTACTCCAGAGATGCTACCAGTCTTTGAAAGTCTTTAAAACAAAAAAGGCACTTTATACATCAAGTTCTGACAACCAGGTTTACTAACTGAAGCAGTAGCTTGTTCTGTCTCAAGGAGAAGGCAAACAATGCAAATTAAGCAACTCTAAAACACCTTCACAGTTTCTCTGGCATCAACTAAACACTAACACTTCAGCATCTTGAGCCTGTGATTAATTTTTGTCTCTGGAAAAGATAAAGTAGCAACTAAAAGTACCAATTTTTCATAGCTGGAGTTGGACAAACTGGAGTTGCTTATTTTTTTCCACTGCTCCGTGATGCTTGCAGGCAGCATTCAAAGTAAAACTCATCACCAGCCAAGTTTCTGAACTGCACAGCCACTTGCTCAAAAACACAATGACCTATTTCCAGAGAAAAGCAGAAGCCTAATGCAATCCTTGCTTTAAGAAGATTATTTAATGGTGTATTCCCTAACTGTAAAAATAACAGTGTTGGTCTAATGCAGTCAATGCAAGAACCTCCCTCCATTAAACACGCTGATTATTTCAACGAGGTATTTTCTCCAACAGGCTCTCATTTCCAGAAATAAATCCATGATGCAAGGCAAAGAGGACCATATGGAGCAGCAGTATGAGCCAGAGCAGCAGTGACCCTGGTGCCAATCCCTCTCCTCACACAGTGTCACCTCCCACAGCAGAAATCCCATCTCCAGAGCTGGTAAAATCCTCTTCCTTAAAGCCCCAAGTGGAAGCCATAACAAGTGTTCCCCAAGGTTTGCAACAGGCACCCTGGGAATATTAGGTTTGGCAGACTGACCTCACAATCACAGCCTTTTGTTCCTCAGATCCCAAGGTACCTTTATTACCACCAAGCACAGACACTATTTCTCAGCATCCTGTCCATCTGCAGTCAGCCCAGCAGTGGGCTTGGGATGCCTCAGACAATGGGTCATGCTCTTTTCTAATCTCATTTTCTTTAGATATTTTTCTGAATCTTAAGTCTTTTCATTCTAACAGTTGTCAAGGGCAATCACAAGTTGTACATGAGTAACAACACCAGACTCTGGGTTTTTATACTTCAGTTAGATTTTCCAAAACTGCAAGTTTTGATTTGACAGCCATCTAGACTTCTACTGCTGTTGCATCAAAAATGTAGTTTCAACAGTGTCCCCAATACTTTATAGGCAAGAAAAACACTTCTTCTATAATATGAAACAAAGCCAACCTTCTTGGTAAAAAGAAAATACTCCCACATGTGTTCAAAACAAATACTTCCACATACATTTAAAATAAATACTTTCACATATATTTAAAATCCTTTAGGATCTAAACTAAGACTTTGCACTGTCACTTGAATGTTTAAATATTTAGATGTAACATGAAAAGATGGAGAAATCCCAGTTAAAGACCAAGTGAAACCTTCTGAAAGTTACCTCCTGAAACTGAGAACTACAGAAAGGTGTGCATGACAATTCCAAGCCACACCAAGTGCCCTTCTTTGTAACATGCATGAAGTGCACTGGTTCAACCACCACTCTCATTTCTATTTGACCAGTGAATTCTCAACACCCTCTGCATGCCAGAGCTAATCTTGCTGCCACTCCACATTGCTGGGGCAACTTCTTTTAAATACCTTCTGTGATGCAGCTTTGGTGGTAATTCTAAAGGCCTTGAAAGGTTCAGAAAATGGAGAATGGAAATTCATAAAAAGACAGCAACACCATTTCCTTAACAGAAAGATGATCTTCCATTGGCAAGAAGAGGTCAGTGTGTAATCAGACATACCTGGTACTAACACACCATCATCCTCCCCAGTCACACTGAAATAAAAAAAAATTAAAGGCTTTCCTTCACTTTTTGCTTTCTCCATTTGAGGTCTGAAGATGCAAAGCAATTTGCACATGGCACTGATCAAGTGGAAAAAACCCCAAGGTTTTGCCTCACCATTCAGATCCCTGTTAAAGTCTTCCAAATTACCTAAAATCTTCTAGAAACTGGTGTATAAGCTGCACATATGAAGGCTTCTGGAAGAAACACAAGAAGGAATAAGGTGGACCTTCCTTAATTGAAAGAGATTTATTATTTTTTTAAAAGACAGTGTGTTCTTTGAGATGATTTCTCTGCGTGATCAACCTCATAAATCAAATGATTCCAAATTCATTCTGTAATTCAAAGAAGAACTACAGCTTGGAAAGGTGCTCTGAAAGAAATCAACTGAGCCTTAGAGAAAAACTTGCTCATTCAGTTATTAAACAATTAAAAATACTTTATAAGTCTAATCTAAAAAAACCCACTTGACCTAAAGGACGTATCCTTCCGAACTGTGTGACCAAGTATCTGAAAAGTTAAACAAAGAAAGATGTTTCTACTGCATTGCCTCCAGTTACCATCAAACCCAGCCCCATGGATGGGGTGTGTATATAATCTCACACTGTCTGCCATTCTGATTTTTTAGCAAATGCTATGCATGTTACCTTCCAAAAATATTTCACATCAGACCCTGAAAAACCACTTTCAATCAATGATTACAAGAAAGAAAGGGTTACAAGAAAAATTAATCTGGGGCTGCCAAAAGAAGTTTTGGGTTTGTTTTTGCAGCTTTTCTTTAGTAATGAAATTTTAAGTAGAACTGCTTTAAAGGACAAAATCCATGCTTAAAACATCTTAATTAAAAAACTTTTTAGATCCTTCCCAGGATGAAACTATCACTGGGCTCACAGAAAAACAGCTCCATTTTTAATTTTTTTTTAAATAAATAAACTTAGCCTCTTGGCCAGATTATCTTCATGTAGATCTCCTACACCTCATTTATTAAATTGAACAAGTCTCATGGATTATTTATGGTGTAAGCCTCAGGTTAATCTAGAGCAGTCCATAAAAAACACACAGTAAGCTCTTGTTGCAGAAATACATCTAAAATAACACAACACATTTGCTTATATAATAACTGCAAAAATCTTGCAAAAAGTACAATAGAACTGCCATTAATTTTCTCGATGCAATTTTCTTGTCTCACATTAGCCAGAAATGATGAACAAGCCCAGGATCTGTTGAGACAGGCTATCTACAGTAGCCTGAATTTTGAGTCTTATATCATCTTTCTACTTTGAGAAATTCATCTCATTGCACAAAACAAGAAAACCTGAGAAGCCAAAAAATCTCTAATTCTTATGTCTTTTTTCTTTCCTTTTCTTTTCCTTTTTTTAATCACAGTCTCTCTCTCAGAATTTCAGAGAGCTTCCCAAACACAACCACACTGTATTATCCGTTTCAACATAAATGATGTGTGGCTTTCACTAAATGTAGATGTGAAAACTTACTGTCAATGTTTACATTGTGAACACTTCCTTAAAACATTTCTACTTCTGGAAACAAAGAGAGGAAGTTACAGGCAGCTAATCTAAACCAAAAAAATCACAGAAATGTGAAGCAGTAGGAAAGGTCACACTCTATCAAGTGGTTATATAAGCCTTTCCTTTCCACAACGATGTTTTTATCAGTGTTAAGTCATGAAGCCCTTAAACACAGCCCAAGATACCAAACAGCTGAGAGACTGCAGCTATCAAAGGCAGAATGCCCCAATCAGTCCCAGAGACTCAGTACTAAACCACACTCCACTCTGGCTTTCTGATGTCTCAATACCACGAAAGAAAAGAAGAATCAGAAAGGGGAAGCCATAAGGGTCAAAGGCAAATCAACACTACAATTATGGAGAACTTCCAAGTTCATGTTACTCTTTTGGAACTCGAGAAAGTATTTTCTTGGACATTTTGATCAAGTCTTCCCATGCTCCCCTCACAGTTTTTATACATCTCTACAGCAATAAACAGTAATAACTACCATTTAAAACAATGTAAAAATCAGTTAGTGACTTTCATTCCTTACTCCTATTTCCTTAAAATCACGTAGCTGTTCTCTCCAAGAAGAATTCTAGCCACTCATTCCTTATTTCTTCTAAGTTTATACTTGCCAATACTAACTATTATGAGGATCAAGTCTAACAGGGATAAAAATGCCCATGCAAGTGTACCTCTATGAGAAAACACAAACTCTGCCTCTATGAACAGAAGGGACCAGTATCTCCAAGAGCCAGTTTTCACCACATTGCTTGATTTGAGTTCAAATTCGAGCCCCAGTTTGAGTTTTACTCCCAAAACAAAACCTCTCTTTCAACTCCGCTGCTGTTTTGCAAATAAACACTTCAATTCAAGTGGAAAAGGTTGGTACTTACCAGCCACAGATACTTAAGTAGTATCTGGAAGATGTAGGAGGTGAAGAAGAGCCTAAAAAAAGTTGCAACTCTTCCCACCTTTCCCTGTTTGCCCCCACAAGCTCCTCAGTGATGACAAGAGCAGAACACAGCCCAAACCCAGCCCTGGGCACAGCTGCTCCTGCAGTGCTGCCACCAACCAGCTACTTCAGAGTTCTCTTCAAAATAACAGGAAATAAGGAAAGTATACACTAGTGGAACACAATAAAATAAAGGGTTCACAGAATGGAATTTAAAAAAAAATCCTGTTTTCTGCCATGTGCATTTCAGATGGCTCAGCCTAAATCATATAAACTTGTTTTTTCAGTAACATCTAATAAAAGATTAAACAAGCTGCTATGGAAAAAAATATCAGTTTGCAGCATACAAACAGGAAACACACCAATATCTTAATTAAATACAAAGAAAAAACCTCTACATTATTTTCAAATTTTAGCCAGCTACTGAATTTCTCCACCCACTTCTAAATTAAAATTCTGGACCTTGTATTTTGCATCTAAATACACACAGAGACAACGCATTAGATGAAGAATATTTGCATTTTATTTCCACACTGATTTGCCTGCAAAGGCCTGAAAAGGCACAGCACAGCCTTAACCGTAAGTTAAAATTCAGGGAGAAGAATAAAGAGGTAGAAAACAAAAAGAAAAATAACACATACATACAATATTTGTACACAATACACAAATATGTGCATTGGAACAGAACGGCAGATCTCAGCAAAATAATTTCATCTAATTTCAGAAAAAACCCCACAATACTTTGCACACACAATAGAAGAACAAATTAAAACCATCCAAATTATTAAGCTGAAATAGCAGATAACAAGACTAGATCTCTGCAAAGTGCAGTAATCAAGTCAAAATATCTAAATGGAACTACTTTAAACTATTTTGCACGGGAGGAAATTCAGAAAGTGCAGATCACTATGGCATTTATAACCAAAAGATCCAAAAGCACCTGGAGACAGGCCACGCTTACACCACTGTGAAGCTGTAACACCCCCAGAGCAACTGCACTGGACAGCAGAGCACGGTGTTCAGGGGAACTCCTTTCTAAATCAAACCCCGTGGGGAGCAGGGGAGGAGATGCATTTCTGGTTGATATAGATTCTTTTCTTGTAAATTATCAAAATTAGCTAAGCAATTAGCTCACACTGAAAGTCAACCTTTAAATAAGATTCTCAGAAAAAGCCTCAACTTTTTCTCTTTTTTGTCCCAAAAGGAAAAATAAAGTCATATTCAAGGACAACTGCAACAGAGCAGAGAAAGCACAGAAAGTACCTGCAATGTGCTTTCTACCAAAAAAAAAATAAAAAAATTTGGTTGTGTGACTTTAGGCAACAGACAACAGACATGACCTGGTCAGAAAGGTCAGCTATGCCTGATCTGAAAGCACAGCTAAACTTAGCTCAGCACCCTCAAATCCAGAGGTTAAAGAATCACTTATCACTGACAAGAAGTGTAACTTCAGGTGTATTCCACAACTACTAAGGAACTGCCCTCTGGAAACTTATACTGGCACACCTTATAATGCAAAACTTGCCATAGAGAGGTTTTGGCGATGAAAGAATAGATAAAAAAAGGTATATACACATACACACAAAATATAAGACATTCCAACAGCTGTATTTATTTGCCTGCAAGAGAAGACCAGGAATTGGTCATGAATAGTTACTCAAAGCCAATTGTTTTCATTAATGACTACTGCCCAAGTTTGATAGCAAGTGCTGTTGTCAGTCACATTCATGCTGATTTCCCTCCTCACCCGTTTCACTGATGTGTTCTAGGACACTGAGCAAGTTATTTCCCTTCTAAGCCCAAGAGTAACACAGAAACCACACTCAGCCATTTAGCAAAGGGCCTACAAGATGCACTTTTAGATTCATTCACTGACTGAAATCCTGCTCTAACAATTTACTACTTCTAAAAAACACCTTTCACTTTTCCCTTTTCTGCCCTTTGACCTTTCCTTCCCTAGTTAGAAATCATGTGGGAGATACTAAGAATTTGAGCAATTAAACCAGGAAGTTGTCCACCATCATCAGTAATGAGCTTCACTATTTAAGAGTTGGCCAGTAGCCTAATGTAAAATCAAAGATCACATTTGAAAGGCAAATGTGCAGACTGTAATTTTACCATTAATTACCACAGTTATTGAGCACTGTTTTGCATAAAAGTAACTCCACTTGAATATCTTGCTACTACATTAAAAACCAACTAAGAAGTCCCCACTATGCTAAAAATCTTGTATCTACTCCAAAGAGATACCATAGCCCTGTTTGGACATGACAGCCCCACCTGTGACTGACAAACCAGTACCTATAACCAAAGGGTCACTTGGGTACCACCATCACCAGAACATCAGCACAAATCACAACATTTAGGCCAGTCCAGAAACTGAAAGCAGCATCCAGCACATGCTGAGGGTTTACACTAGCTAAGAACTTTGTTCCAGACTGTTTACACAGACTGTAACTCAAGAACTCATTCCCTTATTTCTCTTGAATAAAAATACTTCAATTTCAAAAATTTTTGTTTATTTCAATGATTTCTAAAATGGACTTATGCATCAACCAAAAAAAATTAAATTAATCCCAACTGAAAGCACTTATGTACAGCTTTAAGTATTTATCCATCCATCTTACTACTAAATATCAACATCTCCTTTTCAACTACAATGCACAAAAAGAGAAGGGCACACAACGAAGCAGTAAATTTCTACCAGGAGTTAGTTATTTTAATGATGGGGGGGAAAAAGAAAGAGAGGTGTGGTTCATTTTCCTCATTGTTTTGTCTCCTTGGCACCAAAGTACAACTTGCACTCTGCATCTCAGGCAGGACTTACCCCCTTATCACAAGAGCCAGATCATGCTCGCTCCTTGCTTAGGGGAAGTGACATCTCTGATTCAAACATCTCCTGCTGAGGTCAGAATCATTTACTAACCACAACTTCAACCAATTTCGAAGTTTTACATGTTGACAAATAATTAAAAAGTTTTGATATCTGCTTCAGAAGCACCCAGCAGGCAAATACAGGAGGGGCTGCCCAAGAGGAACTCAGAGACACAGGCAATGCGTGCAAGGATGGCACTAAAAAAAATCAACATCCAGCTGGAGCTAAAACTGACAACGGCTGCAGGGCAACAGGGAATGACTGGTGTATTGGCAGCAGAAAGAAGGTTAAGGAAGCAGCTCCCTCTGCTCAAGGGCACTGGGGACCTGGTGACAATGCACATGGAAAAGGCTGACATACTCAAACCTTTTTTGTCCCAGTTTTGACTGGTAAGGTCCACCTGCAAGCCTCCCAGGCCCCTGAGCCCAGCAGCAAGGTCTGCTGGTGTAAAGAATTACCTGCAAGGGAGGAAGAGGAAGTTTGGGAGCACTTCAGGAAACTGGAAACACAGAATCTACAGAAGCAGATGGGATGTATCTAAGAATCCTGAGGGAGCTGGCCAATGTCATTGAGATACCACACTCTATCACTATTTTAAAAACCCTGAGTTTTGGAGAGGTTTCTGCTGACTAGAAAAAAAAACAAACATCACACCCAACTTCAAGAAGAGCAAGGAGGAGGATCCAAGCAACTACACATCAGCCAGCCTAACCCCAAGCCCATGAGAGGATTACAGAGCAAATCCTCCTGGAAGCTATCCCTATGTCCAAGAGGGACAAGAAGGTGACAGGGAATAGCTAGCATGAATTTAACAAGGGCAAGCGATGTCTGATGAGCACAAGAGCTTACTGCAAGACAACTGGCTTAGCAGATGATGGAAGTGCACCGAATACAGAAAGCCATTAAGAACAGTAAGTCACAGTATTCCTACAGTCAAAGTGGTGAGACACAGGGTAAGTGAGCAATAAGGCGTTTTGGAATTCGACTTGACTGCTGGGCTGAAAGAACAGCCATCAGCAGTACCTAAGCCAATACAAGCAGTTACAGTCACAACCCCTGGGGATCACCCCTGAAACCACCAGGACAAATAGATTAATCACCTGGATGATGGGACATAATGGTGCATCCTCAGCAAGTTCTCAGTGACACTGAACTGGGGGAGCGATCAGGGCTCCTATTCAGAGGGACCTGGCCAGGCTAGAGAAAGGCACTGGCAAGACCTTGTGGAGTTCAGCAAAGGCAA
>JAWWTY010000005.1:26271742-26298655 GCA_035222235.1 Margarornis squamiger | reverse complement strand
AAGCCCCGTCCATCCTGGCCTTGGACACTTCCAGGGATCCAGGGGCAGCCACAGCTTCTCTGGGCACCCTGTGCCAGCTTCTCCTCTCCAAGCGGGACAATCCCAGCTCTCCCAGCCTTCCCTTCCAGCAGAGCTGCTCCAACCTCTGACCATCCTGGTGTCCCCTCTGGACTCTCCAGCAGCTCCCTGTCCTTGCTGTGCTGGGCCCCAGGGCTGGAGCAGCTCTGCAGGTGGGGTCTCACCTGGGGGGCAGAGGCACAGAATCCCCCCCTGCCCTGCTGCCCACGCTTTGCAGCCAATACTTGCAAAAAACGCTCAACAAGTCCATTCTCCCAAGCGTGGATTTCCCCTGATCTCCCCGTTATGGCCCTGGCACAACCGAGAACACCAACACCAGGGTCTGGGTTTTTTTCATATGTGTTGGGTTTTGATTTTATGGGCAGAAACCTTCCCCCCACCCACCAGTGGAAGAGAGGAGGAAGGATGAATCCTCAGCTTACTAAGGTCCCCAATTTTCACTAACAAATAAATGATTTTGGTACCTGTGAGAACGCAACCAAGACTTGCTCCAGTCGCCGTGGGACGTGCGAGCTCACAGGGTCCTCAGACACACCGGTGCGGCTCCAGCCTCCTCCTTGCCGCTGTTTCGGGGGTGGTTTTGGGTCGGGTTTGCCCTCTCACAGCCCCGCCCCAGCTCACTGCTCCAGGCTGCCGGACTGCCCGCAGCCCCTCGCTCAGCAACGCGGCGATTTATGCACTTCGGGAAGCTCCTCCAGATTGTTTCCTTTCCAGCTTTTTCTGCCCAGCCCCAAGGCCACGGACAGAAACCCCAGAGCCAAGAGGAACTCCAGCCAGCTGCTGTTCCCTCTGGGACTGGCAGGGAAGGTCCCCTTCCCCACCCGACAGTGGAGTGCAAGTGCTCCAGGGACCCAGCTGGGACACCGTGCCCCTCCTGGAAAGGCCAGGGAAGGCAAGAGATGGGCAAAGGATGGGCAAAGAAGGCAATATAAGGAAAGGAAGAGCAAGGGAGAGGCAAGGAAATGGCAAAGCAAGGCAAGGGGAGGAAAGGGAGGGATGGGGCGAGGGATGGGGCAAGGCAAGGTAAGGGAAGGGGAATCAAGAGAGGGGCAAAGGAGAGGTAGGCAAGGCAAGGCAAGGCTTGTTGAACCAAGACAAGGTAAGATGCATTTCTCTTTCAGGCTGGCCATCTCCAGTCAGAGATCCCCATGCAGAGGTGCTTGGGCAGAGAGGCCTTGATGCAAGGGTGTGTAGCTAGGGATAGTTCTCATCCATGCCTTGGAGAGTTTTCAGACCAAAACAGCTGAAAGCAGCAAAGTTGCAACACAGTCCTGTAAACTCAGCTAATAAATGTGCATTTAGCAGCCTCGCACAAAGGGCTCATGTACACAAATACTCACTAGCAAACAGTAACAGATGATACTGTAGCCAAACCAAGAGGTGATGTAAATTGTAAAGATGAGTATATGAATGGTCTTAAAATTACATATGAGGAAACGAGTGGTAACATGGCACAAAAAGGCAAAAAATAGCTTCTTTCAATGCAACAGATTAATAAGATAAAAAATTCTATTGGACTAACCCTGTAAGATTGGTGACATTAGCACAGACTTGTCAATTTACAAGGAACAGCAAAGAACAGTGAGAATTGCCTGATGTCAGAGGTAGAGTCGCTTTATCTTCCGGACTGACTGTTCCCACCAATCTTCCCAGCGCTGAATTGCCAGCAGCTGAGCTGCACTTTCTTCCTTGATCTGGGCAAACAGCTGCTCAAGTTTACATCTGTATTTCTGTATTAAAAAAACAAGGAGAAAACTGGTAGTGATGAAATGTAATTTTACTTTGCCTAAATCCAGGCCCTGATCCATTGTGTCAGAAGACTGCATAGAGACCACTTATTTTCTGCCTTTGACAATAGACCTGTATGAATAATGAATTATTTGCTGTGTTCCTTTTCAAGACTTCAGAAACTAAATTATCAGAGATATTTAAATTTTGCTAAAATGCAGGGTCTTCATCTCGCTTCCATTAGCTCCTAAGATTAGAGAGTTGCCTACTCTGGAGACCCAAGCACACACCCCAACACGAGATGCACTCAGGCTCTTGCCAGAACTTCTTCACTCACAAGTATGACCTGAACTGTTACAAAGCAGAAACTAAATCTCAAGTAAATCTCAAGGCAGCCTTATTGAAGAGTCCATGCTCCAAAACATAAAATACTGTATTTTTAATGCAACACACATGCAGGAAAATGTTTCTGTGGCATCTGTCCAACCCTTTGTACACAACCATAAAGGTTCCCTTCAAAGCTGTGCTGTAACCAGGGGCTTGGGCACCAGAACCAGATACATAAAACACATGCTAATTGGTAGTTTTGATGGCATTTGCCATTGTTGACAGTGTATTTTGCATTTCTCCATTAAAAATATATCTTTTTTAGAAGTTAATTCAGTTCACCAGTCCATGTCAGCTGCATAAATACTGACCATTTATTTCCAAATGATTTAACATAAGAATATTCTAACTGCTGAGTGCTGCTGTTTTGCAAGTGACTGTCAGTGCCAGTCAGGGGGTGAGAGTTTTCTGCAATGTGTTCGTTCTTCTAGCAGCCTCAGTGAAGAAAGAGTGATCATTTTTATGGTGGAAACCAGTGGTCTGTGATAGTTGTGGATATAAGATAGTAAGAAGTATTTTACAGCCCTTCAGCCGTTATGGAAAAATCAGCCTTTGTGATCTAAGGCTAAAGCTGCAGGCTTCAGGAAGAAAGGTGAGGAAAGCAAGCTGGACTGGAGCAGCACTGGGGCAGGAGCTGCTTTTGGAACTATGATGCTGCTGAAAGGCACTGCTCTGTTTCTGACACCAGCCATGCTTCTCTGCTGAAACAATTCCCCTTTGTCACAGCTCTTAATGAGGGCGGCTCCCTGAGAAACCAACCCTGTCTGCTTCTGCCAATATCACAAAGAAATGGACACAAGAGAGGATTTCTACATATGGATAATACGGCTTTAAGGTCTGAAAACACTGCTGTATGTTAAAAACCTACAAATAGCTATGATTCTGTAATTTTCCTCTTAAAGAACCAAACCCCCAAGAGCAGCAGCCCCACTCACACTCCTTCCCCACAGGCCCACCTTGTATGCAGCTTCTCTTGCATCCACCACTGCTAAGTGGCCCAGGGTAGTCTGAGCTGTTGAAACGGATGCAGTTCCTCTGCAAAGAATATAGTCTGGAGCTTCAGGGAGAGTAGTCTCAGGTATTCCTGGCCAAGTCCTTTAAAAAACCAAACCAACCAACCAAAAAATACATGAGAGAGAAACTTAGAAAAGAGAGCAGATCATACTACTTAATGTTACTTGGACTAAAGTACAAAAGATCGATTTTATTTTTTTTAATATCTGCAAAAGGTTTACCCTAAAAACTTCCTTGTTTAGTACAACCACCTTTTCTTTTAAAACTTCAGGATCTCTGTATTGAATTCATATCTTCTGAATGACAATACACAGTATATATTCACAGATGTGAAAGTGCTGAATAGATAACCAGTGGCTAGCAAGAGGCATAGGACAGCAATGACATTTTCTTGTTCTACAATGCAACATGTAATTCACTTTTATTTGTATTCATTGCTATTCTTTCTTTAAAATCACTACCCACCCAAACTGCCCAATAACTAGTTCCATGACATCACTAATTATGAGCACAGTATTCAGCAGTTTCAACAAGGGCAGCAAAAAGCTACGAGGACAGTGCCTGGTATCAGTTTAGAGGAATTAGATGGAACAGTGTTCAGTAGCTTCAAATATTACCTCCTCCCTCGCTTGATTAACTGTTGAACTTTAGAGGTTTCTGGAGGGAGTCCAGCTTGTTTACGACGGATTACAGTCAACTTCTTCTCTTTAGGCATTTCAGTTTCTGGGAGATAAGAGAAGGTGTACTCGGCACAAACAAAACAATGGCAGGAATATGATTGTTGTGGAGTAAATATGTGCAGTTCGATGCTCTTCACTTTCAGGAAATAGCTTTGCATGCTTTATTATGCAAATCTTGCCACTTAAAATGCTACTGCATATAAAAGCCTCCTCTTCCTATGGACAGTCTGCTGCAGTCTTTGAAAAGGAAGAGGAGGCCTGAACAAGCAATCTCTTCTTTACTTACTTGGTACTTTTATGTCATCAGCAGTGATGGTTTCATCTAATTCCAAGAGCAGCTTTTCAGTGAGGGCAGCCAGTGCAGAGAAAAACCTCTGGGCACACTCAGCAGCACAGTCCTGTTGGGACAGTGGAGACAAGTGAGAGGAATTATTTTGATAATTTCATCTCCTCTCCTTTTAATTTGGTTTCAGAAGAACTACACAAGTATCCAACCATTACATTCTGTAGCAGGTGCAGACAACAGGCATAAAGCTTGAAGCTGCATGTAAAAGGGTGTCAAAGCATCTCTCTGCAGTATTCTTAACACTGCCTGATCATCTAAAGTTCAAGAAACTGTAGAGTTCTGTGTGTAGGTAGCCAGTAGTTATATATTTGGGTTAAACCTGAGAAAAACAGCTGTCTATAAATGCATCCTTCTGCTCAAAGCAAAGACCATTTTGGAATTTGGGTACTTTGGGTGGGAGTGCTTCAGCCAGGTGTTATTCTAAAACAGGGTGTTTGTGCTTCTGTGTCTGTATGCACAGTTAAGAGGAGAAAGAGCTGTTACTTTGGAATTAAAAATATACATACCCTGCAGACAGTAGAGAATTTGGAGTAAGTGGCCTGAGAGAAGTAAATAAAGAGCTTTAATGCTGGGCAACCAATCTTCAGTAAACCCCTGGGGTGGAGGGGGGGAAAGTGTTTCGATTCCTGAATCTCTCCCACAAATTCTGCTTATTCCAATTCTTAATCTTGTGTAGAAAAGTGCCAATTATTTGAATTAATGAAATTCACAGAGAAGAAACCCTTCCAGGCATCTCTTGTCTGCAAATAAGGGAACTAACGAGAGGATGTCACCCCTGCAGCCAATACTCCTACCTACCACTGAGCTCACTGCTCTATGAGTGATACAAAAGATCAATGAGTTCCACAATAAATCGATGCATGTGTATGTGTGCTAAGTCTTTATGTCAATATTGATCTAATGCTGATAATATATAACTTAAAAGTTAAATGATACATGAACAGGATTGCCTAAAGCCAAAAACATTTTCAAGTTTCCTTTGGATGGGGAGGAAAAATGTATCCAAAATGCATTCTCCTTTCCAAATGGAACATTTAAGTTCACATTAGGCAAGAGCTTTACAATTACCTGCAGCATCTTTGTGTTGAGGTGAACACCATCAGTTTGATCTTTTTGCCTTTTTATTTCCTCTTGGCACAAAGCCTCCAGCTGAGGGGAGTTGTTTGGGTGTCCCAGGGAGTAATGCAATTTTCTCTGGTGCACAGTCTTTAAGCAAAAACATAAGAAAGAAATGGCTTCAGTAAAGAATGTACTCTGAGTCATTATAAGGAAGAAGTAAACCCAAAACATTTTATGTAAAAGTCTTCAGAAAGACAGAGAAAATGGAGCTACTCCTTGGCTGTCTGGAGATAAACCTTGCAGTGCAGTGAGGACTGGGCCTCTGGTCTCACTTGGGGGTTTGTTTTCAGTAAATAATCATCTCTCCTACCATGTAGTAGAGAAGACATTTTTTATATCTCTATAATTTTTCCCTGAATTTAACTTAATACTCAGAGCAACAAAATCTCAAGATACTGTAGCAATTTCTGCATGATCTCCATTATTAGTCTGTTCTCAGTTCTGATATTACTGGACAAAATACACCTCTTTTATGAATGAGAGCAAATAATAGTATTTCATGATCTGTGTGCCATAGCTCCTACAAAGGAGTGCACCCACACAGTAGGAGCTGTGTGGCCATACCCCAAGGTCACAGCCCTTACAGAGCTGGCAGCCCAAGTGTAAGGTGACAGCCAGAGCTGACAAGATAAGACAAAGGCAGACCAGTCCTGGAAGAAGGGAGAGAAGGGACTGAGTTCCAGGAAACACAAAGCTTCCAGAAGAACTACCCAGACTAAGTGCAAATACAGAAACTACATCTCAGCTCAGCAGGGAGTGATGAAGCAAACAGTGAGAATGAGAAAAAGAAAATGTTGTCAGATGCAGTTAGTGTGGCTTACACTGGAAGCATTCCAATATACCCATGATAGATACCTTCACATCCTCCCACTCTTCCAGCTGTCTGTTGAAGAGGTGCTGAATCTGCGCAGTGGAAGAGCTGAGTTTCTGCTCATGTTCTTTTAAAAGACTATCCACTGCCAACTGGGAGACAGAAGAGAGCTCTTCCTCAAACCACTTCAGCTGATCCTGAAATTCTTTGGGGAAAAGACAGGGTGTGTATGTGACACAGAAGTATTCATTGCAAGGATGAAACCTCACTCAGTCCAGTTGAATACACACTGCAAGGGGCAAACAGCCTGGAGTTTTCTCTCAGAGATTCTGTCCCTGCCATTCCTTTTTCTAGGCTGAATGCTTTGAGAAACATACACTTGCTTAAAGATGTGACCTGTACAGGTCTTTCAACTTAGTCAAGTGCCCTTCTGCTGTGATTTTTGTAGCTGAAAATACTTAAAAAAGATTATTCCCTCCAGTTCCAATAAAATCAACTGGAGTTTTCCCAATGAGCATTATGAATTAAGACAACCGTGTAATTCTTGGTCACTGCAATTTTCAGCTTACATACTGAAAAATTACATACCCAAGAAATGAAAAGTCTTAACTGAATGAATTTACCTCTGAGACAGACATTGTAGTAATCATCAACCTGCTTTTTGTATGACAACAGTTTCTGTCTGAGCATTTCTGCCCAATGTTCAAATGTCTTTGGCAGATCTTCAGGCATTCCCATCTGAGGAGACTTTTCTCCATAGAAATCCTGCAGAAAGGAAAGATAAACCAGAAAAATTGTTGATAACACATTTAAACAGGTCACATCCAGGTATATAACAGCAGCAGAAGGAAGGAAAATTTTTAGATGGTCTGACAAATATTGAAAAGAACCAAATTGTTTCTCTGACACAGGAGTAGACCTATGAAAGCAAAAGTGGCTGAAGAAAACAAGGTTTTCTTACCTCACCAAGGCACAACAAGGTGTTATTACCCGTCTGGAGAATAGTCATAATAATCCCTTTAAAAGTACTGAAAACCAATAAAATTTAAAAAAATAAATAAATATTATCACACTGTAAAATGATCACATTGGCAATACTCACTGTTTTTCAAATATTCAGGTTCATTTTAATACATTTTTCAGAGCATACACAAACAAACACTCAGAATGCCTAAGATGCTTCCCCCACATTAGCACTGGTTCTCTTCAGAAGCTGCCGGGACTTGGAGCGATTGGAAATGATCACCAGAGGGCACTGCCATGTCAAACAGCAATCCCAGCCAATGTCCTGTGCCCAAAACCTACCTTAAGAGCTGACTATGTATTTTAGATAAACCAGAAATATGTGGAGGGGGGTCTGTTTGCTGGAATCATTGTGAAAAACAATGTGGAATAAAATTTCCAAGCACTTAAACATCTCAGGCATTAATTTGAACAGTTTTGCCTGGCACATATGAAATATCTCAGTTCTGTAGAGGACAGCTGCACATAGCAAGAAACAATATGATAATTTTCTTAGAGAAGGGGAATGGGACCTGCTTGCTCTTTGTTTATTTCTATCAATGGAATACTGAGCACAAGAATGTAGGGTATAAAATATACTGGTCCTCTTAGATGTGAAAATAATGGAAAGACAGCCTATTTTACATTCCCCACCCACTTTTTGTAAATGTGCAAAATGGGACCTCCCATTTCAAACATTAAACAGAATAAACCAGATGACCTTTATCCTCATTATTATACTGCAAAAAGGAACTGTTCTGTAAGCACTTTAACCAATAAATACCAAGGTTAAATACCTCAAAATTCAATAGTGAACTCTACAGATCACAGTGATAGACAGACAGACAGTTTTTTTCAGATTAACTTCTTCTGCAAATATACATGACTTACTCAGACTTTGAAGACTTCTTTTCAAATGTCTGGTCTCTCTTGTCCTTGGGAACAGATGTGGTGTCTTTTTGTTTGCTAGGAAGGAAAAAAGAATAATTTGAAACTATCCACAAGTGTTTTCCTTCTCTGGCTGATGATTTGAGCTGGTCAGTCATATGATGGACATGAAACTGAAGAAAAGAGATTGGAAAAATGTAACTCTAAAACTACTATTATATGTGTCCTGGAGGTTACTCTATACCACCTCATGTGATTGCCAGGGGCAGGGGGGAATACCATTCTTAAATCACAACAATATGAAAATAAGTTTTTGATGGAAAAAGGTTCTCAGGACTCTCTTCTAAACTCTCAGGTGTTCAGAACTTTTCTGTTGTTTTCACTATTACAGTAGCTTATTTAATGGATCTATGGACTATGCTGAAGACAAACTATTTAAACACCACCTGAAAATGAACCCAGTCTCTATTTCAACAACTTTAGAATCCAAAAGAGCAGCAGATGAAGGAGAAAAAGAAAAATGTTTTTCCAGCCAAAATCTGGAAAAACCCCCAAACAAAACAAAGCTGATCATGTGGACATAAACAAGTAAGAGATCCCAAACGGTAAGCATAGATGGAAAAAAGGCTCATATAAATAAGCATTAAGACTCTTTCACTGAACAGGCAGGGGACAGAGTTTAGGTAAATTCCTGTGTAGGAACATTTTAAGTGGAATTCCTCCTTTCAGGGGTCTCACCTGTTTTTTGGCTTCGTTTTATCCACAGATGATTTCTTGGTGACCTGAGCTGCACGTGCAATGGATCCCTTCTTCTTTATTGGAGGAAGAGTGCCTTTGTAGTTAATGAGGAAAGAAGAAGAATATTGTATAAATGCCAACTGAAGTATTTTTTACATGGATATACACTTTGTGTTCTTATTTCTAGAATGTTTCCTTCCAATATGTAGGGGACAACCACAGATGTAGCTGAAGTAACCCAAAAGTGGCAACAGCAATAAAAGTTATGTGCTGGGGATGTCACAGGAAATACAGGCTCGATGGGGGGAGATTTAAAACAACATGAAGGCAGGTGAAAAAGGAGAATGAATGGGCTGCATTCATACTCTTGGCTGTGATGGGGAGTTGGAAATGTGGAAGAGATTGAGGATAACTTTGGAAATGGCTGGAGGAGTCAAGCTCTGCAGAAGAGGGGTGAGGAAATGGGAACACTACATAGGGAGCATCTGGGATTACCTCTGTGCTCACCTTTGGGTGGATGATAACACACCCTGATCCCCTATATATTTTCATAACTTCTGTTCCCGTTCTTTTCTCTATCCCTTTCCCCTTTTGCTATCACAAACACAGGTACTCTTTATAACACTGTTACCTCAGTGTGCAGCTTTCATTGGATTAGGAGCCAAAAATCATCTTATTAATGCCAAGTAAAGATGTCCAAGAAAAGAACTGGGATGCACAACTCTCTCAGAACCAGCAGGGATGTCACTGGTCTGGAGCATGGTAGGCTTGTGCAGTAAAATGCTAGGAACTACAGCCTAGAGGAACAGAGTATATTAAAAGAAACACAGGCACACCTGGTCTTAATGAACGTGACTGAGCACGTTTGTCTTGATTTAGGTCTGGAGATCTTTTGGACGGGTCAAATCTAAAGCAAAAAAGAAAGTTAAGTGGTTATTGAATATCCTGTTATTTTATATATTTTATTGTTATTATAGTTGTTATTATATATATTATATATAATTCCATGTATTACGTTATATAGTATATATAACTAGGGAAGTTCTCTATCCCTACCATGTTCTAAGTGCAGTTAGATTTCTGAGATCACATTTAACAGATAGGATTACTTTTACCACTGACAGTGTAGATAGGAGTGCTTTAATGGGACTGTTTAACTGAAATTTTGACATTTCTACAAGCAAAACTGCATTAAAACACTATTTGCAAATCAAACATCTGTCATATTCTTCATTTCACACCTTGTATGTTCAGTCAACTACGTAGCATGCAATCACCTTTTAACTAAAATAAAGCTCTAGAAGACAAAAATTAAATACCTAAAATTTGTCACTGTGCTGTAAACTAGATGTCACTTATTACTCAAAAGGGGTATTGTTTTGCTATTAGAAATCTTGCTTTTAAAAAGAAATCAGTCTCAGCTAAACTGGTTTTTAAAGTTAGACTGATCAGAAAGTATGTAGTAGGATTACTTATAAGCAGTCTATTCAATAGTTCTGGACATAAAGGCACTCTACAAAACAGGAATTCAGGAAAACCATTGTATGCTTCTGGAATATAAGTTTTAAAAATACTATTGTGAAGCTCCTTGTGGTGTTAACATGAGCCTCATGAGAAGTGGTATATGTAGCAAAGAAAATATAAATTAAGACAAGGACAGATAAAATACAAATTAAGACAAGGACAGAAAAATACCTTTAGGCCAACAGGTACTTACCCAGCTAAATTCTGGATAACACTTATTGCCAAATCATCAAGTGCTGAGGTGTCCATTCTGCTTGGGTTTAACACAGGGAATTCTTCAGGATCCAGCCCCATTACCATCCTTTTTCTCTCATCTCTGAGACTCTCTGTTTCAACAGCAGGAGCAGTGGAACCTTGTACTGTCTCATCCATGGCCAGAGTGGTCAAGTCCTCCTGAAATGGGAAGAAGAATGAAGCCCCGTTGGCTGCTGCAGGCAGTTAGTGAAAGCATTCCACATAGTGACTGACTGCTAAAGCAGATCTTCCAAACAGACAGTGTTTTGCTTCACAGGTTGAAAATAAACACTCTGTCATTCTAGTAGGAATGTTGTTATAGTTATACAACTCTCAGACACTTTAAAGCAGTTAAGAGTAGGTTCTCACAAGCATCATAAACAGTATTTAAAGCTACACTCTTAAAACAGTGATCCACTGAAATTACAAAATAAAGACGGACTTCCTGGAAAAGGGAAGAAAGAAAACATAACTCATTTGATAAAAACAAAATCTCTTCAGGACACATTTGATTTTTTTGTTAATTATTTAAAGAAATCCATGAAACATGTATCTATGAACAGTGCTACACCTTGGAAACAAAGTCAAGAAGTGAGCAAGTCATTGCAATGCATTCTGTAAATGTGATGCTGACTGCTGATGTTGTCACCCTCCCAAAAAAGCTGCCCTAATGTTACAGTGTCTGGGACACTTGGCACAATGCAAGTTCTTCCTTCATTTGAAAATTCAAGGAACAGATTCCGGAAAACTTTTAAAACACATACACAGGGAAGTTCTCTCAATATTAAATAAGACATAGAGAATGTAAATGCTATCTTACACTGGTGTGTGGCACAGCTGCTTTTTCTATTAAGCAGTCAAGATACTGGCTCCTCTTTTTCAGCTCCTTCAACACCTCTTTAGCAAAATCATACAACTCTTCAGAAGATGAAGCCTGAAAGATATGTTAATACAGGTGGCATTTACTAGACTAGCTATTTCAGCCTTTTCAAACACGCTGACTCTTGCAAAGAACATCATTTGTCTCTGTTCTGTCACCAGTTTATGTACATGGAAACAATGAGAAACACAAGTCTACTTCAAAACCACTAGTTTAAATAAACATGAATGGTAAATCACATTAATAGCAATTAGTAACAAGTCACATTAAATACCATTTTGTGCTGATTAGAACTTACTTCTTTATCTGCAGTAGGATGAGCACAAGCATCTCTCTTCTGCTGGAGCTTCTCCAGGTAAGACTTCAATGTCACTGACTGCAAATTGGAACTTGCTACCTAAAGCAGAAGCAGATATTGGGGAAGTGAAATCCCCATTGAGGGGATTTTCAGAGGCTCCACTTCAAACCACTGGAACCACTGATAAAAACATGTTAAAAAAAAATAATCCCTGGTACTCAGAGGAGAAGCTGAAAACAATACTTCACAGAAGCAACACTTCACATCCTTCACTGCACCACACAAAAATGCTGGTCAGTTCACATGTACATACTCAGTATGCTGCAAGGTCACAGTGTTCCAGCACAGCTGCAGCAGGAAAAATACAGTTTTAAGCTAAGAGTGACAGAAAACAGGTTTTGAATTAACATAGCAAGTCACTTAATGTTTGTCCACTCTGAATGCAGCCAAAATCTCTTCAATGGAATAAAAGAGAAATCATTATAAGGAATGTTATCCAAGTTCTGATGTTTCCACACGTACCTCTGACTTGATCTGCTGTCGTAGCTGTCTCAAAGATCGCTGCACCTTCTCCATAAAGGCTCGACTCAGAGAGACATCAGCAAACTTTTTTTCAGACTGCTTGATAAGTTCAGTAGCCTTTAAGAATGCCAGAAATAAGAGACAGGACTAGGTAAGTTTTCCCTTTTTAGAACGTAAATAATAGAACTTGCCATTTCTGTTTATTTGTTCCATCATGTAACTGCCAAACAGAACAGTCTTATGGTTCTAATCTGAAAGCAGGCTGACTGCAAATCACAAATATCAAGAGAAAGCATCATGGGAAAGAATGAAACTGCCTACCTGCTTCACGCAGCTCGATTCTGTTTTCTCCACATCTGTCTTGATTAAACTTTCAAGAGACTCAATTTGCTTACTTTCATTCTGAAGGCATCCATTGAAAAACTTCACCTCCTCAGAAGAAAAGTCACCTCCCTCCGAAAATAATCTGAAAGCAAAAGCGGAAGCAACTGGCTGAGTCTTCTTTTTCTCCAAGACTATTTTAGCTAAGCAGCCCTAAAACATAAATATCAACACAAATGTGATGAAAACAGTATGGTAAGTGTAGCTTAACAATTTATATTTTTTTTAAACAGCAAACTAGATGAATGACAAAATCAACTTTAATTTTACTGTTCTCCCTATGGAACGGACACTGATGCTCAGAGATAGGTCACCATCTACAAACAGAACTTCAATGACATCTCTATACCTGCAAGTTTTGAGAAAATCCACATTTGAATCCTTTAGTTTCCCTAAAGCTTCCTCCACACGGTGCTGGTAACTCCTCACAGTAACCCCAAGTGATTCCAGATGATTGTGGAGCTCTGATTGCAGATTGTTGTTGGAAGAAGCTGACCTAACAGCAAATAATAAAAGCCAGGGAAAACATGTCAGAAGAGGAACACACACGATGATTTGGTGACATCTGGCTGTAAAGACATGAACAAATGTGAGAACTCAAAATTGATTAAGTGAATTCTGAAGGCAACTCCCTGAGCTGGGATGGTTTGAATAACACATGGAACGTCTCAGCAACAGCTCATGCTGTTGGGCAGCTTTCTTCAAAACCTGCTATTACTGTGCAAGGTTCAGTAAACTGGATAAAATCTAAGCAGATGAAACACTTCTCTAGTTAAAGACTGCCAACACTTTGAAAAAGAGATGAAAATTTCTACATGTTCAGTCCTGATCTTAGTTTTTTCAGGGCCAGAGAATGAAATTCTTTACATCTTTTCAAGTTTTATGAAGCAGGCTTCATTGAAGAGTAAGGATGTCTTAAAAGGGGTTCAGAATGCAAGCCAGAAACATCTCAGCCAGCAATGAGGAGTATTTAACCCTGGAGACTGACAGCCAGCAGCACCTGTGGCACACTTACTGCTCAGTCACAGGAGCGTGGAGGAAGTTGTGCTCCAAGTCATGGATTCGAGAGTGGAAGTTTGTGTTGAGGTTATTTAGCTGATCCAAAAAGTTGAAAAATTCAGCTTTCTCCTTTTCCAGGCCTTTTCCCAGCCTTCCACAGTGGCACCTGAGATTCTCTTTGTGAAGTGACAGTTCCCCTGAGAAGCAAAGAAGTTTTACAACATGCATATTATTCCCTGTTTACTGTGGGCTGTCACAATGCTCAGTTAACATGACCAGCAGCAGCAGCAAAATAAACAGAGCCAGACCTCGCAGTAGTTAAACCACACAAATAAAATACATTCAATTGGGTTCCTTTGACTTTTCTCCCGTGTTAAACATGTACCCTTAGCAGCTCCTAATCCACTCTTGTTTGCTCTAAGCATTCTTTTTCCTTTATTTTTGATCATTGCTGACATCTTCATTATCTCTCTGTTCTCAGTTTTGTAACAAAAGTAAAGGTTATTTTTTCTTTTTAAATGGAAAATACACTTCTCCCTGGTTTTGTGAGGGAAAGAAAACAGTTTTGGTCTGCCTTCTGGAATGATAGTTGGATAAATCCAGAGCCAGCCAATCGCCTTGAGAAAGCTGCCAGGAAAAACCCCTGTTCTCTTTGCAGAAAAAGGGAAATTGAAAAATTATTTACCTGTTCTCCTAAGAGAGAATGTTTTACTTTATATGTTAAAGACCAACAAACCTAAGGTTTTTTTCTCACCATAAAAACCTGACAATTCTCATGCTAAAACAGAGCTTTGATTAGTGGCTGCTCTGTAATTGCTGTAGTTGCTCTGCCAGCTGTAGTTGTAGTGATATTTCACAGAGCTAAATCGTTCCTCTCATGTTTTCAGAAGCCTTGCCCTGGCATTTTGGCTCTCTCAACTTGCCAATTCTTTTTTGCAACACTTTCAAAATTATTTTCTGTACATTGCAAGCTCTTGTTAAATAATTTTGAGGCAACTGAAAATTCACAAACATTGACAATACAATGTTTTATATCTTGGACAATCCAGTTGTTGATCAAGGCACTGCTGTCTATTTTTCCAAACATAACACAGCACAAAACATGAAGAGCTACAGAAATTAAATGTGATTTTTGAAAATACATGAGTAACAGATTATACTGGAAGTTTGTAGACACTCAGCTGCTTCCTTGCTCAGCTGTCCTTGACTGCTGAATCAACTAAGGCTGAAACACATTTTGGCTCACTTAGGATTGTGTCTAAGCAAAGGCACACGATGCTCAGAGTAAAAAAAGGCAGTACCAGCTCGAACATTGTAGATGTTTGTCTCTATCTCCTTCTGCTTTTGTTGATGCAACTGAAGATGCAGCAGAAGTATTGAATTCAGCTCCTCTTTCTTGGCAGCCACAAAGACATGGGAGTTGGACAAAGATTCTGCAAACCATTTCTCCAAGTGCTCAAAAAAGCAGAGGCGAATCCTGTCATTGAAAAAGAAATAGTACAGTGAGGAACAGTAAATAATAAATAAGAGTTTACTAAATTTATTAATTCTAAGAATTCAACTTCTGACTATTGGAAAATATGGTTTCAGTACAATCTGCACAATACTGGTACAGTTTTTGAGCTAGCTGCATACTACTGAGTCCCAGGGATTTTATCTTCATGGTTCTGCAGGGAATTTGGGGAAATTACTTGTACTTCTGTAATGTTTTCTCACTTAATAAATTTCCATAAAATATGAATGTTCTGTAAAGGTAAATGCTTTTGTGGTACTTTGGCAGGATGGATGCAAAGCAATATAACCATTTTCTCATATTTGTACAAATTTAAAAAGAGGAATAACATAATAATTATACAATTATAAACTAATAGTTAGATAATTCCTGCCTCTTTAGTCTAATGTCTCTTCTAGACAGCTGAAATTGGTCTGTTACGCAAAGAGAAAGAAAGAACAGAAACACCTTTTCTCACTCACCTTTTCTTCAGCTCAACAAACACAGTTTCTTTGAGAAGTACATGTTCCAGGTGCATAGGAAGTGACTCTTCTTCTTCATATTTTGTAAAATAGTTCTCTGTTAGGTCAGTCTCTCCTGCCTCTTCAACTCCAAGGACAGTGAATATGTTTCCACTGGCAGTGGAAAATACCTCCATGGCAATTTCAGCACTTTCTGCCATGCAGTTGTTGAATGCTGCCTGGGAAGGAGTTGGAATTCATCATCTGTTACCTTTAGAAATATCAGCACAGAATCAACAGTGCACAAGCTAATGGAAGAATCTTCAGGATATTTAGAGTAATGTTGTCATTCTCAATTTGGACAACATTTACACAGTGCCAACAATATTTATGTATTTATATTTTTATATGGCAGGAAGACTTAATAGGCACAGTCACCAATGTTTTACACAGTTTTTGATACGGTAATAAATTAATGCAATTAAAGGCCAGAAAAACTAATATTTAGGTACAAATATAGCTTAAATCATTCACCATGGATTGAGAACACTGTGATGAAAGAAAGATCAATTAAAAAAAAAATCTATGCAAAGGGTTTTTACGAGGCTAACAGCAGTGCAAAAGAAATGGCTGTAAACGTTTTTATACACTCCATTTGTCCATAAAAAGGATGTAAAGCCCTGTGTACTTTGTGTACAAACTAAGGAAAAATAGACTTTGTATTCATTCTCAGGAAAAATACTTCCTCTTCCTCCTTATTTTGGGCAAGACTGCCTTTGCCTTCAAATTTATTCTCTTGTTCACTTACCTGTGTAACATTTACCTCCTGTTCTGCATGCTCAGTTTCTTCACTTTTATGAGAAGTACTCTCCCCATCTTCTTCTTTCTCTGTTTCTTCAGTTTCCTGTGCCAAGATCTCCTCATTCTCAGCTGGGTTTGTTTCTCCATCTGATTGTTGACAACTGTCTATCTCTTCTGGCACTGGCTGCAAGAGCTGATCATCCTGCTCTGCACTGTGCTGGTGCAGCTCCACCTCGAGTCCTGGGGGCAATTTTGGGTGCCACAATATAAGAAAGATCTAAACTTACCAGAGAGCACCCAAAGGAGGGGGACACAGAGAAGGGACTGGAGGGGAAGCCTTGTGAGGTGAGCTCCATCTCTGCTCTGTGGGAGCAGGAACAGGACCCAGGGAATGGCTGGAGCTGTGTCAGGGGTCCCTTCCAGCTCAGGATGGTCTATGATTTTCCTGACTTTCATTTCCTTGCACTATGCTCTCAGCTTGCTGCTCCACCACGTGTTTAGCTTCTGAAGCCTCAGCTAGTTATTTACACTTAAAGCAGAGCTTTACTGGTTACAATCCAAAGAAATGCAGACTGATAAAAAGCAAGCAAAAATACCTGTTTGTATCATTGAGGTATTATTTTCATCTTGAACTGCGGAGACTATATTGCCTTCCAAGTTCTAAAAGCAAAACAACAAAAATAAAACCCTCACACCATTTTAAAATACGGATTTGCCTGCTTATAAGAAATCCACATCCCTTCTCAAAAATATATCTATTTTGATAAGTTATGATAGTCTTGAATGGATGCCTTATTGTCTACAGAACCTGTAACACTCAAATTCATTAATATAAGTTTGTTACCTTGCAGTTTTCTGCTTAAAAGGCAAATGAATTTGCTGAAGTGCAGCTTGTAACAGGATTTTAAACCAGAAGAAATTTTCTTTTTACCTGTTTGAGGATTTCCTTCACATTAAAATGCTGGCTGATGGATATGCTGTAAGAAACCAATTCCTGCAAAATAGCTTCCGGGTAAGCCATTACTTCATCCATTGCAACTTGGTTGAGAGTCTCATTCCTGTCAAATTTAAGGTCACTGTTTAAGAGACTCAGGAATGTATAGAAACAAAATTAAATACGACTACAGTGCCTCGAAATCCAAATCTTTCTGACCAATCTCATAAAACCTTTTAGGCTAAACATTGCACCAGATCTCTTTACACTGAATACAAACACGTCCTGCCTTGTTAGCAGAGATTAGTCCATTACAAATACATACATGCACAGAAATGAAGACATTTTCACAATAAAGCCTTTCACATCTTTTCCTTTGGATGGGAAACCACTCAAAACTTGTACTTATATAAAGAGTATTACAAGTTGAGAGGTCAAAGCACTGTCTTCCATATTTGTTCTGTGTTGTGCTCAGCTTTGACTGAGCTTTTTTTAGTTTATTTTCATTTTACTTGGAAATAAAAACTAATGGTTCAAGCTGAGCCATGATTCAAGGAAAAAAATAATCAATGTTCAGAGCTGTTTTCATTTACATTCACTTTGTGGGAAGGTGTGTGCCTCAGGTCTGCATCAGAAAAAGTTTTCTGGGTTTGAGGATAGAGCTGCTTCCTCTCAGGCTGTACCCAAGTAGTACAACCAACATTAAAATATACTTTACTTTTTGAGTTTACACTACAAAATTCATACCTAACTCTAATCTGATCTAAAGAAGAAAGGGCCTCCTCCAAGTATTTCGTCAGCTCTTCTTCACAGCTTGCCATTTTCATTTTTTCCAAAGTAATTTCTAGATCAGCTTTCATCACCTAAGGCCACATAAAAAGATACAAGTAAAAATTCTTTAGTATATACTAAAACTGCCATAACTATTTAGGATTCAAGCAAATTAACTATGTACATATATGTGACAATATGAAGGGAAGCTGTCTTAGTAAAACTCATTGCCTGTGAACACCTTTCCTAGATAATGAACATCTCTTGACACTGCCACCCCAGTTGCTTGTTGTAACTGTGAGAACTTGACATCTAAGCAGACTCTATACCTGCACAAGATTTTATAACAGCAACTTGCAAACACTTTTTATAGAAAATACAATCTTTATCACTGTTGCCATATCAAGAATATGATATGACTGTCCAATCAATGTCAATAAAGGAGTTAGCAAAGATGCACCTGACAGAATGAAACTGAGATGTAGAAATTCCAGTATAAAAGTCAAAGATCAAGTTTTTAATTTTATTTTGAATCCCAAAGGGCTCTTTGCATTAAGAAATCCTTTCTTTACATCATACCACATCCTTGTTTTTATGTTTATACCTGTATACTGGTATCCTGTTCCCATCTGCATTCATCTACTTTATTCTGAAGTTTGTCTTCCTGCTGGGAGAGTTGGAGTTGACGGACTACCCAGAGGTCCATGGCCGCTTGAAAATAGCTGTACAAGTCTTGACAATACTGCTCATGCTGTTCAGCCATCTCCTTAAAGTCTCTCTAAAGAAAAACATTTAAGTGACCAAGTTATTTTTAAACTGCTGGAAGGTGAAATGAGTGAGTAAGAGGATATGTAACAAGACAAAAGGCTGCCTGGAAGTACACTATCAGTATCCAACATGGTGTCTCCTATCTGGAGAGGAAAAACAACCCATCCAAGTAAACTGGATAAAAATGTGGATTTTTATTCTACAAGCTGAGACTGCTAAAACTTCTGTTTATTCTTCTGGTACTGTAAAGCACAGAATCACCAAGTTCTGCCATCTATCATCTTAGGAACAACTGCCCAGTCATTTTCATGTACAGAAACATAAAGTATCAGATTAAAAGAAATCTGGGAGATCATTTAAATCTGTTCCTCTGCCTCTAAGCAGGCTGGGCTATACATAATTCATCCCTGATGTAAATATTGATATTACAAATATAAATAAAGTCATTATGAACTCTTCTCCTTGAATCACACCAAACTTCTTTTCTTTGTGGTGTTCACTCACACTGTGGACCTCATTCTAAAGTGACAGCAACAGCCAAAGATGCAGATGGCATTGCAGGTGGGAGCACAGGAAGAACAGCCTAATCCCAGGGAGTAATAAAAATATATGTAACAAACATACATCCATATGCTCCAGTTCTTCTTCAAACCTATGTTCTAGTTGCTCAGTCATCTGAAGCATGTCAGAATGTACAATTTCAGCATCTTCTACTGTGCAAACATTCATATCCAACAGGCTCATCTAAACAAAAAGAATGCCAAGTTAGTGACGTGCATACAACAAATATTGTGTGGCTTTTAGAGGTATTGAAAAACTTAGAGTTTCTTCTCGTGATGGGCAGAGGAAGGTTCAGTCCCCTGGATCTCACATTCTGTTAGTAAACAATACAATTCTATCAGATGCAAAGGGTGAAACTGAGGCAGAGAGGTGGAATTTCTTTCCCAAGGTAAGACAGATTTAGCACAAAGGCTGAGGGGCCCTGTATCCTCCACATAAATGAAGGACAGTACTCCCTTCACTAGTGCCATTTTGAATGGCTTTTACACATTTCAAGCACAAATACCATATGCTACTGTGAGACAAAAGGGACAGCAACTTCTCTAACAGAATAGTAATTTCACTTGTCATCTCAGTGTTTGGTGGATCCTCAAACATGTCTTACTGCAGTGACCTTGTATGTGCGTGCCAACAATCCTTCCAGGAATCCCCAAAGCTGTGACACTCACCCTGCAGTCCTGCACCTTTTCCTGACACTTGGCCTGGACCAGCTCATACTGGATGCGCATTTTTTTCACGCACTCCACATTGTGGGTGTCTGAAGGACATGGAACAGACCAGGGTAAACATTCCTGTAGTTCACAGTGCAGAGTGAAACAGAAACATGACACACGCCCTGTGCTGAATCTCAACACAGGGAACAAGTGTCTGCACACTACCAACCAGTCAAAGAAGATGTTTTA
The DNA here is from genome assembly GCA_035222235.1 of Margarornis squamiger. Taxonomy (NCBI): domain Eukaryota; kingdom Metazoa; phylum Chordata; class Aves; order Passeriformes; family Furnariidae; genus Margarornis; species Margarornis squamiger. Next base: position 26,278,336 of record JAWWTY010000005.1, on the reverse strand, counting down.
ATACAAATCTGTTTATTATCATGCTTAAAAGCAGCAGTTATTTACAATTGCTAAAAACGTCTTTGCTGCAACACAGGCTACAGACACCACAACAGGGTATGCTCTGAAGCAAAAGAAGGCAGACACACAGAGGGAAAGCACAGTACAGGAGCCAGAGAAAGGAAGCATCTCCAACACTTTCCATCTCCTTGTCCAAGAGGTAAAAAGGAGTATTTTAGTATGATTGAGAACTGATCCATGTCAAAATTAACCTTCTACATCCCCTGGATTAATTCTAACCAAGCCTATTCCTGGTAGATCTCACCAGGGACAAGTGCCTGTGCTGGCCAAAGGGAGGTGATGCCACAGACAGCTCCTTTGGGTCCTATTGCCAGCTCAAAGCAACTGAGAAGGTCCATGACAACACATGAAACAAAGAACAGAGCAATAATACACTTGCAAAGTGTCTGCCTGGAAAAAAAAGCAAGAATTGCTTTGAATTCCAGATTATTTTTATGATTTCCCAACTTACCTAAACTTCTGTTTAAATCCTCCAAAGTTCTGTACCATTCATTTATCTCAGATTTGGTGTGTGTTGGAGGCAACAAGGTGCTAGAGGAATAGGAAACAAGAGTCAGGTATCTTAAAATAGAAACCAGTCAGTTGTTAAAAGATAAAATAATGAATCAGTTTCCATACTACTGTGCTTTATTTCATTTACAGCTATCTCAGCAATGAAAACAAACGAAGGAGACTGCTGTTGTTAAGACCACTGAGCATCTCACTGAACAAGGAACTAACTGTAATCTTCTTGTTCCTACATCCACTGTAAAAGAAAAACTGTAAATATTGTAATGCATTGCACCCTAGAATGCTTCTTGTTGTCAGGATGGATATGCAAACACAGACAGATTTCTGTCCAGACTCCTCTCTTAATTTACTACACAAATGAAATCCCAGCAGAAACGGTGCCTTGACAAAAGCACCAACTTCTAGTTCTCTGCCCTTCCTTGTCTGCTCATTTCTAGTCTGTTCCAAATATTAGTAAGATTTACTTTTGCACTCCTGCATTTCCAGCCCTCAATCACTCCCTATTTAGTGTAGCTGGTGCACTGAAAACCAAGAATGCATTTTTTTTCCCTTAAAAAGAGCTTTACAAAAAAAAAGTTTAGGACCTGCCTACTTCAGAATTGTACAATCACACACTGACAGGAAGCAAGGTGCAGTTTGTAGCCAAGTCCCTCATTAACTCCAGAAAGAATTCTATTTTCCTTTATGCTATACTCTCTGTTGCCATACCTAATGTGCTGCAAGACCTCCAGTCTCTGTTCACTAAGTACAATCTGCTCCTTTATCAGATTTTTCACTTCTGTTTTCACAGCTGGTGGATTCTGTATTTCTTCACTTGCCATAAATTCTCTGTAGGATGGAAAAATGACATATATAATGGAAATGGGATGTAGGTCATATCATATGTGATGTGTATCATATGTATAATGAAAAAAGGATGAAATGTTACTGTTTAGAGAAAACACAAGTGAACACTAGTCACTTTGCGTTATTCCTTCTCCAAAATGTTATTGTAAAATTTCTGACCTGAAACTCTGAACTACATGGTTCTTTTGGATGAGCTTCCAGTCCTTGACTCTCTCTTGCCATTTCAACTGATGTGACTTTTCCTTCTCAAGCTCTGATTTCATCAGATTAAAGAGCAGCTTGGCAGTTGCCCTCTCATTACCCAACAGTGTTCGGTTTATATTCTGGGTATTAAAAAATAGGATCAGGAGCAGAAGCAGCATACAACACACACAAAAAAAATTGCCCTTTCTATTTAAAATGAGGGAAAAAAGAACACAAATGATAAAGAATACTCTAAAAAATAGAAATCTCTTCTATATGTCCGTGATTGATAAGTAGAAAAAATCAACTTCAGTTGGAAGAAAAAGACATTCTGGGAATATTGAGATTGCTGTCTTGCCCCAGGTAAAGACAGGCCCATTTACCGTGGCCTCTTCATTAATGAGCTTGTGAACATCAGCTGCCAAGAAGAAGGAAATCTCCTCCAGTTTCACTGCATACTTGTTCAATACATCTGCTACCTGTGCAGTAAAAGAATAAAGAAAAGCAACAACTGAAAAAAGTATAACTCTAATGTCAGTTTTCCAAGTTAAAAAATTATATGAATGTGACAATTTTTTTCTATTAAAATAAATTCAATTGGTTGATAAATCTTAACTATCTTAAAGACTGATTTTTTAAAATCACTCATTAAAAAATAACTAAAACCTTCCACTTTGTTACTACTCATCTGTTTTCTCTTTAATATCTGTGACAATTGAGTGCTCTGCAGACAAGCTGCAATATGAATTTAAAAATCAAACATGCTTCCTTTCAAACATCTGGAGTGAAGCCTGTTTTAAGTGAACACAAAATTTAAAGAAATGTGGCCATCTCTGGCCTTTTTCATAACTAATCCCACAGAAAAGTTACTGGTGATACTTTTGGACCTACTCACTATCTCTGTATTACAAAGAGAGGCCAAACTGGCACAGGTAAAACAAACACCTTTTGTTTGCCTACAAAGACAATGCAGCAAAGACTTCCTTAGGGACTATCCATTCATTTATCCAAACATTTACTGTGATGCCCAACGACTTTTACAAGTCAGCCTGAAGCCTACACAGCTGCAAAATGTCTGCTACTGATACCCAGCCTACCCAACCTAAAACTGAGCTAAGGTCACACCTGTGCTCTTTCTCAGCTGCAGAATAGGTATGTTCCCAAAAAAATACCAGACCACAGGACAGTTTGACCTAAAAAACCCTGCAGGAAAATAAAAGCAGCTCACATGTTCCCCACACCTTTAGTACAGATAATTGTGCAAGAAAGAAATGCCTTGAAACTGGGAAAAACGGTATCTTCTCCTGGTTATGTGGGTATAAAATGAGTGAATGGTCTATTGGTGAAAAGAAAATAATCACCACACAACAGAACTACTGGTAGACCTGTGACTCCTGTGGAAACAAGCTTCCCTTTGCTCTGCATCCAGCATGATCAGCAAATAATAATCTCATGCTTCAGTAACAGTTACTAAGACTTAATCTCACTTTAGTGGCTCGTCTCCTTTCAATCTCCTTTAGGGATTCATCCATTGCCCTAACCAACTTCTTTCTGTCCAAGGATTCCTGGTGGATCATATTCCACAGTTTTTCCAAGCCCTGCAACAAGAATTTACTCTCAATCTCATTGAAAAGTAAATGTCAAAACAAACAAAAAAAGAAAAAAAAAAGAAAAGAAGATTTAAGACCCCAGTGAGCCATAAGAACCTGTTACACAGAGCAGGCACAAACAACTGAAGGTGAGCCAATGCCTTACTTCAAAGGAGAAACCTTCCAGAGCTGTGTCAGACGCAATCTTTTCAAACAGAACTTTGCTTTTTTTATCAGATTTCATCACTTGCAGTTGAAGGAATTCTTGAAGCTCCAAAATAGAGGCTTCCATCTCCTAAAAAGAAAGTCAGTGAGATCATTTGAACATTGGGCCCCGGCCTTAGAACAGCAGACTATCTGGATTAAAAAACCCTGCCTTACTCTGCCAATGTCATCCAGCTCCTGCTGCATTTTGGTCACTGCTTGATCGTGGCGCTTTTGCCGCCGTTCTGCCAGACATTTCAAGGTATCACTGCCTGTTTCCTCAGGAACTGCCAAAAAGAAATGAGGATAATGGAGCCTGGAACTCTTGCTGCAGGACATGGGATGCATGAATAACAGATCCCTAAATCCACTGCAGTTCGTGCAGCTCTCACAGTGTGCAGCAGCTTTCCATGGGAAGAGAAATCTTTGCAAATGGAGGCTGAAAATACTAGAGCATATTTTAAAATTTCCTTTATTAGCTTGTGATTTTCAAAAGGATAAAAGCATGGAAGCTATCAACTAAGCTCAGGTGTGATGTAAAAAATTTGTAACATTCCAAAAATGAGATCTGCTTACATCAGAACTGGAATTTACCATCTAAAAATAGGCTGTGACTGACTGACAATTTCACAACCATTTTTTTTCTAGGATGAGGCTCTTCATCCTCAAAATTACCTACAAATCATCAAAGATGTGTCAGGTCATTTCTGAGCTTGATTTCATACCTCATTCAGCTAAAACTGTTACATTCTCCTATGAATGCAAATTAAAATAGCTGACATTAAGCAAAACCAGTTTTACCAACTATATCAGGCAGGCCTCTGACTTCCTCAGCTGAACTGGTATCTACATTTCTCCAGGCCTTTAGAGATGTTGTAGGTTCTCTGAAATGAGAAGAGAATAAAGCTTTGATGTGTACTAAATGTGTAAGAAGAGGGACTAGCATAATAGTATAATATTCACTTTGACAAAATGTAATAGTTAAGTGAATGTAAGCATCACTTAACTAGCAAGAAATGTGGAAACAGCCTCTATCTGCCCACTGCTCTTCCCATCAGCTTGGGCACTGTGTTTCTCCTTAGGACCAGTGGGAATCCAGGTGTCATTATTTAGCAGTAGGGTTAGGGTAAAAACGATGGGCTTCTTTCTTGTTCACTACATAATCTTACTGCATCATCACCATCATCGTGTAAACCATCAACATACTTTGAAATATAGTTAAAAAATATGTGTCAGGGAGCATGTCTAGACTGCTTTGAGCAAAGACAGGTGATTTCTTTTGAAAAGGAAAGCCATACAATATGCCTGCCACCCAAAACACCAGCCTGCTAGCCTGCACTTTAACAGGCGGCAGCTCATTATACTAAATTTACATCTGGGAAGGAGACAGTCTCTTGCAAGTTGTTAATGCTATGACCAAGAATTCAGAAATTTCTAGTTCCCAGTGCAATCTTACAACTTCATACCTATTGTCATGAACATACAATTGGGGCTTTATGCTTCTGTTTTTACCTGTCCAATTGTGCCTTTTTTGTGGAGTCATTGATGGGCATTTTTCCAACACACTTCTGCTGGTTACATGGTAGCAGCATGGCATCAGCAGGCATTTCTGAATGCCCATCCAAAGTGAGCATTTTACTCTTCTTAGAAGACCTAGTCTTCTTCTTTCCTTCGTTCAAAACGTGTGCTAAGTGAGCCTTCAAAGAACCATAATCACAATTGTTAGGATTCCTTCCAACCTACTGAATGGAGAACAGTGACAAAATAGTTCATAAAAGGTATGGGGGAAAGGCAGCAGAAGGGAAAGGCAAAACCATCTAAGGCTATTTTCAAAATGACCAAAAAAAGGATAACCCTTTCTTCAGAGAGAAAAAGAAGAGCCAACTAGATTGTGTGCCTTGCTTATGGTTGCCAGGAAAGTCAACAGCAGAGTGAGAAATATCTGAATCTGGCTAATTGTGCCTCTTAATACATTTTACTGCTGTGTTAAAATGATTCTGCCTTCAGTTATCATATCCTGATGAACAATGAAGAGAGAGGAACACATGCAGATGCATTAGAGAGCATATGCTGGAGATAACACAATTATTTCCTACTAAAACAAGCAAGGTTGAAACTGACTTGTGGCCTGAGGTCACTTCAACAGCCAGAAAACAACTGACCAACAGAACCAACTCCTTTGGCTTTTACTCAGTCCCAAGGTTTTACCTTGGCCTTCCTCTCTGCAGATGTGTCACACACGTCCTGTTGAGAACATGTGGCCCATCACAGCTGACTGCCAAGGCTGCTTCCACAAGAACTGCCAACTACAAGCTGGGAGCCAAGAGGAGATACAACTTTTCAGCTGGAAAAGGGCCTTCCTTGAATAATAGAATCACAGACTGGTTTGTGCTGGAAGGGACCTCAAAGCCCACCCATTCCCACCCCCTGCCATGGGCGGGAACACCTTCCACCGCCCAGGTGGCTCCAAGCCCTGTCCAACCTGCCCTTGGACACTTCCAGGGCTCCAGGAGCAGCCACAGCTTCTCTGGCCAACCTGTGCCAGGGCCTGCCCACCCTCCCAGGGAAGGATTCCTTCCCAATATCCCACTTCAAGCCTGCCCTCTGGCAGTGTGTGCATCAGCTCCGTCCCTCTAGGCTCCTGTCCCCAGTCCCTCTCCAGCTCTCCTGGAGCCCCTTTAGGCACTGGAAGGTGCTCCAAGGTCTCCCTGGATCCTTCTCTCCCCCAGGCTGTGCATCCCCAGCTCCCCCAGGCTGTCTCCATGGCAGAGATGCTCCAGCCCTTGGAGCATCATCATGGGCTCCCCAGGACTGCCGAGGGTGACACCCTGTGCCCACCGCTCTGCTGCCAGGGCCTGGGGATGGCGCTGCACGCCGTGCTGCGGGGGCACACCGGGCTCCGGCCGAGGGTCCCGCCCACGGCAGAGCCCGGCTGTCGGTCCCGGGCGAGCCCGGTCTCTCCCAGTCCTTCCCAGCCTCTCCCGGCTCCCTACCAGTTTATCCCAGTCTCTCCCAGCTCTCTCCCGGCTCTCTCCCAGTCTCTCCCGGCTCCCTCACGGTCTCTCCCAGTCTCTCCCAACTCTTTCCCAGTCTCTCCCGGCTCCCTCACGGTCTCTCCCAGTCTCTCCCAGTCTCTCCCGGCTCCCTCACGGTCTCTCCCAGTCTCTCCCAGTCTCTCCCGGCTCCCTCACGGTCTCTCCCA
>JAWWTY010000005.1:26251042-26266288 GCA_035222235.1 Margarornis squamiger | reverse complement strand
CCAGAGCTCCAGGAGGGTTTGGATGATGCTCTGGGGCACAGGGTGGGATTGTTGGGGTGTCTGGGCAGGGCCAGGAGCTGGATTGGATGGTCCTTGGGGGTGCCTTCCAGCTCAGGGAATTCTACGAGTCTCTGAATTTTGATTTCAGGATCAATGTCAAAATGTACCATCACCACAGGAGCTGGGTCCTGGCAGCTCACGGTTTCCAGGGGGTCAGATGCTCTTTCTGCCCTGGGCAGGTTAGCAATGTTGGTTGGGTGACATCTGTCAATGTCACACCTGGTGTTGAATATTGTCTCATTAGTCCCAAACCAACAAGCTGGCTGTAAGCCAATTATGCCTTCCAAAGTGCTGTCAAGTATGACTCTTAACTTTTAAAATTAATGATACAGCCACTCTCCTGACTGAAATACTGCAGTCATTCTGAAGAAATACAAGCTCACTGGTGCAAGGCAAAGGAAAGGTTAGGCCCAAGTGCAGCTGCTCAGGAGCCAGTAAGTTCAGGGCTAAAAAAGGAGTTTAAAACTCCAGTTAAACAAACCCTCAACTTTTACAGCCCCATGAGGCAATGACATTTGAGCAAGACAGATAACTGTATGAAGAGCTTCTCAAATGCCCTTTGAACAAGGAAAGTGCTGTTCGTTCTTTCACATGGATCATGTATATAGGTATATATCATGATACATATATTTCACATATATCACCTCTTCCAAGCTCAGGAGTGATGCATACCAACAAATAGGAGGCCAGATAGAACTGCAAGAAGTCATGCATGCATGAATAAGGAGCTCCTGGACAAATTCAAACACAAACAGGATGCCTGCAGAGAGAGGAAACAAGGACAGGTAGCCTGGGAGGAACAAAGGGAAATGGTTCAAGTGGCCAGGGATCAGGATAGGAAAGCTGAAGGCCTGATAGAATTAAATCTGGCCAGGCACATCAAGAGCAACACTGGGGCTTTGGTCTAGTGGAAGAGGGTGGAACTGGATGGTCTTTCAGGTCCCTTCCAACCAAAACCATTCTGTGGTTCTGTGTAGTTCCAGTCACAGTCAGTCAATGGCAGAGGCTTTGCAAGGGCAATATTAAGAGCTGTAATGCCTGTTCAGACAAACCTTCCATTATGAAAGGAGATAATATTTCATTTCCTGGATTTCTGTCTTTCTTTAAAGAAAAAAAAATTAAGTTCAAAGATAAACAGGTATGAATCTCATAGCACTGATTAGTATATGTGTTTCCCAATTCCATTTTTACACTTGTGTGTTAAACAACTGAATTAAAATGTGTTGCTGTAATTGTGGGTTGAAACATATTATTTCCATTAATATTATTTATTATTTATGAGCTATAGGCAATATTCAAATCTTTGCATAAAAATACTTGAGTAATGCAATCTAAATACCAAAATATAATTAATGGAACAGTTTGTTAGTATAGTCATTGCCATAGGCTATAATTAACATAAATTTTAATTTCATGACCTTATAGAAGACACTATAATTGCATGAACCATCATTGCACCGAGAATGTTTTCCACTTGAATGTTGTTTCTTGAAGACTATCATCATAAACCCTTTGAAATTATTATTATTGTACTCATCTGCAGTCATAGAATCATAGACTGGTTGAGGTTGGAAGGAGACCTTGAAGATCATCTTATTCCAACCCCACTGCCGTAGGCAGGGATACCTTCCACTAAATAAACCTGTTCCAACCTGGCCTTGGACACTCCCAGGGATGGGACAGCCACAGCTTCTCTGAGCAACCTGTGCCAGGGCCTGCCCACCCTCACAGCCAAGAACTTTTTCTTAATATCTGATCTAAACCTACTCTCTCTTGATTTTGAAGCCATTCCCCCTTGTCCTGTCCCTCCATCCCTTGTCAATGGTCTCTCTCCGTGTTTCTTGTAGCCCCTTCAGGCTCTGGAAGGGCACAGTTAGATCACCCCAAAGCCTCTCTTCTCCAGGCTGGACAATCCCAGCTCTCCCAGCCTTTCCTCCCAGCAGAGCTGCTCCATCCTCTGACCGTCCTGGTGCCTCCTCTGCACTCTCTCCAGCAGCTCCATGTCCTTGCTGTGCTGGAAGCTGGAGGCAGCTCTGCAGGTGGGGTCTCACCTGAGCAAAGGGCCAGAATTCCCTCTCTTGACCTGCTGGGCTGTGCTTCTTTTGGTGCAGCCCAGAGTGACTTTTATTGTTTGTATGAATATTGGTAAAATGTTCTGAGAATTATAGAAGCTGTTGAAATGACAGCAAGGAAACAGTAAGTTCACTTGCTATACCATTTACATGGGAAATATAAACACTGCTTTGGAAAAGTCACTTTTATCACTCCAGTTCTCCCCCCTACCCCTCTGGGAGAGGAGTGAGTGAGTGGCTGTGTGGTGCTGAGCTATCTAGCAGGGTTAAGGCACAGCAATCTGGAAAAATCCTCCTGCCATACTGTTGTTTATTATAGTTGTTTTACTTGGTTATTGTGTGCAAGCCCTGATCTTGAATATGCTCTGGATACTGATATTAGGGATAATTCACCAGAGCCTTGCCAGCTGGCATCCTAACTTGTTAGTTCATCACACACCTTAGCTATGCTCAAAGGGAACCCATTCTTTGGTTTGTGTACAGCATCCTGTGTCTGGGCACCAAGAGGTCTGTGCGGTGGGAAGGATGGAATTGGTGGAATTGTGGGGCCAAGCACCTAAAGGGACCACCAACCTCTCTGCTACCCTACAGTAAATGGAACCATCACTACCATGCAAGCACTGAAGCAATGAATGCCACTCAGAAGTGCCCAGCCTGAGTACTTGTAGGCTGCAGAAGGGGTGGTTTGTGTGTTAGTAAATACTACCTGCTGTTATCTATTTAAACCAAGATCAATGCATTGAGACCAGTCTTAAATTCTGGGAAAAACTAAAGCCCTCACATGAGATGATGACCAAAAATACCTATTGGGGAACTGCTGTACTGTGGTCATTGGTTATCTCTTGGTTCTCAGGGTAGCTATCAAAAGATTTTGGCTGTACTTGTGCTCTAACAAAAATACCTTTAAGTGGGTGCCAGGTCTGTTCAGCTTCTTTATGCCTAGGTAATTTTTTATTGTTTGTTTTTTTTTTTTGCAAAAGGAATTACAAGTGTTTGTTCTAAAGTATATTTTTATGTGACCATTTCCCTAAAATGCTTTGATTAAAAGTAGCCATAAAGGTACATTTGCAAGCAGAATTTGTTGACATTTACAGCATAACTCAAATAAATCCACAATGTTGTCTTCTTGACATCCAACAAACTGTAAGCAAAGGAACAACGTCAGTTTGCAAGCAAAAAACCCCTCAATTTCTGGCACAGAACTGTTGGGGAGGAATATTCTCAATATGCTCAGAGCTCCAGGAAAGAGAGAGGAAAGTGAGAGCTGGGAAAACCCTCAGTGAGCAAGGCAGACAACTTCCACAAGAGATGCACTGTGATGGCATCCACTACTAATCACTGCTTGTTCTGGTCATAAGAAGCATCTAAATAAAGATTTCTCCCACTGACTTAACAGGAAATAACCCAAGAACTCAGGAACTGGCTGGGCCCTGCTTGGTAGGTGGGATCAATTGCATTGGATACCACCTGCTTTGTATATTTTAAAAATTATTATTATTATTACTATTATTATTATTATTACTACTACTATTATTACTACTACTACTATTATTATTATTACTATTATCATCATAATTCCATCAATTTCTCTCCTAGTAAACTGTCTCTATCTCAACCCACAAATTTTGCTTTTTTCCCCCAATTCTGTGCCCCATCCCATGCAGGGGGAAGTGAATGAGTGGCTTTGTGATGTTCAGCTGCCTGCTGGGTTAACACAACAGCATCAGCAACATCTTCAGAAATGATTGGCACTTTCTGAGGACTCAGTAGATACAGGGAACTGTGTTTTTAGGAAAGGAATAAATAAAGATAGAGAGCAATACTCTTTTTAGGTTACATAAAAATGTTGTATAGCCTTTTTTACAGGCATAAAATTGAAAAATACCAAAATAATAGCATCAGGTTCCTGAAACTATGCTGCTGACTGTTATATGAAGTAAATAAAATCTCCCTATGTATTTATTGAAATAGTTTTAAGTCATGTTGTTTGAGCAGTGATTTAAGGCACCCAGAAAGAAAGAATTATTTTCACAGGGAGGAAGAGCACCTCTTGACTTGATTTTTGTAGGCAACAGAAGTTCATTGGCTGAACTGAGCTCCTAGAAAAAGTGTATAAAATAAAAAGCAATGCGTACAGATACTGCACCTCAAAGATGTGCCTTCTGTTCTTTCCCCTGGATTTTTGAGGCTGGAGAGAGAAAAACCAAAAAGAATAGGGAAAAAATGTTAAAGTTTTCAATTACTAATAACCAGAGACTGAGAAATGAGACAGAGTATTCACCAGAGAGAAGACAACCTGCAGCTTGCACATTCCTTTGGGAATAGCTGCAATTTGCTTCCTATTGTGCTCATTTGGTTACCTTTTCCCCATAGACTGTTTCCTAGGAGGATTAAATATGTTATGCTATGTCAGCAACATTCAGTGGTGCTGGGTTTCATGCCTGAGAAAATCTGAAATCCATGGGAGTTTGCTACAGATCAGCATCTTCTCTGCCCTTTATCCTTTTGACTAACAACCACTGGGCATGGGAATTTGGGATTGTGGCATCTCCTGTTTGTTCCTTGGGCATCACATGCTCTGCAAGGACAGGATAAACCGAGCAAGCAGAATTCACTGCAAAAATCCATATATGTGCCCACATTGCTGCAGGTTGTTTTCTCAAAGCACACAATATCTTCATTGTGCCAAGAAGACGTATTTTGTGTCACTAAAATATATGTATTTCTTAGGACATTTTCGATTCTGTCTCTCCTCGAAACAATCCCTTATTCCTTCCAGGAGTGGAGGAATGCTAATGCCAATGATGCTGCTCTAAAAGCCAGTGGTTATTAAAATAACCCATAAATCATGTGAAGAAATCACTGACAGGCAAGCTGAGCCTGTGCAAAGGGAGCAAACAAGGCAGTTTAGCTGTTGCTGGTGTAAGCAGTCAGGGCACTAATGAAGTACCTGGAAGTACAGTGATTTACACAGCTGAAAATCTCTGAGAAGAATGCTTTTGGGAATCAAAAAACATCACAGCCTTCTGCTTTTTGCATCATCAGTTCTCCCTGGATGTTACTGAAATTCAAGGAAGGACCAAGCCAGAGCGTTTGAGTCTCTCTGACTGTCAGCTACACTTGTGCTTCCCAGAAATTCAGAGGTAACGTGCAGAAAACTGTCACCCCTTTGCTCTGCCACAATTAGAGGAGCATTCAGCTGTATACTCCATATACACATATCACAAGCTAAGGCAACTAGTTATTGTCTTTATGTTCAAATCACACAAGAGATCCGTGAGCAAGAAAATAAAATCATTAACATCTTTTTACTTCACTTTGCTGGCACTGAATACCAGTGCAGTTTAAATGGGTGCTTTCACAGAATCCCAGAAGCACAGAATGGTTCAGGCTGGAAGGGACCTTAAAGCTCATCCCATTCCACTCCCTGCCATGGGCAGGGACACCTTCCACCAGCCAAGGGTACTCCAAGCCCCATCCAACCTGGCCTTGGACACTTCCAGGGATGGGGCAGCCACAGCTAGGTACTAAAGAACCATCTATATCTATATATATATATATATATATTTTAAAGTAAAACCCTTGGCTGAGCCCATGAGTTTGCAGCTCCGGGGCTGGGGTGTTACAGCTTACCTCAAAATAACCTATTAATGTTACCTGCTTGGAGAGAGGTTGGCAAGGATAAACTTTTCTGCAGCGTGAAGCTGGGATGCAAAAATTGTGGAGGATCCTAACTTCTGGCAAAGAACATCAGTATATGGCAATGAAAAATTCAGCAGCCTGCATCTTCAGGCAGCAATCTCTAATCTCAGTAATATTTAATCTTAAAAGGTAAGTTAGCTGGAATAAAATAAATGGCCTAAGTCCTTAGAACAGAAAGTTCAATATTCTCGAATTAATTTTAGCTTAAATCGCATTCAGTTGCACAGACACTTTTTTCTGAACAGGGAATTTTCCAAGTATAACAAGTTAAACAGTCATTTTGTCATTAATTTTGAAATCCATATGTTAAAAAAGAGCTGCTTTTGCTATTTTCAAAAATCAGAGACAGAATATTGTAACTATGAGGCATTCCCACCCCCTCAAAATCAGCATTCTTACTGATTTCCTAGACTTCAGTAGAAGAAGAAAATAAAATTGTTAAAAAACCCCTGGAATTTTTACAATTTGAAAGGCTGGGAAGACTTACCACACTTCATTTATTCTTCTTTTAAAACATCCTGCTTTTTCCTCATAAAAATAGAAAGGGCAATTCTTCACCATCATTTGTGCACCTGTTTTGCTATGAACTAAACACCAACATCAAGCTATCAGCAACCAGCGTGGTTTGTAGGCTTTAAAAAACCTCTCGGTACAAAGTTTGCTGAAGTTACTGACGTGAAGTTGCTGAAATACAATGCTCTGCAAAAGACTCTTCTGAGAATGGATATTATGCAATTTATTTCCTAACAATGGAATCCTAACCTTCACAATCCTGTATGGATAAACCAGCAAAGATAGTACGGTGGATTTATTCTTAAATATATGGTTTTAATATATGTGAAAAGGGAAAGAACCAGAATTTCTTTATAGTGCAATGGAAATTCAACCTGATCCCAAAGAAAGTATTAAAAACCTCCTCGATCCATGGCATTAGACACATTTCACAATGAAGTGTGCAAATGGGAGAGGAAGGTTAGATTCTCAGGCTGTGAGGACACGAATGGTGCTTCCATCTAGCATCACTTTCCTATAGGTATTGCTGTTTCTGGCTGGCCAGTGCACAACATAAACAGCAATACAGAAAATATGCAAAGCCAGTAATTTCTATGCATTTTATTGCCTTAACTAATGTTCTTTCTTACTCTTTATGGTTATGTGTATATGGATTTTTGTAAGTTTAAGATTCTAATAGTGCTTGTTTTATTACAACTGTACAACACCTATCTATCTAGCCACTGAGTTGACTTATTTTCCAGATGTAGTGATGTAGTTTTTGATGAAATAATGCAACATTTGCCTTAAGTTTGCTTTGCATTTTTGTACCACAGTGTTCCTCCTTGGATTGCAGCATCTGGTGACATTTCCCAGCCCCTCATCTTGGCAAACAATGAGGCCCAAAGTGACTGCAATGAACTGTAATGGAAGCTACACATTTTTATATGTTTCAACTTAAAATTATGGAGATGACTCTTGGAAAGCGTGGGGCTGAAAGTAAAGAATATATATATTTAAAAGAAACAGGGAAAGTGAAAAATTCAGAGGGAAGAAATAGGCAGAACAAACACAGAATAAAAAGTTAAAGAAGCTGAAGGTGACATGGACAGTAAAAGAAGGAGAAAGATCAACAAAAAAGAAGAGTGAAAAACCCCCCCGTGAAAGACAAATAGAACAGCAAGAGAAAGCAATAAAAATGACAGGAGCTATGAAATATGAATGTGCCTTCTCCCAAAAAACACTGGTCTATTTATAATATTCCAGGATGTGAGACCTTCTTTACATCATTAATATTAATGAAAATTGTTAAAATTTATGTTGAGGTATTTACTGCTGTCCGGTTTGCTGCTACTAAATAGCAAGCAATTAAAAGACAAAACCCACTCCAGAAGGAACAGATCTGACTGCAGCAAAGCATATGGGGAGAAGTCTGCAGGGACAGAAGCTTGGAGAAAGGAAAGCACACCAAAAAATGACAACAGAAACCCACAAATGGCAAGTGAGAGACTGAATTGTGGAGGGTGGAAAACAACTGAGAGCCAGGAAAAGAGTAAAAAGGTCTCTGGAATACGAACTTTCTTAATAAACGCTCATTTAATGCCAAGAATGGCACATATTTCTTATTTACTGCATTTAAATAAATAAGTGAATAAGCTCACTTTTAAATCAATATGCTGCTGAGGGTTTGCCTTTCCCTTCCTTTTGTTTTTTGCATTTTAATCACTAAAATACTTCCCGTGACTGCAAGTTCTGGAAACAACGTACCCCACTTTTCCTAATCCAGCATCCTCTAGACATGTGGCTGAAAGAGTGGAAGTCATACCCTGCACACACCTCCCAATGAACCCTCAGGGGCAATGAAGATTTTAATATTTTATTTCCCTAAGGAGCACACCTTAATCCTTCCTGGCATCCATTTGCTTGGCAAACTCTAAGAGTGCACTTGCCTTGAGGTAATACAGGTGAATTCATGGCTTTGCCTGTAGGGTCTTTGTTATTCATAATATTGCACTCAAAAAAATGAGAAATATTTTTAGGACCTGAAGGGTTATTTGAGAGAATTGGCATCACACTGGCAAAAAGAGCATATTTGATATGGAATAATCTAGAGGCGAAGGGTATGACCTGTGGGATTTTTCAACAATAGGATTTTGAAATGCAGTTGAATTTGAAGGTTTTATACAGCTTAGCATCTTCTCACGTTGGAATTTAACTGCTCCAGGAGTGCCATAGATCATTTTTGTGGAGCAATGCTTCACACTCCGTGGAGTTAGTTCTGTTTTGAGCAGGACTGGGCCTTATCTGACCTCCAAAAGTCCCTTCTTCCAACCTGGATTTTTCTGTTGTTATTGTATATGAAACCAATATTGAAAATAAACAACAAGGTTAACAGGAGGACTGCTTCTGCCTCTGAGTGCTTACTTTTAAGTTGTGTTTTATTACAATTTTGTTCTTCTTACAGTCTCTTGCATAGATTAGCATTGTCTCCAAGAGCTAGAACTTGCTAGAACCTCAGGTTACCCTTAAAGATTTGAATGCATTGAGTCAGTTTCATCTGGACATATTGCCTAGCTGCAGATTAAAAGCAGAATTCATTGTTTTAAACCATTTTCCTCTAGCTAAATTGTGTGAAGACAAGGCACATTTAGGTCAGAGGGGCTCTCTAAAAAGGGTACAACTAGAGCAATTACAACAGCACAGAACTTCACCTCTCCTTCCCTTGCTGTTTGGAATTTCATCATATGTAATGTACAATGTAATGTATTGCTTCACTACCAGGCTATAAATACTGTACTCAGAACACTTGTCCCTACAACAGGGAGAAACATGTTTGCAGCCTTGTTTTTTTTTTGTCTTTGCAAAAATACAGGTTTTTCTCTAAGCCACATGGTTTACAGTATATTTTCCCCCTACCAAACCAAAAAAGCAATGCCTCCTTGAGAAGTTTTTAGTGCTTATTGATGCTTTCTTATATCATTATACAGCTGAGCATGAATGAATTGCTTTGGGCACTCCCATATTGTCTGTAGGGGTTTCCTGTTGCTTGAGCTCTGTCTCAATCTTCCACCCCTTGAGCTTCAGTTTCAGAAGACAGGCTGAAGAATTTCGGTATCCAAGCAATATTTCCCAATTCATGTTCAGGAAAACGAGGTGCTCATTAGAGGAAGTTGTCAGTAGGTTTCTCTCATTAATTTTATTGCCACCTACAGCCAGGAATATGTTGTGTGTTCAGAATAGATCCTTACATCATTACAGCATCTCTGGGAAAAGATGGAAGGACTGGGACATGGTACATATGTTTTGTTTCAAGAACTTCATTTCATAGTTCTGTTATCAGCATGCCAAGCTAGTTTTTAGTTGTTATTTGGAGGTGTGGGCTCAGAATTGCTATCAATGTATATTCATTTCCAGATTACAGTTTGTTGGGTGTTTTTTTGAAAAGGTTTACGTAGAACTTAACCATCACACGCTTTGTTAATGAAAAGAAGTGCCTTTCTTTTGTTCAGCTGGATTCTGTCTCAATTTTCTTGGCATCAAAACCTGCCAGTCCACTCCAGGCCAAAGCTGGACTGAAGTGTTGCCTCCAAGAATAAAATATCCATCACTCTCTTCCTGTATCGATGTTGAACACAAGTTTTCTTAGTACTCTGAAAAAGAGAGCAGATTATTTTTGCTCCAGTTCAATTTTCAAAGACAGACATGTAGGCTAATAATTTTATTTAAAAAAAAATCCTGAGTCTAAAAGTGGAATTGCCAAAAATGTTTGGCAATAAGTGTGGTGTCGAGATGTTTTTTTACAGCCATGGTGCTTAGGTATTTTTCTGATTACTTTCCCCTTATGGTTATTTATGATCTATCTAAATAGCTTTGAAATCGGGTACTTAAGCAGATATTTAGTGCTGAGCCCGTGATTCAGTATTCACAGATGAATCATTTAAGGTAACATATCACAAGATTGTTTGGATATTGTTCCACAACATAAAAGCTGAATACAAGGCAGCTTGAGCTGAGAGTAGTGAATTTTAATGTATTTTTTTCATTTGAGTTATTCAAATTTGCTTCAGTGTCATCCTGAAATCATGATTAATGAATGTGTCAATATAAATCTCAGAGAGGTTCGTTTAGAATGTGTGTAATAAATCTCGTCATATTGCTTCTTGTCCTTAAGGATTACATTGAAACTTAATTTTAAATTATGATGATAAGACAAATTCATACAAAGCATCGAGATTACTTCAGGTTTTGAAAACATGAGGAAAATTTCTCCTGTAAAATTAATAAACTTAATGTGGTTTCTCTTATGTGCTCTATTTCTAGAATGTGAGAGAGAAAGGGAGAGAGAAAGATTCCTATTTAAGCAAAAGGAAATTTCATGTCAAATGTATGATATGGTACATATTTCAAACTGCATACACACTGGAGTGTAACATCAGCCTTGTTCTGACATCCTGACGGATGGGTGAGAATAAATAGACCTCGTTAATTAACAGAGTGACCATTTTACACTTTCACGTTCCCTGGGGGATTACGGGTTTCATTCAGGAAAACAACCATTCCAGATTGTTTCTGTTCCTGATGGCAGTACTTCCTCTTTCTTTATTCTCCTTCAAAACGACAATGGGAGAAATAAACGTGAAATATCATCTGCAAAGCCCTCTGCCATAAGCTGGGGTCAATAATAACCACAGAGCCCGGGGTGATTCTGGCTGGACCTCCAGGGTTGTGCTGTCCAAACTCCGGCTCAGAGCAGGGTCAGCAGTGAAGTCAGACCAGTTTGCAAAGGGATTTGGAGGCTGGTCTCAAAACCTGTCATGCTCAATTTGTGCTTTACTTATGGATAACCAGGTCTCAGTCCTGCAAATATTGTGAGCACTTCCAGTTCTTGAGAATCTCAGGCCCTGGGAGGAGTTTTTAGGGGGATAGTAAGACTTCTATGTCTTGATTCCTTTCAACCCTCTTGTATTTTAATTATTTCTTTGAGGCCTGTCTTATATCACACAAAATAAAATCTCAGAATAGTTGAAAAGAGCTTCTCTTTCCTAGGTTGACTTACTACCACAGAAATTTTAGGCTTCTTAAACCAATCCTATTAAACTCCATACTGGAATATTATAACTCACTAATGGAATGCAAGAGCGGGCTGTTTCTCCAGTCAAAATAACTTATTCCTTTGAGTATTATTTGAACAAATTTTATTCTTTTAAGTATCACTTAAACAAACAAAAAACCCCAACACTCTGATAAAATATATTTCCTGGGTTGTAAACTTGGAATGGAGTAAAGCATCACGATCCTATGACACTCAAAGAAAACTCAACAATATAAACTGTTTACCAGTAGGGATTGTTTATTCACCAATCCTCAAAAACCCCTACGTTGCCTCAAGGTGGAGATGAATTGCAGATGAATGCAAGATACACAATCAATTGAGACAACCAACTCCACAGGTTTCTGCAGTAAATATCAGGCTTCCAAGTAAAAAGTTTGAAAAAGCTGGAGAACAAATGAAAGGAAATCAGTTTGAAATTCAGTGGGGGTCAGACAGCGCTGACTGATCTTATGCAAGTCAAAGTTAAGACAGTGCTTATTAATTTTATATAAGTTTATGTCACCCTTTTATTTACCATCGATCAATTCTCAGTGAAACATTATTATTCTGGGCTGATATTTCCCCCCACCAAAAGCCAGTGCTCAGATATTGAGTTCTTTAGCACCTCCTGAAAAAGAGGCATTCACACACCACCTGAAACTAAGACTGACTGGCATGTTTTTGAAATGCAGTTTGGCAAGAGTTATGTCTCGTCTGACAGGCAAATATTCATCCTGCAAAGATGACAGGGATTTTTGTTTTTAATGGCTTCTCTCTGTTTAGGGTCTTACACTGAATGGAATTGTCAGTAAATGGCAGTTCTTTGTGACTCCTGGATTTTAAGTTGTCTAAATAATTCGACACCTAATATTTGAGTTTTCCAAACAACCCGGTTACAGGGCTGGTTTTAAATAAGATTCATTTTACATTTTTATTTTTTTAAAAAAATCTGATGACCCCATTCTTTTAATAGCTTTTCTGCAGGGGTGGACGTGATTGCAGAATGGGTTCACAGGGTATGTCACGAGTGCTAAATTCCATATGTAAAGAGGTTAAATCACTGCTTTATGCCAATAAACATACTGTTGCTTACTCTTATTTGTGAAGTCCACCAGCAAGAGATTTTTAGCAACGTAGAGGTGAACAATCCCTATTAATTATTTCCCTAAGAGGTGAGGGCACTTCTTGTAATCAATACAGCAAAACTTTCCTTCCCTTCACCGAATTTCTTGTGTTATGAGTGTGAGTAAGTGACAAGAAGACATCAGGAGGAGAAGGGGCATGAATTCTGACTCCTCAGGATAAAAATGAAGAGGCACTACATTCCATTCTTTCGGGTTCTCATTTGTCATGGCATAACTTCAGGAGTAATTGAGTTTTTAATTTCGCTAATTAAACCCTGAAATATAGATTAAGCCAAAGAAATCTGCCTCTTTAGGGAGCTGCAAGTTTATTAAGTGCAGCATTTGTAATACAGTTCACATAAATAGAGTGAATTAAAGTTTCTAAGCAGCGTGGGGGTTTTCCACTTGTGCCCTCTCTCTGCAGGACTTTATAACTTGGGAGCTGGCACCAATTAAGACACATTTAACATTGGATTCTTTACACTTTAGACATTAATTTATTTGCTAATCCCACCATGTTTCAGGGGAGCTTATTAATTGTGCCTTTGTAGAATAGATGCAGGTACATTTTAAAGCACAGTCATTCCTGAAGATGTGAAGTGACAAGTTTGTAAATGGAAACCTGACGTGGATGAATAGTTCATAGAGATTAATGTAATGGGTATTCAAGCCTAACTCTCTCCTCTGTAGCTGGAAAGAGGAAGGGAAAGGAGGAGAGTGCCCTTCCTAAACACAGTTTAAAGGTAAAGTCAGTCTCTCCCTGCAACCAACAGGGACTGGCATAACAAAGCTGAAGTTATGAACCGTTTTGAAGAGTTACTGCTCCCAGCTGCACTTTCCTCCTTAGCATTCTTGGCCACTTAAAAGTATTTGTATGATTGTACTGGAAACTAGGAGTTAATTTTTATTGTCTTATATTGTTATAGGAACATGTTATAACATATATGGAGATCAAAGTGATGGAATGCACATTTTAAGGAAACAAATATTTGAATGTGGAACCAGATAAAAATATATACAGTGTAGGAATTTATACAGCACATCTGGCAGTGAGTTTACACGGGCTCTCATTGTTTAAAAATGCTCCTGTAATAAACCCCTAAAATTTTAAATATGCATAAAATCCATAAACCCCTCCCAAACCACTGAAAGATAATGGGTGGATTTTCTTGTCAGCCTTTTGTGCATTCAGGGGACTTCAGCAATAGATCCTAAGCAGTTATTGTTACCTGAGTGTGTTTGAACTAAAACTCAGAGTGTGTATTTCTGTGTGCATGCCTTTTTCAGCCTTACCACCATCCTCTCTCTCATGGAATAAGCAGCAGGGGTATGCTAGATGCTTAATATTGTTCAGATTTTGGTTTAGTTGGTAATTTCCCAGGTGACTGAAAACAAGGTTTCCATTCCTTTACCCCCCGCCATTGTCCTCCAGCATCTGTAAATCCTGTAAGACTGATGCACTGAGCAATTGTGCTTTCAAATTTATAGAATTAAGGGCATTTATTAATCTTTCATTCTGAAAGTACTTTCAGTCTAGGAAGAAGTTCTTGAGTCTACAGATGAAAGAAAATCCATACAGTTTTGTTCTCTTTTCTGTGAGCCCCGTCTATTTGGCACACATTCTGGCAATTAATTAATTAATTTGAACCATTTAATAATAGAAGAAATGCTAGAGGAAGAGCATTAGGGATTTTTTGAAGAACATACTCCATTAACTGTTGTATAGGCCATTAATTTCCTTGGGGTCTTATGAAGATTAATTAGCTAATGTGCTTTGAAGATCCAAAGTTGCTATTTAAATGCTGAGATATAATTATTACTACCTCTCATGTGCTACTGTTGTATAAAATTTTATTGACAAATACATGCTTTCACCTTCCCTCTTTTGTTTCAGTCAGTCTTGCAAGGGCAGAAAACCAAAACACTCTGGTGGCATTTCAAATAACCATTCCTTTATATTGGGGATAAACAAAATTAACTGTGATTTAGAAAACAGGATGTGAGAGAGATACAACAAATACTCATAAAAATCTCTTGTAGCTATCCATTCGTAAATATTGATGGAAGATTCCCCCCTGAGCCTTCCCTTCTCCAGGCTGAACAGTCCCAGCTCTCTCAGCCTTTCCTCTCAAGAGAGGTGTTCCAGTCTCTCCATCATCTTTGTGGACATTTATTGGATTCTCTCCACCATATCCATATTTCCCTTGTCCTGGAAAGCCCAGACCTGGCCACAGCTACCCCTGTGCAGCCTCCTCAGTGCCTTGGGTAGGTGGTGTGGTGCCATTGGGCTTGCACAGCATGCTCCTGTGGCCAGTGGAATAAACATCTTGCTGCAGCACAGATGAACTAGAGCAAGTACAAATAGCTTTCATCAAAATAAGCAGGCATTTTTGGTTTGGGACTTGTGCTGATTAAGCTGGTCATGTAAAATTCCCACCCCCACCCCACTGACAAAAATGGTTAAATCACTATAGGATCTGGATATCAGAAAGTTATAAAAGTGTGTGAGGAGCAGCATGAAGATTAGATGTAGTGATATACCATTATAGTGATATACCATTAGATAGTGATATACCATTGGATAGTGACATACCATTAGTGATATACCATTATAGTGATATACCATTATAGTGATATACCATTGGATAGTGATATACCATTAGTGATATACCATTGGATAGTGATATACCATTGGATAGTGATA
>JAWWTY010000005.1:26125486-26250942 GCA_035222235.1 Margarornis squamiger | reverse complement strand
TATACCATTGGATAGTGATATACCATTAGTGATATACCATTGGATAGTGATATACCATTGGATAGTGATATACCATTGGATAGTGATATACCATTGGATAGTGATATGCCATTACACACTGTGACTTGTACAGAGTCAGAGACCTTATGTGAGAGTGGCCCCACCTTCCTTTGCTCCTGTGAGCAGCATGACAAGTGTTCCACAGTGGTGTAACCCACAGTCCTGGCACTGTGGCACAACTGACCTTGCAGTGATTCTGTGATTCTAAAACTGGCCTGCTTGGTCAGTCTTCTGATCACACCCATCACAGCAATTGCTATTCCCTAATATATATATATATATATATACCCAGAGAATGATATATTCAGGTTTGTCAGTCCCCAAAAAGAGGATGTAGACATCCCTCACAGAAGAAAGAGCTGAACTTTCTACTCCCCAAATTCTACTATCAAAGATTTCCATACCGTGTATCTAAGGGATGAAAATCATTTGATGCAAGACTTCAGGTGAGAGCCCTTTGGGATGAATTTCTGTCTGAGCTACATCGGAGGCAGCAGAAAAACACGTTGCAAAATAAAAAATCAAACTGCTTAAGAGCATCCCAAGGAAATTTTTCCTTTGGAGAAAGGTTTAATGTACTTCTGAAGTGTTTTATTTCAGGGATTGCTGTTGTCTCACAGACACAGTATCTCAGACCATGAAAAGGCAGGTAAATGCTTCTCACCCATAAAGACATTATCCTTCCTAAGCTCCAAGAAAATGAATGTATTGAAAAAAAGAAATTGGCAAACACTCCATTTTCTGCTCTATAAACTTGGTCACTTTCAAATGGCCAGAAGAAAACTTGTATATCTAAGCATTCAATTTTAGTAACCATTATGTTTTATCTACTTGCTTTTAAATGAAAAAGAGTATTAATTTGGAGAGTTTATTTGTTGTGGAATTTCTCCATCTTTTATATATCTGTCTTACAGAAAAAAGGGAAACTATGTAATCTCCTTGGAAATTAAAACCTGTTCTTATTCTAAACACTTCTACTCTATCACCTGTTGTACTGCTATTTATTATAAATCAGGGCCAGAACACTTTATTTTCCATTCCTTTTGCCTGGGTGTTCTAGAAATATCAAACTTCATGGGAAAAAAAAAGAACTGCAATGCTTACACGGACTTTGCAAAGGGAGACAAAGCATTGGGTGAAGCATCAGGAGAACATCCTTCAGCTAAAGATCTCTGAAAGATGCTTTAGAATGAAAATCTGTGTAACATTCTCCTTGGAATACAGCATTTGAGAGGATTGTCAGGGAAATTGTGTTCAGAAAAGGTCGATGCTTTTTATTGTGGAAAAAAAAGCCCCACAGGAGAAGTTTGCTGTGAACATTAAGGATTGGAAAAGAAAGGACAGTGGCTAATTAGGTAGCGTGTTTTTCTTTTGCTAGTACAAAAACCCAAACCCAACCAAAAACCCCAAACAAACAACCCCCCCCAACAACAATGATAAAAAAAACAAACACAACAAACCAAAACCCAACCCCAAAACCCCCACAGAATAACTTAACATTAAGATATGCATTTTATTTTAAATATAAGCACTCTCATCCCATAAAATCCTCAGGTAAAGGTAAGTAAAAATCTTTATGAGGAGTCCCAGTGTTTCTAGGCAGTGAGAACATATTTACATTCCATCTTCTTCTCACCCTTTATCGTTGTCACCTCTCCCAGAAGAAACATTTCTGGGCTTTCCTGTGTGCACTTCAGTTATTCTCTAGGAAGTTTTAATTTAAAAGGTTGTAAAGCAGTGAGGGACTGAAATCTTTCCTTTAAACCCTGGAGAATTGCTGCAGGAAACTGCCTGGAGGGCACTTTGTCACTTGACAGCTTTGCTGGGGACAGTTAAGGGGAAGGCAAAAACTTGCATTCTCTGTCTTTTTTCCCTTTTTATCAAGTATTTGATTCCCCAGATTGGAAATGAACCCCAAGAACATTAGGACAGCCCTATGAGTCTCAAGGAGTCTATTATTTAAAATACTCAAATATGTACCAACATTTGCCAGTGCTTGTGAAAAAAGAAGTAGGAATCAAATAATTATTTGAGAACATTTTGATTTTTAACTGAAGGTCTCTTATTGATTGTTCTTGAAGCTACTTTTGCAGTGCGTGTTTCTCTAGTACATGTTCTCAAACAGATGTAATAACTGATTTCTGGTTAATTTGACAGTGGCAGCTCTAAAGACAGGCAATTTCCCCAGCCTGAATCCTTCTGGGATGCTGGGGGGGTCAAGGCCAGGTTCAGCCCACAGCCTAAAGTGTACCACAGGTGACAAATTTGGCTGCAAAATGGACTTGTAGGCGTTAGGAAGTCTTTTAATTACAATTGTTTGCCCTTGGAACTGAGGGTTAGTGCCATTGTAGCTGGACTAACAATAGCTCTCTGCTTGCATCAGGAAGACTTGAATTTTACCCATGTTAAATCTCTTGCTTTCCATGTAATTTGTGTCCCATTTCACCAGCGAAAAGGTTTGGAGTGTTCGAGAACAGTGGGAAGAGCAGTGACTTACCCTGGGAGGTGTGCAATAAATAGCAGAGAATATATCCAAGGAGGGAAGATCCTGAAATAGATTTGACTCAAAAAGCCCAGCTTTCCAGGGTAACTATATTTCCAAATAGTTTGTTTTGGTTCTAATCTGTGTTCTGTATATTGAAATCCTGACTGAATGAAAATCAGTAGCAAAATTCATAACCTTCAGTGGGGCCAG
The DNA here is from genome assembly GCA_035222235.1 of Margarornis squamiger. NCBI lineage: Eukaryota > Metazoa > Chordata > Aves > Passeriformes > Furnariidae > Margarornis > Margarornis squamiger. Next base: position 26,248,187 of record JAWWTY010000005.1, on the reverse strand, counting down.
AACTGCAACAGCAATAAGGGCTTGGTGCTAATTGCTCCAATCAGTGTGAGCTGTTGAGTGACTCTGGTTGCAGTGAGAGCAAGTCTGTACCACAGGGCCTCTGATGGAGTTGATTTGAGAATCAAAAAGCAAGGAAAAAAATGTTATTGTTGCCTCATTGGACACCTTAATACAGAAAGTGAATTTAAACCTTCTGCTAGGAATGACTTTCAGGCTGCTTCCATGGCAGTGTTCTAATTTAATACAATATATCACATTTCCACTCCTAGACCTCTAATTAATTTAAGTCACTTATTATGACTGATGTTCTAAAGGAACCAGCTTCAAAATGTTCCATTCATTATCACACAAACAGTGTTATGTGTTGGTTTTGAATGTATTTAAGGGCAAACAGAACACAGGAGAACTGTGAGTATAGAAGGGGTAAGGAGATTACACTAAATGAACTGGCATTTTTGTTACAAGTCGTTTGGGAAATGGATAAAGAACTCCAGGCTGCTAAGTTTGTAATAAAAATTAAGGAGTGTGAACAAAAAGTCAAGCTGAAATTGCATGGGAGGTTAAAAGTGTGCACACACAGGATACTCTGTGTTACACTTTTATACCACTTTTTCTGATCTGTGTGCTGGCAGCTTTTTGGTTCCAGGTCACAGAATCGTAGACTGGTTTGGGTTGGAAATGTCTCCTCTGAACCTTCTCTTCTCCAGTCCTTTTCTATTCCTTACCCTGCCTTTCAGTCAGCATACCCTGCTTCTATTTCATTACTTGCTTGTGGTATGACACAATCCTGAGGCTCAGCCAGAAGCCAAAACCCTGGGCTGTTCCCACGTGTCCTGTAGTGAAGATCCCAGCTGCAAAATGCATTGGTAGCTACTGATGAACAACAATCTGATGTAATTCTCACCTGCCTGGCCAGCACAGAAACGATTTTGCTCATATTATGTTCTTTGCCTAATCACTACACCTGTTTATACATAACAATACATTTATTTAGCAAAAGAATACAGAAAGCCAAATAACACACTCAACAAATGTGTCTTTTTTATAAAGTTCTCTCAAGGCTGAACTTGTTTTGGTATTTATTTAAAACAATTTGAACAGAGCAAAGGGAAGTCATAACAAACTTGCCAAGGTTCCATTTCTTTCATGGATAATAAATTTACCAGAATTCAATATCAGAGAAACTGTTCAGAAGTCATTATTGAATTTTGCCAACCAAAGGTGACAAAGTATTTCTCTTCATCAGGTAGGGATGGCAGATTTTGTAGTTCTATTCTTTGCTTTGATAATCGTTCCCTCATTAACTCTTTTACATTCTATTTGTGAAACTACATATCTGAAAACAGAAATAAAATAATATCAGATTACAGGTTATGAATCATGTTGATAGAAATGCCAAATAATGTTAGAAAACAGAGGGAATAAGAGATTAACATGAGGGGGTATTTTCAAGATGCTTATGACAACTGCTGTGGTTTATAAAGACAATCTTATAGTGACAATGCTTAACTCTGCTGCACTTGCTTCTGTGTGAATGCAGATTAAAATTATGCATCATAATTAATAAGGATTCATGTTATTCAATATTCTTTGCTCAAAAGGAAAAACAAAAGGCTGAGTAACTTTACCCAGGCAGATAAGCAAGCAAGGGAAGAGATGAGTGCCAATTAACTTCTGACCGCTGGGTCAGAACTGCCTGAGTTTGGGAGCTTTGCCTTACAAACAGCCCCATTGCCTGAGGCTGCAGCTAAAGCTCCCCAAAGGCATTGCAGCCAGCATTTGGCTGGTGAGAGATAAAATTAATTTCAGCATCGAAGAGCTGGAAAGATAGTGCCTTCATGCATTTAGAAAAACACATGGTAACCTAAGGCCAGAAGTGGGTTTAGTATTACTCCTGTGTTCATCATCCAGTGCAGTCAACATTGATATCTTTAAAGGGGGAGGCGTTGCTGTAAGGCACCAGGCTTCTCATCATCTGATTTTGCCATTATCTAATATCATTATCTAATATCTGGCCCCACAGCAAACCCAATGCCTTGGCCTGCAGACCTGGGCTTGAATGTTAGCTGTGAAACTGCAGTCCAAGGCAGTGCTGTGTGCACAGCTGGGGGGTTCTTGTGACAGGCATCCCCAGGGAGCAAGGTTAAAATGTCATTTCTTTCTGGTTGGTTTGCCCTGTGTTTGTTTGTGGAAACACGGATTACACCCGGGGAAAGAAAAATTCCCAGTCTCAGAGGGTAGTTCTGTAGGCAAATTTAGTGCTGTTTATGAGACTGGGCTAATATTCATTTCCACCCAGAAAAGCAATACAGCTGAGTTAGTTTGGGGAATTCCTCTTTTGGCTTCCCTTGTTTACAGTGGAAAACAAGCACTGAGGAAGAATTCTATATGAAGAATTCATACAGAAGATACATCAAGGGCAGGTCACCCTCCAGCAGCAATGTGGAGATCTGCCAGTGTCATGTAAGAGAAATACTAATTAAAAAAAGAAAATAGAGTAAGAAAGAGACCCTGGACTTACACTGTGAGAACCAGAACACCTCAGACAGCACCTGCCCCTAGCACTAGAACAGGAGAATATTTCATCTGTTGCCTCAAACTATAAAAGTCCTTTATAAGTGTCCCCAGGAAAATGATGTGTCAAACTCACCACCTGAAGAAATAGGTTTCAGCTAGCTAGAACACTGTTTATTATATGCTTGACTTAAGCAACAGAAAGCTGTGAAGAAATATTTTGACATGTACAGGATGACGAATGACTTCATCTCTTGGGCTCAAATGTTAGAGCTGAGTTACTTCTTTCCCTCTTCATTTGGGACTTCAGTGGGGATGGCAAAAGTTCAAGGTAGGCAGTGATTTCTATAGTAGTTTTAATGTGTTCCTCCTGGATGAATAAATCTGTAGCAATGATAAAAAGCAGGTGATAGTTAAGAACAAAACCTTAGTTTTCACCAGGTGTAGCAATGAAACCCTGACTACCAAACCCAATAGTGAGTTACTCCCAGCCATCTGATATATAACTAATGGCATGTCTCATCATCTTAAAAAAACCCAACAAACCAAACCAAAAAAGGCAAAATATCTATGAAACAGAGTCAATGAAGCGCAGTTAAGGAGGTGAAGTCAGTGGACATGCCCTGAATTTCTCAGTGCCCACTGAGATTCACTACAAACAACCAATAAACAGCTTTGGTTTTGTTATTTTAGTTAGCAATTCCTGTCTGTAAACACCAGCTTGTGCCTGATGTCAATAGATTTTAGCCACAGGATAATTCCCACCCCCTGCATGCACAAACACTGAAGTGACAAAGGGAAGCAAAATTAAAAGTTCAAAAATACTTCCAAGTGAGGCAGAAATCAAAGGCTGTAATGATGTTTACACCTGACTTATTTCCAAAGGGGCAGCATCTCCAAAGGGAATTATGAGGCAAATGAACCATAAGCTGATAGGGTGGCAGGGGTCAAGGACTGCTTCTTTCTTAGGGTTGGGGGATGTGGGTTTTTGCCATCCAGCCACCACACTGAGAACTCTGCAGCCTGGAAACACACCCTTTTCCCTTTCTCAATCTTCTCTGGACAAGGAAACCCAAATAAATTGCTGTTGTCCTCGCAGGTCAGGTGTGCACTGCTGTCATTGTGTTCTGCTGGGTTCCAAAGGTCCACATCCCTGTCAAAGGTTATTGGCCAGACTGTACCCTGTGATTCATCTCATGTCCTACTTATGCCTTGTAAAACAATTATTTCAGTGTTTCCTCACATCATCTCGGTAGTCACACTTCTGTACACACTTACAGCCTAAAATACCCCCTGTTTGTGTGGTCAGGCTTCTAAATGTGGTTCCATATGAAGCTGTGTTTCCAAAGACAGAATGACTACTGAGTGAAAGAATTCCTGCTGTGTGGTGGGGCTCAAATAATGATGTCTAAATTCACTCTCAAAGGAAGTAGAGTAGTTTATCAGCGAATTATTCATGGGGTTTATAATTTTACTTTTGAAACAGTTGATTCAGAAACTGGGCAAAACATCAGCATCACAAAAGCAGCCTTATTTTTACCCATACTGGTTCAGACACTGAAAACCAAGCAAGGTTCTGGAAAGCAGGCAGTTCCCAATTCAAATTAAACTTCAAGTCCATTTTACCCTTCTTTGCACTGCAACTTTGTACATCAATTCAGAAATTTCTTCAAATTCAATGCATTTTTATTATACAACTCAGTCAAATTTTAAAAAAAATAAATAAAATAAATCTGATTGCCCCATACAATTGAAACAGTTTTGTCACCCTGCTAAGAATTGGAGGTGGAGCTTTATCTCAAATATTCCTTAAGCTTCTGCAAAAAAAAAAAAAAAAGGACTTAAAAATAAAAGATCTACATGGAAAGAACGTTGGTTGATATGTAAAGCTGAGAATGTCAATTAATGAAGGGCACCCATTGCTCCATGCAAATGGCCTTGATCTGAAAAGGAAATTATTTTCACATATCCCTTCTTTTCTCCCTGCTTTTTTTTCCCCCCATGTAAATTTGTAATTTCGAGGGTGGTTCTTCTATTTGCAAAGGAGTAGCTTGCAGAACTGCTCTTTTAGAAGAGGTGGGGAAAGAGGACTTCTTATTCCCTTCTTCCCTCCATTGGTGCATTTCTACTGGAAACCTAAATTGGTGGCTCTGAATTTCAGCAACAAACGTTTCATTTCAGCCAGAAAAATAGTCCATTTCTCTCTTCCAGAGCTTTGGCCTTGTCTGTTGCCATGCACTGTATGTGATCCTGACCTGAAAAGTAGAGAAATATTAGGATCTCACTTTTTCAACATATTTGAAGCCTTTTTGGGCCTCTCCTTTTAGAGCAGAGAACTGCTTAGAAGACACTAAGGGTGATACGGAACAAACCCCTTCTCGTTGTCTGCTTGAATTCTCATCCATAACAGATACATATAGCAAATATTTTGTGCTCTGCAATTACAAAAAGGGCTGTGATTATTCCATCAGGAACCACTGACAAATTAACATCAAATGGCATTAATGAAGAAACAATTATATCTGCAAGTCTTTTCTTGTTTCATCTCTATGATTATTGTCTATTAAAAACTCTAATCACTGACAGTGCACCAACGTATTTAGCTCTCCAGCCCCATTTAGCCTGAAACAAAAGTGAACAACCATCTTACACTACACTTCAATCTTTCTAATTGTTATAATTCATTCTTGTTTTGTGGTGATAAAGCAGGGAATAATTTGCCAAAGTGATCTTAACAGCAGTCAAATTACTCGTGTTTCCATGCACACAGTGGTTTAAGTACAAAGACCTGCAGCCTAATTTTTGCCTGGAATGCTGCAACAATTAAGACCTTGATTGGATATCGGTCTAAATACCTTCCCTTTATCACAAATTTAGCTCATTAAAAGGCTCTCAAAGCAAAACCGAATCTGGGCACCCTCCATGATTCTGCTTTGCAACTAATTAAAACTAACTTCAAAATTCCTAATACATGCCAATTGATTTGGAAATAAAGGCATGTATGGTTAAAATAGGTGATTTATAAGCGTGGCACCACAGAAATGAATTAACCCTTCCACGTGCTCTGCATATGTGTTTGAAATATTCAATCAGTAGGCAAAGCTGGGTCCACAAAAGAAGGTGAAACACCCAGGTCTCTGGGCCCAGGAAAGGCTGAGCTCTGGTCTGTATGAATTTACAAGGCAAAGAGACAAAAGATTGTCTGCAGAGAGAAGAGAAGAATGGGAGAGGAGAGGAGAGGAGAGGAGAGGAGAGGAGGATGGGAGAGAAGACTCACATAGATTGGGAAAACTTTCTGTGCATGAAGAAATTCCATGTGAAGCATCAGAGGGAGTATTAGACTCGTGTTTGATGCACCATCTAAGAAGAAGGAACTTGTAATATAAAATTATCATGGCCCCCTGGTCAGGGGTGTGATAGTCCTTGTAAATTCTCCAAAGACACTGGACATGGAGCAGGGAATTCCTGTGCTTTCACTGTACCTTAACTCCAAATATCCAGCAAAACAGATCAAGCTTCAGGAAGCAAGGCTGGGTATCAGGGAATCAGCACCTCAAATACTGCCCATCAACCTCAGGAATCTCGGGTGAACTCCCAAAGAGTTAAAGAATAGAAAATATGCAAATCAAATGCCCATTTGGGCATTAAAAGCCTGTAAAACCCCAGGAAAATTGACTGAATATGTGGCATCTGAATACCTGATGTACTGGCTTTATAAGAGTCTGAACCTGGAGGAGACTGTGGAAATCACTGCAACTGGAGTAACATCCCAAGATCTCAGGGCATTCAATTAAAGGAACCCAATAATCCTCAAATTCTGAAAGAATTGATATGTGAAAAGATATTCCCATAAGACGGATTTTAAATAGGAAGCATTTCAGGGCAGATGATAAACCATTATCCTGTCTAAGAATGTGTGTGCTCATTTTATAAAAAGTCCTTAATAAGCTCATAATATTGTCTTCTAGACTAATTATATAAGAGAAATACGTAGGAGTATTAAAGAGAAGATGTTCACAGTAAGTGATCTAATTGGGAAGATTTTCATAGGAACGTACCAGTAGTATTATAAGCACTGATCTCTTTTAAAATAAGAATATTTTCCCTTTTTTCTTGCTCCCAAAAAAGGTATGAAAAGGGATGGTAGCGATTAACACACAAATCCCCACAAATATGATATTGCTAATGATGTATTCATTCCCTATAGGTTCTGCAAAACCAGCCCTGCACTAAATAACCATGGAGACCAAGATTACAGAAACAGAAAATCACATTCATTACACAGACAGGTATCACAATTGCAGAACCACAAAACCATTCCATTTGGCTTGTTTCCTTCAATTATTTTGTTACTAGACCAAGCCATTTTATCAGTATGCAGTTGCTAGATTTATGTTACCAACTTCTTTTTTTATAAATATTTAGTCTCAATTCCCACAAAACATCCTGTTTCTCTATAACTGAGCTATTCAGTCTTGAATTCAGGACCCTCAATGATGGAAATCCCCTGTGTGTCTTGGTTTGCTCCACCAAGAATGAATCTGTAGTGAAAAGAAGCCCTTGATTTCCAACAGCTGCCACCCCTGCATTGTATTCTTTTGTCTAAGAGATTCAACACCTCTGTATCATTTGCCACCTTGTGTCTTTCATTATAAATGCCTGAATTTTGTCACTTTGTCACTGTGAGACCTTACCATGGGCTGAGAAAACTCCGTATGAAATCGGTCAGGCTCTTAAATTATACTGAAATTCAAAGAGAGTCCCATTTAGTCAAACTGCAGGGAAAAAGAAGCCATTCCCTGAAGAAGAATCACACAAACCCAAACCCAGCATATTGTGTGGGGATTGATTTTCAGACTGCAATGAAATCTTGTTCACTTAGGCAGGTTTTAAACTGAATTAGAATAGGGAAAATTGATGGCAACAGGCTAAACCTGAACTGTTTGGTGTATGATTTCTGTAGCTGGTGTACAGCATTTACACGTATCTACAGTGCCTTCCTCATATTTATCACCACTTCCTTTTAGAAATGCCACAGGACATTTTGCAGAAGGGTTTTAAGGAATATTCCTGTTAGGGTTCAAAATACAGCACTCACCAGGTTTTGAACCTTAAATTTGGCTTAAGCCATCGTGTTTTGGGACAACTTGTTTTGCAGAAATGTTCTTTACCTCTCCTTCCAGGGGTATTAAATGTAAGAGATATAAACCTGCCTACTGATTGAAAAATTACAGATGACTGAAATGCTTGCATGAATTATTAGGCTTTAAAGGCTTTAATTTTTATAAGAACCTATAGCTGACCTAGTCAATAAATAAACGTTACAAGCCCACCCCAAAACACTAAGAGAGGAATTTGTAAGAAGGTGCCTTTCCAAAAGACAGGTTAGCCAAGCTCATACTATCTTGCCTCAAATACTAATTTTAAACCCTGTGTGGAAATAAGTGGATAAAAGTTAAGTACCTGTGATAAACAGACAGGTTAAACACTGCAATTACATATTTTAAATCCAGAAGTGATAAACATTTTAAGCGTCTGCCTTTGTCAAAAACCATACTTGTCTGGAAGTGTGATAAAAGTTTAACTTTTCAGGAAGCAGTTCTGGTACAGTCAAAAGTGACCAATCCATCAGTCTCATGGGCCATGGCTAATGCCCAGCTGATTCTTCCCCAAGAACACCAGGTAGAGACCTGTAAACCACAAACAGAATGAAGCAAGTGCAACAATATTCTCCGTGGGCAAACCCTTCCTGATACATCATTGCCATTTGGAGCAGCACATTCAAAGAGAAGTGTCTGACAGCTCACCACATCCACATGAGACCAGCCCCAGCAGTTTTTTGAAAAACCTGCTGAAATATCTGATCTGGGTGTTTTTAAAGTGTCAGCACAAATATTTTACGGAGTTGCGAGTGATGCACGAGCCGCGGCTTTTTTAAGGAATGAAGCATCTCAAAAACTCTCATCCTGCGACCTCAGTTCACCAAGTTCTACTTTTATCAGGCAGGAAACAAGTGGCTGAGCTCACTGAGGGTTCACACTGCACTACAGCAGTGTGTATAGCACAAAGAAGGTGGCGTTTTGTTATCTGACTTCCAAAATATTTGGTGCCCCTGTGCACCCAACCTCAGCAAGGCATCTGAGCAAGTGACACCCCCAGTCCTATTTCTAAGGCAGCAAACCCCATGGCATGGTTATTCAGCAGATCCACAACTCCCCAGCCACGGTGCCATTTTTAATGTTTTTATTAGCATGTATCTAGCTTTGCTGTTTTTCTCTCCAATCCTTCTTCGGTTTCAATAACAGCCGAGGTGCTGCGGGACAAGGTTTCATGCCCTGCTGTAGCCCTGGGATGCAGCCTGAGGATGCCACCTTTGTGATGCTATTCCAGCCTGGAAAGAAGACTTTCCAAGGTGAGAGAGTGCCATCCCCTCCTGTCTGTGGGAGGGTCTGAATTTCTCCTGTGATGTGCAGCTTGATGGAAGCCTGAATTATGACCTGACAATATTTAATACACTACTGACTATGACCACAATTCCAACATTATTAATGTGCCTTTCTACTACCTTTAGCAGTTAAATCACTTTTGGGAAAAACAATGCTCAATAACATGTTTCTACCTGAGTTTTTGTCTACAGAAGAAATGTCTCAAAGTCCGGCCAGAATGGAGCTAATTCTGTATGGGGCTGTGTTTTAGGTTTGTGACCAGAACCATGCTGATAACACAGCCATATTTTAGCTATTTCAAGGCAGTGTTTGCACAGCAGCAAAGCCTTCTGTGTCTCACTCCCTCCCCAGTGAAAGGATTGGGGGATATTCGAGACTTTGTGAGGGCAAACAGCCAGGCAGGTGACCTGAGCTAATTGATAATGTGCCATCTAATGTCATCTAATGTCATGCTCATCAGTAAAGAGGGAAAAGAGGTTTGGGGAGGTTTGCCATCTTCTGCTTGGGAACTGTCTGGCCTTTGTTCTGCTCATAAGGAGTTGGGAGTGATTGTATTGCCCTGATTTGTTTAATTTCATTTTTCTTTTCTTCCATTTCTCCTTCTCATATCAGGCAGTTTGTATCTCGATCCACCAGTTTTCTGGATTTTATTCTTGCTTCCCTTCTCTCATCCTGCCCAGGGAAGTGATGGAGTTCACCATCCCTGGAAGTGTTCCAAAGGGGTGGCCCCTGGGACATGGTTTAGTGGTGAACACGGGGGTTTTGCAGCCTCACTGGTCCTGTGCTTCTCTCCCAGCATGGGGAGGAAGAAGTGAGGAGCTGTGCAGACACAAGTGATGGACTGCTGTGGTTAACCACAGCCATCAGGCTATGTGGAACATTACAGCTGCTTCAGCACTACAGCTCCTACTCAGATATCACTTTGTGGGCTCTGATTTTAAAAAAAAGAAATCAATAGACAATTGCAGCTTCAAATAGAATTGCAGAAGTCGTGCTGGGGAAAAGAACTTTTAACAATTCCGTGTGTGTAGTTGCCAATGCCATTCTGACATACACAGTGTGTGTGTAAACCTGGAATATGGTGAAATGCAATGTCAAAACTCATGACTTCATCTGCTGCTGAGAGCTCAAAAAGATGTTGTTCATAAAGTTCCCTTCTAATTGCAATATTCCAAATCTCCCCATGGAATTATTCCACTTTGGAAGGAGGTGGCCAAAGTAATAACCCAATCCATAAAGCAAAAATTCGTCTTATCTGACAAAGGAGAGGAAATATTGCTGTATTACTCCACTCTTGCCTTTGCAGATATCCCAGCTATCTGCACTTCTAGCACATAATTCAGCATGTTACAAGCTCTTTAACATTGTTTTTCTTCAGATTTTATTACCTCTCATAAATACCAGCTGTTCAGTCATTTTATATAGTCTGTCGCTGAACAGCTTCAATTCAGAGACTAATTCAATCAAACACTTTCCTGTGCCTTTGGAATTCCTCACCCAGTCGAGTTTATCACTGGAAAACACTAGAAAACAACGAAGTTGCCTTTTTGAGGCTTGATTCTTTTACTAGGGTTATAATTTGATAGAAACTATCAGCTACAGCATCAAATTCTAGTCTCACCACATGCTGCCAGTGGAATTCCTAATCACAGGAAGATTAATTAGCTGGCAAACCAAGTTTCTAGAGAAGAAGCTGCCATTAGTAGAAGTATTACGCTCTTTTATGTTCCTCCTAGGCATGGGAATTCTGAGATTTGAGATACTATTAGGTATTTCGGAGTGTCTACTGATTGTTTTCCCTCCCTGTTTTATTGTATGTGAGTAGACAGAGAGTTTATTGTGACAGTGTGCTATAAATAAATAAAAATAAATAAATTACAAAGATAAATAAAAATCCACGACATGAGCTTGGTATGTGTCTGCTTCATCAATATTGATCAGCACATTTCCTTTTTGATCAGCCAGATTAAATCATTAATGAAGTTGAAGCCTCAACATGAGCTCTGTTAAGGATGATCTTACCATGCAAGTACTTTCTAGGGAAATACTCGGCTTTTTTCAAAATCTGTGGAAATGTTGGCTGTTCTGGCAGTACAGTCTTGGTTTTCTCTGGCAAGGTGCAATGGAATTATGTGCAGAAGTGGTCCTAAATCCTACTGGGGCAACTGCAGAGCATTAATCCCTTTAGCACATCTTTGATGAGGAAGGGTGACTCTGTTTTCAGTGCAGTGTCCCTTTGGGCACACCTGAGCTCTCAAAAAAAAGAGTTAAAGGTACTTTTAGAAATCAGGGAGTGAATAATTACTCTGCACTAAGCCATATTTTGTCCTCATTATTCTGTATTTAGCCTATCAGAAGAACTTTGCCCTGGTTTGAGTCACAGGATCTTGCAAGACATATTTAATTAAAGATTATTCATCCCTATCAGTGGCAAGTCTTCTCAACTTTTAATTGAAATGTCATGCCCAGGCAGCTTTGGTTCAGTCAGGTTCAAAACCTGATGCTGAAAGTTTTCAGCTGGCATTAAGAATTCTTCTTTCAGGCTTTTCCTATCACTTTCCCCCTCTCCAGCCTGGAGTTAAAATCTCTAAATTTCTGCCCTGATTTCCAGTCTGTGCACACCCGATGTGTGGCACCACTCCATGCTCTGCTGTCTGCTCTGCTGACTGAGCCACACTCACAACTGGAAAGCAAAAAAAGAAAAAGAAAGAAAAGGAAAAGAAAGGAGAAGGAGAAAGGGAAAAAGAAAAGGAAACCCTCCTTTACATCACTGGAAGAAGCCATGCCTTGGCAGCTCTGGAGTTCAAGGGGCTGGAGGTCCTTAAGGACTTAAATTCCCAGGGTACCTGCTGTGGGCCACAGGGAATTCAGGATGTTCTTGGAGGGCAGTGATGTGACTTCCTGGCACAAGTGATCAAGGAGCCAGGAATGGAAGTGCTCTGGTGGGTCTCATAAATAGGCAAGAGCCAGGCTGGGGTGTGAAGCTCTGTGACAATTTCACCTGGAGTCACCATGAGAGGGTGGAGGTCAAGATGCTGAGAGTAGAAAAGAGTGGAAAAGTGAACTCACAGCCCTGGATGTCAGGAGAGCAGCATTTGTCCTGCTGACTTGCTTAGAGGATGGAGAAAATAAGCCTGTGAATATTTTCCAAGCATAGGGAGTACAGGAATGTGGCTGCAATTAGTCAGCATGGATTTATGGAGGAGAAATCATGTCTGACCACAGCAGTCCATTTCAGCAAGGATTTTTTTTTTCCTTCTGCCTGGGGAGAACAGGAATTTAAGAAAGAGCTTAACCTGAACTTGAGCAACCAGTGTCAGTAAGATTTGCCTATGCCAGAATTTCCCAGCCTGAGAACAAATGGGGAAAAAAGAAAGGTTGAAAGTTTTCAAGCTGGAAAGACTAAGCTTGATATCACTACAAAGGTGGAACTGACATTTTAAGTGGAGAAAAGATAAAACAGGTCTTTTCCAAGTCTGCCAGCTGTGGACACTGGCTTCATCCAGGAAATCCTGAATATACTTTGTACATCTTAGAAGAGCTTTTGGTTTTCAGACGTGTCCATTCACATGACAGCAGAAGCACACAAGGTGGCAGTAGGCAGCTGCAGAGGTACAGAACCATAAAGCCTTTCCAACCCTCACCGTTTCCCAGGAATTCAAATACAGTTTCTAGAAAATAAAACAAACCCAGAAAAAACAAAAGGAAAACAAAATAAACAGGAGATGTTCCTCGTGGCTAAGACAGGAAAACTAACAGCTTCCTTCTGTAGATGTTACAGCTCTAAAATGGGCCCTTTCCCTCTCCAGGCACTGCCCTGGGGCTTGACTTTTGCTAAATCCATCTTCCTCAGACCTTTGCTAGTGCATTTTTGAGAGCTGTGTTTCAGATTACACATTCTGCTGGAAAGAAAGTCCCTTTCTCCCGTGTGGTGACGTGGGTTTGCTTTGGTACCTGAGCAATCAAATGCATTATAGCACAGATAGCCAAGTCCTTAGACTTCAGTTATCTCAGGAGAAGTGAGAACAACCTGGCAGCAGTTTTAATGTGCTTCATTTTTGGGTTTCTCTCAAAGCCAAGGCCTTTGGAAAGTATTCATCTTCAAAGTTACATGGACTTTCACTGATTAACTTGCCTCCCTAATTAGTTGCAAAGGCTTCTCCAGGAGGGAAAGGTCATCCTCTGTTTAGAAAATTGTTCAAAACCCACAGCTACAGGTATGACTTTCTTTTTGATGTGTTTTATTTCCCTTGCTTGCACACTTCTGTTAGAATAAGCTGTCTGCAGAACTGGTTTTTGTTCCTAAGAACAAAAATCCTGGGACGAGTTTCCGCTTTTAAGAATAGTTTTTGAACTGGAATGTCTGTGAGTGGCAAATGAGTTCACTCATGTATCAGAAATTAAAAGAGAACAAATACTTGCAGTTAAACTCGAAATCTATTCTTTGAATTAAATTAAACAGCATGTGTAGTGAAGTTTTAAGGCAATTTGGTAGTTTAAGTTTGTCTCGTGGTGTGTTTAAAGCCTGTATCAATTTCATGGGAGAAAATCCATGGTTGTGAGCCCTGTGTCCTTTCTAGTGCTGGACCCAGCTCTCAATCCATCCCATCACCCAGAATAAATTCATGTGCAGCAGAGGGAAAGAAGGAAGTATCAAAGTGCTGCCAGCACCTCCCAGGATGGCAGAAATGAAGAGGCACAAGAAAGGGGAGATGCTCTCCAACCTGCCTGTCACCATCATGGGCACAGGAAGGAGAAGAACATTGAGAAGATATCCCTTTGGAAATGTGTCACAATATCTCCTCTCCCAATTCATTTATAGATGTTCCCCTTGCTCCTTCTCCCAAGTACTGTGTGAATCTACAAGTAATTCTTGATAAAAAGGAGTAGAAAAATCACTTGAGTGTTTCAGGTTGCTCTTGGCAGACATATATACAAACTGGATCACATTTGTGGTCTGATTTGATAGAATAGTGGTTTGTCCTGTTTGATTTCGGAATTTTTATCTCATATATGGCATTTATATTGCTATTATCACCAATATTTAAGCAGCCCAAGAGAAATATAGAAAGATGATTTGCATGCTCCAGTGGCACCTCCTAAGTTTGGGTTTTGTGTTTTGCTGTGTGAGAATAATAAAAAATAAAAAGGTCCAGATGAGGTCAGAAGAGGCAACAATAAATACAATCTCTGTGCATTAGTTCTATAAAGGTGTAGAAAATGCAATCCTTTCCCAAACAGTGTAATGAGGTATAAACCAAGATACATTGGCTTTGTGAAATAATGGAAGGTTGGGGTGGACCTTGGTTTAGTCCTGAATAGATTATTTTCCTATTTACTCTTTAATGAAAAAAAGTATGACTGACATACTTTTACAGGCTTCTCTTTAGAGATGTCCAATGTTAATCTGGAAGTATTTGCTGCCAGTTGGGAACACCACTGAATTGCTATTAGAGAATTGCTAAATCTCCTGCCTTCCTGCAGAATTTGCCTTATACTATGAAAAATGTTCTTCCTCAGCCATTGAATTCATTCTGGTTCTGATGTTGCAACACTCCCCATCATCACTGTTTGTTAACATTTTCATTTCAGGCTAGTGCTGTGCCTGGTTTCATGGTTTCACAGTGACAGTTTTATATCTTATTTCGTGCCCCTGTCATGCTGAGGAGGGAGAGAGCAGCTTGGTGGGCAGCCAGTGGCTGGTGAAGGCCAATCCACCACCATATAATAGTTAGGAAGATCTTATAAAGCACTCCTTCAATACCAGATCACAGCAATCCGTGAGGCAGTGAGAGTACACAGGATTATGTGATTTGGCAAGCAGAAATGCAGTGACTGAACTAGAAGGTCTAGGTCTGACAAGTGTCCAAACCTGTCCTCATTCTGGCAGGAGTCAGATGAATTCCCTTCCTGCACTGAGGTTCTCTTTCACCTTAAGGACCTCTGCTCGTTGCCATTCACCCTTGAGTGATGAAGTGAGGACTGGTGTCTGAACCTTCTCAGAAAAGACCTCAGCCAAAAGGCCCAAAACATGCAAAGCCCCAGGTGAATGACATTCTGGCACTGTGAGGAGGCTTCATGTCATGCCACAGAATCAGGGAATATTCTGAGCCGGAAGGACCTACGAGGATCATCAGTCCAAGCCTTGGGTGGATGGGCCACGTGGGGATCAAACTGGGGTTGTCAGCACCCAGCTCCCACCAGCTGAGCTCATCCAAGAAATGTTATTTCCTGAACTTTGCATCAATTAGAAAGAAGCCTACCACTAATAACCTCATTTCCCACCAATGCAACACACTGCTTTGGTCAGCCTTTTTACCTTCATTGACTAAAGAAGGCACAAATAACGTTATTTAATCGTATAATTAAAAACCCCCAAACAAACAGCTAGGGGGAAACTCACCTTAAAAGGCAAAGAAATGTAAATAAACTGAAAAGCACAAAGTGCCTTGATTTCTCTCAATAATAGGTTGGGTTAGTCATTGGAATGGGCGTTTTTCTATGACTCCACAAGTAACTTCTATTGCATGGCTGCTGAAATGAGGAAACTGTCACATCACTCACTGCTCTCCTGGGAATTGTGGCTGGTGGTGCCAGCTGCAGGCAGACTTCCCAGCAACAATTGTCTTCTCCCACACCATGAATCATAGCTGCTGCTCGAGATGTATTTGAAAATGTCTTAATTTTAATGAGCTTTCTAATGCTAAATTAATTTTGCAATTTCCTACTCATCACGTTTGCAATGTAAACATTATTAAACTATTTTTTGCCATTAGCAATGTTGGCAGTGTGAGTCACTGGTGTGTTTTTAACCTTAGTCTTTCCTTATCTTCCCTCCCTTGTTTGAAACTATCCAAAGGAAGGTGGAGATCTTTACTATGTTAAAGAAAGTGACAATGCATGTGAAATAGGCCACTCTGCCAGCTCTGGAAATGAGTGTTTATCTAGTAGGTTCAAGCAGGGTGTTGACAATTCAGACCTCTTGCTGCCCTTGTTTTCCAGGAACCAAAGCTAAGGAATGCATAATTAAAAGAAACATGCCAAGGTAAACAATTAAAGTTAATCAGCATTAGAAATAGAGATTTAATGGAATGTAAAGAAGTAAGGGGGGAGCATGCAGATACAATAACAATGCTAAAATGTCACATCACATTTCCACTCTAACTCTCTTTCTTCAGCCCAGTAACTCGTGCTCTGCCTACCTTGTACATGTCACTGCAAATCCATTTTCCTCCACAGTTTATTGTGGTATGATTTTCAAAGCACAAGTTTTCCAGAACGTCTGCTGGTGCAATAAAGAATCTTTCCACTTCTGTGCCTAGTGTGACCTGGATTAGGAAGGGAATTGTCCGAAGCCACCCCGGGACACTTTAATCAGAGTCTGCTGTGCATGACCCTGGGCTTGGTATATTTGATGGTGTTACCCCATGATCATCACTAGTGATTGTTTGCACCTTTGACAGTAAAATCATTAGTTTTGTTGCAGTTAAGATAGGACTGTAGAATCATAACATGCATTGGGTCTGAAGGGACCTTGAAGACCATCCCATTCCACCCCCTGCCATGGGCAGGGACACCTCCCACCGGCCCAGGTTGCTCCAAGCCCCATCCAACTTGGCCTTGGACACTTCCAGGGATGGCCACTGTGGACTTTCCCTTTCTCCAAGGGCAGACCTAGAAAGACTCTCAAGAGCTCCTGTAGAAGTTCTGTCTCACAAGGGACATCAACAGTTTCTTCTCAGTGTCCCAGTCTATTCCAGTATCTGCCCATCCTTCCCACTACAATGTTTTCTCTGATGTCCTAATGTCTTTATTTCTTGATCTAGTTTAAGAGCTCTGATTCTGCTACTATTGAGCAAGGACAAAGGTATTTTTCTTGCTTTTTAACAGCTATTTGAGCAGCTTTTTACCTCCTTCACATGTTCCTTGTGAAGTTATTCAGTCTTAGCTCTTCCAGTCAGCCCTCTTAAGACACGCTTCTTTTAGCTATAATTACCCTTACTGCTCTCCTCAGAACTCTCTTCAAAGTGCTGCATTGCTGTTCAATCAATTTTTTAAATTATCTCAGATGAAATCCACCAGTTCCATATAATTTAAAACCTGCCAACATCAAAATACACTAATTTTTCTTTGCCCGTTCCAAATAGTCCTGTTCTTTCTGTCCTAGTAAAAACCCACTTGTAACTGTCTTTTAAAAATATCTGTCAGGAGTGGTTTAGGTTTAGATGATACAGACTGAGGCAGAGGTGGATTCGAAGATCTCCTCAAGTCCATTCCAAATTGTTTCATTAATTCCTGTATCAAAAGACCAACAGGCATTGTAACCTTTTCTTCTGATTCATACGATCATTAACACGTATTTCATTCTTTTTGACTCGTAAGGAATTTCCCAGATGGAAAGGAGAAAATAGGGTTTTTCTTTGAGTGTCTACAGGAAAAATTCCTTGCACCTTTTCTCTTCCCTGGTAGCCTGCCCTCCACATGGGACAGGTTGGGGTGGGACAGGAGGGGAAATGCAAACTGGGAACAGAGTCCCCATGTTTTAATTAAGATTGTCTGCCTCCTGTTCCACTGTTTGGAAAAGAATTTAAGAATCTAATTGTTTTCTCATTATCTCTTACAGACCACAACAGAATCTCATCCTAAATGTGTTAAACTCTTGTTCTTCTTATTTGGCACCTTACAGGCTCTGCATCTTCCATTCATTTTAAGCTTTATTTATTCTTAATTGTATTTTTTCTTCTTTTGTTTTTACCTTAATATGTTAACGTGACTGTTAGAAAGACATTAGTTGCCTGGAATGAGGACAGAACATAAATTAACCGTTATAAATAGCAGTTTAAATAAACTTTTGTTTAAACATCCAAATATTGACATCGATGCAAGCAGGTCACTAAATCCTGAAGTCTCATGTGTACATACAAGATTGCATTAAGAAAATGAACCAATCTCCCAATTAAACAAATAGACATTAGACATAATCTGGCATGGGATGTCTTTGATGGGTTTCGTTTCGTAATTTGGCAGATGATACTTTACATGGAAACCTCATTAACAATTGCCAGTGGTTCTATCTGGAAAGACTAATTTGTACAGAACATTTCGCCTTAATGAGGTTCCAAGTGAAAATGAACTAAGATCTATTGAGCTGGTACATTTTAATTAGCACTCTAGAGCTGGTGTACTTCTTTGTTACTGTCATAATTTTTGACTTCCAATATAAATGATCAAATGATGCATAAAACATCACCGGCGATGATGAACCTGATCACCAATTTTTCCCTACAAAACACGTTTAAATGTAATTGCATAATTTCATTCTGTGCTATATTCTAGTGCCGAAATGTACAATGTAGCTTGTTTTATCTAGACTGATGATATACTAATGATTACAATCTCCTTATTCAAGGCATGTATTGTATGTAAACTCATGTATAAGGCATTTATAATGTAAATGATATCATCCTAGTTGCTGGGGTAGGAGGGGAGACATCAGAAACTTACCCCTATCATTGGCCCATAAATAACTTCCCAAAGCAACAGAACTAAATGTTTATGATTATGTTATTTTATAGTCAGCAGCAAAAGGGTTGAAAATACCAAGATATTCCATGAATTCACTGTGATTTTATAAAAAGTTTATGTTTAAAAGCCTGTAAAAGTCCCTTTGATGTCACAAAAATTAAGCAGAGCTACTGATCTTTTAATCTGAATTTAAAAATAAGATTGATGTTTGCTCTATTTTTTTTTAAACAAAATTCCTCACAAAATGTGAAATGCAAAATTAAATTTTCCAAGGAGTCAGATTTTTTTTTTAGGCAAGGTTTCATTTTACCTGTTTTGTCTTATTTTTTATTTTTTTTTGGCGTTGTAATAGATTCTTCACGTGGCTGGAACAGAACTATTAACACTGAACAGGATCTCGTAGTTTCAATTAATTGCTGTTCAGCAAAGTTGCCAACTGCACTTTCTCCAGTTTATGAAAAAAGGATATAAAGCTTTCCCTTCCCAGAGTCGCCTTCCTTATCCCAGTGCCCGTGGTTGGGGTTCCTGCTCGTTGTCCTGGAATGTCCCAGGCTGCCTGCAGGGAAGGTAAGACAGGACTGGGTGCCTTGCAGAAGTGCCACAGAGTGCTCTAGGATAGGATAATTCAGGCTGTCAGACAATACAGACACGGCACAAAACCTGTTCCAGGCATCCCCCAGCCCTTCCTTTCCCTTGGAATATCAAACAAATCCTCTGATGGTTGGGCACTGTTGCAAACTGGTCAGTGACAGGAGTTTTAGCTTCTTTGTTACAAATGGTACCTGTACTCAGATAAAAGGGCATGGGGTGATCTAAACACCGTCTCAGTGGGGACGTAATATTGTTCACAAAACAGCAGTAGGATGCCTCAAATAGGAGATGAGCACTGGAAAATCCATTGTTGAGATCATAATAGCAGCTAATGAATCCGACAAAAGTGAGTCACTTCAGAAACTTCTGAGAGAAATTAAGTGCCATTCTGTTTCCACATCCATAAAGCCAGAGCACAGTTTCTAATTGTGTGCCAATTTCTCAGTTCAAATAATTCAGCATTGCTCTGTGACTGTAACCAAAACTACAGCAGGTAAGAATCTGACCTATGCCATTCTCCAGATCACACCTTTAAGTGAAATCTTTTAGATATGATGGTAGCCCAATTCCTTATTCCCATTAAAAAAAGGTTATTAAAATGCAGTGAACAGTGAATTATCATTTCTAATAAATCAAAATTATACTGATTACACTGTCAGTATTAAAATAACTGTGACCCTTAGTTGAAATCACATTATATTGAACACCCAGAAATGTAAGCTTTGTGCAACATGATTAATGACAGCATGGCTAACAATGATACCTGGACTATTAATCAGGTAGGTAAATTCAAAAATTAAGAGGACTGATAGGAAAGAACCTAAATTAATTCTGCTGGATATTGTAAAAATAAAAATGGTCATTAAAAACCCCCTGCCATTGCTAGCAGGGTAATATAAACTGATGGACACTGTGAAATTGTTTGGTCAAGCATGTCATCACGACAAAATTCATTTGCACAAGCAGAGCTTTTAATGGCTTGATTGGTTTTCAGAGGTGTTTTCAAGTGTTGCTCACCTCCCTCATTTGAGTCTGCTGCTTATTTTTTTTTCCATAGGTCAAGAACACGCAAATGACAATCCATGCTGGACTTAAGAGTGTCCTGTGCCAGCGTGGGGTGAAGGTGAGAGCACAGGCACGTTCAGGAGAGCTGTGGCTCCTGCTGCCTCCCTGCACTGGCCCTGCTGGGACCAGCTTCAGAATGACTTCCACTACTGACCACACTCATGGCTGCACAGCTCCTGAATCCTGCACCTGCTTAGCACTTTCGACCTGTCTTGCCACTGAAATGATTTCACTCTCCTTACTATTCTCGTGTACTTCACAGTGTTAATTTTGTGTTGCTCAAAGTCCCTTCAATCTCTTGATGGAACTTTTGTTGCAGTCTTCTGGGAATAGTGTATTCAGGTGGCAGCAATAAAGCAGATCTTGCCATGGTATTGAAACGAAATTCTTCCCCAAAGAACCGCTTTATTCATTCCATTATGTTCTTGATAGTCATTTTTCTTAATAATCTTTTAGCTACAGTATTAAGCATCAGTCACGTTGACAAGATTAAATGAGTAAGAGG
The DNA here is from genome assembly GCA_035222235.1 of Margarornis squamiger. Taxonomy (NCBI): domain Eukaryota; kingdom Metazoa; phylum Chordata; class Aves; order Passeriformes; family Furnariidae; genus Margarornis; species Margarornis squamiger. The sequence continues at coordinate 26,227,541 of JAWWTY010000005.1, read as the reverse complement.
CCCTATTAGTGCAATAAACAACTTTGGAGAAAATGAAAGATGGTCAGCTCATTATAGGTGCATCAAATTAGTAACACTGCTTGGCTGGGGCTCTGTGAAATTTGTTAGCTTGTAAACACCATGAGTCATGTTTGAATACTTGCTCTGATGAAGAGCTCTGTGCTGGACCACTTACATTGGCATGCAGGTGGCCCTGTGAGTAATCCAGCACCGTTATTTTTGGTAATAGCTACTCACACTTTGGAATAAGTGACTAATAATCAGTCTTTAATAAACTAGGCCAGATTTCTAACCTGTAAGGATGTCTTCATATCAACTGCAGTGCCATAGGGGTCTGGCACATTTAAGAGCAGGTATAGGTGTGTTTCCTGAGCAAGCAAGATGACAGACAGGCTTAAAAGAACTTTTGCTGGGGACCATAACATGTTCTTTCTAATGCTGCTATTACCAAGCTGGCTGGCAGGTAATACAGTCTCTGGCTAGTTGCAAGCAGGGACATGATATTGTATTTAGAAGCAAGCTAAAGTCTTTGTCTTGATTCAGCTCTGACAGATAGTGTGTTCTGGAAATACACCAGTATATATACTACATATATATATATATATATATATATATATAATATTCACTTTATGTATTATAAGCTTGCATGAACAAAGATGAGATCAGAATCTTCCTTCACCAATCCCAGCTCCACCTTAACCAAATCACTGAGAAGATTAGGAAAATTTTCAAATCTCAGCTATATCTACTTCTTGAAATAATTCTTTCCATGTAAGATTTTAGCAACTACTTTAAGGAATTAAAGGCATTTGAAAAGAGAGGACAGAATTTGTCTGCAGGATTTGTTTATGGAGAATATATTACATTTCAGGCAGTTCAGCAGACACCTTGGCTGATGATTTTAGAACATATCCATTACTAGTAATTCACTAGGAATCAAGCTGTAGTTAAATGGTGCTATCAGTTGTTAATAGTCTGTGGAGCAATAACCACGAGGATGAAGAGGGGGTGACTACAACACTTAGCACTTCAGGCAGATGAAAGTGTAGTTACTGCAATCGTTCTACCTGGATGGAGCTGTAAGAGCAAGCTATTGCAGGAAAAATCATTGAAAGGAGCTTTAAATGTGACATAAAACATTCTGAGCCCAGAGTAGCTTTCAAATCCATACGTGCAACAAATTATAACTCTTTGTTTTTGAAACATCACAGAAAAAACAAAGCTTGCTACAGACTCTTGTGAAGGTGAAGAAACATTATGATATCATTTCTTATTTTTGCCCCTAAAAGTATGTTCCTAATGGTTTAAAATTCCCCTTTGTATTCATTTTTATCTTACCATTGCTGCAGAATTGCACTAAGTGCATTTTAAATACATGTATATTATTTTGGTCTTATTTTAGGTGGATAGTAATATTAACACCCTTGTAAATATGACACAGGAAATTGCATTCATTTAGTAATTTTTCTCCTATAGACTCAGAGATGTGGTTTTTACAACCATGTGATGTCTGGCCAGCCTGTCTCTCCCATCTGAATAATCCATTTACAGTCAATACACCTCCCTCTCAGTGTTCATTGCCTGGTGTCTCTTCTATAGACTGGCTTCTCTACTTGTCAATAGATGGGCACCAGCAATCGAGGTGGTTTTACAGCCCAGGATGTCAGGGAGACAGTAAATGCACGTGATCATTACAGGGCTTCTCTGACCTGTACAAACACTCCTTTGGAGTCAGGGTAGATTTCCAACAGGGTATTTGGACCAAAGGTTGAGTTATTTGGACTTACATAGGCTCCAACTCCACGGTTTTGTGTCAGCAAGAAAGAGCTTGACTGATAGCACAGGAATAACCAATTCAGGGTAGTTTGTAAGATGATGTTGTCAGATTTGGGTTGAAGACAGAAGGGAGTGGCAAAGAAAATGACACTCCTGCCAACGATTGTTTCATATTCTGCCAGCACAAACAGCCCTTGGGGTTCAGGGTGTTTGAAGGACTGATATCCACTGTGGATGGTGTGTGTGGAAATAAGGATGAAACTGTGAGGTACAGAAGGATTTTCCCAAAAAGGTGGGTTTTCTTCTGTGGAGGAAACACAGAGGTTGACTCTACATTCATTTTTCATCCATTAGAAAATGGAATAGTATAATATGTATGCTTGGATGCCACGGTACTGGCTAAATGCTCTGAAGAACAAGCATATTTTTCTTTCTCTCTGAAGAACTATTTAAGTCAGAATAATACTAAAAAGTATTTTAATTCCACCACTCACACCTTGTATCAGCATGTTTGTCTCTGAAACTCTTCCCAGATAATTTAAAGGCTGTTCTAGAAAACTGAAAAAGAAAAGAAGATTTAAAGAAATTAGTCTTAAAGTTCAAGAAAATAGAGAACAGTTATCCTGGATGAATCACTGAGCCTGTTATGTACTTGATATATTGCTATTAGTTTCAGAGACTGGAATAGATCTCATTTGCACCTTCTCTTTCCCCTATGGCTAGAGATAATTTATCCTCCCTCCCTAAACACTGCTGTGACAAAACATAAAACTAAACAGCTCTACATGCCCGAGTTTCATGTACTGTGTAAGGGTTGCTGCTGCTGAGCTTTGCATATTCCATTGCTTGTTCTAGCTTCATGATTTAGAGCTGGTCAGGGGGGTGATCCATTAGAGGGAGAGAAACCACCAACCACCATCATCTAGACACCAGTCCCTTTCTCACACACTGGTATTAATAGCATTTGCTGAGCCAAAGATCATGGCATCAGCTGCACGAATGTCCCTTGTTTTATGCTGTATGACTGGATCTGTGCAAAGCATTTGACACCGTTCCACACCACATCCTTGTCTCTAAACCTGAGAGGCGTGGATTTGACAGATGGACCACTTGCTGCAGGTGGAACTGGCTGGATACATACAGAAATAAAAGTCATTCTAGATGTAGGTGGTGTTCTCTACTCACTTATTGCCCTTAAATACGGAGTGTAACACGAAGACACAAAATAACACTTGCTAATAGAGGAATTTTAAACTCTTCAAACTGTGTGTTTTCCAACAACACAGAAAAAACCAGTGGAACTTTGGGTATCCCTATAAACTTGACACCCAGCAGTATGTGTTTTGCCATTTTCTGTTCACAGTGGAGGTTGTAATGCAGATAAGGCTATCCCAGAGGTTAATGCAAATGGTGAAGAAACTAATATAATTTTGAACACTATTCAGACATGAATTACCATCTGATTTTCCCTTTAGTTCTGGAAGACTGAGAAACTTTAAAAACCCCTGCACATGGAGTCTACAAAGGGAATGGATTAGTGTAATATAAATTGGGTGGAAATTTTCCTGGACTTTAGAGTTTAAAGGGTGGTTATCAATAACAAAGAGTCCAGGTAGGGGTCAGTTGCCAATAATGCCTTCCTGGGACTGATACTGGGATCAGTACCAATGAACAATTTTATTAATTCCTTAGACAATTGCATGGTGTGTACTCTTATTCTGTGTACAGTATCCACAAACTCTCTGCTGAGGAGACTGAGGGCAGGGCTGCTATTCAGGGACAATTTTAGAGGCTGGAGGAATGGGAACATCATGAAATTGGAAGGGAAAATACCACAATGTCCTGCCTCTCAGATGGCATGCAAGGGAGCTAGGGGACAGCTGGGTTCGAAAGCAGCTTTGTAGGAAAGAACCTGGAGATCCTGGTAGACAGCAAGTTAAACAGGACCCAAAAATGTGGCTCTCAGTGTGACCCAGGTGCTCAGAGGGAAAGGACAAGAGGCAATGGATGCCAGCTGGAATACAAGAAATCCCATCCCAAAACAGGGAAAATGCATTTTGATGGTGGTGGCCAAACACTGGAACAGAAGGTCTGGAGATGTGGAATCTCTGTCCCTGGAGATATCCAAAACTCATCTGCTGTGGCTGAGCCTGTTTTGAGCAGGACAAAGCACCTCTGAGGTGCCTTCCAGCCCGTGCTGTTGACTTGTTGTTTGGGTTGTCCTGGAGCTGTTTGTGTGGAAGTTTTCAATGACATTTTATGTCACCTGATATGTGAAAAAACATAGCTATGTTTTCCATGACTAAACCTCCCAATGAATTAGACTAATGCTCAGGTTTTCAGCCCTTGCTCTCTGTTACTGTAAGGCAAAAAAGAGACTAATCTAACATTGGATTTTCTGCTTTGGCCAGTCTCTTCCCTTCCCCTTAGACTCTTAAAATCTTTCATATTGACAGTGTCTGAGACACTTGGTGACTGAGATAAGAACTGGATGCATTCTTCAGCTTGAAAGGAAAAGGAGCAAAAATTGATAAAGCCTCAAGAGCTGCCTCATTATGTTGCCTCCAAAGCATTTCCATTGTGTTGTCCTTTGTAACACAACAATTCCCAGCAGTGAAAGATGCTGGATATCAAATGTTCTCCAAGGAACAAGGTTGGTACCATTCAGTTCCACTGACCACACAGAACAGGAAAAGATCCATAGCAGAGGTGGCATTTTAAGATTTCCTGGCTGAATGTATGTGTACATAAATTTCTTTGAAAATGTTTTATAACGAATAAAAAGGCACCACCTCGCTGAAAAACCTACAGATTTAGCCAGAACACAAAGTTCAGAGGGCGTTTTTGACTAAACTGGTATCATTCAAGCCCTCAGGAACCCTTTATAACCTTACTAAAGGCTTTTTTGCGGTGTGAAATTAGCATGTGTCTTCCAAAAACAACGAAGTCACACTGCTAAACATTCAGGTTAGTGTGTTGTGACCAAAATACTCTTAAGTGAAATATCTGCTTTTAAGATTTTTATGAAAGAATCTTAGAATGCACTGAATTTTTAAAAGACATGTCATTTACTGGGCCCTCCCTTTGCAGAATTCCACCTCTTTCCGGGTGCTAAATTAAGGTGTGTGAATGTAAAGATCTCTCTTTAATTTATAACAAATGCTGATCCTATTATAAAGCTGAAACACGATTTCAGCTCTGGAATAGTGCCCTACTACTGTAGTGCTGTTTCTCCTTACTGTGGGATCACTAGACTCTCCAAACCTGGCCTTAAAAACCTCTGTTTCCAAAACAGTTGGTACAAAGCATTATTATGATAAGCCAGTTTCTGGCAAGAAGCAAAATAAATCTATCAAAGCAATTCCAATTAGAAGAACTTTCAAAGTAATTTGCCTCCCAAAGTGCCTGCAGGTCTCACAAGCCACTGAGCATGACCCTACAGACATGAACCCCTTAAAAATTGCATATATAAATGAATATAATCGCCCTCTTAACTTCTTTATCTTATATAGAACATCCTGACAGTTGAGCATTTGACATCCAGGTTCTAGCTGGAGGTTCTGTGGGTTGCAAAATTAAAAAAGCTTTCCATGGAAAACACTGACATACATTCAACAGCAGTGTTTCTATAGAAACTTGTTTTAATTACAGAATTCACTTGTTTTACTTTAGAATAGAATACATTTCCATAACAACCCACTTCTATTGTCTTCTATCTATGGCAAGTATTGGCACACTTGAATTTTCCAGACAAGAAAATTAGCCAATTAACACAAATTTCCATGAATACTCAAAGTATTTTTTTTAAAAAAAATAAAAAATTCAGAGAGTTTTGGAAGATTTCTGTAAAATTGACCTTTGCAGGATAAAATAAATAGCAGGATGACTGCAGGCAATTCTGGCTGATTTAGCACAACCACCTGCCTTTTCACGTGCAAAACTCAGTGACAGCAGCACCTCTTGCCATTAAGAGTCAGTGATTGTTACCAGAGGCTAATTTATTGCTGCTTTCTGTAGTGCAGGAGGAACTTGAAGGGTTTTCTTTATTTTTCTGGAGTATGTACTTGTCCTGGCTTTCTTTGCCATCATTCCTTCCCGTGCAAATAAATGAACAGGAGATAGGGCTGGCAGGGTTGTTCAGGGACACGAGGACTGAGTAAACTGGATTTCTGCTTTGGATCTCCTCTGGTTTGCTGAATTAAGGGACTGAGAGAGTTGAGCTCTCTGTGCCCCTGTTTAATAAAAAAGGCAGGAAAAATGAGGCTTTTCAGAATGTCCATTTCGAACTAAAAAAGAAAACCACTGTGTAATTTAGATGATTGTGTTATTAATGAGACCAATTTTATTTTTCATGTTTTATTTTTATTGCCACTGCTAAAAGCTATCTTTTATTTATAGATCTTTTTATAGGCTTTAATTTTTGATACTGTAGAAATATATTGCCTTGGCAATTACATAGATCAGGCAGAAGTTTATGTGATATGTTGTTTCACTGAGTTCTTTGTATACAAATCTACAGCAAGAAAAGCTCGGTTTAGATAAACTCTGCCTCCACAAGCATTCTTTGTAAAGTACAACCATGGTTAAAGAAAACTGATACTTTTCCATCATCTAAATAGATGCTTTACAGGCATAGAACTGTCATGCCAGCACGAGCATCATTGACAGCAGCACATGGAGATGGTATCTTAGTCACAGAAACGCTGGTGTTGCACGTGGTGGGAAGGAGCAGCATGGGACAGCACTGTGGAGAGCACCCGAGGGAGGAAACAGTTAGGAATGTGTGTTTATGAGCAACCCACGGCAGGTTTTTGCAATTGTTGTTCCCTATAAACCTGGGAACGTTGGAAAAGTTTTGAAATTTTTTAAGCTCTTGTATTTGAAAGCACTTCCCTAAGCATTATCCACACTTGTCTTCCCCATGAGCTGTGGACATCCCTTCATCTGTATTCTTTTTATTTATTTATTTATTTATTTGTGGAGACTCGAATTCCTGAGGATTTTGGAAAGCTTGGGATAAGGAGTGTGAAACTGCTTCTCCATCATTTTAAGATGAAACGTATGGACATCAAGCTATGGATAAATTCCCCAAGAAATATCCTTACAATATCCTTGATATTTCCTTACAATTAATGTGCTGCTCTGTGACCTTCACATTTATAATCTGTTTACAGACAGAGGCACACGATTCAATTGCCAAGTCACCTGCAGCTGTGGAAACAGCTGAGGAATTCCTCAAAGGTGAGGAGAATGGATGATGGTGCAAATTGCACTTTATGTTTTCAGCTGATAAGAAAACAAAATCTGGAAATGTTCCTGGATCTGCCTGAAAATAATCTCTCGTGATTAAACTGGATCTTTCTGATGATCAAGGACACCTGCAACTAGCATTGAAACAATAATTATTTGGTGCTGTCAAATGCTTGGCAATGTTGCAGAGCTAAAGCAGCCAGCAAGAAGGCTGCACTGCTTTCATTGAGCAGAGAAAGGTCTGTAGCCCAAAGGCAACTTTGGGATCTGTCTGGAAATGGCACTGACTTTAGGTGGGATATTTGGGACCCCTCCATATATTTGGCACTTGAAATTGCGCTCGATGCACGACTCTGTCATATTCCACATTTGTGTTTCCATGGCCAAGGCACACACACATCCTGTATTCTTCTCCCCTCATCCATTCTCTTCTCCACTCCTGCTTTTTTTTACCCCTTTGAAATCTTGTAATTTCCACTGAAAGCATCAGAATTAACAATGACAGCGATGAGACACAAATTTACTACAAACCAGGGAATATAAGATAAACAGCATGTACCTTATAAAAAAATGTCATCTTTATTCACCTATTCTTTATTCACACAATTCTTGTCTCAAGTAAAAGCATTGATTTTTTGGAGTATTTCCCTATGAGTGAAGAGCCCACTGGAACCTTTAATTTCAATCTTTTCACTGCACTATAAATAAACAGGATTGTTCTGTTTCCATTCTTGCTCTGATAATTTGACTTCTATTATGAAATTACATGCTGTCTTCACAGAGGGAGTCCAAGCATATTCCTGTGACAGTAATACCTGGCATTTATCTAACATTTCCATAGTTGTCTGAAGCACACCATAAATATCTATATTATTAACTCCAGAGCAGTTAATTTATTCCTTTCCCTCCCCAGTTTACAAATAAGCAAATACAGATTAGCCTTCTCATTCAGCCTCTACTGAAGTCTCTGGGAGGAAAATTATTGCAAGGAGAAGTAAATCTATTATATGGATATATTTCTTAATTTGGACAGGTAATTTAAGGCAGAAGAAGATCCAGAAAGTAATCCTATGTATTAGTCCACGAGCCATCCTGTTCCTCTTACTCTCACAAACAATGTTTTGTTCCAAACATTGTTAGAAGTCAAAACCTCCCTCTAATTTGATTTTGTTTGTCTTTTCTCCTTGGTTATCCCTCTGGCCATTGCAATATCAGCAGAGGCTTGCAGGAAAAGACCACAGCCAAGAAGACAGGTCTCAAAGTTCTTTCTGCGGTGCTACTTAAACAAATGATGTCATTCACTTTTAAACTTATTTTTCAAATTACTCCTTAAGCTTTACTAGAGATAAATTTCAGTGTTGTCTTCCTCTAGATTCATGATCTTCCCCTAAACTGGCCACTGGGGCTAAACTTTGGCTACCTAATATTGAGAGTCACCTGGTCTGTGTGATTCCTGGCTCTCCTAAGGCAAGACTATTGACTATTTAAGCCTCTTTTTTTTCCGACACCATTTGAAGTTGTTCAGAGTGAATGTTTCACTGACAGGGATGGGAAGAGCTTGTGTCTCTCTAAAGAGGCTGTCAGGGGGGGCAGGAAGGCATTGGTGTAATTTTGCAAGCTCTAGATTTGGGAGTCTTCCTTGCAAACGAAGCAGTTTTGATTCCTGAGAGATAACTTATGGATATGTAGTGAATTTGGTCACAAACAGCCCATCAGAGAGCTCTGGAATGGAACTGCAGATAGCAGGCTTATCTTGTGGGGTACACAGAAGTGATGTTGTCCCTGCTCAAATCCAGGGGCATCCCACACTGCCACCCAGGATGGTAAGAGCTTTGCATCATCATCATAAGGCAAGAAATCTGCATCATCATCATCATCCTGACCGTATCATGTGCAGGTATCTTATGCACAAACAAAGGTAACATTGGAGATTTGGATTTTTAAAATATCACAGGATCATGGAATATGTTGAGCTGGGAGGGACCCCCAAGGACCATCCAGTCCAGCTCCTGGCCCTGCCCAGACACCCCAACAATCCCACCCTGTGCCCCAGAGGATCATCCAAACCCTCCTGGAGCTCTGGCAGCCTCGGGGCCGTGCCCACTGCCCTGGGGAGCCTGGTCAGTGCCCACCACCCTCTGGGGGAAGGACCTTGTGCTGAGATCCCACCTGACCCTGCCCTGACCCAGCTCCAGCCCTTCCCTGGGTGCTGTCCCTGTCACACAGGGCAGAGATGGAGCTGCTCCTTGGAAGGAGCTGCAGACCCCAAGGACGTCTGGCCTCAGTCTCCTCCAGCTGAACAGATGGGAAACCTCATGTGGCCCCTCCAGATCCTTCACCCTCTTTGTTGGCCTCCTTTGGACACTCTCCCATGGCTCAATCTCTCCCTTTCATTGTGTCCCCCCAAACTGCCCTAATACTGAAGGTGAGGCTGCCCCAGAGCAGAGCAGAGCAGGGCAGGACAATGCCCTTCCAGCACAGAACCCCTCAGTCCCCTTTGAAGGATGTCTCCACAGCCACATCTGTGGTGAGTGGGAACCAGCCCCAGGTGAAAGTCACCTGTCAGAAACCAGCATTGTATTGTATTCTACTTTTAAGCTTCTAATTATTTTTAACAGGCTAGATGGGGGGGTTCAGGGTATCAAAAGCCAATTGGGACTTGGATCTCTCCTGACTGAAGTGAGACAGTGACTCAAAAATCATAAAAAAAGTAAGATAAATGGTGGCCATATAGAATTGTATGGAATTCTGACTCTTAGCTACTGTAGTATTAATAAATTAGATACTATTAGTCAATGAATTCGATACTATATACAGCCATATTAGTATTAAAAAGGAATGTACAGTTTTGGAAGGTTTCCCTATATGGATTGCAGAAGGTTTCATCAATGATACAAAGAGAACTTCTGCAGAGCCTGTAAATCCTTGCCATGTGAAAAAGAATGGCTTGATGAAGTCAATAAAAACCTGCAAGGGGTGAGTGTCAGACAGGTGAAATCCTAAGATTTAGTGAACAAAGTGCAAAGTTAGGGCACTACAAAGAGCTAAAACTGTAGTTATCTAAAGAAGGATGCAGAAATTGTTGATGCTTGGCAGGTTTAAGAAAATTCCAAAGAGACAGCTGGCATTCATATTCCAGAAAAGATGAGAGAGAAACCTTGACACTTCCATCTCCCATCTCCTATGTACAGTTTACATCTTTGAAACAAACACACAGGCCTTGCAAAGATGGAGAACCAGGAGAAGATCATTTTTAGAAATACAATATCAATTCTTAACTGGGTCAAATAATACTCTCCAATTTGTGGCAGAATATCACACACTGATGGAAATGTGCAGGTTCTGAATGCTGACTCTGAAGAACAGGCACACTAAGCAGCTCCCAAAGATGTCACAGTGCCATTCAAACCAGTTATTATCCTGACTCTGCATCCTGTATCTTGCTAAGACAAAATCTCCTGTTTCAGAGAAGGCAGAGAAAAATTTCAAAAATCTTGTCTTATTTCAAGGGGGAAAAATATTAAATATGGGTAATCAATGCAGGATCTAAAAGCACAGGTTGAATTATATATAAACAGGATGTAATAAAGTAGAAATGATTTTCATATGCACTTGGAGATAGAAACATATCTCAAGATCAAACTTTGTTTTCTCTTTTGGGAAAGTCTTAATGCAGTCCTTCTGTATTCCTTGAAACTTCCTATTTTATTCCTTATAAATTATGAAAGAATATGTCTAATAAAAACAAGTCTTCGGGAGAGGATGATTTCTTTGCCTGTTCTTTTTTTGCTTCCCGTGTTTTCATGTGTGAGGAAGTGCTTCAATGCACAGCAGAATCACCCAATTAGCTGTGCTTATCTATAGCACCATCAGCTGACATTCCCAATGTCTCTCCTGGTCTGAAGCTGAATCAGTTTGGGTGAGTCACTCTCCTCAAAGAGATTTAGAGAACACCCTTTGGGCTCTTTCCACTTGCAGTCAGTGTGCCTGCCTTTAAAAATAATTGGACTACACCTCGAAATGCAAAGGTTTGAGAAAGCAGAGGAAGCCAAAAGGCTGGTTTAATCTCCCTGCTGGTGTACCTGCTCCTCGTGTCCAGGGTAAAACTGCTGTGGGAATATGCCAATGGAATGCTGGGCTCAGCTTCCTTTGGGCTGAGGGGCTGGATCACTTTGCCCTCGATGGCAGCTGTTGTTGCAGCGATTTCAGAGGAGAGGGTGCCCAACAACCACCACCCAAGGTTTGTCACAGCTCTTGTCATGGAGCAATTAACAGCCTTGTGAAGCAGACCCACCAGAAAATGGACCAGAGGCTGTGCTGGAAGCACAGGAGCCACTAAAAAAGTGAGGAAAACCCCAAGAGTTCAGCAGGAACACAAAGTAGACAATGAGAACTTTTGGGGATATTTGGCAAATATGGGTAGTGTCGTCTTGTTCAAAAATCTCTACACCCAGAGAGAATACAGTGGATTTGACAATGACACTTGTTTGGTAGAGGATAACAAACATATATTTACCTGGATGTGGAGGATGAATCATTTTTCTGGGCAATAGAAACATTGAGACCTGACACAGAATGTGATTGCCCAATTTAGTTTCCTTTTATTTTCAAAAGCAAAAGTTAATTGAAATTTAATTAGAGAAATGATCCTTCTAAATTCTGTATATAGATCTAAAAGATGAACATGTTAAAAGAGAAACCACCTGTCCAGTTTTCTGCTTTTGCTCAGTTTGCCTGCAGAGCTGTTCTGTTTTGCAAAGACAGGTTTCTTCCTTCCCTCAGAGCAAAAAGAAAAGTGTCTACCTGTAGTTTGCATGCACTCTTCAGTACAGTAATTTGTCAGGTTTTAAATGTTCCAAACGAAATACTTGTTCTATTTTCTGTACAAATCATGGGCTAAATAAATGTTCTATTCACCATTCAACTAAACGGAGTGACCGAGTGGAAAGGGGGAAATAGAAGGAAGAGAAAGAAACTAATGAATTATATGGATTAGCATGAGAAGAAATAATAGAGGATAAGAAAGTGGGTGGCCATATTTCATGTCTTGATGAGTCTGTTACCTAGGAAACAGAAGACTGAATGATTGTGTAAATGACCCTATGCCTGTGGATTTAATTTGATGAAATTATATAGGGCTGCAATTTATGCAGAACAAGGCAGAAGATTGTCAGGAGCATTGTTTATTAGGTGAAATAAAAAGCCTAAAAAACCTATTTTCATTTCAATGAGGTTTTAAAGCGTTTATTACCTAAGTCTTCTGTCTTTATTATCTGAGTTTCTGACCTAACAAAACTGTGCAATAAAAACTAACCAATCACCTCATCACTCTTTTTAAAGGCTCCTGTAGAGGACACTAATCACGGACTGAACTCCAGCTCTCTTCTTGTTAGGGGCAGCATTTTGACTACTAACCAGAAGTTCTTTAGTCTGCTCTGTCTGCTGGCCTTCCACCAAAGGCAATCCAGGTGAAGAAACCATGGTGTGTCCTCACGTGTGATAATGGACAGAAATCACTCCATTTTGTAGCAGGAAAAAAGCTGGTATTCATCTGCTGTTCATTTAAGAACCTCTGCAAAATAGGAAGTGATCACCAAAACAATGTTGGTGTTTTCCTCCTCTTGACACCAACAAGCCCGAGGAACTCAGGGGAGCAGTTGCAAGAACTCAAAGGGCATGTTTTTGCAATACAGGACAATCAGCTCTTTTAAATATGCTCATCATCACCAATTTCCCAAAACTTTAGGAAGGTCTGACTCTTTCCAATCATCTTCCTATGATCTTCTAACACCCTGTTTATTTTCTGTACAAATAAAAACTTGGAGTGTGCTTAAGAGAAAGAGGCCTATATAAAGGTTATTATGTTTGAAAAGGCATAGGAAATAATATTTGTAATGAAATTCAGAATGGTCAAAATGAGTGAGCACCAACAGTCTCTTTATTTGCTGGCCAAAAGGTAATGTTTGGGAATTAATATAAGAATGGAACTAACATAAAATGAACAGAACATGGATCAAAATATTACCTTGCATTTGTTTCATTTTGAAAATACCTAAAGCCGAGCAGTTGACAGTATTAAAATCAGCAGCAGGCTCACCTTGAGAATGGGGCTTCGGGGATATTTAGATTAACATTTTTATTCAGAAAAAGATGTGACACCCCACAGCAACACATCCCTGTGACACTGAACTGGACACACGCAATTTCAGCAATTTCAGTAGAATCTCTTCCACGTGATGTTCTGGAAAAACCCAGTGTGTTGTGACACTGCTGATGAGGTGCTTGTGGGTCATACTTTATTACTGTGGAAGATACAGAACGGTAAATAGATGATCTCATCATCACCTGTTAAAAGCAAGCTAAAGCACTGCGAGGCTGGAAGACACTGGGTGGGAGGAGGGGGATGTGTCCCGTGGGAGCTGTGACTCACGGAGAGACAGCCCACGGTGGAGCAGCTTTCTCTTGGAGGAGTGCAGTCTGTGCACGACTCCACGCTGCAACAGCGTGGGAGGGACAGATGAAATCTACTCCTTCTTGCAAAGTCTGTTCACTCAGGTTCAAAGGAACGTCATTTATAAGAAATCTGGTACTATTGTGACGAATTGCCAGAGAGGTTGTGGACTCTCCATCCTGGAAGTGTCCAAGGCCAGGTTGGATGGGGCTTGGAGCAGCCTGGGCTGGTGGGAGGTGTCCCTGCCCGTGGCAGGGGGTGGAACCAGATGGTTTTTAAGGTCCCTTCCAACCCAAACCGTTCTATTAATCTATGAATCTGATATAATTGTGATGAATCTGCTGTGCCTACTTTCAGAGGCAGATGTGGAACACGTTCTGTGCACTTGATAAACTATAGTAAGAGGCTCCCATTGTGTTTGGTGTGCCAGTAGAAACCTGAATGTTTCCCCCTGAGTACCTACAATTCATTATATGACTCTCAGCTCCCTCCTTACCCCATATTTTAGTAAGAGTTAGTACTTTCCCTTCCAAGGAAAGTACTGCTGCTAAGAATTCCACGTGACACCTCAAATGTATTTTCCATTGTCCCACGATTATTTTCCCCCCCTATAACTTTATTTCATATCAAACATTTATTTCATAAAATAGCCTGAATTTCATATGTCATGAACAGTTAAACATATGAAAAAATTTAGTTACTAACATATACGCTAACTAAGAGCATCCCTTCACATCTGATCTAGTGAAATGACTCCTTCCATGCCACCAGAGCTCTGCCACTCTCAGGGTATCACTGTTGAGCAAGCAAGGCTGTGAAACTTGCTGTAAAAATGCTGACAGCAGGATCCTGACCCCTGCTCAAATTGTTCTTTCCTCGTGGATCCGGCTGGCGAAGTGGAACGGTGTGAAAGCTGGAAGACTTGTTTCTGCTGACAAACTTTTCAAGCTTGATGTCCCAAAGACATGGTATTTACCAAGCTGGCCATTTTATGGATGACTGCTCCACTGAAGGAAGAAAATAAATATACAACCTTTCAAATAAAAGCACAAAACTGTCGGAAAAAGTAATACCACAACTTGGTTAGAACCCCCAGTAAATACAGCCAGTGATGAAGAGCCATTGCAGCTTGTGATCAGATTAATAAATGGGCTGTACTATCTATGGTTTAAAGACTTAGGTCATGCTCCCTTTAAAAATCAAGTATCCTCCAATTGTTTTCTGACTTGCATCCATGAAAGCGAATTTTCACATGTAAGAATAAAGCATTTCCTTATTTCATGATGAACTTTCAGATATTCCATTAGGAGTTTGCATGCAAAGATAGTTCCTACTAGAAATATTCAAGGGAAAGGCTAGGCCTAATGAATATTCTAGCAGGTCACTCACTGAAACACGCAGGGTTAACATGTTTTCTGAATCATTCCTCTGCACTGTGGGAATTCTGCTGCTGGAACTCACTACATTCTAGCAGTGACAAGGTCCATTAATCCTCGTGCTGAACTGGGTTGTGAGCTCCCATTTCCCTTGCACCAATCATAAAAACATCAGTGTTGTCTTATTGTCAGTTCCAGGGTGAATAGAATTGTTTATGCAACATCAGGACAGACCTCCCAGCTTTCCAGTCATTTACCCTCTTCAAGAGGTGATATGTAATTAACAGAAGAGTTAATGTGAACCTGATCTCTGTTTCCATGTCATCAGTAGGTTATGAAACTCAACCTTTACATCTGTATTTTTACCTCTAGCAGGAACATCAACAAATCACACTTGACCTCATTATTGACTACCTGAATTCCCAAAACTCCTTGAACAACCTGTATTAACTGTTTGCCTCTCCCCCCCAAAAAACAAGATGACATCTCAGACCAAAAAGCATGGCAAAAGTAAGTCATCATATGATAATTATTAAGAAGAGCAAATTTAAGGAAATGTGTAATTTGAAGATTAAACTCATCTTACCAGGATGAGGACTACATTTATTGGGAAGAACCTGACATATTATGCCTACATTTACAAGCCACCAAGAAATCCTCTTTATAAACAGTAAAATGTCAAACTGACTAACAGCAAGGCTTTGCCTAAAGTGATCTGAAGGTGAGCTTAGGTTTTTTTTAATTTTTTTTCCTTTACCAGAAGACAGGTTCACATTTTTTCACCCTGAAGGAGATTCTAAAGGCCCAGTACTCACCAAGACACTAACTGGCCAAAATGGCCAATATTTTCAGAATGAAGTGCACATGAGATGCAAAAAACCCCCCTGCCTGTCTGTATTTTCAGAAGTTATGATTTCTGAAACTAATTTAGGGTCTTCTGTTCCCATGAGCAAACCTAGGAACTGAAATCTGCAGTGGTATGGCTGAATGAATCCACTTCCCACTGCTTGCCCAATAAAACACAAACCAACATAACTCATCTACTCAGAGACCAGACAGTTTGCAAGGTTTGATATGGACTAACTCAAACCAGAACAGGTTGATACACAGGGTGGGATCTGCCCACCCTTAGAACTGCCCACCACATTCAAGAGTGAATAAGTGTTGTAATACTTTTAAAATAATTTTGATTTTTCAAAGAGACTCTCTGAAGAAAAGCTCAGCAAAATACGAGCTTAAACCATATGTTAACTACACCCTTCTGTAAACATCCATATGGGGACAAAATCAATTCTACACTTTTAGTGACGAAAGGGTAAAAATATTCTAACAGTACTATGAATAAATGAATAGAATTTAAGGAGGGTGTACTTTTTAATCAGTGCTCCTCATCACTGTAGAACTTACAGAATCATGGAATGGTGTGGGGTGGAAGGGACCTTAAATCTCATCTCCTTCCAACGCCCTGCCATGGGCAGGGACACCTCCCAGTGGGTGTGGTGTCACTGGGTGTGTAGGACATGAAACACTCACACTGAAATACAGTATTTCCCACAGTCACCTAGGGAAGCCCATCATATTCCATCTTGTTTGACAGAACTCCAGAAACAACCCTGACATTTTAGTGATGGGTCGAGAGAGAGCCATTTTATGGTTGCCTGCTAGGGAAAGTGGTGTGGCATTTTTGTGACATATATTTTAAGGGAAAAAAATGTCTTTCCTCTTCAGTGCTTTAGAGCTCTCCATGCTGAGTTCAATGACAGATGTTTCAAGTGATTGCACGCTTACCCTGCACTTAACAGGGAACAAGAGTCAGGAACTGTTTCAGTGCAGAGCAAGACAATGAAAGTGGGATCAACCACCAAACCTTTTTTCACTTTGTAAAATCTAAAATGCTTTCTTCACAACGATATTGGAATCCGTCTCACCAATTCTTAATCCCTCTGAAGTGAATAATGTGAGGAGAAGACACCAAAAATGAAAGATAGATCACTTTCAAATATCCTAATGAGGTGTTTCTGCAGACTCTGCTAGGTACTTCTGGTCAGTGTAAGCCTCACAGCTTGCATGACAACACTGAATATTGGTACAAACCTTTCTCATCCTTATCCACCATCATCAGTGTTTTATGTCACGTGGAAAAAGTCCCTTCTTCTGACAGTGCTTCCTTTTTTGTACCCTGATGTAGCTGTGCCTTGAACAGGTAGGCAACTTCATGAGACACAATTTGAGGGAAGGGCTTAATTCTGTTAAAAATATATAGCATATATAGAAATCTGTGACTGAAGGAAAAGCAAATGACCATTCCTTAAATGCTTATTTGAATTTCCTACACAGGGAAGACTAAAGGCTTTTGAAGAAGAGGAAGTTGCTTTCAAAAGAGGGGAAAAAGGACTGCTTTAATTCTGAAGTTAGTGACAATCCAAGTGCAAAGAAAGAATAAAAGTAGTTAGGCACAATGAAAGCACAGGTTTTGAAACAGAAAAGCAGCAATAGATCTTGTCAAACTGATTAACAGACTATGTAGCAGTGAAATGGAAACTCTCCTAAAATCAATCTGATTTCCACTCCATGTGTTCTGCCTCTTCCCTTCCTGATTTTCCTCAGTGTTGGCAGAAGCCACTGAATGGTCCCTTCTGTGTTGGGTGTCATGGCCAGTTTGGGTCTCACTCAGCACTGTACAAGCATTCACAGGGTAACTGCTGCAATGGAACACATTTTACCATTCATATTACCCTGGTTTAACATGGAACATAATCCATCACCGTGCTCCACACCGTGTTGTTATTTATTCCCATGCAAATGAGCTGAATGATATATCTTTATGCCTCCTTTCAAATGGGATGGATTATGAGACGTGAATGAGTAACCACATTTGTTATTGCAACGTTACAAAAACATTCTAAGAGGAAAACATTTAAGAAGGTACAGGTAGATTACAGCCCTTGGAAATACATTCTGGATGGAGAGTCAAAATGTGTGAAACGATATGCTTTTTAATTAAAATATTTGAAACAATATGCTTTTTAATAGCAAGGATCAATAAAGCTTCTACTGATTTCAACGTACATGTAAGATCCTCCTAAATTTTAGGACATATTTATGCCATTGGCTCAGGGTTTTGAAAAAAAATTTGCATTGATTAACACCCTGTAACTCCTAAAGTAATGGGGAGACACTGGTCGTTCCCAGGAATGTATTAATCCATTTAGAAGGGCACCACATCACAGCTTTTCCACTTGGCACTCTCTTGGGCATACAGAGTCCAGGAAAGGTGTCAGCTGAATTTGTCATAGAAGAACCATGTTTGTAAGACTTATAGAAAAAAGTAAATTAATTTTTGACAGGTTTTGAAGAAAAACAGCATCTGTAAGCACAGCCTAAGGCAGCCTTTGGTAGGGATGTGAGAATTTTCTAAGAACTATTTCCACTACAAAACCAAAGGAGAAGGTGACAGATTCTGTTAATCCCAGCAAAGAAAGTACAGACTTCCTGTCAAGAACTTGTGCTGGTTTCTCCAAAGCAGATCAAGGCTAGTAGTATCTAAATCTAGGAAGATTATTTCCCTTTCTTTGTAGTTTATTTCTTTTGACAATGCTTCCAAGGAAAATTAAACTTTGACTTTTAGAGTTGGTTCAAATTTGTCTTGAGCTGTTGGAAGATTAACTAACTGTTCTACTATTACCGTGCCAGGAGTAATTCTCATTATGTACTGGAATACGTGGCGTTGTATTTGCAATTCCTTAATAACAAATGTCATTTCCTTTTTTTTCCCTTTCCCCCCTTAATACTGAACAGTCATGCTGTAAGGGCAGACAAAATGCAAAGTAAATGTTACTACAGGCAAATGTGCTCAGTGAAGCTCAGCTAACAGCTCAGTTGCCCTTTTCTAGCTAATTGGGAAGATTGTTTGAAAAAGTAATTGCTGGTTTTACGACAGTCACCAGCATAGAGTAGGAACTGGCTTCAAGGTGCAGTAACATCTAAAGAGGATCTTGTTTTCCACAGGTTTGCTTCATGGATCAGCCTGCAGGTTTTTTCTTGGAAATCCTATGTGACATTTCAGAGCAGGGACTCTTTGCTCTGCTCTCCCAAACCACTGCACCTCCCTGCATGTATCAGGTGCTCAGCTTGCCTGGACCTCTCCAAAGGTCCTCTGGATCACTGGCCCAGCAAAGCCTCACCAGGGTCTGTGTTCTCCCTCGTTTCTGCACCAAGAAGGATTTTTATCCACTGTTTTCCATGCCAATATTTAGTGTTTAAGAAAATATAAAAAGCAAAACTCCCACCCTATTTTCTTCACTGCCATACCAGAAATTTTATGAATTCCTATTTATTATACATGAAAAATTTGTTTACCAAATGAGGGATAAAGAGGAAAACTGAAAAAAACCCAAACAAATAACATTAATGAAGAAAACTAAAACTCTTACAATTGGCCTTTGAAGTCTGCCAGTCTTGTTCTGTGGTTACTGTGTGAATGAAGATAAACTCGCTTATGGAAAGAAAAGAAAGGAATTCAGCTGTTTAATCTTCTTATACTGATAATTACAAGCTGTGATAATTCTTTATACTCTGTGCTTTTATTGCTTTCATATGGCAAGGCTTAGAAAACCCTTCGTGTTTTACTTTCAACACACTCTGCTATTTTTAGAGCTGGCTTCTCATGGTTCTCCCTGCATTTTGCTGCTCACCATATTTGGGGCAAGGAGAGAAATGTCATTATTCTCAGACCATTTCAGTTTTCCTTCCTTGGTTTAACAAACCAAATAGTGATTGAGTACACATTTCACAAGCCAAACCTGCTGAGGTCTGGAAGGTGGTTTTGGTTTCCCCTCTGCACGTAATATTGTGGACTAAACATGCTTTATGTCCTGCACTTTAAGGAAATATGCTCAGACCTGCTTTGCCCTGTTTTGCCTTCCTGATTATGGATCTCTATGTAAAAAGCAGAACTCTGAAGTCAGGTAGTGCAGGGTTTGTTTGTTTAAAAGCTGGCTTTGTAAAGTAATGGTGTTCAGACCACTCGTACCACTCATCACACAGTTCACAGAATCATCTTCCAGGGGGCCTCCAACAGAGTTTATTGCAACTAATAACTCCCTCAACAATATTTATTTGAACAGCAATGTAAGAAAGCTGAAGACTTCAAACTTGCCCATGGAAGTCTTGTGAAATTACCAAAATGTAAAATGTTTTCCTAAGCAACAGTGTTAAGCCTTTGCCTTTAATGCCTAAGCAATGAAATGGCCATCACCCAGATTAAAACCAAGCTCGTGTCTGTGGGGTTTTCCTGGCAGTTCCTGGGTTTTCTGGGCTACCCTGCAATGGCAGGAACCAGAAGAATGAAGAACACTGTTACTGGACAATTACTCTTCAGTTAGAGCTTTATTCTGTATTCAGAAGCTGTACTGTATTTCAGAATTTCTCCTCCTAACCAGTAAGAAAAAAAAAGGAAATTATCACCCGGGAAGAGGAATTATATGGGATGTGATACACTGAATTTAGTTGAGCATCTACTAAACTCCACTGAAAATAGGTTTTGCAGAAGGTCCTCTTCCATAGTTTGGGGTCTGATGGGTTTCATGGCAGGGTACTGAAAGAGCTGGTCAATGCCACTGAGAAAAAGCCATCTGGACAGGGTCCTGTGCAGCTCCAGGTGTCCCTTGCCATTTTGATCCTGTGTCCTTCCTGCAGGGGGGAACCAGGAATTTCATCCGATTCCTCTGTCTTTGGTGCCTTCCTCTCGATGCTTCCAAACTGAAGTTCTACTTGAAGTAAATTCTGAGAGTTAAACCCATAAATTCTTCCAAGTTTCCCCAGGGTTTCCCCATTTCTGCAGCCTTTGAATCCATCTGTCAAGCTCTTAAACTGAACTGCAGGTCCTATGTCTTGTCCTCGGTTCATCTGAGGATTAGACACTTGAAACGATTGCATTGAAATGTAAGCATTGCTATCATCACTCTTCCCCTCCCTCCCAAACTCATGAATTTCACTTCTTGGGGAGTGGAAAATAAAAATGGGCAAGTTTAATGAGCAAGCTCCTATACTGGGTTGTAAATAATGGAATGAGGAGCACAGAAACTGGAATCGTTTCAGTTTATGTATGAATGATTTGATCTCCAACATATATTCTAATTTAATGCCTGCGTGTCTTAAATATGACTCTATATTGCACACGTATATTGAAAGATTTTGCAAAGAGGTTCACTCAGCTGGTATTTCTTTAAGGAGAATAGATGAAATAAGGGAAAAACAACATGTTGGATGATACACTGCACAAGAAATTTCCAGAAATTATCTGCATTTGGAGTGCTCTGCCTCCCAGCTGTTCTTCAAATATGAAGCACCAGAGGAAATTACACTGAATAAATAGTCCAGTGTTTCTAAAGGGCTTTTCATTCCTTTCAGTTTCTTACAGGTTGCTGTGCTAACACATGAGGTCATTATGCAAATTAAGAAATACAGCGTGGAAGAGAAGAGGTTCCACACAAATTGCATTTTGTCAGGTTTCTCTGCTTCTGGAGAGTCCCCACTCGTAGCTGTTCAATTTATAAAGGTGTTGTGCAGGATGTGCCACTTCTGCCAGAGATCATCTATGGAGCTGAGGATCCCGTGCCTCTCAAAACTTCCACTGCCAGAATAAATCACAACTTTTCTTTTGGAAGCTGTTTAAACACTCAGGAAGTTAAGCTCATTTCCACAATTTGTGACTCTGCTCATATTAAGTTGCTCTCTCTCTAAGAAATGGGAGTTTGTTCCAGAAATGCTTAATGCTGCAAAGCCAAGCTAGAGTTCAGAAAAAACCTACTATTTTATAGTAAGATATATATTACTTCTTCAAGAGACTTAGAGCACTATTTTTCTTGAAGAAAATTCAGTTTATACAAAAAATCATCTTTAAACAGAGAGGAGAAACATGACTTAATAGGAAAAGCAAATATAAATGCTTGCCTTTAACAGGATCTCAATACAGTTCAGTTCAGTACCTTTTCTATGTCAGAAAAAGTAGAGGACTTGCCATGGAAACTGCCTGTTCAAGGGGGTATTAACATTAATTTTGTAGCTCACAGTCACCTACAATTCTCTCCTATAAATATATAGATGACAAAATTGTACCCTCCAATGTTTAGCTGATAGAGAGTTCAACAAATCTTGATGCCAATTAACCTCAGCTCAAAGGTTTCTCTGCAGTTTTAAATGGAGAGAACCACTGGTGATGAATTTCTCTACTCCAGCCCTTTTGCTTCTCTTAATGAAGGAAATGAAAAGCTCTGTCATATTCTACAAGAGTTTACAGGAATATTTACCAGGGAATTGGCTAATTCTTCGGGATAATTATAGCTGCTGAGCAGAAGGGCTGAGCCCCCCAGACCCAGCTGATGTTCAGGAGGGATCCTGGTACTCCATCCCTAATAAAGCAGCTGGTTCTTTGTAGGGAAAACAAACAGTTCTTAACATCTCACTTCAAAAGTAGCACATGCAAATTTTCAAATTAACTAGGACAAGCTGAGGGTTTCCCAGTTTGAGAGATTTATATAAATAATTTAGGCCCTCTTTCTGGCAACTTTCGGGGGAAATGGGGGAGCAGAAGAGCAAGGAAAGCAAGGGCAGCCCACAAAAGTGAGATTGCTCTAGAACAGACAGGAGCACGGGGCCAGGCTCCAGGTTAGTCCTTTCCACAGCAAAGAGCCACCTCTTGATACTACAGAGCTCCTCATTCTGCCCTGCATTTTCTCTCTTTACAACTAACAAGGACACAGGAGCAGACGTGGCAGTGATTTTCCTTCTCCGGCAGAATTACAGGCATATCTATTCCTACGTGGAAATGAGTTTACAGCTCTGCTGCATGTTCTACAAGAGCAGAGACTAATGGAAAACAGAATAATATTGTGTAAAAATAAAATCACTGGGAACATTATGAATTACCCAAATGGTGTGGATGTGACAAAATTAAACAGGAGAGACATTGATTGATGGGTTTTAGTCAGATATTTATTCTAGGAGATGATTAACAGCCAAATGTACATTTTGACAAGGATGTCAGTACAAAGATAACTCTTAAACTATAACTAGCTTTTATTTTACATCTTTAATCGCTTTTCAAACAGAGATAAACTTTTCAAACTTTTCAAAAGGAAGAAAGACAGATCCATATTCATACTTCCCATAATGATGATCACAGAGTCGTGTCAGATTTGGTGATATGCCCCATAAACACGTAAATGGGACCTTAAAATTTATTTTAAAAAGATCTTAAATAGATAACATGCTCTACAGCAAAAATACCCCAGCCATTTTATATATAGCCATTCTATAGGATCTGGTGTCTGGCAATGCCATGAAATTCTGTGCTGCACCTGAAGCTGGGAACTTGAAAATAACATTGGGATTTTTTGCCCTTTGCAATTTGCAAGAGGCAGCACAAAACCAGTCAAGTTTTTCAAAAGCTTTGAGGATGCTGTGGAGCAAACACCTCATGCTCTGGATGAAACTTTAATTTCTACTTGCTGGAATGCAAAACTGCCTTTCTCCTCTCTCTTCCTTTTATTGGGAATGGGGAATGATTTTCCATTTGAGGAATTGTCAGGGGAAAGGTGGCTGCTGTTCAGCTCGGCAAAGTGTTCTTGGTTTCAAATGAGTAGCTGAGCGTGTTAATTTATTCCCTGTTATTGACAGACTGAAATATATAATTATGATTCATGTCAAGTATTTCCAAACTGCCTCCACTGTTGATTCAAGCTATTTGTAAGAAGATCCCAAAATATCTCCTCTTCACCCTACTCACCATCTTTCTGTCTTTACTTACCAGCTGTTGCAAATGACAGAAGTTCCTTGGACCAAAAGTTGCCATCAGGTTTGGATGTTTGGAAGGTAAATGAGGCACGAGTATATTGATGCTTCTTTTCTTGACTATCATAACCCTTCCCCATTACAAAACGCTTCTGTAGTTTATCAAAACTCCTATTAGTTGCTTTTTTCTTTTACTAGTTCATTATAGAACTCTGTGAGTCATTTTTGAGTGTATATTTTGTGAGGGAAAATACCGGTGTTTCTCCAGAGATATAATCCAGTCGTGATGAATTAGAAACCCCATAAATCTTAACATGTATGTTTTATGTTTCCTTCTCAATAAATGAATCCCTCCCATACTAATCATTAAATTTAGTGCTGTGCCATTACAAAAAGGAAGGAAAAAATTTACCTTTGGTGCCAGAATGATATAATTTTGAATTCTGAATTGCAAATTGAACGGGGTGAGATTTTTCTGTGCTTCTAGCACTGTTTTGGGTATCACCTGCCCGAGCTCCTTGAAACCATTTCTGACATGGGTGTATAACCTGCTTTTCCAAACAAGGAAATGAGCTAAGAGACATTTAAAGCAGTGGTTGATCTCAAGAGGCAGGGACTTCAGGAACACACCCCAAAAGAATTCAGGATACTGGAGTTCTGTCGTGTTTTCATGAAGCCAATGCTCTAAATTGTCTGCTATAATCGATGCAAATGTTTCATTGTGGTGATAGTTAACTAATAAACTTCGAAAAACTTTACACCCAGACAGAAACAAGCATCCCAGTGAGACAGAACACAGTGAGCAATGGTGCCTTCCTCTTGTGACTGTATGGATTCATTGCAAGCCCATCCTTTCCACTGCCAGAGGGACACTTGAAGGAGATCAGCAATGGGCGGGGGGTGATGCTCATACATGAGCCTCATGGGCAGAGGGTGAACTCTCAGGTGTGTGCCTGTGCCCCCTTCACCTGAAAGTCACCTTGGCCAATACATTTCAACCACAGAGCAGCTTCAGCACAAGAGCTGTGCTCCCTCACCTGGCCTGGGGTCTCTCTGTGGTGTTAAGACAAGTGCCAAGCCAGAATGCCAGAGAAATCAGCACAGGAAAAGCAGAGCCTGAAACGAAATGTCACGATCCACAGAGAATGTGAAGCCAAAGGGTCAGTGACACTACTCAGTGTCACCAGTGGCTTGTTGTTTTCAAAGCTTTGTGCTTGAAATGGAGAGCATATTACAGGGATTATTAAACCCCCCTTTTCTCTAATGTAGGCCAGTGCAGAGTAAAGTGATTTCAAAGCAAAAAGGAAGAAATCAATGAGAAGAGAGCTTGGTACATAGGAGACTGTGGGAATGAGGGTGTTCCAAGCAAAGCCTTCTTATCCAAAGGAAGAGAAATGAGGAAGCAAGAGTAAAGAGAGAAGTGCTGTGCTGCAGCCAGACCTGCTTGGGCTCAGCTTACACACTCCATCACTGCAAAGGGGCAGCTGCACCATCAGTCACAGCCAGGATGCTTTTTTCCTGTTGAAAATACAACTTGTCAGGCAGACAACTAAATGTACAATATGCTTCAGCAGTGTGTCTTGGCACAGGAATTCACATGCTAGGCATGACTTTCACAGTAGAACAATGAATTACTAAGGCTCTCGTGACTTCAAGGAAAGCTTCGAGGGCAATTTCCCAACAGCCATTCCCTGAGCCCAAATCAGCTGAAACTTAGTGCAAAAGTGGGAACTTTATGGAAAGGAGGACTGATTGAAACAGTATTTCTCTTACAACCTCAAGCTTCCCACATTAGAGTAAATGAATGCTCTAATTAATAAATTGAAGCACTGCAATTTAATCCTTCCACTGTGATGGTGTTAATTTGTGTTATAACAAGTGACACTTTCAAAAGGGCTAAGCTTCATCAGGTCTAAACAATGGCACTTCAGTCCAAAGCTCCATGCAGCAAGCTAAAAATAACCACAGTAATTACAGATCTTCTCAGGAAATACAAATATTATTTCTAAAGGGCAATAATTTGCCAGTAGAAATAAGTATTTCAAGTAAAATACTTTCAGTGCAGCTTGTCTGCTGCTGTTGCTGTGAGCCCTTAATAAAAGAAACATATGTATTCTTATATGGAGAATAGATATTCTTACAGTGACAGATACTCTTGCAGAAGTTCTACCTTATCGTTTTAATTCTTATTTTTCATCCTAATAGAGCCAACCTAAACTCAAAAGAGTTGACAAGCTCAGCTAATTCAGAATGACCTACCTTTGCAGCCAGAGTAATGCTCTCTTGTATTTACCGTATGCAAAACACAATTCTTGTTTGCATTTGGATATCATTAAGAATACAACAGGTTCTAAGTCCTTTGTTAATTTCTAGTCATTAAGAGTCCTGGATTTTTGGAACTGTAGCTTCACTGAAGCTGAAGGGGGGAGCTCAGAGAGGTGGGATTGTGGTGGGAGATCCCTCTGCAGGAAGCAAGAAGGAAAAAAAGGTGCTCTAATGCAAATTTCCTTTAGACTTTTGCAAATCCTCGCTACAGGGATTTTGTTTTTTGAGGGTTTCTCTCTCACTTGCAGCACTACTGGTTAAATTCTATGTCTTGGAGCCAGGATTTTTCTGTACAACAAATCTCAGGCTGATTCGTGGGTAATAAGAGGATTTCTTATTTCTTCCAGCAAAGGTGCATAACTAATACAAAAGTTACAGAAATGTTTCTCGTAGTTGGTGACCAGGATTGTTTTAGGAATAATTGTGTGATGGTGAATTGCCCTTCTTTGATGACATTTGCCAGACTATACAGAGCGTGGAAAATGCTGATATAAAACTTAAAACCTATTCACAAAGGCCTGAAACATTCCTCTGCAAACTAATACTTGCAGGAGCAGACTCAAGGTACACAGGGTTTTCAAAAATAGTTTTTAATATTATGAGATAGTAATTTAATAATTATTTTCCTCAGCACAGGGGACTTTCAAGTGCCTTCCATAAAGGAGATGCTCTGTTCTGTACCATCAAATAAATTATTTTGCCCTCATAATAACAGCAAAGCCAACAGCTAATATCTCTTCAAAAGAATCCCGAGGTATTTCTTGTATCCTGAAAATGCAAGGGAGAAATTGCTTTTCTTCTGTTCCAGATGTTCTTTGGATGAACTGAAAAGCCACTTTCATTTGAGAGCTATTAAAAGCATCAAGATTGTCTTTCCTCTAATATTTTTCTCTTAGTCTTTCAAGACACTCATAAAACGTCTTACAGGGATTTTCATTTCCGCATCCAAATGTAAACTCACACTTTCAACAGACTGAATTTTGTGCAGACTCACTTTCCAGCCAGCTCACTTCCTGCTTAGTGACTGGAGTAACAACCAAATTGGTTTACTTTTAAGAAGGATGTCACCTTAAAAATGAAATATAAACTATATACCATGCACAACTCTCATTTTTCAGTAAAACACCAAAAGGGATTTCCCAGTACTTACACTGCTCCTCTTCATGTTGTTCTTGCCCACATCTCAGGCTGGCCATGGCACAGAACACCCCACCTTGTCTGACTTTCAGAATTTCCAGGCTTTAGGGTGCAGGATTATTAGCAGCAGCTTGTTCCTTCCTTCTCACCCTGCTGGGGGACAACCATGCTCATCAACCCTGAACACGTGAACATCTTGTGTTGCCACTCTGTTTGTGGGACCTGAAAGAGAAAGGAAACTCTTCAGGAATGAACATGGACATTCAAACCACAAGGACTTCTTCCCTCCCAGCTGTTTGGGTTGAAAATGTGATTTTACTTGTTTGTTGGTTTGCAGGTGCCATTGATACAGTGGACTGAACATTTTAGCAAACAGGAAAACAGCCTAAACATTTATTTTTGCTGTCAGCAACAGCTTTGAAAGTAAGGAAATACATACTTGTCTTGTCTTCGGATCCCATCTCTTTCAAAGGAGGAAACAAACAAACAAAAGAGAAAAAATAAATTAAAACCCCCCTGGACTTCATAAAATCTTACAAAATCTACACCAGTTTATGACAGATCTGTTTAAAATCTGTGTCAATGTGCTTTTAAGACAGCATTTTTAAGGGTAGAAAACAAGGGCTCAAGTGTCATCTTCCCAACCTAAATTAACTTCTGCAAAAAAATTTATTAGATGGGTTTAAATTGTATCCTGGACTTCACCACCCAAACTCTGATGTACTTCACAGTGTGCAACATTTTCATTCCCCACCACACCAAGGAAAATTGCAGCTGATTATTGACAGCGATGCCACTCATTTTCTCCTCATGTAATTTGCCTGATTCTTTTCCAATTAAAAAAGCCCTTATGACAATTGGAGATAATATTGAAAGATATTTTGGTTACCCTTAGCTCTTTTTACATTCTTTTGACCGTTTGAAGTGGTGTTTCTCTGCTTTTACTCTCTCTTCTTTTCTTTTCTTTCTTTTTTAAATCTGAAATATCTGAGTATAAAAAAAAATAATGAAAATAATGATTCTGGTTTCCTCAAACTCATGTTCGTATTTCCCTGTTTGATGAGAAATTGTGTCACCAAATCACGACGCCAGAGAGATCAAAAGGGAACAATTTAAAAGTCCAGACTTGGATGTTAAAGCTCCAGAATGTTCCCACTGCAGAAATAATCACCTTAGTAATTTGATACAGGAGACCTGATACACTTTTTTTAACTCTGCCCTCCCATTTTTAACTTTTTTGGGTAGATTTTCCAGGCTCACGTTGACACCCCTTTTCAGAGCACTCTGCTTTAGGTTGCAGTGAGGAAAACAGGAAGGTTCCCTTGCAAGAAAAGACCCTGCCCAAGGGGCACATCCAAAGGACAACAGCTCCTAAGAGGGATTAGTAAGGATCAGGCATCATTTACTCCAGGAGCCTTTTAAAATCTCCACTTAGTGCCACGCTGACAAATTGTTTTCCAAGTTCAGAGATTTTTGTGTAGCCAGGTCATCTTTAATGAGACATTTTAAAGAACTCAAGTAAATTACTCGTTTTCCCCCTATGACACACGGCTGGAAAATGCCAGCAGCTCTTTTGATAGGGATTCAATTCACTAAATTCTCATTTTATATTAAAAAAAATTTCTTGTTCTGATTTCTAATGATGCCTTCTGCAGCTTTGTTGTGGATATGCTTGTTGGACATATTTTACTTTGCATCTCCTATTGCAGATGTCCAAGTTTCAGATGTACATTAGCTGCCAGTCTTTCATGTTTGCATTAAATACACACCTTACACACAATTTAATGTCTGGGTTTGTTGTGGGTTTTTTTTTGGGTTTAGAATAGCACAAACCCCACTGGGGAGCACTGATTGCTTTGTAATGAGCCAGGGGTATTTTGGTGGCCTGTTAGGACCTTTTCTTAACTTGATTTTAATGGTAAACAAAACTCCTAATTTTCTTTCCCCATCTCTGCTTTAGGGTATTTCTTTTAATGTATTTCATGGCTTCCAGTGATGCCAGAAGATCACAGACTTTGAAGGCCGTGCTTAAGGAGTTAAGCTAAATGCAGTTTAAAATAAAATCATCATAATTTATTGATGAAATAATAATGAAAATAATGAATATTTTTTTTCTTTTAAAATAATCACAATTTGGAAGTTTTCTTATCCCATGAAGGTCTGTTTTGAGCAGACCCTTTTTCATATCCATTCCCCAACCACTTCCATGCTTTGCTTTCCAAAGGTCAGATCCTCAATCACCATTTCAGTGTTCCCATTGAAGTGCTGTTAAATTGCCTTGACTTCGAGACCGACCCGAAATGTGAAAGTGTAGTCAGAAAATACAACTTTCTGTGCTTTGATGGCTCATTAAAAGTTACCATAATTTACAACTGCAAAAATAAATACCGTTCAGGAAAACCAATCTGTCAGAGCACCGTCCAAGGAAAGAGCAGATCTGGAGTTGCTGACAGAGAGCTTTTTTGATCCACGGTGCTATAATTCAAGATTTATACAAAATTCGGTGAAAAGCATGATTTAAAATCACTATGATGACTTATGAATATTTATGTGCTCAGAAGACAAAGCACAAATCAAACAAGTTGGTAAAAAAAATGCGCTGCATAATTGTAATTCCTTCCAAAATAAAACAGTGCCTCATTTCTTCCTTTAAAAATTAAAAAATGAGAGTGAAAAGGGAGAAACCCTCCAGTGACTCCTTCCTGCCCAAACATCTCAGAAATAAACTGTCCTACTTGCTAAAATAATGGGAGACTGCTTAGGACATGAATGATACTTGGCCTCAGAAAACTGTGACGAATGAGATTATGAGCAAAACTCCCCAGTCCCTGAGTTAAAGATGAGCCTTCCCTTGCACTATTCTGGGAGTAAAAAGTGTCACCTACTTTGTAGTTCCCACTACATTGGTAGTGGAGGAAATATATTTCCTCCAGCTTTACTGAGTGTTCAGCTAGTCTTAGGTTGTTGTTTTGTTCTCTTGGTTGGAAAGCATCCCAACACCTCCAAACACCTTGAAGTGGAATGTGTCTCCTCTTGTAAACCAGACCAAGGACACCGTTTGCAATCAGCCATTGTCCTAATTGAGGCAACGTGGTACGTTCCAGGGATTCAGAAAGCCAGGACACTGAGCTCAAACTTTGGCAAGGAATATTTAATATTAATATGTAAGGTTTCCTAGAATTATTCCCAGAATGGAGGGAAAGCATAAATAGCAGTGATTTGAGCCACTGTGAGCACTGTTTGTCAGGGTTGTTTGATGCATTTGAAAGGAACAGCCACATGTTAAAAGTGAGATCCAACATTGCAGTGGGCCCTGGAGTGGTTCAATGGCTCAGCAAGACTTTAATAACCCAACAGAGAGGGACAGAATCGATATCCCTGCCCTGTGAGAAGCTCATCCCACAGAGCTCCCAATTAAAGGACAGACAAGGACCAGTCCCCGGGAAGGGCTTTTGTTCTTTGCTGGTGTCTCAAGGTCACTGCCCTTCCCTGTTTCCTTCTAGGAAAGCAACCAGGAAAACGAAGTGGCATTAAGGGTGTAATGGGGCAATCCCAAAGTGCTCCAGGAGATTCAGTGCCCAGGTAATTCCAGAGGCACAAAGGCAGCATTCCCAGGAATCAGCGCTCCAGCACACGGCGCTCACAGGAGAACTTCATTGCTAATCTCGCCTGCAATGAACCTTGTTTTACATCTCCTCACTTGCTAGAAAAACGAGATAGCACTGAACATTTGTTACCTGCAGTCAATGAGGATATTACTTGGTCACACAAGGGCAAATCCTCTCATTTCCATTCTGGCAAGGAAATGGATTAAGGTCTTTATCTTCCCAGAGTGAAACACAAATATTTAATTCTGGTTTCCACGCGTGGCTTTTTGAGATCAGGCATTAGGATAAAAATAAAAGGGATGTACCCACAAATGAGAATAAATATTCAGGTTGCTTCATGAATATGGACAACAACGACAAGAAGGAGACATCAAAAGCCTCACAAGATTTTCTGTCTTTAATAATTTAATTTTGCAGCAAAGTCAGTCAGTGGCTGGAAAGCAGCAAGCTCAACTGCTGTAGCCTGAGCAAAGGAAAAAATATCTACTGCTATTTTATTTGCCATCAAACACACAGCACTAAGCTAGGAATTACAGTAAAAATTTAATTGGTATCTGTATGAATTGGCCAAAATACCCATAAATTTGCAGCTCTCTCTGTCTTCCTAACCCGAGAGAAGTGTGATGTTTTGGAAGAAGACCAGCCAGATCCTTGCCCAGAGAAGTTGTGGCTGCCCCATCCCTGGAAGTGTCCAGGCTAAATGATATTTGCATCGATAAATTAGAGAGATTGCAGTAATAAGCAGTGTGAAATACAGTATTTTCCCTCAACTGTATCAGAAGAAAGATACTGCTGAAACTAAGAGCTGAATGAATACAAGTTCACTGCAATATTAATTGCAGGTGCAGGGAAATCACAGATGAAATGCTGCCATCCTAATTAAACAGATAAACATGATCTGTTTCTTTGACAAGACTCCCAGGTATGGAAATACAAACCTGGGGTCAGAAATAACTGTGAAAAAGCCCAATTTTCCTCTTTTAAGATTATTTTCAATTCCCTACCTACTGTGGCCACCTTTTGTAATTTTGCCGTCATTTGCAGTGATTTTTGTAATTTGCTAGGGCGCTTTGGCCCTGACCCGAGAGGGTATTTTTAGTGCACACAGAACTATGGTAGCTAAGCAACAAAAAAAGGAGGACTTGATGTCTCCTCCAAATGCCCATGCTCTGTGTTTCATAGGGGTTTGAAATGGAGCCTGCTCCTCAGACTGAGCCAGACTTCCATGGGGTGGCCAAGCTGTCTCCATCCAGCTGCTGCTATAAATGTTGTAGCCTCATGCTCTGCGAGGAGAGGAGAGTGTTTATTGCACACCTGCCCCTCTGCACAGGCTCTGGTCCCCCTTCCCTGGCACACTGAGGTTTGCACTGCAGGGCTGTGACGTGCCAAGCCCTGCAGGCCACCCTGGGGCAGCTGCCACCAGCAGAGGTGAAATGAAATGTCAGAGAGCTCTTTCTGACAGTGATGGCCATCAGTCTCTAGCGATACAGAAAGTGAGCTCACATTGTCTCAGCCAGTGCAACTTGTGGTCATCAGTTATATAAATATCTCAGGGTTGAGTCTTGCTTAAGAGCAAGTAAAAGGACTTAAGTATCTATCAATAGGGTGTGAGTCTAGACTGATCGTTTTACATTAATCTGAAAAAAATATCTGAATGAAATACTTGGACAGAATGATCTCGTTTACTTATATGAAAGACTAAACTTCTATTACTTTTTTACATGCCATACAAATAACAGCTTTTTTTTCCTGAAACTAACCAACAGGTTGTGTCTGTGGGTTGATCAGAACTCTCTCCCCAGGTGCATATAACAAATACTAATAATTCGAATTGTTTGGGAGAAATCTGTACAGAATTCATGAGCAGAGATTGAAAATCCAGGCTAAAGACAACCGTGCTGCTTTGTAGTCCATATGCCAACAGCATTTTAGGTATTTAGATTGCCTATAATTAATTTTTGTCAAGAAAATAATTAGCAAAGGAGGTGTGGATTATTAGAAAATGGCACTATGGACTAGAATAGAATAGAATAGAGTAGAGTAGAGTAGAATAGAATAGAATAGAATGTCAGCTTTTAGAAAATATTTGTTGTCAGATACTTTTCTATTTTGGCCACTCATAAGAAATACATTTTAGAGAACTGAGAATTACCTGCAAAAATTCTTGAGCTGTGTATCATTTCTCCCTGTTTTTTAAAACACAATCACAATGTCTCAAAAGGATTCACTTTCTATGCTAATTCTCTACCACATGCCAAGCTAATACATGTTTTTATTGGGGATTTTTATCACTGAGCCATTGTTTTATTTCAGACACATATTTGACCACTGCCTATTCAAGACTGGTTCACTCCCTTAAGGCACAGAGCCCAAACCTGGGGAGTCAGACTTAGCAAGTCAGAGATCCTCTCTCTCCATCTACTGCTACAAAATCTGGTCCTTTTATACCAAATAAGAAGGGAACACTAAAAATAAGACAGTCTTAAAGAAACCCCCACCAAAACCAAACCAAACCAAAAAAAGCAGCCAAACAAAGCCAAAGTCAAAGCTTGTGTTCATTCCATCTTCTCATCCAAAGCTCTTAATCTGTGCCTGGCTAAACTGAAGGTTATTTAGGACAAGTAATATAAAATTTTCCTCTTTATCATGGAGCAGGGTGGTATTTTAATGATAACAGCCTGTGTTAAAAGATGTCTCTTGCCTTCATGCAGGAACTCACAAGTGCATCTCCCTTAACAAACCTAATTCATACTAATCCTATTCTCAGAGATAACCTACAAAATTGCATGTATGGACACACAGAAGGTTAGTTAATGTCAATTTACACTTAACATTTTGATTTCAATCAATTCAAAAGAAAGCAGGCCACAAGGAATTTTAGAGTTTATGCTGTCTCAAAACCCAAACAGCTCAGCCCCTTTAGACACACACACAGGAGCTGCCTCTGTACCCTAAACATGCAGAGGTGTGTCTGGGAACTAATATTAATTACAGCAGCCACTCACTGCATGCATTTCTGCAAGTTAAAAACCACATGCCACCAAAATAAACTGGGTTTGTACCCACTGAATGCAGTCAATAAGAAGCAGTTGGCAAGAAGTATCCAGAGGGGTTGTTTGCCATAAGTAAACAACAAGGGGATTAATTCTGCTGCAAGAACATTGACCATTGTGTAGCTTTCATCCTTCCATTTCTTTTACAGGATAACCTGTGGGGAAATCAGCTTTATTTACTGGCATTACCGAAAACATTCAGCTGAAAATCTGCACCACCGCAATGGAAAATATGTTGTTTCTGTAACTGAAAACAAATCACATTTCAGGCAATGTGGCAACACGTAATAAACACGAGAAAAATTGAACGGTGATTTACATAAAAGAGTAGATAAAAATATCAAGCCATCAGATGCATCGATGACCACTCAAGAGCAAAAGAATCTGGGATATGAGTTTCCTGCTAATTGATATATTTTTCCTGGACAGCTTGTCAGAAAAGTGACAGAGATAGGAAAACACCCATAAAGGAAAACAAGAATTCCTGAAGAATGCTTAACAGCATTTAGAAATTATTTCAATAGAAAATAACAACCTAAATAGCTGGGAAGACCTGGGAACAGATGGCATTGGCCCTCCCTAAAGCACATTTAGTAATATTACCTTTAGGCAACTTAATTAAGCAATTATTATCCCTTGCAATAAGCTCTCCAAGCACAACTACGTGGCTTTTCCCTGCTTTCTCTGCTTCAGAGCTGGCTCTGTTCAGAAGGGGGGACCAGGCAGGAGCAAGGCATTTTCTCTCCCTCTTTTCCTGCCACCCAGATGGAGGGTTTGAAGGAAGGTGCCCAAAGGCAGAAAGGCTGTGTAAATGCTTACTCACCAGGCAAGAGGTGGGTAATGGCAGAGAGACACGTCACTTCATTCCAAGAGACTCCCAGGAAGGGCATGGAAATCACCCCTTCCAAGTGGAAACAGTGGCTTTCCAGGCAAGAACAGAGGTTTGCTAATAGACAAGGGCTCTTTCAAAAATATGAAGGATCTCAACCCATAAACCAAAGTCTGGTCTCCAGTGTATCAGACAGGGCTCAGCCGTGTTCCCCCTGCTGCCATGTGACAGTCCTTTTCTCCTGTGGGCCTGGAATGACTCCTCTCCTTCCCAGAGGGAACTGGACCTGCACTTAATTGGTAAAGCTGCAGCATCACAGCGATTTCTTCTTTCCCTTGTGCTCCCTCACCCTTCCTGACAGGTCTTGCCACTGGAATGGCACCTTTTGGCACTTGCACGGTGCATTAGGAGAGGCATCACCGAGAGAAAGGTCCATTGATCCCATTTCCAGCTGCTCCATTATTGGCCTCCATGAAGAAGGAGGAAGCTTTCAACGTGAACAAGTTTAAGGGAAGCTGTGAGTGGAAAGTAATTTCCATAGATTATTTTTCAAAGACAGGCATTTTAGGCAGCAGGAGGAAAACGATGAATCTTGCATGCAATTTACCCTCCCATGCCAGAAATCATGAAAACTAGGACAAGCTGTTCCACAAAAGGATTAGACACTTATCCAAGATTGGGGAACTGTCGGCGTCTGTAAACAGTTTCAAAAGTTTACATTGCACCTGGGAGCCCAGCTCTTTGGAGGCAGCTTGGCAGATATGCTCCTTTTCTCAGGGACCCTTTGAAAAGGTCCAGCGGCTTCTATTTCCCTCTTTTGGGGTGGTGTTATGAGAAAATTACTAAAATGTTACAATACGTGGAGAACAGATGAGAAGAGTTCTTTTTCCTGGCCAGAGGGAATGTTAATTCTGCCTTTGTAATATTTTCGACAGATGAAGAAGGCAAATGCGTTGGGTGTAGGTGGCAGGGTTTTGGCAGCAGGGGAGGTGTGTGGGGAGAGCTTTGCAGAGATGCCACAGCTGATCCCACCAGTGAAACTGGTGGCACCTTTGGGCAAATACATTTAAGAGAGGGCAAAACTGTATCCAAGAATGAAAAGGTGAGGAAGAAAAAGAATTGTAAGAATCAGCCCTACAACACCAAGGTGAGAGAAGAAGGGGGGAGATCCTCCAGGTCCTGGAGCCAGGATTTTAATTAGTTTAGTTAGTGTTTCTCAAACCAAGTCTGTTTTGCCCATGATGATGTTTGACAAGTGATGTCCTTGTCTTTATTTTTTTGGATTATTTTGCCTGCTCTTTTCCTAGGGAGTCTTTTCCTTTTGTGGTCCTTCTGTAGGTGTCACAAGTAGCTTTGATTGCCTGGGTGTCTTTTGCCAATCACTTGTCCCAAGTGCAGTATATGCACCATCCTGAGCCATGACCATCCCAGCTCCTGGAAGAAAGGCTGTGAAGAAGCATCAGATCCAGCTCCATGTGTATCACCAGCCAGAATATTGGAGTCCTAGTCCCGAAAAAGTGAAAATCTCCTTGCAATGTGACAAAACTCTCATAGGATTGTGTAGCAACACTCACACAGGGACCTGTCGTGACTCACAGGTGACTCTCACAGGTGGCTTTCACAGGTGACCACGTGTTCTGTCTTTTGAAAAGAATGGTAGTTTTGCCAAGAAAACAAAGCAAGTCTGACCAGAATTCAAAACATTCCCACCTCAGAGCAATTTTTGGTAGAGAGACTGTGGCAAAAACGAGCCCTCTGGACAACTTTGCACTTTCCACAAGAGTTCCTCTGAATTTTCCAAACTAGCTGACAGAGTTACTGAGAACCAGTAGAAAAATCACTGTATGAAAGAGCAGCAAAGCTGCTTGACAACACAATAACATTCCCACAAAGCTCTGCATGGGCTGGATTTACCTTTTCCATTTCTCCTGATACGGGTTTTAGGAGTTATGCCTTTTTACAGAGCCACATCTTACAATAAGAAGGCACTCCCCCCTGGAAAAATCAGAATTATTTCGCTACCCATGGCTTCAGAAAACAACCATTTGCAAACTGCTAGGACTTCTAAACCATCCCCATATTATTTTGCATCCAGACTCTTGGGTTTGATGCATATGCTCTTTGCAAAGCAGCATGTAAAAGCCCTGCTTTATTGGAGTAGAAAATAGGTCTGTCTGTGATTTTTTTAAAAAATTAAATGTAGCTATCAAAAAGAGATGCTCAAGATAATTTTTTAAATTATTGTTATTATTATTATTATTATTATTTAAATGTTCAATAACTGTAGCCACAGCAATGAGGAGAGTCAATGTTCTCACAAGTTTCAGCTGGCTGGTTAGTGAGGTCAGCCTTGAACTACAAAAGCTGTGGCAACATTGTGGGTGGTGAAAAGAAGCTGAGTGTGGGGAGAGGCTGCCTTAAGAATTCAAATCCCTCTTGGAAATGCATTCTGCACCTGTGGACACTGACCAGGCCTTTAAGAATTCCATGCTAAAAGTATAGCAGGTATTAAAAATAGTCGAGAGACCCATTTTCTGGTTCAAGTGTCATGAAAAGATTCAGGAGGAAAAAATGTAATTCTTAATTTTTTCATTTTTTTTTCTTTTTCTTTTTTACTGTGGGCAAATCACTGAGTAGGCACATGTAATAAAGTCATTAGCAGGTCTCAACAAGAGGTGGGGATCATTTGGCAGCTACCGTGTGGAGAAACTGCTCCGTGATTTCTTCTGAATGAACTGTGCCCTGAACTACTCATCATTTGTTACAGCAATCCTGTTGTTCTGAGCTCAGAGGAAACAGTCAAAGGAGTGGCATGAGCTAAATGTCAGCTCTGACAGCTCTATTCCACCTGCCAGGTTTCTAGTGCAGTCTGAAATGAATTGATTTGGTTCCTGTCTTCGAGCCCTCCGAAGCCCCTGCTGCTCAGAGCAGGGGGAAGCGATCAGATGGAACTGATGGAACTGATGTGGTGGCTTTGCTTGTCATGAGTTTTCTCATAAACTGTTCAACATACAGAGTAGCCTGTGAAATTACTCAAATAGTCACCCAGAAATGAATCCTAGATGGAGCCAAAATGTGCTTCAAGTCGGAGTCATTGTTGGGGTCTAGGAGAATTTAATCATCCCTGAGATGGGCAGGTGGATACAAACCTCAAAAGTTGGACTTGATGATCTTGGAGGACTTTTCCAACTTTAATGATTCTGTGATTCTGTGATCTGTGTTAATGACTACTCCACTTGCCTTCATTAGTCATCTTAAGACTTGGTCCAAGTCAAACATGGAGGACTTGGACCAATGGATTGAAAAATTGCTCAGTATTACATAACTCTACAAGCTATTAAGTCAACATTTATGCCTGCTCTCTTTCAGTGTGAGGGGCCTGGCTGAGATGGAATTGCTTGTCACCACAGCAGACCATAGAGTGGCCCTTTTTGGTGTGGTGGCTAAAGCAGTGCTGAGAACACACCAGTGGCTGAGCATTGCTGGGCAGTGCTTGTGCAATTTGGGGCAGGTAACCATCGCTCAGAGACTGGCTGGCCAGCAACATTCTTCTAGAACATGGCAAGAGATGGTGTCATTGTCATCACTTCTGTGTGGGTTCCCCCCTCCTCCTCTTTTCCTAGCTCGTGTGTTTATTAAACTCTCTTTTTCTCAGCTCACGAGTTTTCTCGCCTTTGCTCTTCCTATTCTCTCTCGCATCCCACTGGGGGTGTTGGGAGTGGGGCTTGCTGACCACGGAGAGCCCACTCCCTGTGGGTATGTGCAGCATGTGATGTGTGTGATCAGTACCTTCTGACTCAAGGGTTGTTTTTCTCTCAGTGCTGCAAAAGTAACTCCAACAAACCCTGGAGAAGTGTGAGATGATGTGAAAATCTCTCCAGGTTTAAAGACTCTCAGCAGTTTTTGTGTCAGTCAGTGGTCACTCTAACAAAAGCACTTTTTTGTGTGTTGCAAGCAGCTTTTCTTCAGGAAAATAGAGGAAATTTGAAGAAAAC
This sequence comes from Margarornis squamiger, assembly GCA_035222235.1. NCBI lineage: Eukaryota > Metazoa > Chordata > Aves > Passeriformes > Furnariidae > Margarornis > Margarornis squamiger. The sequence continues at coordinate 26,188,948 of JAWWTY010000005.1, read as the reverse complement.
ACAAAACTCCACAATACCCAAACTTCAGTAGGGCACACCAGACATTTTCTGATGGATATCAACATTCACCATTGTAATACCTTTGCAATCCATTAAAATCCACTCGGAGAAGAGCTATGCTGAATTCAATTTTCATTTAGGAAGGGCCAAGTCCTTTCTCTCTTTCTTTTATATGCAAGTCTGTGCTTTCTTCATGTGAGGAACTCTTCTTCCATTTCCATTTTATTGTCATTTCCTGGAAGTTCAAACTGGCCCTTTTCACAGGAGCCAGCTTTTATATGAACACAGCATGTTGAGAATCTGATAATAAGAAAAGCTTTAAAAGACACTTCCTATAGCAAAAAGATAGTTTGTTGAAGAAGTGAAAGATTGGAGCCAATTATACAGTGTGGCTGCTGTAAAATTTTTCAAATACAGCATGAAACACACTCTGTGTATTTCAAGTTTAAAATATGACTTCCAAACATCAGAAACATGAATGACACTTTTTCCTTGATTGGCCCCCTAAAATTTCTGGCAATTTCTACATTACTGTAAGGAGAACTATTAAGCAAAAGAGGTGGAGAAAGGCAGACTCACAGCAAACTCTGCTGAAGCCTTCAGAGTGACAAAGGCATGCAAGATCCAAAGGTGTCACCCACTTCCTTTTCAGCACAAACCCCTCCCTAACTCCACTTACACAAGTTGGAATCAAAAGACAAAAACCAACCTGGAATTACCTGCTTAGTAGGCTGGCTCTCTCTGTTACTTGGAAAGAGAAAATCTGTCATTAAAAGGGATATATCAGCAGGACAATGAGTAGAAAGTGCTTCAGGCAAACCAAAAAGGAATAGAAGTTGCACAGAGGAAGAGCCTTTCCACATCATGGTGTGCCCAGCATACACTGGAGCATCTCCTACTGGCAAGTGGGTAAAAATCTCGTGGTTCCCCCCAAAACTGGATACGATTTGTGCCCATTACCAACAGAGTTTGAGTAATACGACTTCCATGTTCCCATCAATCTTTTTTTTCCCTGTTTTTATTTAGGATGGGGAGAAGGTCTCATTTGTAAAAATAAATGTTTGCAGAAGAGGTGGAGATGCTTCTCAATCACATTCCATATCAGAGCTTCAGCTGAAGACCTGGGTCAACAGAGGTTTTCTAATCTCTTAAACCTAAACTTTGCCCCCTGAGTCTCCAAGCTCACATTAAAAGAGAACTTGAACGCAGACAGAACTCCCAGACAGACAACACACAGGGAGAGGCAGCAGTCCCTGATTTCCTCCAGCACATCCCCAGCATTTATAACAGCCTGGCATGTCTTCCTCAATATCACACAGAGAATTCTCAGCAGCCTCCATGAAGGTGACCACAAAGCATTAAAAGAATTCCCAAGACAGGATGTTGGTTTTGGAAGACAAATTTGCCATGCCTTCTGCAGATCTAGGAAGGTTTCATGATAACTGTGAATTAATAACAAAACCCTGTGGAATTGTACAAACCAAAATTTCATTTTTGTCCCTGGGTAGGAAGAAAAGGGGGAGGCAGGAGCAGGATGATAGGGATAAAAAACACTGAGAGAAACATTGCTTTCGGCTTTCTGCCAAGTCTTAAACCCCCATTGTTTTAAATTACAACAGGGCTATCATATGCTCAGGTCATGTGCTGTGTGTTGGTATCCTTACTCAAATATATTCTTCCAAATGCAGTTCTCAGTCATGAGTAATTCTGTCATCTGGTAGTCAATTGAAATGTGGCATTAATTATACTGCCAACTGCTAATATTTTAGGTTATTTTGCAAATAACTAACAACTGCCTTGTAAAAAGAGAATGAAAGCATAAAATGTTTATGAATCCTTTTTCTATTGCCATTTCATGCCCACATATGAATGGGTAGCAAATGGTGAAATTGTCTTCCTTCCTTCTTTCTTTGCCCCTCTGGTGCAATGCCTTACACCACGGTGTAAAACTAATGGATGTGGTCACATCAGGTTGAATAATTTTTATAGAAATCCCTCCACTCGACTAAGTTCTGTCTTTCAAATAATTTTTTAAACTGAATTATGTTCCTCATGTGCAGTCCTTTGATTCACACCCATTTGCTCCAAAGCACTTAAATCAGAGTTCATCACGTTAAGGTCGTGACACTCCCCCCATTCCGTTTGACAGAAGCAGCTCTCATTACCAACAGGGTGATGACCTTCGCTTTGAGTTTCCTGGGTTTGTCAGTTTGTGCTGCAGTTTTAATGAGATTTAAAGCCAGCACCACATCCTCTAAGCTGCAATTCCCCCCGTGCAATCCCTTCACAGCTCCTAACCCTTTCCTCCTGAACGGGAGAAAGGGGCTCCTTCAGCTCCCCGAGAGCCTTTAGGAGACGCAGCCACAAACGTTTCTGTCCCAGCCATGCCACTGAGTTGGATTGACAGGCAGCAATCAGTGCAGAGAGGTTTCTCAGCGCTGTGTGGAAGGAGGCACGAGCCATAACCCCAAAATAGCCCTGGAGCCCCAGAAGGGAAGGCACTGCCACTGTTTGTAATCACTGCACTCCTTGTTTACCCAGCGCTGCTCGCAGACTCTGGCGTTTGTGTAAAGAGGAGCTTCTGTTTAGGTGTGAGAGCAGATGGAAGCTGAAGTTTGAGTAACTCTGCCTTTTTAACATGCAGGAGAGAAAACTTTGTGTGATGTCAGAAACAGATGGAAAGCATTACTGCTTATCACAATGCAGATATCACTAATTGCCTCTAGTAGGAATCTGGCAGGACCACACACAAAACTACTTTAGGAGTATCTACCTATCAAAGCCTGTGGGACCGTGAGATGGTTGTAAAGTATAAAACATCAACCAAAAAAGTATCTGAGTGTAAACCTGAAAAGTCTTTTATCGAGCCCAAATATATATTTTCCTGTGCATTTGAATTACCCTTTAGGAAAAAACAATTAGAGCAGAAAGACCCACTCTGATGGGATAAATCAGAGCACATCATTTACTGATAGGAAAAAAAAGCTGGCAGAGTGTAGACAATTTGTAGGCAAATAGAAGGATCAATATCTATTTTCCAGCAAATGTTGAGAGAGACTGTACTGTTAAAAAAAACAACAAGCCACTCTATTTTGGAAAAAAGTTATTTTGGATAAAATCTTTTAGCCATCACATGAAAAATCCAGCCTCTAAATGCATACAAAAGGTTGCCCCTACATTAACAGCGGTAAATTATTAAATAGATTTTGTTAAAACAAAAAGGTCTTTCCTATTCACTACTAGAAAAGTAATTGACACTGTGAATGAAAGGGATGAGTGCCTCTTTCATTTCTATGTTACACTCAATTTATGTATTTGAGATCTCTAAACCTGCCTCTTCTGCTCTGGTTTCACTTCTTCCTAAAGGACTCAATTAACCCCCAATCTGGAAATCAGATACTTTAGTTCAAATTAAACTTCAACAAAACACAGTCCAACCTGTTTCTGTGATTGCAAGAGCCCCTGTATTTTCTCTTTTCCTCCTTTTTCTTCATTCTTTTTTTATAGTTCTTCTTGAGTTATAGATAACGTAAACCTAAACCAACCTTCAGATGAAGTAAAACTAACAGCCTGCTTCTCCTGCCTTTAGTTGTGACAGCTGACAGAATTATGCCTTGAGAATGGAATCCACTTGAACACAGGCATCTTGTCCATAAGTTAAACTAAAAATAGTGATTTTTTTTTTCACCTTTCCGTGAGTTATTTGTAGCACTGTTCCAGCCAAAGCACACTCGACTTGGGGAATTCAGGTTAATTTATTGCCAATTAACATAAACATTCAATTACGGACTTGGGTGTTGGGAAACAAAGGAGATAAACATTTAAACACAGAGGGAAAGCTGCTTTCTGCTCCCTTTTCCAGGCTCCACGTTGCACCAGACCCCCTCCTTCCCATTCCTTGACTCCACTGCTCTCCTCAAGGCTGCAGGTCCCACTCCATCCCTTCATGAAGCCGTGCTTGGGGTCGGTGCACCAAGGTTTGTCTCTGTCACCCCTTGTTCCTCACTTTTTTCTTCTGCTGGTCCTTCCTTTCCTCTTGTTTCCTCCACTCTGAAGGAGCCCACGCAGGCGCCAAAGTCCCTGTGGGGTGGTACCAGCCCTTTTTCCTCTCTCATCATTTTGCCTTTTCTTCAATACGTTTCCCCAGGGGTGCCCGCAGTGTGTGCCAGGCTCAGCTGAGCCCTGCGTGGGGCTCAGGGCAGAGCCAGCTGGGGTTGGGATGGCACAGCCTTGCACGGGGCTGAAATGATGCCACCCCATACCGTTCCTGGGGGAACATGCACACCCCAAACAGGCAAGGAGCGAAACTCTGTGTAAACAATACAAATGTGAGTGCCTTGGGAGAGCAGGATTGAGATTTGTAACATTTCCAAGTTGGGAAATGCTAAGGGACTTTTTTTTTTCTTTTTCTTTTTTTTTTTTTCAGTGACTGAAATATTGTTCCAGGAAAAATTATTCCCATGAAAACATCCTTGTTTTCAAGGAGTACACAGTGCAGAAAAGAGTGGATGACTGTTTTCCCAAACTAAACATCAGCAGCAATACATTCAAGAGTAACTCTAAAATACTCCTCTTTTTTCTTCTTTGGCTGGCTAAAAATCAGTCTGGATGGGCAGCAGAACTGAGGTCTTCTTGCTGTCAGAGGTATCTGTCCATGCTCAACACTTGTTCAGTCCAACCATGAAATTACAACTCAGAAAAGTCTCCAAACTACTTTTTAAGGTTTCAGCCTTCATGTGCTGGTCTTCCATTCTACTGAGTGTAGAAGTTATCCTGTAATTGATGTGCTTATCATTAATATAATAAAATCAAACAAGTAACAGCCACTCTTGGATTCATAAAATGGCTTTCAGTCAAGAGACTCCCAACACATCTCATTCCATTGCACGGAATGACATTTAGAAAAAGAAAGTATTGATGGCTATCAGCAAAAGTGAGTCATATATCTATATCTATATATATATAAAATTAAAGCTCTATTGAGCTGCAGACTTTGTGTGCAGAAGGTTTGTCCAAAACTTGCCTTTTTATGTCCTTCTACTGCTTTAATGATGCTGCACTTCTGAATGGGAGGTTTAGCAGAGTGAAAATCACTACAGACAGCTTAGAGGCAGCAGCTACGAGACTTCACCTGTATTTCAGAACAAAGCTTTCAATTCACCTTACTTTAGAGATTGTGATGAAAAGTGGCATGTACATCAGAGGACCCTCTGCTCTGAAAAGGATGAAAGCTCAGGAAAATTACCAAAGCGGGAAAAAAGAAGCGATAAAAATTATTCTCAGTGAGTCGTTCTGCACTGAAGTAAAATGTACGATAAACCCCATAAAGTTTTATCTTTTTTAAACAGAATTATGATTCCTCAGGACAAGAGGGTTACTTAAATACTTTGGGTTTAGGTAGTTTGGGTTTTTTTCCCAGAAAACTTGCTGCAATCCAGCATTTGCAGGTCAGTGTTTTTACTGTGATCTGTTGTTGATTGACTGTCAGATCTTGCTAAGATTTAACTACACTGGCTGTCACCCCCAGTTAACTGGTGATCCATAATGACACATTCTAGTTATAGACAACACATCAGTGTTCTCAGGTGTCTGCCTGAGGTCTTCTGACATCCCCTGCTAAGTCAGATCATAACATGGTCCAACACAGACCAGAAGAAAACGTTTCAGACCCATTATGTTCTGGTAAGGGGATGTTGCTCGTGCATGAAGGGATCAAATTGAGAACTTCTCCTGCCCCATGAATTAAAAATGACACTTCAAAAACATTCATGGTCAGCTTTGATTTGTACTGGTCAGGATGTCTTGCACCTATTCAAGTAAAACTGCTGCTGTATGGAGTGCTGTAAGTGTTGGAATCCAGAGATGACCTCAGGCACAGTAGAAAAGCCAGGGAGATGGAGTTCTGTAGCAATGTCTGTAGGAAGACAAAGATGAAGTGGCCTACAAGTGCACGTTGCCCGAGACAGCAGGAGAACAAAAAGCAGGCAGAACAGAAACCCCAAAGTATTCTGCATTTCTGACCGTCACAGAGTTCATTTCCAAAGCAGGAGAGCCATTCAATAACCCAACCACTTTTATGTAGCCACGTGGGCGAGTGACAGAGAAAGGCCCAGCTGGAGGAAGGAGCACAATTTGAATCCAGAAGAACTCTACCTCTTAGCCATGAACCATGTGCTGCTGCCAGTTTACTACTGGGGCAGACAGAAGGAAAAGAATAAAACACGGGTTATTTTTATGCCTGCATGAGGACTGGCAGCTCTACTGCACTTCTAAAAATAAAGCTCAAACAGAGACAAAGCTATAAGCCTGGAATGTAGAGATGAAGTCATAAAGACTAAGACATGAAGACATTAGATTTAACAAAACGTTAGATTAAGATGTAAAGCCACCCTGAAGCTCCAAGGAGGTGTGATAAACAGGACTGAGCTGCAGATTGAGTCAGGGTAGGATTTATACCCAAAGCCATCTCTTGCTGGGTTTTCCCTTGAATAGTCCTTTAGTAAAACCAAAACCAAAAACCAAAGACAAATCATGAGTCCTCATTATGTTCTGGGATAAAACTACGAAGAGAAGAGGTGACTAAATGCCTTTGTGCTTTTCTGTGACACACAAAAGGAGTGTTTTTGAAGTGCATTTTCAAATGGGGTCACTGTTCTTCAGGAGACAACCTACATTTCATGAGGGACAGTCCTGTGTTTATCTGCTGTTGCATTCCAAGCTGTGTTGGTGACTCATTTGGAAAAGGATGTTCCCACAGCAGAGGAAGCATCTGTAGACCTGCATTTGTAGCACTTACAGTGAAATACTTCGGAGTATTGTGGAAATTACCTGCATTTTCTATTTTAACATTATATCAAATTATATTTTCTATATTCTATTCCATCCTATACCACCTTTAACAGGCCATTAAACCACAACCAGTTGTGTGGAGAGAGACAGAGACTGCCATCAGCATGGGCCCGCAGGTGTGTCCTGCTCCTGTGACACTGAGAGCTGCCATCAGACACTGCCACTCAGAGCCTGTGCCCTGCTGTTCCTGCAGTGCTCACCACTGCTTCCCCTCCAGGTGAACCACCACCTTCTGCAGGAGCTGCCCTCCCTGCCTTTAGTCAAAGGATCACTACAGACAGCAAAAACAACAAAAAAAGGGATTTTTGAATGTGACACGCAGCACTTTGTCTTCAAAGAGAAAGCAATAAATGTAAAGAAAAACCAGTCCTAAGCTGAGCAGAAGGCACTTGGCCATTTGCAAGTGGGAATGAAGCAAAACAAAGAAAGATTCTAATTGTAATGTCAGCGATGATGAGTTTTTCAAGAATGCCTTTCCTTAAAATGGAGACAACTCAAAGGGCTTTGCTGAAGCAATTTGGCTACTCCAAAGGGTGGCAAATTGTAAGGTACAATTCAGTGCAAAGCTAAGCTTGACAAAAGGAAAGGGCAAACTGCACTCTTGGTGAACTTCAGGAGTTCATTATTTAACAAGCAAGTACCACCAGCTTGAGTAATTACTAAGATTCACATTTTCTCCTCCTTGACTGACAAGCAAAATAGCAACCAGGGAGAGAATGTACTCACTTATGGGTAAAAGCCTTCTTGAAAATCTTTGTCCCCTTTCATTAATCCTTCATATCTCAATAGATTTATTTAAGAAATGAGCGCAGGATGGAGTGCACCTTCAGCAGTTTTGCAGGTGACCCCAAACTAAGCCATACAGCTGGTTCACCCAGGGGAAGGGATGCCACCCAGAGGGACCCTGCCAGGCTTGAGCAGTGGGACAAGCTCCTGAGGTTCAACAGGGTGAAGAACAAGGTCCCACACCTGGGAAATGAATTGAGAGCAGCCTTGTAGGGAAGGGCTTGGGGGTGCTGGTGGTTAAAAGGCTGGACATGCAGGTTGACCGTGTCCTGGTCTGCATGAGGGGTGGAGAGAGGTGATTCTGCCTCTGTAAGACCCCTCCCAGCAGTGCTGCCCCCCCAGCTCTGGGGTTCCTGGCACAAAAAAGACATGGACCCATGGAAAGTCTCCCAGAGGGGGCACAAAAAAGCAGGTCAGAGGACTGGGACACTGAGAGAGTTGGGGTTGGTGAGCCTGGAGAGCCATTCAGAACTTACTGCAGCCTTTCAGTGCTCCAAAGGCACCTACAAGAAAGATGGAGAGGCACTTTTTATTGGGGCCTGCAGTGGCAGGACAAAGGGCAGCCCTTGGAGAGAAATAAGGTACATTTGGATTGCACATTAGAAAAGAATTATTTTCAAGTGATTGGTGGGCAGGCCCTGGCACAGGTTGGGCAAAGAAGCTGTGGCTGCCCCAGCCCTGGAAGTGTCCAAGGCCAGGTTGGATGGGGCTTGGAGCAACCTGGGCTGGTGGAATGAGATGAGCTTTAAGGTCCCTTCCAAACCAAATCTTTCCATGATTCTATGAAATGAAATAAAGAATCCCAGTAATAAAACAGAAGTCAGGTAAATGAGCTTCTTTTAGTTTTTAAAATCTTTCTGTTCCTTAAAAACAAAAGGTGCTGCAATAATAAGAAAAATAACATATACCATTTAAAGAACAACCTTGAAAAAGGTATAAAGGACTTTAAATACTGGTATGAAAAGATCAAATTGTCATCCAGAATAGAATTGTTTTTAAAGTTACATTCTGACAACATTCTATGTTTCTTCTTAATAGTCTCTTTAAGCTGTTTTAGTTTTCCAACAGCATTGACTAAATATCTTCAGAGCTTTGAAAAAGAATGGTAAGATTTTTAAAGAAGTTTGCAGATCAGAGGTTTATTTGGCTGGGAAATATCTAAATTCCTTGGGCTGTTTTCAATGCCACAACATATATAACTTAGTGGGCTTGGAACTGTGTGTAATTTAACTCTGTCGGGTTTGAGGGGTATTAAATTATACATCTGCAATTGTGAGAGGTGTCCTCTTCCTGTTTATGCCTTTTAAATCCCAAATTACTCAAGTCCTGGCATCCCACCCTGATAAAATTCTAAAGCTACAGATACCCCTGTGCTCATTTCTCATGGGGGGCTTGGAGAAACCTGGTCTATTGGAAGGTGTCCCTGCCTTTGGCAGGGGTTGGAATTCTGCTTTAAAGAGGAGCTTTAAAGGTCCCTCCAACCCCAGAAATTCTATGATTCAGTTTTGTGACGTTTATTCTGAGCTCTTTAATGGTCTAGAAATAAACTGTGTGCTCCTGCTACTGAAACACCCTGCAGTGCCACTCTTTATTCAGCCACTCCCTTAGTAAACCCCCAAATCCAGAATCTGGGATTTTTGCTGCTCTTTGGTAGTGCACGAGACAGAAATGACTCACAGTGCAGTAAGAAAGTCATGTTGGAAATAACTTTCCTATCTGTTCATAGTGTCTAAAAATTGCTTTGCCTTTTGAGATCTCATACACGCACTCATCAAATTTACATTTTATTTGTGCTAATTCATATCTGCACCTGCTTTTCCTGCTAACATTTGAAGCCAAACAGAAGAGCCAAATAATTGCTCACACTCCTAAATTTAGCCAAAATGATTAAAAAAAAAGAAAAATCTTTATTCTACAAGCACAATGTGGAAGTAAAAAAAAAATAAAATCGTGGCACAGAAATCCCTCCATTGCAAAACCTGAATTCAGCCCAGTGAAAATTCAGCACCCCCCCAAGCTATTTCTTCATTTTTTTTATTCCTAGTCTAGTGAAGGGGTTTGGAACAAGATGATCTTTAAGATGTTTCAACCCAGGGCTTTCTGTGATTCCATGGTGATTTTATGATTCTCTTTATTCTGAAGAAACAAGTTAGTGCTGAACACCCTGAAAAGGACGAAAAGAGGCTCTTTCCAGCTTAAGGTGCATGTTGGAATGAAATGAAAAGATATGTTTCGTGCAAGAAAAGTTTTACACACCAAAAATGCTGTAAATTTTGGGTTCTGGTTGTTTAAAAACAAAGAGCCCACACTCCGTACATTTCAAACTGCTCTTTGTTGTTGTTGTTTGGTTCAGGTTTTGTGTTATTTCTAGAAGCTGTTACATTCTACTGAAAGTGGAAGCTTTTCCATTTTCTTCCCATGTGTGGCATCTCAATGTTTTGCCCACAGAGCAACGATTGAAGAATTCCACTGGCTCTGTAATTCTGACTTAGAATGATGTTTGCTTTATTTCTCTGTTAACTCAGCTGTTTTTGACACCTTTGGTTAGTTCTGTGCCAACTGAAAACACTGGAAGTGCAATTTATATTCATCTGCTTGATGAACTGTGCAGTTATTTCATAGATCTTCCTTTAAACAATAGTGAATGGCACTGAAGGCCTCCATCCTGCCCTCCTTTGTGCATGTTTCTTTCCTTGGCAATAAGATTGAGAGAATATAAATAAAATAATTTATTTTTAATGGTGGCGAGTCCTCCCAAATTGCTCTTAGCACTTCCAGTTAATGAGCACTTCTCCTTCTGGCAGAAGAAGGTGATGGTAATGGAAGGAATTAGTCACCCAGCTTTGTATCTCAACACAAAGCACAGGAGGGACTCTGGGTCAAGGGCTGACATGGACTTCAGGTTCCTGCTGAAAACCCCAAAATTTCCTTCCAAAGAGCCGAAGGGTTTGCCACATTCAGTGTGTTCGTGATCTCCACACACAGAGTGGGCAAAGTTAACCAAAGGGAAAAGGAATGTAGAGATTGAAAAGAGTTAACATTAATATACATTTCCAGTGGGAAAAGAATGCTGCAGACCACAAGTGGTCTTTTTGATATACATTCTGTATATCTCAATATTTATCCAGAAGGTGTTGAAAAATCTGTCCTTCTTCAAGCTTAATTAAGTATATTCAAGGGCAAATAAATCTACAGGAACACACACTTCCACATTTTCTCTAATAACCCTGTAGAACCTAAGCCTAAGGGGCTGTAATAAGAATTAATTAAAGTAATTCTGTACAAATACTTTACTGAGAGGATCTTTTGAAAAGTGGAGAGTTCGCCGTAATTTATTGCCGAGAAGAGAATTCAATCCTTTTTCCAGCAATGTTGCTGTTAATTTTAATAGCCTGGCATTTTTGCCATTATTGTATCAATACTTTTCCCTCTGGATTCTTGTTTTTTTTTCTGTTGAAGTGATTAAAAAAGGGGATCCACAGAAACTTACAGCTCTTGAAATATCACTGAAGGTAAATGATGACAATGAGCTGGATGTACCAAATGATCTGGATTTACTCTCCTGAAAATAATTCTGGTTGATATTTTGATTTATTCTTTTGCAATTATAAGTGCAAAATTAACCATAATTTAAAAAAGGGAAGGAAAGGAAGGAAAGGCAAGGAAGGAAAGGCAAAACACACAGAAATAATCCTTGCTAAAATTCTACATCTTGCAAAAGAAAAACAGGTTATTTAGCTCTGAAAAAGAGATTTATGTCGCTGAATAACCACTCCTTCCAATGACCCAGCATTTCCTGGGGAATTGGCTGGTTCCTGCCTGGTATCCCTGTCCATGGTACACACTCCCACTGACCATTCTGATGTAATTATTTATATTTCAATGGTAGTTAACTACAAAAACACTTTCCATGATGTTCCCAGTTGTTCCTGGACCAGGAATGGGACACAGCTTGCTCACTGCACCACTTGGTGTACAGACTAATTCTTTCCCTAACAATTAGTAACCTTTGGATGAAAGAAGGCAAAACAACAGTGGGAGAACTTCCAAATCATGCTGCTGGGTTTGCCAGTGTCATGATATATGATATATATCATATATCATATATCATATATCAAAGACATATGGGATAGTCTTAGTTCCATATTAAGCCTAAGGTGATTCTGTCGCTGTTCTTAGGAAAACAACAACTGCTATACAGAACCACAGCTCAGCTCACTTGCTGCTCAGAAAAGATCAATTTAGGCAGCAAGGAAAGCTAAGTAGGATCTCAGGCAAGACAGAAAATTGCAAGCAATCACATTATCATATGCTAGTGAGAGAGTTAACTCAGTTCACCACATGAAATCTTAGTTGGAAGCAACTATAGAAAGTACCTTAAATTTTGGCAATATTGGTGAACACCTTAAATTTTAATTGTGGGTACTGAGCTGACAAGCAATTATTCAGTGTCATGTAACTTTATCACTTGTAATCCACTCCTATCTTCACATGTGCTATAGAGAGCAGACAAAGAATTTGGAGCAGTTTTTCTTGGGTTTGCTCCTCTTTTTTTTTCCCCAGTGGTGCAGAATGAGACCAAATTGTTTTCAAGAACCTTCATAAATCTGCTGAGATTAAGAATTTCAAGTGCTGCCAATTGGTGTAGTGCTGCAGAAGTCAAGAGAGATATATCTGCCTGCAAGTTCCCCTTCTTACTCTCTTTTCATGTTGATTGCAATCAGGGCAGTTCCATGGAAGTTATAATGAAGCAAAATGTAAATCTCTTTGGACAAATGGCTCCTTCAGCTCCTTTATTCTCTCATATTATCGAGTTCAAATTTGCCTAATTCTTTCCATTCTTTTATTCATGGAATACAAAAAGTTCAACTGTGAGAAAAGTCAGGCATTCTACAAGTACATCATTTTTTTGCCACTTAAAAATGTCACAGGTGCTTTAAATGGATTGTCAATAGTTGGAAATACAGCCAGAAATACTGAGACAAGTTCTTCATTCTTCAATTTAACAACAGAATTCACTGTATTGCTGCTTACTAGAATGAGCCTTTATGGCTTTTTTTTAAAGCTCAGTTCCTCTCCCTCCCGTGTCTGAAATAATAGCAGGGAACTGGCAAGGAAAGGATCTCACTTTTAGGTTTGGATGCATCTGGCAATTAAGTTAAAGTTCATGAGTTTTACTCTCAGCCCAAAGCTGAAAACTGAGGAGAAACAAATTTAAACGGACCTATTCTATTCTATTCTATTCTATTCTATTCTATTCTATTCTATTCCATTCCATTCCATTCCATTCCATTCCATTCCATTCCATATGTAAATCATCAACAGCTGAGTCAGATTTGAGCCATACAAGTTCTCAATAACCTAACCGAAAATGAAAACCTGAGAGTTTTGGGGGGTGTATGGGGTCAGCCTTAGGCAGTCTTTATTTGAGATATTAGAGGGTTGAAATGAAGGATTGGTTCTTTATGAAATGTGTGGAGAATGAAACAGATAAAAATGACATTGGAGGAACACTTGTTATTATTAGAGACCCAGCTGCACCAAATCAGGTCTCACATTCCAGATAAAAATTACTTTTCTCCTCATCTGAGTCTTTGATATGAGTTAAAAATTTGGAAGTTTACAGCTATTAAAAAAGGCTTCTTGGCAGAGAGGAAAGAAGCATCACATCCCAGAGTAGGTGATGGTTATCCAATACAATAAAAATTCCCCAGCATTTCAAACAAAAAGAAAGAAGAAAAAGCAAGTTGAATGCCCTGTTTGGAATAAAGGATGCAGAGAAGCTGGAAACCCCCCCAAAATTCTTTTCTTTAAGGACCATGTCAAATGTGTGATCAAAATGCAGCTTTTTCCCAAGCTTCAGAAAAAAACCTCTCTGAGAGGAATGCTGTGGCATGTTCACAGTGCCATTCACTGTCACAGAGCTGAAGTGAGAAAAATGTAAGGGATGTTAGTAATTTACCTGTTATCACTGGGACATGTTTAATCCTCTCATTAGAATTAGACAAGGACAAGGACAGGAATTAGGTAAGCAATGACAGCACACACTGAACTGCCTCGTCATTCCAACATGCTGTATGATAAAAGGAGGATATTCATGCTGTGTCAACCATGCAGCTTGTCATCATTAGGACAATTTTACATCAAGTTATGTCTGTTAATGACCAGCAGAGTTATTTTACCCAGAGAACTCCTTCTCCTCCTTCCAATTTACACCGCTGCTGTTTTCTTTCCTGACTTTTATGCTTTATGACCTCCTGGCTGAGGAATTTTAATTAGGTGTTACCTTAATGTGGATATATACTAAATGTTAGTCCTATGTTCCAAACCTCAGTCATCTATGTTATCTGAAGAAAAATGAGATAATTAACCTCCTCCAACAGTCAGATGGAGAATGGACTGCAACATTATAAAGGTTGCTCCTTTTTGCTGTCCTGAAAATAGACCCTTTTGTATCACACACCCGGGTGGTCCAAGGGGAACTGGGCAGTGACCAGTGAGACCCACAGGAGCCTATGGAGCAGGATGGGATTTTCAGTGTTCACGTGGTCACTGGTGGAGTCCCCATCCCTGCAGGTGTCCAAGGGGCACCTGGGGCTGGGTGATGGTGTAGGGGTTTAGGGGTCACAGTGGAGGGTTGGACTGGATGATCCTAAAGGTCTCCTCCAACATTGACCATTCTATGATTCTGTGCTGCTGTTTTTTTCAGAAAACACGTTGTGTACCTTACAAGGTGAAAGTTTGTGTTATCAAAACAGAGCCCAGAATTTAAGGTGAATGTTTCTAATGACTGGATGATGATGTTCTTGCAAACCATCTCCCTGTGACTCTGGCATACTGTAGTGCCATAAAGCCTTCTACAGCAAGAGGCTTGGAGGTAAACCTGCTTAGGCTGACATGAATAAGACACTAAAAATACACATTCAGGACCTGAATTGTTATATTTCCCTCCTCTCAATGTCTTAAAATTTCCACTGAGATTTGCCTTTCAGTGAGTTTCATCACATAGCATACATTATAAATAATTGGAAAGAATTTAGTAAAGCAATATGCTTCCAGTATATAATAATATAGTTGGCAGTGTTGGGTCAAGCAATTAGTAATATATAAGCCTGGCTGAGTATAAAAAGATGCATTAAAGTAATAGAAAAAGTAAGTTAATGCATCTGATATTAAAATGGTTCATTTAGTGAACAATTTACTGAAGTATTAAAGTGGTTGTAATCTGTGTGAGGACATTGAATGATCAGTTGATAGCAAGGGTCAAATTTAACTGAGATTTCCTTCAATTGACAGAGTCAGATTTCCACTTAAATGACTTGCATGTCATCACATGGAATGGTAGAGATCTAAAGCTGGTGCTGTGAGCCAGAACTGAAAGGAGATCTGGAGAGCAGACTACACTTAGTCTTTGGATGTGCAATTTATCAACATGAGGGATCTCCAAAAGCTTCAAACCTGTCAAGAGAACTACTTATCTTGGTATTTGGAGACACAGCTGAACATTTCCCAAGGAGATTCATAGAAACAGGGTCTAAGAGTTCCTTAAGCCTCTCCACAACATCCCTCTAGGCGAGATTCTCCAGAGGGAAGAACTGTGCCCTTTGGAAATACACCTGTTTAAACACAAAATTTATGTCTTGTGATCCTTTTCTGTCCATAAATATCAATTCTACTCTGGCACTCTCTATATTCTGAATAGTCCTGTCAGGGAAAAATTGCCTAAAACAGGAAGGGCCATGAACCAAGCAGCTTGATTTCAGGATGTGTTGTTTGTGTGATACTACATTGACTCCTGGTAGGTCTTTCATTAGAGCCAGGACAAATCAGTATCAAGACACAGTGCCCTGAACGATTCTAAGCTTGCAAAGCCACTTGAAACTGCTCAGGCAGCTTGTAAATCATCATCCCACAGACTACATAAGCTCCCTTTTATACAGGTCTGCAAGGTTTACTCCAGAAGAATAAAATTTTTATTCAGAAGACAGCTTCTTCTTGGAGTTGAATGAATATACCACCAATTTTTTTGCATTACAGTCTGAGTTTAGCTTGATTTTAACTTCTAGCATAGCCATAAGGTGCACACTGAAGTAACTTGAGAATGAGTTTCAGAAGTTTTGTGCCTCCAATGACACAGCTTGCCACTGAATTTTTATGACTGTGCATAATAATCTAAAGGACTGCACAGACAGAAAGGACAGAGCTTGGTATTATTGTAGCTCACAACTGAACAAGGAGACCCAGGAGTATAAAGGGTATTGCATAGTATAACTAAGAAGAAAAATAATCACACCTTTCTCTGGGCCCAAGCATCAAACCAAGATCCAGGGCCAGGCATTTCTCCAAGAACTCCCAGCTATGATGAATTCTCATCCAGGTACACTGGACAGAATTGGCAGGCTTCTTTTTAATTTCATGTGGATTTGCAGGCAGTAAAAATTCCTTGGAACTGCAAGACATCACTCCAAGACATTTAGATTTTCAAAGTAAGAGGAAAATAAAGACTATATCATGGTGGCCTTTAAAACATTTTCTTCATCTATAAGGGCATGGCCAAACCTGATAGTCTGGGTTAGGACCATTCAATCTATGAAATCTAGTAAAGAGAAATGTCTCTGCAGACAGCTGATACACCTTATTAAGGGGAAGGTGAGTTTCTATTTAGGACAGCAACATCCTTTCAGGTTTGGGTCAGCTTTTCAAGAGATCTGACAGCTCAGAGGCCAGAACATTCCAGAAAAAGAAGTTTTCTTTCTGAAAAAGGGCAGTGCTTATATTAGTTCTGGCATAAAACATCATGCAACAGTTTACACATGCAAACCTGCATGAATCCAAACACCAACCACCTCAGGAATGATAAGATAAAATGTGCTTTGATGTTCTATTCATTAGATCCACTGGCAAGTAGAGGGTAGATTTATGAGGAAAATATATTCAGGTAATAACTGAGGCTTCAAAGACACACTAGGAAAGGTAATTGTTCAAGTATTTTATCTGGTCTTGGGTGTTTTTTTTTTAAAGAGTAGAATTCAAAAGAGAAATAATAATGTTAAAGTCCATTTTCTGAGGGCAAAAGTAAAACATTTTTTGTACAGATAATTTTGCATAACAATGGCCATGATACAGATAGGAGCAAGGGGCTCTGTTTGATGTTGCCAAATAGTGGCTAAAACATGAAGTGAGACCAGAAGCAGAATGTCAGCAAAAAAGACAGACACAGCTTTAAATGAAAATATGTTTCTGAAATGCATTCATCCCTTTACAGAGTGATCTAAATGAGAGTTGCTGAATTTTCATTAGTTGATAGAACCCTTAGGCCTTGGGAAAAGTGCTCCATATGCAGCCAGGGACTCGACAGCCTGTATCATTAGTGCCACCTCTCATTTGTGTTTAGGCCTTGAAATTAAACCCTTGCTATTCTTAAATTTCCCCCATTTTAAAGTCACCCAGCGTTCACCCAGTTACAATTTCACCCTCCCAGCAGGCTCAAGGGAGCCCATTTTTTGGGGAGTCTGGTGGTTTTGATCTGCCACCTCCAGCCCTCTCTTGGGTGGTCCTTTAGAAGAAGTTCATTCTCTCAGCCCGGGCTTCTCTCGTGTTGCTGCTCACCCTTCTGGCCAGAGGCGAGGCACAGCCTGCAGGGCTTGTCACCTCATCCCTGTCACCCCCACTGCTGCCACATTTCCCTGTGCCCTGCCAAACTGCTGGACTTTTGACTTTTTACCTCTACCTTTTCAGACCTCACATTAGTCTGACCTGACAATCCTTTCCCCCACCACTGCTCTCAAAGGACTATTGACTTGAAAATACCGCTAAGGTGTTAAATCCTCCTTATGATTTTCGAGGCAAATCTATTTATTTATGGAGGGAAAATCCAATGATGCAGTAGCTCTCCATAAAGGGCTGTGAGTACTGAATAGTAAAAGCTTGTGCTATCTGTAAGGTTGATCTGGTGACAGAGAAGGGGAGGTAAAAGCAGGTTAAAGGCCAGAAAGAACTGAATTCTTTCAGAGCTCGAGAACTAACCTGAAAATAATAATAATAAACACTACCTGTGTATTTAAAAAAGACAATAAACATCCATGATGCTGCTCTTGTTGCCTCTTGGTTTTGTGGCCCTTCTTCTTTCACACTGAATTTCTCCTATCTTATTTCCAGCAGGATTTTTGTCAGAGCTGAGCTTCTGCCTCACTGGATTCCCAGGGACAGCAGCCAAAGTGATTCTGAATGTGTGTCCTGGTATGGTGAAACCTGGGATGTTTTAAAAACAAAACCAAATTGCCTTTCAGCCTAAGTTTAGGTTGAAAGATTTATATGGGTTTGTTTCCCTGTCTTCAGTGTCCCAGAAAACCCTGCAGCCTGGTGGTGAAACTGTGCTGATGGACTCATTTGTGTGAGCTTAAAGCTGTTTTCCTACAAGCAACACTGGGAAGTTTGGGCTAATTGTTGTTGTGGAAACTTTTCCTTCGTCTCTTTATCATTCTTGGTCCACTAGCAAAGTCACTGAAAAAATCAGGCCATCTACAAATACAGTATTAATAACCCCTCCTAATACAGGGGTGACAATTTCAGGACACTTATACCCACTGTCAGGAACAATGCCTGGGGTTTGACCCTCTGATTTTTGGGCAGCTTTTCAGAACCAGTATCTTCACATAAAAATGAGTAAGAGCAATATTCCATCACACAAAAATGCCATTTACCAGGGGTTCTACGTGCAGTCGATGCAACTACAGAGTAGCTGGGGAATAAAAACCAAACACTGCAGAATCTGGCTAAAATCTGAGCTGGAAACAAACCTAACATATATATTTTTCTCACTGTAGCTATTCCAAAGTAGTGCCAAGGAAGATGCTGCCAAAGCCAGGTCAGCACGACACGGTAATTTGATCAACAGGGCAGGCACCAAGGAGGCAGAGCTTCTGCACATCAAGATTTGCACCAACTCGACACTCTTTAGGCAAACTACACTGAAACAGTGGGTGCTTTCTGGCTGTTGTATTCATCCTCCTGGAATTTAAAATACCACAGAAGTGCCTTCTTATTAGAAGGAGTCTGAAAGTAGTTGCTTCAGATAAGGATTGATCAAAGGCAAACCATCACGACACAGATAAGAGTCAGTCCTTCAAGATGATGGAATAAATAAGGTTCTAAGGATCTGGGATGTTGAATAGTAACAAGGAGTGAAGAAGGTGCAAGATTTAGGTTAGATATGACACGTGTAAAACCTTATAATGATCAGTGAGGGCTGTGCCATTTCCCTTACAAGCTGTGATGAATGCTATCTTGAACATAATATTTTAACAAAACCCTAGATTAATTCACTCCTGCAGCCTATGCATATTTGACACAGAAGGAACAGCAAATCTATAGGTATTGCTAAAAGATGGATTTCAGGCATTTTAGGCAGCTTTTGAATTCTACTGCCAGGAAGAAAGACTATAATTTTCCTTTTTTTTGTGTCTGTGTCTGTGTAGGTGTAAATGACATGATTAGGTAGCCTGACCTCTCATATATGACTTATTAAACCAAGCTATCAAGTGCATAAGAAAGAAAGGGATTTAGTAGCATAAATATATATATATATATGTATATATATATATATATATACATATATATATATATACACACCAGCTCTACATTTCTATGAAGCCCTTTCTGTATGCACACACTTATGGAGCACCACTAATGAATCTTTCAGTTTCAAATTTTGAGCTGAGGAAAGATGTTAAAATCTGCCAGGATGGGAGTGGCCATGCCCATGTCCTCACAGATGTCCTGGAGAGCAGGAGGCTCAGGGGGGACTCGATCAGCTCCTGGGTCTTTTTCAACCTAAACAATTCTATATTACAATTCTGTAATTCATGGACATAGTTTATTTCTATTCCTCCAGTATCCATTTGGAAAATCCAAATATTTATTCTCTAATAACTCTACAGGACCCATTGTTGCCATTTGTTTGTAATAAGATGATCTTACCACAGACTGATAACACAAATAGAGCTCTTTTATCACTGATTAATCCAAGCCTGCCATTCCCCGGACTCGTCATTAGAAGACTTTTAATCTACTAAAACCCCATCGATTTTCATTTTATTTTATTAATTGCTGAAGCATCTTCCTCGAGTTTCAAGTTGTGCACATACTTTGTAGGGACAGAATAAGCAGCAGGAAGCCCTCTGGAGCCAAGTCTCTGGAGATGGAGGGGTTCCAGTGCGATGCTTCCACTGATGTCAGTAAGGAACCGTCCCAAAAATATAACAAAGGAAGGCACTGACTTCACTTCCAAGGCTGTGCTTTGAAACACACAGCAGAAAGAGAAGTGACAGCAGGAGTGTAAACTCCAAATCTATGGCCAGAATGGTTCAAACCTCCCCTCCACACACACATCCATAGCCATGGTAATCGCTGCTGGCCTGATCCTTTCCTCACTTAGAGACCAAATGAAAGTCTCCACCTCCCTCTTTCTGCCTTGCTCAAGTCATTACCTTATTTACATGATCAATTTGCTCTGTGACCTCTTTTCCATTCTTTCTAATATTTTAGAGGTACAGAATGGCATATTAAAAAGAATATATAATTGTCTTGCTAAAGCAATATCCAGGAAGAATATTATTCCATTTATTATTTTAATAAAACAAAAATTATTAAATCATCAATTATAATTCTTTAGACATTACATTACAATATAATAAATAATATAATTATGATAAATTATATTAAAACCTGAATTTTTACCCCCTTATCATTATTTCAAGTTAGATTCCCTGCGCTCTATTAGAGCTCCAGGATAGAAAAAGCTTGACTTCAGCAGGAAAAAGATAATTGCAAAAATACATCCCAAGAATTGGCTTTGACAGGAGGTGGAAATTTTTGTTTTGCCAGGTAAAGAAGTTTTCTTGGCTCTTTTTTTATTGCTTTACCTTATGCCCTTCTCACACAGTACACATCCAGGCACCATGAATGAACCTGTTCCTTACATCTCCTGGCATTTGCAGGGCTTTTTAGTGTTTTGTACATTTAGATTTTTTTCTCTCTGTATTTGATATATACAAATAGAATACATATTCATATGGTTAAGTTCTTTATAGAGGATATTTATGTTTTACTAACATATTTCTATTTCGTTTATATATTTCTAAATTTTATGCATCTCTAACGTTCATATTTTTATATATGAATGTGTTTTGTATATTTAGTATATCAGAGGGCCTTACTAGACTGGAGAGTTTCCCAGTGCTGTCCCTTATCCAAGCCCTTGGGACACAGCAGATATCCCTGTGAGCTGGGTCTGCTCTGCCCATCCAATTACATCAGCCAGATGTTGAAGGAAAGAAACCAAACCCTGCATTTTCCAAGCACTCAGGATAATAAAATATTGCTTTGCGTGGATCTAATGTTATTCCATAATTAATTCCAACATTTTTTAAGGTATGGGATCCTTAATCATCTAAATCAAAGCAGTTTTCCATCAATAACCATTCCACCAGGTTTTCTGTTGTTTTGTTTTTTTAACTAAACAAAACTTACCAAACCAGAAGTGCAATGCTCAAATACAGCCCTGCAGCTGAAATTGAGCCTAATCCTCTCTCCTCGTTGGAATATTTAGAGGACAGGCTGATTTCAAAGGCTAAATCCTTATTCTTTATTGGCCCCCCTATTCCCCAAAATCCTTAATTAAACCCTACTGAAGTTATTAACAAAAAGAGGGAAGAAAAACCTCTGGTTGCAACACACTTTTGAACAAATGGTGAAAAACCATAATTATGAAAGTGTTTAACTGAGGTCTAGAATAATACCAAAAGTGCATTCCAATCAAAGCCCAGCCAAAATATAGAGCTTTAGTAAGGGATTGGTGGAAAACAAGACCAAAATCAATGGAAAATAAGAGCAGAGGTTAAACAGATGATTATTTAGCCTGTCCTTCTATGATTTTTCCCAGGGGTTGCTGAGGGCTGGAGGTGTACCTTTAGTGATTTGCTCCTAAGGTTTTGTTTTCCTCTCTCAGAAACCCTATAAAACTCTCAATCTCAGGTGTTTGTTAGGGAACAACACAAAGGCTGCAAAGAAAGAAAAGCCAAGCAGATTATCTTCCTTTTCTTTCCGTGGGATCTTATTTCCTTCACTTCTCTATTTGTTAATTGGTTCACTGTGAAGCTACGTGAGCTGTGCCCCTTCTTCTCCAAGTGTTGAGCCACACACAAGCTTGGATTGGATTTTTCCTCCTTCTGGCAATTTTCTCTCTGATTATTCTTACTTCACCTGGCCTGTTTTCCCCCACTAAGTGAAGGAGAGGCTGTTTAACCGTAGAATTAATGATGCCAAAATGACAGGTTACTCCCTCTCTGATATTGTCTTTTCTGCCCCAGGGTGAGCTGTATCATTTAGCTGTTATCAAACTGTTATCAAACTGTGTGTACTGACTCCATGGGTAGCTGTGAACAGCAGCCACACACACAACAGGCAGGGTATATTTGTGAAACTTCACCTGATCTGGGAGCCTTTTGACTTCTCCCACTTTGCACCTGCGAGTTACCCATTTGAGAAGAAACCTCTCCTCGTGGAGTCTGAGGGCTGATTAAGAGATGATTTCAATGATCTGAGAAACTTAGAAATTACTTAAAAGGCTTGCACTCGTTATTAGTGATGAACGAAGGCACATCCTGCATGTATAAACTAAATTTCTGAATCACTGACTGAGTGTCTGTTTGCATAAACTTAAAGATCTCGGAGTCCAGAAGGAACAACTCAGTTTGCACTCGCTGGGGTTCAACCCATAAATTTATTGCTTGGATGTGATTTAAGTTAGAAGGGTGCTATTAAGTGGAGGGGAACAAATCAGTGAGGCACTGAATTCTTTCTGCCAAATAATGACTGATTTCAGCTCCCACTAAAGGAGGTATTTTTTGTCTGTAATTCTGCTCATCATGCACCAACAGCTGTGCCTTAATTTTCACAGGATGCTCACAGAAAATCAAGCAATCATTTAAGATGTGTACACATTGGAATGGAAATACTCTGCCGTTTTGTTCCTCTGCTTGTTTATGCAATTAGAGTATCAGGCTGACTAGCAAGTTTTGACAGAGAATTACATATGTTCTTTCTGTACATAAACCTCCTGTCCTAAACAAATATTTTGGCAATCCTTTTATCAGACTTTTAAATCATAAGAACTTCAGAAGCTCAAACTTAGGTGTGCCTTTTATTTCCTCATGTGTCCTTGAAAGCTGCTGTGGATTATGCAGATCAAAATAAGAATATAAGGCAACTATTTAATAACAATTATTTTATTTAAATTTTAATGCTGAGAGACCCAACCTGACCTGCAGTTACAGAGAACAGGAGAAGGAAAAATGAGAGGGAAGACACAGCAAACTTAGACTAGTGAATAGCTGCAAAGTGTGTGCTCAGAAGACAGTGACCTTTACCTCTTCATGCAGCAGGAAATTAGTATTTTGGGAGAGTGGTTTGGGATGGTGTTTGTTTGTTTGGGTTGTATTGGCCTGGGCATGCCCAGTCTCGGGTGGATTCTTCAAGTCCTGGCATTAGAATTTAAATCAGAATTTGAACAATTGGAGTAGCAAAACAATGGTGTGGTAAATGTCTATTTTGAGCAAACCCTTTCAGAGAGATTGTGATCTAAATAACATCAGAATCATGGAATCATAGGCCATTCTAGGGTTGGGAGGGACCTTAAAGCCCACCCATTGCCACCCCCTGCCATGGGCAGGGACACCTTCATTGCTCCAAGCCCCGTCCAACCTGGCCTTGGACACTTCCAGGGACCCAGGGGCAGCCCCAGCTTCTCTGCCCAACCTACCCTTCAAGGAGGGAAAGTTCCTGCCAACTCTTTGCCAAGTTACACTTTTCTCAAGCCCCACCTTGTGAATGGCAACTGTTCATTTTGCCGTGGAATGTTTTATACAGCAAGAGTTCCCAAGAACATCTGTGTCTTAACAAGAGGTTTGAAGGCATTAATAATGTTGTATCAGCCCCTCTAAATCATTTGCTATCTGAGGACTGAACTGTAGCTTAACAGCCCAGGGCAAAGTCATGCACCATTAAAATGTTCTCAGACATGTTTAATTATTCATTAGTCATTAACTCACACCAATTGTTCTATCAAAACACTAAGTTTTTCATGTAAATGCTGGAATTTCTTTTCATTTCACCATTGTAATGTGTATTTGGAAATGCAATGAGGTTTCAATATTTAACTCTGAAAATGTTCTGAAGGAAAAAACTATAAGACATTGTTAAAAACTATTAGAACAATGGGGTTTTTTCATTTTTCTGGCAGTTCCTAGTATGATGGTCTCAACATTTTTCCTCCAGAATAGTCTTTACAGTTGGCTATGACAGAAGCAGGAACAGCCTTATCATTATGTTTTAGCCCAGTTACCACAGAAAAACCTGTTTATTTGCTTTGCTCACACCTACTGTCATATTCAGTATGCTCCTTTTCAGAATGTGACCAGTCTCCTGTCACATCCTTTTTATTTTGTCCCCAAACTGGTAATCTTCCCAACTTTTCTGAAGTAATTGAGGGGTTTTTCCCTACAGTGTATCATTGATCTAGTTGATATTTTCCTATTGTCTCTTACAATTTAATGGCTTCAGTCTTTTTTCTCATGCTCTGCTTTTCATGAATTCAGATTTATTTTTCTTTACTGTGCACTGTAACTTGTTTTATATACTTCCCTCAGAGTCACACTATCTCCCATGACATGTTTATTGTGTTCTTCCTCTCGTTAGCTGGTTTGCCATAATTTTTAGGGCTAGATTTTGTGCTAACTCCTGTGTAGGAGGAACTCCGTGGTTCTCATCTATTCCTTTAGGCACAGGCAGGAGACAAGCAAGATACTGACACATGTTATATGAAAACCCAAATAAAGCAACCGAAGAAACCCCGGGGAGAACAGCCCTGATTTTTTTTAATTTTTCATTTAAATTTTTAAATCATATGTCTGTTTTACACCGAACTGAACCAGCTTCTGTGATAGCTGTTCCGTTGTGAATTGTATCTGTGCTGCGTGGGCTGATGTAATTGGGAGGGAATAAGCAGAAATGCAGGAAAACCATGCTCATAAGATTTTCTACTATTTTGCTCATGCTCCCTCTCACTCAGTCTTCTTGTGCTCTGTTTCCCCCAGAACCAGGATCAAAACTCCTCTCCTCGTACAGAATTAATAACTTCAATTCAAAGCTTCCAATGTCCCAAATCTAAAGGGAATATTAACCAGCAAATCCCATCCATCAAGGACATGGCCCTTTGCCCCCTGCTGGCTGTTCTGGAAGGACTTTTAGGCTCTCTATCCATTACACATGAACTGAAGTCCACTCAGACTTGGATTCACAGCAGGATATCCCTCCTACCTACCAACTGCCTGGAAATTTCTAGCAGGGCAAAGCTGCCAGAAATTCAGGCAGAGTTCCCTCCATAAATCAGAAGCCCCACTCTCACCAGGAGGAACAAAACATGACAACAGCAAAACACCATTGAAAACGGGGGCTTTAATACATTTTAATTTCTTTATTTTAGGGAATTCCCCTTTTCAAATAAAAAAACCACCATGGGAAAATTCTCAGAACTCTGTGCCCCCTAGTCTAGCTAACCATGTCTGACAGAGAATTGTCAATATTGTAATGCCCTACTGTAGTAAGGCTGGAGCAGGAACACTGTGACATCTTCTACAGGTGATGTATTCTGCAGACATAGAGTTAAAAAACCCCCAAAACCAAGAAACAACCACAACCCAACCGAAACAGCTGTGAAATTTTGATTGGAAAAACTAAGAATAAATATCTGGTGCTATGACATACAAGCAAAAGGGCTCCATTGGACAAAGACACAGCAACAAAATTAAAACCAAAAAATTAAGAGGAGGTTTTAGGTTGGATAATCACTGTCTAGGTCTTTATTGCCAAGTGTCCATCTGATCCCAAGTACCAATTATCTCTCTACATCAAAGAAGTTACATTCCAAAAAAAATCTGGGTGGGTGCTTCTTTTCAGTTTCAGCAGATTTATTTTTTCACACTGTAAATGGGAGTTAAATACGGGCATGAACTAAAGTCTGTCATTCCCATTGATATTCAAAGCACAGTTTAATACAAATAAAACTCCCTGGTAAATGGATATTAATGTTTTTTGCCTTCCAAGGCAGTGTTAAAACCTCCTGGAGAACAGCAAGCTCCATGTTACAAGTTCATTAACAGAGTTTGACTCTTCTCAATCACTGTGTTCCAGATGTTATTTGAGCTTCTTCCTCTTGCTGCTCTTACCTATTATGCCCCATCTTATTTTTTTCTTACAGAAATCCAGCTAGGTTTTCCTATATAATTCATTAGAGTGTCCCAAAGGGCTTGGCCCTTTTCCAGGCCTTTGTTTTGCTTCTATACTTTTGGCAAAAGAAATAAAAAGGGGAAAATTTATGCTGGGAGAATGCCAAGAGTAGCCCATTCAATCAAAATCATGTCTTGGTGCAGGGACTATTAGTCAGTCATATCCACATTCTATCTAAATAATTAACTTGTAACACAGAAATTCTAAATTATTGGAATGTCCTTGAATTGTTCAAAGGGCTTGCTGCTCATATTGACTGGAATATGTTTGTTTATCACATTGACTGGATAAAACCCCCTTATTTTTAAAAATTCTAATAACACCACACCAAAATCTAAAATAACCTACACAGAGCAAAAAAGTAAAAATCAGTTGCACTAATTTGACTTCCAAGTCCCACTCTTAATAATTCTGTAAGCAGGACAGTAAGGAAAACTGACATGAGCTCCATCCTTCCAACCCACAAATTGCAAAGACAGTAGGATCAAGCACAAAAGGTACTCAGCAAATAAAGAAATTAAAAAAATCATCCATCTTAACAAACTATTTTATGACTTAACATCTTCTGCAATCACCTCCCAAAACTGGAGATAAAACAGCCTTACATTTTGTCCTGTGAGAGTGAGGGAGCACAGGACCAGTTTGCCCAGCAGGGCTGTGGAATCTCCATCCCTGGAGAGTGAGACCCCGACTGGCCACGGTGCTGTGTGAGCTGCTGGCCCTGCCTGAGCCAAGGATTGCACCAGAGAACCTCCAGAGGTCATGCCAGCCTCAGCCCTTCTGGGATTCTGCTTTTCAGGGAGATAACACAAGTTTTCAGGGTGCCTCTCTAAGGGCAAAAAAAATGAGCTTTTAAAACATCTGTATAAAAGGGGAATAGAACTTTTTTCTATCACACAAAAAAAAGCCTGAACTGTTCTGAGGACACGGTGCAAACCTTCATGGTGAAAGGCAAAACTGATGGTATCCATCAAACCAAAAGGCATATATTGCATACCAAAACACTGTACAGATCAGTCTGGGCAGGATTGGAGCAGCTGTCCTCGAAGGTGTTTCATTTTTGCTGGCAATGAGTTTCTGGAAGCTTAACTGGTCTCAGACACATTGAGAAAAGGAGGCTGTAGTTTGAAAAGGCTCAGTGACCTGTGAGAGCACGGCTCAAACTGTGCACGCTACTTCAGGCTCTGGGTTTGCTGCATAATTTCCCTTATGGAGCAACTGAATCAATTCTTTTCACTAGAAAAACACTGCATTTATTGCTTTGGCTTTTTTTACCTGTGCCCTTCTAGTCATGCAATAGCATGAAGGACTAAATTGCTGTTCCCAGCCTACAGCATCTTCTGTGTCCTTGCCTTTGTTAATTATGAAAGCAACCAAACCACACAAACACACACAAATGGACCACGTGGAGAATTATCTCAGCTCTTTGGAAAATAAAGGAAAGTTAATTAGTGTTGCTCTTTCTAATGTTTGTCCTTCAAATACGTGTGGAGGACTCTGAGTGACCTTCTCTTGGTACTCTCACCTTGCAAGAGACAAATCTGAAAGGAGAAATCTTTGCAGCTTAGTCTTTAGGGCTGCAAGAAATGAGAATAAAAGGTGAAAGGAAGTCCAGAGTGCATTGCTTGGAGATCAGTGATGCAAAACCCAGATGAAAACAAACAAATGAGTGTGTATTAGCCCACTTAAATAATTTTAGAAAAAAAGTAACAACAGTAAATAAAATATAATGGTTATAAAAAACAATGACTGAATGAAATAGTCTGACCTGACTGGGCAATCCACACGACAGGCAGAGCAGGAGGCTGGGGGTCTAAAACACATTTGGGGCAGACATTCCAAAAACTCCCCCAAAACAGCTCCCCACAGACCTGAGTGCTCCATGAAAGCCTTGTCTTCACCCACAGCAGGGAATACATGAGGTCCTGGAAGAAATGAAGTGCCTCCCCTCGAGCAGCAGTGAGGGGAGTCCCTGTGGTCAGTGACTGTGTCACACAGGAGTCCCTCCCCAGCTGGCTGGGGCTTTGGCCAGGTGGGACCGTGTCTTGCACGGTGTGTCCATGGTGTGGGCTCTAAATAACTCACAACACTGCTGAGTTGGGTGTGAGCTTGTGCAGTGTTATTAGTTGTCATTGTTAGCATGTAGTGTTGTTCAGTTTTATTAGTGTGATGAGTTTTTGCTATGGTGTGCTTAAATTTAGTCAGCCAGGTGAGTATTTAAACGGAGCACAGAGTCACCTGTTCACCTGGAATAGCTGCAGGATCCACATGGGTCAGGCAGACATCACAGCACTCCGTGGAGATACCTGGGGTGGAGGGAGAAGAAGGTGGTCCAGGCTTTGCATGCCACCATCCTGCTGTTCCAGACCTGTGGCTGTGCTGTGGAAACCTGTGGAGAGCAAAAGCAGCTGAGGTTGTCCCTGTGGAAACACCAAACTCCCTGCAAGAAAACAGCAGAAAAGGTTTATCTTCCTTCCTTTTTGTTTCAACCTATGGTAAGGCAAAGAGAGAAAGTTAAAGACCCGAGGACCTGAAGAAAAGATATCTCCTCTGCCATTCAGGAATTAAGGGAAAACTGAAAAATAGTGAGTGCCCCTAATATTTGGGGGGTTTTGTTTGCTTTACCTTTACTTAAAACCATCCAGAAGGTGGATGACTGCTCTGGTGGGCCCAGTTCTACAGTTACCAAGGAATTCTGGAATTATGTCATCTACCTGGAATATTGCTCAACATTCACAGTGCTTCTCAGCTCTTCACAGTCTCAGATAAAGCTTTAAGCATAACAAGCTACTATTGCTTCTGTGAAAAAAGCAACATAAACACCTCTGGTTAGTATAGAGCCCCTTGATTAGCACCAAAGGTCACCCACAATCTGCTGTGTTCCTGGTGCTGGACATTGAATTTTCCTAAAAAAAGTTAATTTGAGGGTTACAAACCTCCCTAGACTAGGTGGAAAGCTGATCATTATTCCAGTGAGGTCCCCTCGCCCTGTCTGTGGTCACGTTAAGCAGCAGCAGGCTGTGCTAGCACAGGAGCTGCTGGATAATTAAAAATACATGGCTGGGAAGAAGGCACTCAGCAGGGAATGCCCCACATACCAGCCAGCAATGTAAGAGCAGAGGAAATGGAGAGGTTTTTATTCTTTTTTTTTTGTTCTTCATCCACTCTCAAAGATCCTTTTCTCCTCTGTGTTACAAGACATGATTTAATGCGTCAATAATAAGAGGATTTCTAAAATACACCACTCCAGGTGGGAAGACTAGACATCCCTTTGTTGAGCAGTACAAGTTAGTAGTGAAACATGAATTTCTGATCCCCAGCAAGTGTTTTCTTGCAAGAAACTTTCACACGTGTTGCAAACATATTTTGCAAAGGTCTCACATTTTCAGTATTCACAAACACTGTCACTCACAGAACCATAGGATCATAAAATTGCTTGATTTGGAAGGGACCACCTCGTTCCACCCCTTGCCATGGGCAGGGACACCTTCCACCAGCCCAGGTCACTCCAAGCCCCATCCAACCTGGCCTTGGACACTTCCAGGGATCCAGGGGCAGCCACAGCTTCTCTGGGCACCCTGTGCCCACCCTCCCAGGGAAGAATTTCCTCCTAAAACCGAATCCAACCCTGCCCTCTGGCAGTGGGAAGCCGTTCCTCCTTGTCCTGTCCCTCCATCCCTTGTCCCAAGTTCCTCTCCATCTCTTGGATCCCCTTTAGTCCCTGGAAGGGGCTCCAAGGTCTTCCCAGAGCTTTCTCCTCTCCAGACTGAACAAACCCAGCTCTCTCCCAAATCACAATTCAAGCCACACCACTTTGTTTCTAAATAGCAGAAACTGCTCTAGAAAAGTCTTCAACATCAGGGGCTGATTTTATTTGGAACCTCCTCTGACTCATAATTGTAGTCCTAGTCCCAAAGTTCTACCTGTATAAATATTCCATCCACTGAGAGGTAGCCAGGGACTGTAGAATTTTCAGCAAGTATGTATAAGTGAAAGATCCTCTTGAGCCAATAAAATAGGACACCAGGCAAGTTAAATTAATATTTACTTGCCTTGAAGGCGGATATAAACACACAAAAATGACATAAATAGTGACAGTGAGGGTTAACAGCATCAGCTCCCTGGGATTGTTCTTCTGACTTTGGATAGGCTTGATAATTGCTGGATGTGATAATGATTAATAAAGGGTAAGAACTAACAGTTTATGATGTGTATACTTAATTAATGTGAAATTAAATTGCTGTTTTGAAGTTTGACATAGGTCTGGGCTTTTAGTCACAATACTGTGCAGAATCTACTATCAGTCTCTGAAAATCAATGGCATTCAGAGAGATGTGAATTTCCTCATGCCAATTTTCACTGCTGCAAAAGAATAAGAGGAGAAAATGGAAAGCACAATAAGGGTAACCATGAGGTCTTTTAACTATCATGACATCATAAAATCATTTGACATCAGGGATTACCACTGTTAATGACAGAGAAGGGGAAATCACCCAAATTAACACTGCCATGCCATTCTATACCTTATCAGTATCCTACTTTCCCTGCAGCAAATAAGAAAATCCTTCTCTCATATTAAGAAACTCCCTGTATTTTGCATTAGTATTCACAGAGCTCAGTGCAGGTCCCTTGACCTGTTGCTTGCATCATTTTGGTAACTGCTGCAACAAAAGGCAGTGGGAATACGTGCATAATTGTGTTGCTCAGCCTAGAAGTTCTGAAATTGCTCTGGCAGTTTCCCATTTTCCACCTCCTGCCTTCAGCACTCCTTGTGGTCCTGGTGTGTGCCATTAATCATCGTTTGGTATGCACTGAGAATGTGCTCCAGCTCCTCAGTGTCACCAGCAGAGCTGCCTGATGTGTCCCCTCCCAGCCCGTCCCTTTTCCTGGGCATGAATCCTCTGACAGCCCCACAAGAGGCTCCCAAGGAATTTGTACATAATGGCAGCTGCAAAAGCCTTGCTTAGTTGTAGTCATTTCTCATTTGTTTTGGAGAGCAAACCCTGGTTTGAGATGATTAGATATTTGTTAATGTTGCAGAATAATCTCCTGAACTGTGACAACATCATGGCTGAAATAGCTCTAGAAATTAGAAAGGAAAACAGATCTGCTTCTGTACAATAGGAGAGTTTAATTTCTGTTGTTTCCTAAGACAAGATAATTCTAAAGGATCTGTCATAAGGCAAGTCGTTCAGATCCCTCACCAATGCAGATATTCATCTAGTGGAAGTTCCTAAGTTATGGTTGCACTGGATACTGGTACGTGCC
Source organism: Margarornis squamiger (assembly GCA_035222235.1). Taxonomy (NCBI): domain Eukaryota; kingdom Metazoa; phylum Chordata; class Aves; order Passeriformes; family Furnariidae; genus Margarornis; species Margarornis squamiger. The sequence continues at coordinate 26,157,700 of JAWWTY010000005.1, read as the reverse complement.
AATTTCACTGGGAATTTCATGGCCACCTTTAAGAGTCATATCCTTTCTGATGCCCAAGGGATTTTATAAAGCCCTATCTCTAAATATCCCAGCTTTCATGATTTCCAGAGGAAAATCATCTGTCCTAATTTGAAATTAAGCAGATGACTGCTAGATATTAGACAACCACAAGAGGATTCAGGAGTGGCTTTTTTGAGCTGCTCCTTTCGTCGTGGTACAAAGGAGCAGCTGCACCTGGAGAGGGCACAAGAGCCTTCTCCAAAGCTGCTGATCCAAGGGCTGATTCCTGGAATAAGGGCTGTCTCCTGTACATAGCCCAGCCCTCCCCTCAACAGCAAACCCAACTATTTCAGGCTGGAACTCCTCAGCCAGCTCTTGGGCTGCGGGATAAGGCTCTGTGTGAGGCTGCAGGAGCTGTGCTGCTAAAGCTCCATCCAGAGCACTCGCAGGCTCCATACATTTCTAAATGTACAGGGAAGTTTGGCTGATGGAGCAGTGGGCCCCTGGTATGGTGGCACCCCGTGGAAGTGTTTTGAGGGAAGTAGCAGCTCTGCAAGGTGCCAGCAGGTACGGCTGGGTGTGCTTTGGGGAGTGAAGGAGGCCCTGAAAACTCAAATTCTGCTCTGGACTTCTGCCACAGACTCAGAAAGGTCAAGGTGAAAAGGACAAGAGTGTGACTAAAACAATGTTGTTGTATTTTTGCTACTCCTCCACGCGCTGGGAAGAAAAGGTCTCTTTATAAATCTACCAGTGACTGGAAATCAGGGCAAAATTCCCCAAAACTGTGCCATTGCTTTGAACAGAATACAATTTCTCTTCCAGCTTCCAAACCTCTTAGAACTGTATCAGTGTTTCTTTCAATTAGAGGAGTGAGAAATGCACCTTTAAAGGAAAAGCAGAGATTCTCAATAGTCACACACACTAGAATTCACAGCTTTAAAATACCAGCTAACACGCTGCATTCGAAGGCTTCTAGTGGTTTCTGGAGACATGGAATTAGCTGTGACACTCCTGCTAGTTTAGAGAGTCCTAGATTTCAGTCACATTTCTTTTTAGAGTCCTAGCATTTCACCACTACCAGAATATTTTGATTCCCTTTCAGAGCCTGTTTCATGTCCTTTCAGATACTCACAGTGTCCCCAAGATGGCACTATGCCATAGAGAGATTAAGAGACAGGACACAGAAGTTAAAATTATGTCATGGGAAGTAAAAACAACGACAACATGTTGTGGAATTGATAAAAACAGAATGGACTGTGCATATTTAAACCAGTGTATAGAATGCTAAAGCTTTGTTAATATTTAATCAACAGAAATCACCCAAAGGTATTCTTACTTAGAAACTTTTTTCTGAACATGCTGTAGAAAGATTTTATATATATATATATATATATATATATAAATATATATATATATACTATGAACCATATATCAGTTTAATGAAGGCCCCTGGCAGTGCCAATCACATGTCTTTGGGTCAGCAGTCTAATGGACTAATCAATGTTAAATATAAATGTGATCAAAAAGATCTCTTTCTGGACAATTTTCTGCATGTCACACCGTATGTGTGCCTAGCTGACCAGTGCATTCAGAGGGGCTAAACTACATCCTCACCCTACTTATGAATCCATAAAAATCACTGCTACATGAACCATGCCACAAGAAGGGGGTTTATAGGGTTCTGTGTTCTGTTTTGGTTGTTGATTGCTCACAAAACGACAGGCACATGGATTAAAACGTGTCCTTCCAGACCCAAAAGTGATACATAAAGACTTTAACAAGTGTGGCAAAATGATTATTGTCTGCTCAGGATTGTTTATCTCAAGAATGACTGATGAAGCTTTGAGAGCAGGAGATGCAGACCCTGAAAATGGGGACAAAACTGGAGATAAAGCAGAGAAACAACAGTGCCTGCTCTGCTTAGTCATGACAGCCTGGGTCAGTGAGCTACTCAAGCAAGCCAGTAATGTCACTGCTTTCATTCACACAGACACAGAGCTGGTGAAAATGAGATGCTGGAAGGGAAGAAGAATGGTTAGATGTTTCATTCAAGCACGTTTCTTAAACCTTGGGTGCTCTCCATTGCCTGGAAACATCTAAAAGTTCCCTAGAAAATCATATGTAATCAACATTTCTGCAAGTCTCTCTCATTTGGTGGGAAATATGTAAAATATTTCCTTTAAAGCTTTAAAACTTTTGCAAATTTCCAGGATCTAAAGAAATACAAAGATCTGACCTTTGAAACTCACTTTATCCAAAGGATCTATGCAGTCATCATTATACAACTTGCTAATAAAAGTCTAAATTCTATGAAACTATGAAATAAAGACTGTAACCAAAATATTTAAATGATCACCAAGATCTGAGGAAAACTAATCAATAAAGACAATAATTAAATATTTCTGTAGAAGAGCACTATTTATACCTTTTACTTAATATCAAACTCTGCCTGGAAAAGCTGTGCCTTATGATGAGATATGAAGGGAGAAAGACTAGGATGAAATCAATTGTTGTCTTTGGAGTAAGAGAAACAATAGTAGAGCTCACAAATACTGGAAATAATACTTGAGACCAATCAGGAATTGCATTTGTTCCTTCTTCTGGTAGGAACTGAATATATAACTGATATAGCATCAATTAAAGGAAAAGTAAAAACTCCTGGGACCTCAAATGAAGTCAAGGTTAGCCTTGAAAGAAAAGAGAGAAGAAAATCCATTGAGTTTATATAGAAAATTTAGCCCTCAGTAGGCAATTCTTATAGGAGGTTCTAGAAAATTACTGACCCTTTTTCTTTGGGTCAAAAGGATGTCTAAAGGGCTGGAGCATCTCTCACTCAAAGAGAGGCTAAAGAGGCCTGGCACTGCTTAGTCTGGAAAAAAGAAGGCTCAGAGCAAACTCATCCATGTGTACGAAATCCTGACAGGATTGAAACCCACAGAATTCTGTCTCAACATAAGAAAGCACATTTTTACTGCTAAACCAACCAGACACCCAAAAAGGTTGCCCAGCAGGTTTTAGAGTGTCCATTCCTGGAGATATTGAAATGCCAGCAGGGTACAGTCCTGGACAGCCATGGTGAGCAGGGGGATTGGACCTGCTGATATCCAGAGGTGCATCCCAGTGCCACACATTCCATCCCATTCTTGTTCTCAGCCACTGTATTGATGGATAACAGTGGCTTCACTTCATAACCTTGCACACATGAGTGCAAATATGACTTCATTCATTTGCCTTGGACCCTCACAAAAAAAAAAAAATCAACTAGAAGGACATTAAAAAAGCTGTTTTGTTTTGGTTTTTTTTCTTGAGGAGAAAGTGAGCTTTGAGTCCTGTGAGATCTCTTTCTCGGCATCAGAAGTGGCAAAACCATCCACAGGTGTTCCAGAAGAGATTTCATGCTTTGAAATAAATCTCAGGTTTGAGCTGCAGAGACAAGACTGACCAAGTTTTCAGCACAACATGCTGATAATCCCCCAACACTTTGGACTTTCCACAGCAGCATGAGCTTTATTTTTATATTAGAGATGTGTCCAAGAACCTAATAGGCTGCATGTGTGAGTCTAGTGCTAATTATTTATCAATGGAATTTGTCTTTAACACTCAATACTGCAGGGAACTGCCTCTGCTGATCTGCCAATATGTCTACAGGAGCACTCTATTTCCCTGCAGCTCTGGGTGAAAACTCAGCACCTCAGAGATTTTTACTGTCTCTTTCTCTTCCTTTCAATCTTCTGTCCCTCACACCACCTGTGATGTGGACAGAGAAGCCCATGCAATTGTAAAGAATACAAATTTTGCCTTTGTTTTGAAAGGTATCTCATTAAAGGCCAGCTCCACGACAGTACTGCTGCTGTTGCTCTGAGAATTGTCGGGGAAAATGGATTAGAAATATAAAAAAGGAGAGACTGATGGGAAAAGACACACAGAAGCAGGAGAATATCAACCAAAAAATCTGCAAAAATAGCCAGAGCCCTGTTGTTCAAGGAAAAGAGCATGGAAAAGGAGAGAAAAAGAAAAGGGTGGAGATGAATTAAGCCACTTGGAGAAAACACAGTATTAAGACCTGTGTGGTGGGTGATCCCATGACACAACCTCAGCCAAAGGGCTGGAGAACAACAGAGATGTGTCAGTGTCAACAGTGTTTGAATTGAAAATACAGAGATGTCTGGAGAGGGTCTTGTCCCAAAAGTGATACCTTTTGAGAGGAAGAGGAATCTGTGTGAATGAGTGGGGGAATTGGGTCTTTTAGGTAGTGCTTATAGAAGGGTATTAGGAACTGCAGGTGTTCATTGACGTTCTGTACCTAGCCCTTTCATTTGCCTCTTGTACTGCTAATAGTGACCATGGCTGCACAGTTCCCTGCTGCTGGTTAATGACATGATGCTACTAAACCAATAAACCACTTCAATTCTGATTTGGTGTAAACTGCATGAACTAAGCAGCCTTTCCCTCCATGTATGAAAGTGTTAATATTGACTGAAATTATGACACAGTTGGTATGAGAAATTGTTTGTACAGACTGTTCATAAGAAAAAGCATTTTTCTGTTGTTTGTTTAGAAGCAACTAACAGAAATCAGGGGATGAAGAGCTGTCAGTCCTCTGTCCTCACTGTCAGAGGTCTTGTAGCTCTGACTCCTTTTCTTCCTTGATAGACAAAGCACTGTCAAGTCCCCCTGAGCAATCCCTAAGCCTCCAGCAGTGATCACTCCTGCCTGCCTGGTCATGTGGAAAAAAGGGGCAGCTACTTCTGTCAGGTTTGCACACATGGGAAATGCTATTGAGTTCCATGATATATATACTAAGAGAATTAGAAAATCAGTATTACTCAAAAAATCTCCTTCCTTGAGTGTGCACATCCAGCCAGGTCTCCTCAGCACAGAGTCCATGGACATTTCAGAAGCAATTCTGTGGTCCCATCAACTCTTCTACAGCTGACAGAGCTGGGAGACAAAGAGCAGGTTGTTGTTACTCCTCTGTTTCATGTGTCCTGAACAGAACTATTCCCTCCTTCTGAACTGCAGATTTTATGTGATGTTAAGGCATCAAGTCTTGTGAAAAGGAGAGCACTCCTTTGTGGAGGGGTGGGGAGGAAGGAAGTGATAAACCACTTGCTAGGAAGAGGAGGCTCCTTCTCAGGTTGCTTTTAGCACCTTGTGACATTGATCATCATGCTTGTAAACCAGATGCACTCAACAAATGCCAACAGCCAGCAAGAGTTATTACTTTTTTGAGTGATTTATCAAACTTTTAATCAAGAATGGAAAAAGGAAAGTGTGGTGGGTTCCTCACCTTTACAAACTGGTGTTGTCTTGTGAACTGGAACAGTGTGCAGGTTCCAGTACAGAATACAACACCAGTTTGTGGAATCAGCTGGTCCCCCCAAGAGTGGAACTGCAAACCCAATGTTAGAATCAAAAGAAAGTCATGGGCTACATCTTTATGTGGCCACTTGGCACGGATTGTTGTCACACTAGGTCTGCCAAAAGTTGCTAACATGTTTCAAACCAAAGCTCTACAAGCTAGAGGAAAGCATTAGTTTTTATTATCTGAAATATTTTCAATTTCAAGATGTAAAATCAAGCCATAACAATGTGACAAGTCTCCAAGTCAACAAGAGCCTTATGACAGATTTGTCTAAACCTTGACCATACCCTTACAGGATCGAGTGCCTCTCAGTCAAAATTCTTTAACAGAATATTTTCTGGAATCATAAATCTTACACGAATTCAAACTTTTTGCCACTGGGCAATACAATAGAAAATAGCAAAGATTTATGTCCTGCTCTGCAGCAGAGAGAATGCAAAGATGCCGTCAACTCTGTCCTTGCTGCTCTGGCTTCGAGATTGAAGTGCAATTGGGTTCTTGTTTGCAGATCTAATTTCCATCACTCAGCAACCTTCTGAGTGCTAATGACTGATTCCCATTCCTTGCTGGGCCTTGGGTACTCCTTTCCATTGCCCCTAAGGCCTGGAAGACACTTGATGGTAGTATGATATCATCTCTGCTCACAGAATCCCAGGATCATTAAGCTTGGAAATGACCTCCAGGATTATCAAGCCCAGCCTTTGACTGAACACCATCGTGCCAACTAAACCAGAGCACTGAGTACCATATCCAGTCATTTCTTAAACACTTCCAGGGCTGGTGACTCCACCACTCCACTACTTTTTGCTGCAACTTTTCCTGCTCCTGATCCAGTCATGACAGGACGTAAGAGAAAACTAATCACGAAACAGTGGCTGAATAAACAGTCCACCAAAAGTTATCATTTTTTTGTTACACGTAAGAAAACATCATTATGTAAATAAAGCAGATTTTTTTTCCTCCTGTCATTCCACCTGCCCTCAACAAGTGCACAACTCGGTGGCCAAAGCTGGAGGGAAACTCCCACAGACCAGAGAACCCCAGCTAGAAAAAAGTCAGTAGAGGTTCTTTCTTAAAGGCATTTCCAGCACAATGGATATGTAGTTCCCTGAAGAATTTCCTCTCCCAGGCAGTTGAAAATCTTAATGCAAAGTAATCTCAAAGGTTAATGATCAATTAGACCTGGGGGCAAATATTAACTGCAGGGTTTGAAGGAATTTGTCCTTTGGGTTTTTAATTTTTTGAGATGCTCCATCAAGCCAAACCTTCAGATTTTAGCTGAAGTGAATTACTCATTCAGGGTTTCTTCTAACATGTAATTTTGTCCTTGGGGGGAAAAAGAGGCGAAACAGCAGAAACAGATTTCCAACCCTCAGAAAAAAAAATTACATATATTTAAAATATCTCCCTAGGTGATGAATGTATATTTTTCCCTGCAAGAGTTTAGTAAGGATAGAAATGTAAACACCTACAGGTAGTCAGGAGAGCCATGACTGGCAGTGTTATTATTTGTGTTTATGTCATGTCTTGTAGCCCAATTCCTGAATGAAAACTCCACTGTGCTTCACACACAACACCCCTTCATCCCCCACACAGCTTTTGGTCAATTTTTTGTACACAAACCAAAACTTGAGCCACTTCAATTTTCCAGAAAGGCCCTGCCATCCTGAAAGGAGCCTTAGATAGAGGAACAGTCTAACATCATCCCACTGTGTGATCCCTGTGCATTTCCTGTATTGGAAATCCCTTCTTCCTGAGCTTTTGGAGCAAGATCATGGATGCATGGGCAAGGATGCACTGGGCTCCATCTTCCTAAGATGGCCAGAAATGCTGGGATTACTTAGAGAGGATGTAGCCAATGAATTACAGATTTGTAGGATTCTAGAATTGTTTAGGTTGAAAAAGACCCTGGAGCTGATCGAGTCCAACCATTCCCCCAGCACTGCCAAGGCCACCACTGACCATGTCCCCAAGTGCCACATCCACACGGCTTTGAAATCCCTCCAGGGATGGAGACTCCACCTGGACAGCCCCTTCCAGTGTCTGATCACCCTTTCCATGCAGAAATTCCTGCTGCTGTCCCACCTCCCCCTGCCCCTGTCCCCCCTGAGGCCGTTCCCTCTCCTCCTGTCCCTGTCCCCTGGGAGCAGAGCCCGACCTCCCCAGCTCCCCCCTCCTGGCAGGGACTTGCAGAGCCAGAAGGTCCCCCCTGAGCCTCCTTTTCCTCACCCATTCTTGTCCCAGGAAATGAGAGAGGAGCAATCCTGATTCTAATAGTGGTGAGACTTTTAACTGCTGAGCTCTCAGAGCATTGTTAGGTAAGTCAGAACTTCTCTCCCTCCCATTAACAGGGTCTCTTAGGGCTGCAACTTGGTTGCACCAATTATTTTTTAGTAGAATGTCCTACAACTGCTTCCATAACCCTAAACAGTGTAGGACATGGAGAAAATCAGCACTTGTTGTAAACCTTGACATAGGCAAGAGGAATTTGACACTAGATGTGCATCTGTCAGTAATGCAGATACTTCACTGCATTTTTGTGAGAACAATTGTGGCTACACCAGCATTTTGAGCTAATTTTGAGGGCTCTACCACCATGACTGAACTGCAAACCTGTTCTGTAAAGCTCAGACTGTTCAGGATAAAACTGTAGATTCAAATGCTGTGTTGTTGGGAACTGTTGAGTGGGATTTATTAGAGTTATTTTGGGTAACAGAAGCAGCTTCTGTGTTGAGCATGGAGTTCAGAAGACTAATATGCTTGTTCTTCTCCATGGGTCTGTGAAACTGCCATAAGCACTGGTTATGTATTAAAATAAATTTAAAAAATAGCAAATTAGTTCACGCTGAGACCCATGCTCAGTATGGGGATGTCCTCAGAAACACAAAACATCTTAAAAACTTCCTGGGAAGGTAGTTTTCCCCATCCTGAATCCTGCTGGTTAACTGTTAAACCTCATTGGCTTCCTCTCTGTTTTTCATAAAGCGTGTCCTTAAGGACATAAACCATCTGAGATTATAAGATATTTAATTCTTCACTTTGCAGCATCTGCAGCAGAACTGACCTGATTTATAATGGGCTGTGGAAAAAGTCTGGAGGGATAACCATAAAAATCCCAGGGTTAGGCTGCTCATCTGTTACCATCCTGGAACTTATTGTAATGCAGTGAAGAATACAATTAATTCCAAAGCCTTTGACTGCTTTCCGTGCTCTAGAGGCTTGAGTCTATTAAACCCACATAAGTATTGGTCATTTATTAGGAATGAATTTCAAAATTGTACAAATCCATTTTTTATATAAATAGCAGAAAGCCCCAGCGCAGATTAATGACTAAGGAATTGTCTGCCAAATTTCTTATTTAATTAAAACTTTGTCTTTTTCCCTCTAAAAATGAGAAGAAAAATACTAGAAATTACTTAAAAACTCTTCTCATATTACGGAATAACAGTTGGGCCTTACCAATAATAAAGTTTTTCTGGTTTATGTGTTTGCTAGTTTAAAAAGTAGACTGTGCAATAGAATTTAGGACTCAAATTCCATCACCAAAAAACATACAAATTAAAAAATCCATTCACTGAAAAATGCAAGGCATATAAATTATTATTGCAACACTTTAAAATAAGTCATTATTTTATGTTTCTTTGTGCAGGCCAGCCCAGGGTCTCAGTGTGCCAGCAGCTATGCACAGACATCTGGAAATGCAACACTGTCCTAACAATTTTAGGATCTAAACCCATGCAAAATTGTAGGGGTAGGATTATAACAACACCTCTTGGACTACATGATCTGAGGCAGCATGATTAATTAGTTAATTAATTAGTACCCACTGATGTGCAGAGCAGCTCTGAGCAGGCCCATTCCATTGCAACCCTCAGACTGGATCTTATATAACGTGTATAAACCTTCACTGGGAACACAAGCAACAATGTGTGGATGTATTTTTATACACCAGACAAAACAACTTTGTGCATCACACCAAAGGGCAGGTTTTTAAGAGAACATAGGTTTCCTTTCCCCAGCCAAACCAGAAATCTCTGTTCAGGCTCACGATTCCAAGGCCACCCACATTCAGAAGAGCTCAGAACCTGGTGCCAGGTTCACAGACTTTAGGGAAACTTTTAAAAAAGCCTGGAAAGAGACCCTGACCTAAAGACTTTATGGCTCAGACACCTGAGTCTGTGATTCTGTGATTCTCTTCCCCTCCTTTTCTTCAGCACTTTCAGACTGAAGTTCTCCAAGAAAGTTTCCTAATAGAGAGATTTTAGCTGACAAATCATGTCCCGAGGGAAGGAACAGAAGGCTGGTCGTGAAGCTGTTGGAAAGCAGCCATGGCACAAGCCTGGCACACACAATTTAAGGACGACTCCTGCACTGCTCCCGAGGGATCAGGAGGTGTTCTGTGAAATAGCTGCACTCTCTGAACAGGCACAACACAATTTAGTGGCATTAGCTGAGGGGAAGGGACTTCTCCTTTGGACAGAGAGGGGAATTTAACCCACACTGTGGCTTTATGTCCAAGAGATGTAAAATTCTGTTAATGATTGATTCTAACAGCGTCTTCTGACATTCTGGGGCTTCAAAGCTCGTGCTCCATCACAGTGAGGAAGAGACCTGACGTGTCCTTTATTTTTGTCAGCAAGTTCTTTGCATACACACATGTGTACATCCACTGGGGACTCCACATAGGCACACATAAAACTCAGCTTGCCTCGCAGCCAGGATTTGCTGAAGCTGATGGGGACTTGTTACAGAATTCTGCATCCTGAAAGAATCCTTTTAAACCTCTTTGTTGAGCCAAACGATTTGTAAAGGTGTCTCAGGGCTGGGGCTTTTAGCTGTACCATCTGGAGTATATACTTTGATGTCTTGGCTTGTGGCAGGAGAGAAGACCCGACAAATCCCTTTTATTCCATCTTTAAAGAAACCCAACCCACCTGGCTGGCTACAGTTTACACGAAAACTAGGAGGGAAAACTTGTTACATCCCCTTCATTTCTGCATTTTTACATTATTAACCATCATCTCAGCTTTCTCTCTCTGAAAATGTGCACTGGATTAATTGTGGCAAACCTTGCTTAAAATCTTAATTCCTGGTTTTATTTTTAAGACAGCAAAGAGAAGAGGCTGGAGTCTAATTAATCCAAGTGACATTCAGGTTGTATGTACCTTTTCAAAAGTAACTATCAGTTTTCCCCCAAAATAAGAAGAGAAGAGGAAGAACATTTAATCCTAATGACATCCAAGGTTCAGCAATATTTTTCTGGACTGTGGTACTTAACAGAGATAGATGATGTTATTTTACCTTCTAATGGAAAACTGCAGAAAGATAAAAGGCAATTGGGAAAACAAAATTCTTTTCAGGAAGTGATGAATTTAACTCTCCCTAAAATATAGATAATTCTCTTAGTAAGTCCTTAAGAGGAATGATCATGTTTTCTGCTGCACTGACAATGGAAGGTAATCCTAGGAGATTATATTTTAGCAAATCATTAATTACATAGTTCAATATCTTAAACTGTATGGTAAACACAGATGAGCCAAACAACCCAAATCTGTCACTGCTTAGTTACATTGGAAAGCCAACCTTTTTGTTTGTTTGTTTGTTTTCTTTTTTAGCCCAGGATAGATTAATGTTTTTGTTTCAGCTGTTTATTGTAAGGCTGTGATATCTGAGATCAATAGCAAGCAGACAAATTTAGAGGTGTTTCATTGGACTTTCCCCCAGTTCAAGGGCAGTAAAGAGACTCTGCATCAAATATGCTTTTACGTGACAAGTGCAACACTTCAGTAACATGTAAAGAGGAATCAGAGATTCATAGAATATCCTCATTTGGAGGGACCCCCAAGGACCATCCAGTCCAACCCCTGGTCCTGCCCAGACACCCCAACAATCCCACCCTGTGCCCCAGAGGATCATCCAAACGCTCCTGGAGCTCTGGCAGCCTTGGGGCCGTGCCCACTGCCCTGGGGAGCCTGGTCAGTGCCCACCACCCTCTGGGGGAAGGACCTTGTGCTGAGATCCCACCTGACCCTGCCCTGACACAGCTCTAGGCCATTTCAGGAACTGGAAATATATATATATATATATATATATATATGCTTTTTCTTTTAATTAGGGTCTACTTGGTTCATCCCAGTGGCACATTTAAGGGTTGATAAGCAGATGAAGATCAATAAAATGGCACAGTTACAGTCATGAACCTAATAGAAAAAAAATACTTTAAGGGAGACAGCAGAAGGAGATTAACTGAAAAGGTGTGTCATATGTCTCAATGAGTCCACTGAGATGATTTGTGCTAAAATATAACAGGGTGAAATAAGAAATTGGGAGAACGATTTAATATGTCTGATTGGAGGCCAAACAGCTGTGCAGAAACAAAACCAGGTGCACGACTCCACCTGTTTTCTCAACCTGTGCAATTGTAGGGCTACAGCCTTGTTGGGATCATGGAGATGTGCTAGGATGGCTCCCATGGTCAGGGTGTTGCAGTGAAGGGATCTGGGTGGAAGGATGAGAACAGTTCACCCCAGTCCTACAGATGTGGGTTGCAGACCACAAAAGTGACAAAGAAGACATTGGCAAACACGCATTGGGAATAAAGGCATTGTAGGGGTAGGGCAGGCAGTGCCATCATTAACTCATCTGTGCAGGACAAGGAGTAGGAACAGTTAAAGGTGAGAGACCATAAGTTTTAAAAACAATTAAAAAAAGTCTTTGTGTTTGGCATCTAATAATTTTTCCACCTTTTGGCTGGAAATGTTGCTTTGCCTTCCCCCAGCCGTTGTCTGTACCCACATCTCCTTAGTCCCACTCTCCTGTCCCTGCAACACAACAGCCAGGGACCCCTCAAAATCTCTCATTACATCCACAAATGTTGTTGTTGCATTTTTAAAGGGAAAAGTAGTTAATATCTGCTAATTTTTGAGCTGTAGAGATGATCTCTGCAGCATAGAATAGGTTGATTAGGGCAAAGCATAAGCAAAACACAGAAATGGCAGAATACACTTTGATTTCTTTAATCCTGCAGTATTAGAAACAAACAAAAAAAGTACCAGAGAAACCTCAAGACTTTTGATATGCAATGCAAACAGACTAGTCTGACCTTTTTATAAATCACAAGGAATAAGACACTGGATGTCTAAATTAGCCACAGCATTGTACAATTCCAGTAAGCCATGGGAGAATTTAAATTTACAGCATGTCTAAATATGACTGAGGATTCCTGGAAAGCCCTAATGTTTCAGTTATTCTCTAATTTCCCTTTTGGAAAACCAAACTCTGAAGTTCATACAGAAGATGAGAGCTTGCAAAAATCCAAAGTTTAAAAATAAGCCTTTTTAATCTCTGGTTCTTCACAATTAATTGATGCTTTCAAGCTCTGAATAATTTATAATAATAGCCATCAGAAGCAGCTGAAATGAACTTTTGTGATTAGGCAAATAGTGATATATTGATGGTTGTGTATGTTTATTTGTTGGGGTTTTTTTTGTAAAAGCCAGACTTACACAAAACTTGGGTGGGAGAACCAATCCTTCCCAGAGAAGCCGTGGATGTCCCAGCCCTGGGAGTGCTCAAGGCCAGTGGGATGGGCTGGGAGCAACCTGGGCTGGTGGAAGGTTTATAGAGGCTGAAATGCAACAGGATAATCTGTGAGTTCTGACCCCACCCCGAGCAAATACTCAATACCCTGAGGTGTGAGGTCTGGCTCCACCTGAACCTCTCCAGGTTTGCTTTGGGAATAGCAACCCCAAATCTCCACCCTTCAGTGTGCTCTTTTCCTGTCGTTGCCATGTCAGGTTTCATTTCAGGCAGTACAAAGAAGCAATGTGAGGTCAGCAGCAGACCCCAGACACATGAGCAGAAGATCACTGTAAGGGATGTAGGTATGAGTGTTAGGTGGAAACTCCTCACATTTTGGTACTTGGCTGCTTTCCTGCAGGGTTTCAGGGAGGACATGGCAGGCAGAACTGGACCAGGAGCCCAACAGACCCTTTATCCACCAGGAGTGGACCCTCTGACCTAAAGTGGAGGGGCAGTGTCATCTGTTGCCAGGCTTGTTTTGAGGATTCACTGAATTGCCTCAGGGCCTTCTCTCCTTTTAAGAATATATAGAGAGAAGTTCTCTAATCAGTTTCTGCTGCATTTGAACCACTTAACAGATGCACAGACTGTCCTGGCTCCAGATTTTATCATTAATTCCCCCTCTCCCCTAAAGAGAGGACAAGCACCTTATTTCAGCCTGCATTAGTGACCATGTCACAGTCATTACTTGTCCCAGTTTGTCAGCAATCCAGATGGTTCCCTTCTGACTTGCTACTCTTCCCATTTAGTTTTGGATGAGTTTCCTTCACTTTTCTAATTCATAATGAATTATGCTGACAATTGTATATATATATATGTTAACAAAATAGTGCATACGGGAATTAGAGGTAAGCCATATGCCAAATTCTGGCTATAATTCTTCAGCACTGCGTAGTGGATGATATTCAGTCCCTTCTCCAGACATTTAATACACTGCCTGATTTACTTTTGTTCACTGTTTGGGATAAAGGAAAAAGCATCTTAAATGGAAGGTGGAGAGAGAAAGCAGTTTCAAATTTATAACTTTAAAAGTGGGCTATTCACCCTCCAATACGACAGTTGCAGTAGAAAAGAATTAATTTCTGTTTTTACCCCAGGCAATTTTAGCTCTTGAAGGTGTATTCTCATGTTATACACTGTATTCTATAAGGTGGCATTCCTTTAGGGAACACGGGACATCAAAGCTGGAGTGTGGAATAAGGTCCCAAAAAGACAAGATTGACCAAAGTCACACCTCTGCCCTCTCAGTAAAAGATGCCAGTGATGAGCAGCACTGTCACATTTGGTTTAGAAAGGAATAGTTGGCCCTCACTTCTCTGGGGGAGCTCACAAGTGATAAATTCAGCCTATGGTAAGCTGAAAATAAACCACCTACCCAACATAAAACACTTGTATTCCTTTAACTGGGCCCATTTGGTTCTTAGAAAATCCCTTCTCTGCACAGGATTAAAATAAATGAATAAGTAAATAGAGGGGTAGTGCTAATTCTTCAGCTCTGAGTCTTTTGGTGATCACACTCCAAAGGGAATAAAACCTCTGTCAGAGAAAGGAGTGGCAAGAGACACTCTAAAGGGCTGGGGCTCAATTTTAGGTGGTTCCAGCCTCAAATACTTTACCTTGGTACCTGAAGGGTGAGTAAAGGGCTGGCTGAGCTCTTGCACTGGAGGGAGAGGACAAAACTGGGAGTAAGGGATAGGAAGCCATTGGAGCATTTATTCCCTGAGCATTTTTAACATGACTACTTCTGTTTACAGTCCTGAAAAAGAACACCAGAGCAATTAAAAAAAGGCAAATCTGGACCTAAACTTTCCATCTGAGGTATATTATTAGATTAACAAGTTCATATTTGAAAATTATAAAAACCCTCCAACTGATCTGTCTAAAGTTACCCAAACAGGTCTAAAAGCACTGACATATTGCACCATTGATTGATATATTCTTGTTAAAAAGCAGCTACAGCTTTGTCAAAGGAAAATTTATACTAGAAGCCATGGAATAGGGAGACATAATAAAGTTTTTAATAGAATTACTGGATGCCTTGTGATGTGGAGTTCTTTAAAGGTACAATGAAAATGGCATTTAAAAATAAATCAATATTCAGCTCTCTGTCATTTTCCATAATCTTTAATATGGCCAATGGAAATAATAATTTATCTAAAAATTTAGAAGCAGACTAGATAATAAAATATATCTTTCAAGCGTGTAAGGGCCTCAGCTATAAACCCAACATCTACATTGGGACCTTCCTGGGGCTGCTGAAACCTTTGCTGGTTTTACTTTTATTTCTGAAGTCAGAGGCAGCCACAAAGGCCCCAACCACGTAAACCACACAGGCACATCTGAACCGACAAATATGACCATTCTTGGACCTTTAATGGGGCCACTGGTGAGCTGCCTGCTAATCAAAAATTAACTATTTATTGGATTGAAGTCTAATTTCAGCTTGCAAGCGCTACCTCAGCTTGGTTAGGAGCTTTTTGGTCTTGAGCTGTTTCTTTCTTGACAGAGTTTGAAACCTAATCCGCTTCCCACAACAATAAGCAAAGGTTAAAAATGTTCAGAAGTCCTTGTCCACAGGACAAATTAGCACAAAATTGCCTCTGACGCTGATCTCATAATTAGCAGACACAGTGATCATCTTCAGCGAATTAATCTGATTTGCCTCACAGTTTCACAATCCTTCTAGAATAATCTTATTACCTTTTTTTTTTTTTAATATTCATATCTATTATTTTATGATCGTATGTTGCTAAGCTACCTTTGGGGATTCAGTGAATGATTTCTGTTTAGAACGAGATTAACGTCTCTGCTGCAACTTATTAATGTATTTTTGGGATGGCATCAGTCTCATGATCACTGCATGTTTTTGTCTCAGGACTTCTCTCAAAGGAAATGACAGTAAAGATACTGAACTGATTAAATGATTGTTTCTTCTCACCATTACCTTGTAAAAATGGTATCTGGTAAACTCTGTTTCTCAAATTCAATTTAGGGAGAAAATGAAGACCTTTGGAGCACATCTGAGTGTGAGAGATTGGGGAAATAATTTAAAAAGCATAAATATACTAAAATACATCTCAGACCAAGGGAGTTCTGGTCAGTCCATTTCAAAGAGTTCTTCATGACCTAACAAGGTGATGAAGTTTTCCAAAGTGCCTGACGTATTTGGGTGTCCCATAGAAAGGCTTTGCAAGTCGTGATATCTTGTGTATGTGGCACATAAATGAACCAAGAGGTACCTGCACCAGATGCTTGTTTCATTCTCATTTTGCTTGTTCTTTCCTGAATTAGTTAAACAGTGGAAGTTCCTACACTTTCATTCAGAGACAATACCCCCGAGGGCAGGGAGTCCCTGCAGAGAGACCTGGACAGGTCACAGGGCTCAGTGCCTTTCCTTGCCTACTTCAATACTCACCATCATGTGGAAGTAGAACAGAATCAAAGCCATATTCTTGGCCAATACTAAGTAGGAAAACAAACGGCTATGGGAGTTATTTTTCCTTACTCTATCACTGCTCATTTGCAATAAGAGTCATGGAATCACAGGGTACTTCATGTTGAAAAGACCCTTTAAAGATCATCTGGTTCTAACCTCCCTGCATCTTCCACCAGCCCAGGTTGCTCCAAGCCCCATCCAGCCTGGCCTTGGACACTTCCAGGGATCCAGGGGCAGCCACAGTTTCTCTGGGCACCCTGTGCCAGGGCCTACCCATTTTCCTTATATCCAAACTAAACTTACCCTCCTTCAGTTCCAGCCCTTGAATGATGTTCATGGCCCTTCTCTAGTCCCATTCAGACAGGTCCATATCTTTCTTGCCCCAGAGACCCCAGGGTTGGAGGCAGCTCTGTGGGTGGGCTCTCACATGGTTGTTTTCTGGGATGTGAGTTCACATGGCCAGGGCATGTCCAGTCTTCATCCACCAAGATCTCCTCCTTAAGGCAATGGCTTAATCAATTCATTCACTAAAGAATAAAATCACAGCAAAAATCAGAGCATTTTGTCTTCAGCTGATGTATTTCCCAGGTGTTGCAGTGCTGGAGGAGTTGGTGGAAGCAGCTTTGCCAGGTTACTAAGTTGGGACAAAGCAGTTGCAGTCACCTTTTCTTTGACTTCTGGTGTCTCAGTGGTGTGGCCATTGGTATTCCAATCCAAACTGGCCAACTGCATCTATCCCTGGGACAGATCTGCACTCAGCCTGCACTCCAAGAATTAATGTCAGCTCTAACAAGAGACCAAATCAACCATGGACAGCTTCCAGGAAAGCTATTTCCTGTTTCCATATAGTGGACATTATTTACAGCTCCAACATGTAATACACAATTAGAGTAGTAAATCTATTTATTCCCTGAAAGAATAATGAGGGCCAAGTAAATAGGAAAACTTATGGGCAGGTATTACATAAGCATTACTTTTGCTTGCAACACTGTTAGAAATTAGCAAGCATGTTCTAACGAACTGAAAAATGTCCAGAGGATTAAGTGCTAAATCTGCATAAAACCCAACTGATTCTCAGCTCTCTTCTGTTTTAATTGCATGCTCCATCAAAGGATGGAGCCACAGTAGCAGTGGGGCATAGTAGCCTTTGGGTAACACCACTTTTGGGTTCTATGTGTAGTTCTTTCCCTTCTTCCTCTTACCCAGTTTGCAACCTTGTGATTTCTTATCTTAGAAAAAAAGTCATGGAATAGTTGAGGTTGGAAGGGACCTTACTGGGGATCATCCTGTCACCTTCAATTCAGCAGATTGCTCAGGGCCTTGGTCTGAAATAAAATTAAAGGAAATTTAAACTGCAGAATTATAGGAATTGTTCTCTTCTCTTCCCCTCTCTCCCCTCCTCTTTTGGGGGCAAATGCTGAAAACAAGAGATGATAAACACTGTGAGATCTACACATCCTTCAGTACATGTTATTTCTGGGGTTTCCTTTCACTCTAAAACCAGGGAAAAAACCATCTTACCCATTGCTGGTAAAGAGCTTCTCTGCAGAATTCAATTTCCTTTGTTGTTTGTTTTTCAGTTTTGTTGGAACTGAATAAACAAATTGAGCTTTATTAATCTAAATTGCTGACATAACTGAGCTTTGTCCTGTCTCTGGGTGAGACTGAAAAGTGGACAAAGGGCTGTTTCAAACCCATCTCTCTGCCCTTCCCATGTGTAGGTTTTCCAGGGCAGTTTTCAGGCCAGCTAAGGAAATAAAACTGCCCTGCTGATGCTGAGGAATTATTCTCCCCACCCTAGAGCAGAGCAACGTGTTCCTTTATTCTTGACTGAAACCAAGAGGTGTGGTAAAATAATTCAGGAGCAGATCAATGTTGTCCATAGAAGAAAGGCTCGAGTCCAGGGAATTGAGTGTTTCAGATTTTTATTTAGTGACAGAAAAACCTCATTCTTAGCAAGGTCCAGCTTTATTTTATACAGTATTTACAAGCTATTTCAGAGAAAAATAACAGGACAGTAGAATGAAATACTTAAATATCTATCATTCCTTGCCCTTCCTAATCCCCCTCTTCCCTTTTAATTACCACCATATCTGCCACATCTCAGAATATCATTAAAAAAATCTGAAGATTGAGTGTAATAAAGCTGATTTTGCACCAAATAGCACACAGCCCATCCACTAGATATGCTTTGCAATCCTTTCCCCTCCAAACGTTTCTGATTGCTCTTGCTTAATTTTAATTTTTTTTTTTTTATTTTTTTTTTTTTTACAGTTTAGAGTTACAATTCATTCAGAGAAAAATCTACCTGTTAACCACTCAGGTTTCTAAATGTTGGTTTTTTATCATTTTCACAATTTCTAGAGTTCAGGAGTTGCAATCAGCATATGTGACACAAACCCTATTAGTTAGCCATTAACTCCCAGTGTAAGGATAATGTCCTTCTCCTTTGTAAACTTCAGAACAAAATTAAAATGCAACTGTGAAATGAACGGCAGATCCTCAAGGCTACAGCTTTATGTTTCCTCAGTTACAAAAATGAGTGATTCTTAAAAACCTGTGGCAATTATACCCTGTTCCGAGGTGATTTCAGCAAGAGCACCTTGTGACTGGAGCTGGAATTTAAGCTGCCAATGTAAGTACAAATACACCAAGGGTAGTTAAAGAGCACAACTCTAAATTCAACAGGAAAACATGATTATGAAAAGCAAATTGCAAGTCTGATTTTCTAGATGTCCAGAAAAACTGATATAACCAAACTTTGGCTTAAAGAAAATCACATTAGAGAGGGAAGAAATGGATCAGGGAGAGATGTCAAGAAATCACCACACTGCATGCCTGGCTCAGAGTAGGATTTGTACCTAAGATACAATTAATAAATATTTGTCCCAATTTAATACAAAAAGAAGGACAAAGATTCTAACATCAAAAATTTTTCAAGTAGTAAAGAGACCTAATCAATAAAGTCTGCCACCCTGTTGTAGCGTGTCATTTTTCATCTATTTAATAATTCAGCACTGTAATATATCAAAACCAAACTAGAAAAAAACAAACTGAAAACAATGAACAAAATGAAAGAAACCCTAAAATATTAAAATCCCCCAGTTTCCTGAGGTTTTGAGTACTGTCTTATCAAAGGGTGAATAGAATGCCACTTCCAACAATCTTGCATTGCCATTATTTCCCTAAATATTTAATTTTATGGATTTAAGCCATGGGCTCACCTAAAGTTTAATTAAAGTATCAGCTTCATTTATGTGTGAATTGTGAGGGTGCAAAGCTGAACTCCCGAGAACTCTCCAGGCACTCCTTGCTCTCTGCCTTCTCCACTCTGTGCTGCTTCATACACCTCAAATGTTGAGTTGCAGAGATACCATGTCACTCATTCTATTTACATTGTAATGGGACTGTCAATTATATACGATTATTACATTGTAATCTGCTGTGGATGTTCAGTCTTTCTTTTCCTCCTCCCTCCCTGTCTTCTTTTGCCCTCCTTCCCCCTTGCTCCCGATGATCTCATTTGAATGCAATAAAAAGCAATTAATTTTCAGAAGATAGGGATTTTAGAAACTGTATCTTCTATGAGGTATTTAGACCAGAAAGCGCTTGCAAGTGACTGACTTCCAGGGAAAGGATGACTTTGCAAACTAATACCACACCTGCGATATTTTAATCTCTTCTGCTTGCCTGCCACAGAGCCAGCAGAATTACAAGATTATGTTGCAGTAAATTTCCTTTCAGTTACGAAGGAGAGAAGCTCGAGTTCATCTGTAACATTCAAATCTACCACTTGGATCCGTAACCAAGAGGACACTAGAACTTTTAAGCTTGTGTGTCATTGATCAATCAGCAGAAAGATACAGACTCTGTTATTCAGAACTCAATTCTCCACTCCTTTCCCTCTTCTGGGGCATCACCTTCCCAATGAGCAGCGAAGCACGCAGGAAATAAACCCCCAAGATATTCCAAGCAAACAAGTTCTGGGATTCCTTCCCAGTTCCCCATGGCTTGCCTCCAGCATTGGTTTGTCGCAGCTGAAGACAACTGGAGCAGCAACCTGTCCTGGGCAAGCTGCTCTAGGAGGGCTTCTCGAGAGGAAGGGAGTGGCAGCAGCATCTGGAGGTCCCTTCCCACCTCCACCCTTCCGTGGGTCCAGGGATGCGTCCATACAGCGATTAGAGCATGGGGGATCAGTGGGATAGCAGGCTTAAAAGGCTGAGAGATGGGATCAGTTTCGGAAGGAAGGATTTCACTCGGCTGATGCTCACGAGCAGCACACAGAGCCTAAGGCTGGTTCTTACCCAGTAAAGCTCAGCATTTACGTGTTAAACCCTGGGGCACAGGAGCCTGGATGGTGTTGGTGGCCACTCTATAGCTTTGTTTATGCCCTGCTGATTTGAGCCCGTGCTGGTGATTCCCTAAATCCCATTCTTGCAATTGTGTATCAGGTCTTTGAGCTCCTGCAGTCACACGCTATTTACACATCAGTGGCCGGCCGCCTTACAAAGGGCCTGATGATGTCCGAGTCATTAGCCGAGTTACAGTGTTACAAAGCACCATCCCCTGTTCCGCTGTTCTCTTTGGTTTGTTGTGTTTGCTTGATGGTTTGTTTGTTTGGTTTTTCTGTAGCAGAATGGTTAGTTCCATTGTAGCCTGCGTGATTCAAGCAAACACCCTGTAAATCTTCAAGGCTGCACATGCAAACCATGACGGCCCAGACTTCGCTTCCATTACTATTTCCACAGGTGTGTCATTAACCGGGTATTAAATGTGTTAAAATTTACAGCCTACAGGATTCAAGTACAAGTAGAAATCAATTATTGTTTCCTATTAAAGTAGGAGTTATGGACTATTAAGCAATGTCTCAAATGGACCAAGGTTATTACAGGAAAAAATTAATGGAAAACATTCTAACTCAGTATGCTCATGAGCTCTCACGGAAAGGCCCTTAATGGTCAGTATTTCAAAATGATGTAGCATTCCTAATCAATACGGAGGGAAGAGCGACGGGCAGGTTCCCTCAGACCTCAGTGCAGAGCCAACTAATGACGTTTATGGACAAGTGACACATGTTCACATGCTCGCAGACAAGCTGTGAGAAAGGAATTTGCGGCACAAGAATGTGTAATTAAGTAGCGAATCCCTGACTGCAGGAGGCTTTCCCTGCCCAGCTCGGCTGCTTCTGCCCAATGCACTTCCTGGGGCTCTCCAGTGCTCTCCCACCACTGACGGAGCTTCCCGAGAAAAAGCAGATCTTACCAATGGAAATGGTCACTCAGCACGTTTTCAACTCTCAAGACAACTCAGATGAAAGCTAATTGAAATTAAATTTTCAGTTTGAAACTTTGGGACTCGGTAAAAGAAGTATTGCTAATATTCAAATATAACGAACATACTGCTCTTGCTTTATCCACTAAATAAGATTTAAAAGAAATAAAATTAGGTTTGTTCATATAAACATACCAATAATGTAATTATTGTTTCAGTTTTAATCCAATCCCACTTAAAGCAACTGAAAATTTCCCAATGTCTTTGATGGAACAGGATCAGGCCCTTCTGTTTATAAGTTTAGTTTTGCCTGGGAAAGGACATTGGTATCTACTAAATGGGGGGAAAATTAATAACTTTTGCTTAATTTTAATCTATAAAGCCTTTATCTAAGTAAAATAGTGCATAATACAGTTCATGTACAGGTAACTGCAGGGAGATAAGAAAAAGCTGAAAATTTCTTACAAAATGTCAACTTGAAGAGTGTTCAAAGATCTGTCTGTATCAGTTGTGTTGTTAAAAGATTTTACTATAACCACTAGTTAAGCATTCTTCTTACATGCCTTCCATCAATCAGTGGAAGGTGGAAATCAGGAAACCACATCCCCTTTGGCTTCAAAAGGGAACAAACCCCTTGTGCTAGCAAGAAGAAATCAGAAAAAAAGAGGAATAACATTTGCAAGGACGAGGTGATCCTCTTTTAACCTGGGAAGTGCAGCATTTTAACACTGGCAGGAGGTAACCTTGGCAAGACCTGCCTTGAGCTAGTTGAAAATTCCTTGTCCTAAAATTCCAGCTTTTCAGTCAGAGGAGGGACAAATGGGGATGCAGAAAGCCTGTCCCCCACACCCTGCCAAGACAGTGGCTCCATGGACTCTCAGTGCACTGGCACTCATCCTTTCTCACTCCTTCTGTCCCCTCTTGCTGGGATCTTCTATCCCAAGGCACTGTGAAGGACTCTCACATTGCACTGCAAAGCCACTGCCTCAGTTTTGCCAGGTCTGAAAGATATTAAAATTAGGTACTCATATAATTACATACTTTTATAGTTATACACCTGTGTAAGTACATAATTATAGTGTAACTGTCCACTGTTTTAAGACTTCTCCTGACTCAAGGGAGAAAGGGGTTAGGAATCCAGATTTTCAGAGCAATTTAAAGAAATTAGATGTTAACTCCCTCCAATCAAACAAATGGTGCCTGACAGGAGACCTGTGGGATTCTCCAGCCACACACTCCACATCCATACTTACACATAGCCCTTCCAACAACACTAGTCAAGTGCTTAAAAATTATTTTCCCCTTTTAAATGCAAAGATTATGACAAGAAAAAGAAACAGGTGGAGTAATGTTTCACAGTGTAGAAAAATTGTAAGTGCAGGGGCTGTTTGTTCTACAGGGGTGACAGAGGTCCAGCAAAGAAAGGAAAATTAAATCCACATTGCAGTTCAATAATTTCCAACAAAAGAATTCAGTCAACCCTTCTCAGACCAAACTAGTCCTTACCTTGTTATTCTGAGGTCTCTGTAGGCCCAACAGTTCCATGCCAAACACAGAGCACAGCCTAGCCTCCCTCCCTCACCAATCTCCACTTCTGAGCAGAGCAATGAGAGCACACACAGGAAGATAAACTGCAAACATTTCTTTCAAAGCTTTTTGTGAGAGTTGATTTATGAAACAATTTTAAGCTGACCTAGGCACTCCAAGCAAATGTTTAAAGTGAAAACTTGACTTGCTTTCTCTACGTTACCCCTGCCTTGACTTTTAACTTAAATAAAAATGTCTTGGTATTTGACACTTTTTGTCATGTTAGGAAGTTCCATGGAGGTATCTGAACAAAATGAAATGTGAGGAGTGACTTTAATGCATGTTTGGCCTTTGTGACTGGAGTGGTTTTGTTCCCTCAGGGTTTCTGTGTCACTCAGTCATGCCCAGAACAGCTGTGATTGCATTTGCTCTATGAAGAGAATTATTGTTATATCAGAAATCATGGAATCACAGGATGGTTTGGGTTGGAAGGGACCTTAACGCTCATCTTGTTCCTCCCCCCTGCCATGGACAGGGACACCTTCCATTAGCTCAGGTTGCTCCAAGCCCCATCCAGCCTGGCATCAAATCCTGCCCCTCCCAAACCGTGTAAATAACCCAATGCTGTATTACATTTTAAGGTTCCTCTGCATAATACGTAAAGTTTTCTTACCCAAATATGCTGTCGTTGGGAAAAAGCTCCAAATGAAATGCAGTTGAACAAGTACATATGCAAAATGCTACACTGCAGGCAGTCTATAACAGAAACATTGAAAGGGGGAAGACTGAAAAGTCTGCAAAGAAGGACCTGGGGTTTAGAGGGTCGTAAATGCACAAATCAGTAGTACATTCCTGCGCTAAGCAGAATCAAATGTGCAATATGTGCTAAGGAATAGCACATATCCAAGGTGTAAAGCAATCCTTGCGTGCTATTCAGCCCCACTACCCCGAGCATCAAACATCTTCTCTGGGGCTGGCAGTAAATTTCCAGAGCAACACGGTTCAATCTGGCTTTTAAGCTGTCTAAGGCTTTCACTAAGTGTCTTGAGAAGCTGTAATAGTGTGCTCTAATCTTGATAACCTGCTAATTAGGTGCCATCAGCATCTGCCATCCATATATATCTCGTCCTTGCTACAAGGAGCCGGTGTTTTCACACACCTGAACTCTCATGCAACTTGCCTGCATGCCACTCTTAATATTTCTGCGGTAAACCTTGACAGAGAAACTGGGCAGACACATGTAGAATTGTTTTGTATCGGTCTGGCATAGATCTACCATCCCCACAAGTTGATTTATCGTGCAAAGAACCACATGGAGGCAAAGGAACATGGACAAATAAAGATGGAACATGTTACAGGCTGTTAAAAGGGGGCATTTACACCGATGAGTGAAGAGTGTTGCATGTTCCTCCTGACTTGAGATTCTTATCATATGATAGAAGACTTCCAGTCTCTAAGAGGGAATAATTTGAATTTCATTGGAAATGCTCTATTTTAATGCTGAACATTTACCTTGATTTTAAACTCTTGAAGTGAATATCTTTTTTTGTAACTAGAATCACTAGAAGTCACAGATGGGAATGCACAACACTGACTCCTTAGAAATAAAAGGCAACGCTTCGTGTTTTCATGAGGAATAAAATTGAAGATGGTCTGATCTGAAACCATTTTGATTTGTGCCTGCTGAGGAGCTGAATTGTGATTCATGGAACAATTCACTGGTTAAACCCAGGCAGATTTATCAATCCATATATCCTGACTTTCACTGCAATTGCAGAGGTGCAATTTCAACTCTTGAATAAATTAGTCTCTAACCAATGCAGCAACCCCGCAGCTCCTTCAGTGTAACTGAAATCTGAATCTGCCATGCTAACTCTTGGCAGAGAATCAGAGAATCACAGTGGTTTGGGTTGGGAGGGACCTCAAAGCCCATCCAGTGCCACCCCCTGCCATGGACAGGGACACCTTCCACTAGCCCAGGGTGCTCCCAACCCCATCCTACCTGGCCTTGGATACTTCCAGAGATCCAGGGGCAGCCACAGCTTCTCTAGATAAGGTATATAAAATATAAAAAGCTTGTGTGGCACAAGGCAGTTGGCACATATTGCCTTGAAACCACCTCTGCATGAGCAAAGGGCGATCTAGTTTGAATGTTGCTTTTGGAAATGTCTACAGCAGTGCAATCCCAGCTTTATTCTTCGTGGCTCCAAGATAATTTAACTAATAGGAAGGTCCTCGTCCACTATAGGCTAAAATAAAAAAAAATAATAGTAGAATAAATGTTAGATTACTATCAATACAAAGTGTTGTGGTTTAGGAGTGGTACTCCCCAGTTCAGTGTCCCCTCCAAGACTCTCCAAACCACACTCCCTCACCACTTTCCCTTCCTCCTCCCCTGCAGTGGCTGGAGAGGACAATTGGAGGCACAAAAGGCAAAGATCAAGGGCTGAGACAAGAGCAATTTAGTGGACACAGCAAAGAGAAAAGAAAGTGAACAGTAACAGCAACAATATTAATAACAGAGTGAGTAAAAGAGAGGGAGATTTACATGTAAAATGCTCACCACAGAGCCCAACTCAACCCAACTTGATCCAGCCTGACCCCCCAGCCACATTTTGCCCACCAAAAGGGAGGTGGAGGAAGGGGCTGGAAGGGACTTGGAGCAACCTGGGCTAATGAAAGGTGTCCCTGCCACGGCAGGGGGTGGAACAAGACGGGCTTTGAGGTCCCTTCCAGCCCAAACCCTTCTGTGAATCTCTGTTTCTATGGATCACAAGTGTGAAAACACCACCCAGGACTGGATTTTGTATATTTGCCATGAGCCTAAAGAAGAAATATTTTCTTAGGTGTGCACCCAGCTCTTGCTTACCCTGGGATCACGAGGGGGAAGGAAGGAGGAACAAAGAGGAAGGGGGACCCACGGGCAGGAGCCTGAGTAGGAGGGAGACACCAATGTCATGTGTACAGGAACAGAAAGACTGCCTAAATGCCACTTGTGTCAGGCAAGGATAGAGGATCTCTGGGAAGTACCTCAGAGACAAACATTTCTCCAGCCCAAGGCACTCAGTGTAAGGCACAACACAACCAAAAATATACTATTTACAGCATAAAATCTCTTGGAATTGACTTTCACGAAGCTGATTATCTCCACAGAATTTTAAACTATCCTGAAAAATTTCCTGCCTAATTCATCCTTTTCATCTTTAGATTCCCAGGTTGGAAAGAAACTGCATCTCTCCATGAGTCTGAACAACAACAGACACAAAAAAATGTTAAAAAAATTTAGACTATATTTTTAGATATCATTGGAATTTTGGTTCATGCGAATTAGTTATGAAAATCAGTGTATGCAAGTTCTTGTTCTGCAGGAAACCGATTTCTGGGAAAAATTGCTGTGGTGGGTCTCTGAAAAGGAGGGATTTCCTTTTCACATTTTTTTTTTTTAATGGTTAAACCAAACTAAATCACTGAAATGGACACCTGCAGCTAAATATGAAATATTAATTCAGCACAGTAATAAATACAATAACATCATTCTCAGTGGCCCCAATTAGAAATAAACCTCAACAATCTTCTAACACCACTTCTTATGCTTCACTAATGTGATTCATTTGAAAAGCAGTCTATTTTCATAAAAAGCAAATGAAGCAATTTACTGGTCTCTATTTACCCACTTCTGAAGCAGAAAAAAAGAAATCCACCCAGCTTAGAATACGTAACCTCTTTTATTTATTCATTTTCAATTAACATAGGAGACACAGCCCCAGTAGTCACAAAATTCATGGGGAAAGAAGGAAACAAAAGGCAAACTGCTGACTGGTCTGTGTGTTAAAGGCAGCTCAGCTTAATTTTGAGTCTCCTTTACTGTTCCCGTGATTCTGCAGGTAAATCAGAGCCACCATCACCCCCTGGGAGCTTAAAATACGCAGAGCTATTCCAGAAAAGGAGCATCACTTTACTGGGCTCCTTCTGAATGATTATGGAACAAGTGGAGCTGCATCAAAGCAGAAGAAAGTCCTCTTACAAGATAAGTTTTTAATGGGACTTCTGGAAGTGTATTTAGTGTTTTGATGTG
Organism: Margarornis squamiger; assembly: GCA_035222235.1. NCBI lineage: Eukaryota > Metazoa > Chordata > Aves > Passeriformes > Furnariidae > Margarornis > Margarornis squamiger. Next base: position 26,130,445 of record JAWWTY010000005.1, on the reverse strand, counting down.
CTTTTTTTAATTGTAATATATGACCTAAAACAATATTGCAATACCATATCACTTAAGACAAAACTGCCAAATTATTTAGACAAAGTCAATTTGAATTAAATGGCATTTGAGTTTAATTGGTTTATTCTCCTCTAGGTGTAGATACACAGAATAAAATCCAGGGAGCATCCATCGCTGATGCAGAATTCTCTGCCAGCTTCCAGAGGCAGAAGTATGTGGGGACACTGCAGTTTCTGTCCTCAGATATGTGGTAGTTCAGATAATTAAGTTTTACTGACATACTTTCCCCTCCCATTGCTGAACCACAGGACCTTAACTGATAGAGGAAAGGTTTAGATTATATATTAGGAAGGAATCCTCCCCTGGGAGGGTGGGCAGGCCCTGGCACAGGGTGCCCAGAGAAGCTGTGGCTGCCCCTGAAGCCCTGGAAGTGTCCAAGGCCAGGTTGGATGGGGCTTGGAATGACCTGGGCTGGTGGAAGGTGTCCCTGCCCATGGCAGGGCATGGGAGGAGATGAGCTTTGAGGTCCCTTCCAACCCAAACCATTCTGGGATTCCCTGATTTTATGACCTGTCCTGGCCACCAACATGGTCACTCCTGTGAAGCCACAGAGGCAGACACACAGATGTACCCAACATCTGGGACAGAGGTGGAATGACAAGACCCAAGGAATTCATGTTCTAAGTGGAACAGGGCAAAGCTCGGGTTTGTGCCATGTTCCCATCCTGGTGTGGCTTGGGATGGGGTTGTGCTGTGCCCACACTTCCCTGCCCCTCCCTGCCTGGCTGAGGAGCTCCCTACTCAGGTTGTAGCTGGAGGTTTAAAAAACCATTCCATCCTGGCTGGCCTAAAAAGAGAACACCCCTGCAGTCTGTTTATAAATATTATTGCATCCCCCCTGTTCACTTCTGGTGCTTTGAAGACATTCTTTTCAACTAGAAATACCTCTGCTTTAAACAAAATGTGGGGTTTTGGAATAATTTTCTCCAACAGGCAGTAGTTCAGTGGTAAGTTCTGCAAACTAGTTGCAGGGAATTTGGGTATCTGCTTGTCATCACTGCTTTACATTGAAGAAATGAAATCAGTGACAGGAGTTATGGACATATAAAACCAGAAGTGTCAAGAAATAAAGTAAATGATCCCTCACTGAGCTTTCTGGAATGCTACCAGGCCAGCCACATAGGCATACTTGGTATGAAAACTATAGAATAGCACAAGAAAAAAACTGCTCTGCTCACGTATTTTAACTTAAATCAGGATCAAACCTGTTTATTGGTTTCTTTTTGAACAGCACCTAATGAAATGGCGATCCCAGAGCTATCCGTTTATGATCAATATCAGCAATCTGACGTCTAAATGGCATTACTACACACTCAACAGCTGTTAGCAAAACCCTATAAATTCCCAAAGACCCTTCTATTATCTCTTTTCCCCAAAAAGCTCAGAGTATGCCCTCACCCACGCCGTGACTCCCCCACTCGCACAGATCCACCCCCACCTGCCATCACTCATGGCCTCTGCTGGCTCTGAGCCTCCCCCTTCCCACACACCCGTGGGTGCTCCTGCTGCTCCACAGCCACCCCTGCCCCACGTGCTGGTGACAAACACCACGGAGAGGCACAGCCCCACAGCCCAGCGGTGCCTGGGAGCCTCCCCCGTGCTTCCATCTCACACAGAGTCTGGCAGGGAGGGCCCTTTGTTGCTTGTGAGACTGAAACACAGCCCTGGGAGGGTTGCTGGTGACTTCTGGGGGTGTCAAAGCCAGGATTGCTGCTGTCTGTTACCTTCTTCTCAATCCCAAATCTCTGCCTGCATCACGTATTTCCCATCCTTCATTTTATGTCTTTTCAAGCCGACTCCTTCTTTCACCCAAAGTCTCTTGGTCGTGCTCTGGATACGGCTTAATTTGGCTGATCAACATCTTAAGGAAACTCTCCCAGGTTTCACAGAACAGTCTGAGCTGGAAGGGACCCACGAGGACCATCAGGTCCAGCTCTTCAGTGAATGGCCCACGCAGGGATCAAACCCACAACCCTGGTGTTATCAGCACCCTGATCCAACCAACCGAGCCAATTTCAGGGTCATCCTTATTGTTCATTTGCTCTTGACCATAATCACCAGTGTTTGGGCAAGATCCTCTCAGAAGAGAGGAAGGGTAGGAGGAAGTTGGTTTTAGCTTTGTTCTTATTTCTCATTATCCTACTCTGTTAATTGGTAAAAAATTAATCTCTGAGAGTTGAGTCTGTCTTGTCCATGGTAAGTGGTGAGTGATCTTGTCCTTATCTCACCCACCAGCCTTTAATCAGTTTCTCTTCCCTGTCAAGCTGAGAAAGGGGGAATGAAAAGGCAGCTTGGTGGGCACTGGAAATCCAGCCAAGGTCGGTCCAACCCAGGAGGCCATGCAGATTCCCAAAAACTGGAAAACAGAGACATAAGGAAACAGTAGGGACTTTACTGATGACTTCTTTAATTTTACAGAAATGTTATTCACCTGATTGAAGAGAGTTTGGAGTTCTTGCTCTGGCAGAACTTCGGCAACTTCACGTTACCCATGTGGTGCATCTTATTACTTCTGACACCTTCTTACAGCCCCGAAGTCAACTATGATGTTCCAGGTGGGTTGTACAACCACGGTGTAACCTGGCATTATTTCTGCCTTATATCATGGCATGACTTTAACATATGCAGCACAGAACCCATATTGGCACTTTTTCATTCATCTGGCATCCTGCCTTACTGAGGCAGGACTGATTTGCTGCCTTTTATGAGTCCTACTTTTCTTTCATATCTCCCATGTCAACGCTGAATCCCTGCAATTTTGAAATAATTCTTCCTTAGGTGTATGAATTTGACATTTTCCAAGATCAGTCTCTTTGTTACTCTTTCCTGCTTTCCAACATTGCTGCATCCCTTTGGATTCCATTTCCTTGCCTTTAGCTCTGCTTTGCATGTGAGTGAGTGACCAGGGACCACATTTACCAGAGGGATGGAACAGTTAACAGGGACAGGTGGCATCTTCATCAAGCTTCTTCACAGCCTTCCCAGAAGCCCTTTGGAGTTAATCCCACCAGTAAAACTGCTGGATCTTAAAAACAGTGAACTCAATGTAGTTCTTTATCAACAATTTTGGTTTTTCTTGCTATATGTAGTTGGCACATACAAAGTTTTCATGTGTTCAGTAAAACATATGTCTGCTTTTCAGTTACCAAACCAATTAATTTGCTAGAAGAATCAGAAGTTCTTACAGGTAGACTCTTGTGCCTATGCCAGACACTTAAATCAATCTTATCTTGTGACAGAGGTGAAGTAAAATTGATGTAATTTCTCACTGTTAAGGGTACTGGAAAGCTTATTTTTCAGCAGTGAAATTTTCACTGAGCAGAAGGGCATAGGACTATTATCTGTGAGCTCAGCCAGCAATACCAAGCAGTCTGTCTTTTGAAAATGAAAAGGCACCCAGAGAAAAGGAACTCACCTCACTGGGTGATTCCTGTAGAGTGTGCAGGCAAACACTTCATCTGCCAGTAAGGCCAGGATTTTGTGACTGTGCCCTGAGAAGAGACTCCAGCAAGATCGGGGATGAGATGGCAGCAGGTGTAGGAATTACCATGAATAAAACAGAACCAGCAGCAATAGAGAAGCTGAACAGCTGTGCTTAGGTACTCAGTGTTGCTGTTCTCACACTGCAAGATTAATTCCATGGGCATCTCGTGGAAATCATTTCAGCTGGCTGGCTGGGTGAGAAGTCCCCTTGACTTCTCTGATAACTGAGTTTCGTTGCTAGAGATGTATTTTGAGTTGATCATTGGACATTTAGGATAATGGCTTGGTACAGACTTTACAAAAATCAGCAAGAGTTGCTCAAGAGAAAAATAATAAAGTTATATTCCTCTTCCTTTGGAGGAACTGGAAGTACTGCAGTAGAATCTAATCTTTCAAATTTGCTGTGTGCCTATTTGTGCTGTGTGCACATTTTTCCTTTTTTCCTGTATTTACCATTCCCTCTTGTTCTTAGATGCCTTCACAGAAGACTACAAAGGACCTTGGTTAGGTTAATTCTGTTTCTCATCTAAACAGCTGATATAAAAATAATCCACAGAACCACAGAGCCTCCTGACTCAGAAGGGACCCACAAAGATCCTGGAGTCCAACTCCTGGCCCTGCACAGGCCCATTGTAAATCCCTTGTCAGCCAGTTGGATGCCAACAGAAGCAAAGGGAGAATCCACATGTGTGGGGTCAGTTCCTAACAGAGGCAAACCCAACCAGTGGGCTACACTTTGTCAGGGACTGAGAACTGAATGTGCTGCTTTGGTAGAAACACAGATGCTGCTGCTTCATCACGAGTCCCTTTTACCCAGGGGTGAGACAGAGAGTGGGGTTTTTGTGAGCAGCAGCAGATGGCACTTCTGCCTGTTTTGAAGCAGTCGTATTAACAGATGCAGCTGAGGAAAATTGTGTGGACTTCATCTTTTTTGGTAGTGGATAAATTTGGAGAGCATTGTCAGCTGATTTTTTTGTACTGTGAGAACCAGTAATTACTATTATAAGTTATTTCCAACTCTAAGGTGGTCCCTCTGCTCAATTCTGATGCTAAAAAAAGAGCTACAGGGAAGGGCAAGCAATTCTGGACTTTTTTAAGGAATGTCTTATGTTGCTGTGCTGTGTCAAGACCAGAACAAGATACACAGATTCACATTTCTTCCTTTGGTCCTCCACCTGAGAGTCTAAATTTAGCATTTCCTAAGATTTCCACCAGTAAATATTGTGTCAAAATATATTAATCCAACACCTCCAGTACCTGAAGGGAGCCTACAAGAGAGATGGAGAGAGCCTATTTACAAGAGCTTGTAGTGCCAGGACAAGGGGGAATGGCTTTAGAGTGCCAGAGGGCAGGGTTAGATGGGATATTGGGAAGGAATCCTTCCCTGGGAGGGTGGGCAGGCCCTGGCACAGGGTG